>CM051693.1:12586447-13186447 GCA_028022725.1 Lycodopsis pacificus
CTTCTCTTTCATTCCTTTGTGTGGCATTTTAACAACAGTATGTCACAACTACATGAATTTAGAAACCTGTTTGTTGACGTGTGCCGAATATGAAGCAAATGTGTACGGGGTTTTGGAGGGATGAGAAACAGTCTAATGACTTGTTTTGAATAAAATGACAACAAACTTTGTGTGTAACAGTTGGCATTTATTATTATGCTATTGCATGAATTATTAAAAAAACGACTGCAGAAGCGAATATATTAAATTAACTTCACTGTACCAACATGGTGCACTTACTTGTATTTTCGACTGGCTAGCATCCTTTTCATAGGAACATGACATGACAACAGTTCTGTTCTCATACCGTCACAAGCTAGAGCCGAGCTCAAGGAGTTACCGTCTTCAGCCGTGCAGGCTCGGGCATAAAGAATCACAAAATTGAAATGGAGATTTGCAGAGAACATTAAATGATATTGTCAGATTTTAGGATATTATCTATGAGCTCTTCTGATTATAATAAAAGCTTGTTTTTATAAAAAAATGAAATGAGTAACGGAGAGCAAATCTATACTGTAAATTGGGAGAATGGAAAGCTTTAACTGACTACATTAATGTTCTTTGCTACAATACACACAGGACACACACAGTTACACGTTTCTCCGAGGTACTCATATGCGTCAGTGTTCCTCGTTTCCCCGTTCACTCCTGTGTTCGTATGAAGCCATTTGTAAATAAACTGAATGTGATTTGCCTCAGAGCTCATTTCCTGTGTAGTACAGTATGGGGGTTCAGGGTTCAGACAGGGTCAAGGAAGTAGCGCATTAGCATGTTTTATGGGCCAAGCACCATGTTCAATGTTCCATGTTCACAGCCGTCCACTCGGGGGCCTCGACATCCTGAGTTCGATTCTAATTGGACAGAGCAGCGACGACAGCAGGAATCATTAAATCACATATATACATAAACGCAGTGTGTGATTTTTCACGGCTCCTTGGTGTCTGCCGTCTCTGACACTGTAAGTCCAACACGACTTATTCTCTATTCGCTATTAACTTCATGCTGCCAAGAGAGCAGATCACTGCATTGATGAGAAATTCTCTCTGAAATTCAGCCTTTTTCACAGAACTAGAAGAAGTTGGGGCTATTCGTGTGGTTTTCTATGTTTCAGCAATTTTCAAGAAATGGGCTTGAGCAGCAGACTGTTATTACACTTTGATATGCTTTAATTGTCTTGTTTGTATTTGATATATGTGCCCAGAACCCCCTAAACCTGTATACTCGCACTGGACTACTGGTGAAACGTCCTAAATTGAATGAGAATCGATACAGGTCGATGAAATGAATACACTGTTGTGCAAAATAAGTGTAATGTCCCCTTGAAATTGATTCCTACACTTTACATTATGCACATAATCTGATTCATTTGAAGTGCTTTGTGGGTCTCTGAGTGCACCCATGAGTCGGTTAATACTGGATCTGTAATTGTAATGATCAGATGTGAGACTAAATTGATTGAAAAACTGTATAAATTATGTGAATCGATTAGGTCTTTGAAATCTCTGAAAACAATGAAAAATACTGTCTGACCAACAGTAACCCAAATGGTTTCAGTTTACAATGACACAATAGAGATTTCTCCCAATCATAAAAATTCCCATTTTCTTCTCCTTATGTACTTCACAAGTTCACAAGTTCACTCTTGGCATCATTTGAACTATAGTAGATATCATGATAGTGTGTTGAAAACTCATAATAATAATCTTGGATTTAATTAATGTCTATCTTTCTCATAACCTCTGTTGTATATAATAAACCTCCATCAGCAGCGAGTCTTTCACCATAATACAGAAGTCACTCCAACTCTGCAGGGATGATCCCTGATACAAGAAATAATCAAAAAGAAAGAGGCAAACATGCAAACGCTGCTCAGCCTTTGTGTTCTCAACCGTGCACCTTCACAAGTTTAACTGACCAGTGCAATAAATCAAGGCAGGACCTTCCCGCTGAACCACGTCAGAACAAATGGATCACGCCAGATTGCTAATTCCCCACCAGCCTCTGTATAAACACAGAGAGGGGGGAGGAGGCGGAGGAGCAGAGGGTGAGGAGGGGGTGAGGCACGGCGATGAGGGATGGTCAGGAATTCACTGGCCAGTCAGAGAGAGAGGGGAGGGTTCGGGGAAGATTATAGGAGAGATGATTGATTGAGTTGACTTCATTTTATGACTCGAAAAAAAAAGGAAATCAAGGATTAAGACCGTATGTTGCTCATGAAAGCCAGTGTGTCTAATAACAACGAGTCATTGAGCAAGAAATACAATCTCACCTGCTCAGTCACTGTAAACTGCTGCGGATGAAAGCGCCTCAAATACTGAGGCGGCCTGATAAGGACCCTGATGGAAGAGACCGGGTGAGAGTCATGAGGTCGTATATTAACAGCCTGCTGCGCTGATCAGTGAGGTGCTGGATGTGAATGAGCTGTGAAAGTAAGAGCAAGCATCAACGCTGACATTAAATATTATATTCAGTGTGTTTCCTGAAGCTGACATCCTCACAGATACGCATCTTATTGCAGCACATCAAGAAGGCTCATGAAACATAAACGGTGTAAGTACTTTCCCTTGATTGATGCAGACACCCTGCATTAGCAGCTGCCATGTGGCTGTAAATGTATAAGGTTGTGTGTAGCAGAACATACCGTGTCCTACTCAAATGAAATGGCACTTCAGGAATATATTACAGCTTAAAGTCGTTCTTACTGAAGGTGGAGGTGAGCCGGTGTAGCCGTCACCGTTTCTAAACTCTTTATTTTTACTATATATCGTAACCAGGTTTTAGGATTTATTTTCCCATTTTGCATATCATTTTTAAGGTCTATCTTTTTTTTTTTACATTATCTGTTATAGTTTATTCATTGCTGACACTTTATCAACCACATCATTGTTTTATCAAATGTTTTTGTGATCCTTGTTTGTTTCATATGTATTGTAGCCGTAACGTTTAATCATCTCTGTGGTTCTGCCACAATACTTATGTGAACTTTGATCAAAAACACTGTAAGATCTAAAGCTAATTCATTATTTAGGACGTCACCGTTGGATGGAAAAGACAAAAATATACATATTAAAAAAATAATGTGACTCTAAATGAAGTCAAGAGTTCAGACTATTTTTTAATTAGAAATAAACTCAATGAAGAGCACAAAATAAAACCAGATGTCTCTAATCTCTCTTTGTTGACGGAGCGTTGTCAGTTTATTACTAAAGAGAGGTTTTCCAAAACAAATTCTCAAGCACAAGCAGTTTGTTCTCTGGATTATTGTAATTTATGACCAAAATATCCACTTTTCTCGCTCCTTAGTCCAGTTTCTATCACCTGGTAGGATGCATGCTTAAAATGTATATCTCAGTGTGTCAAACCATAAACATCTAAATGGTATTTTCTCTTAGTACATGTCATTAAATTGATGATAACACTACAATAATGATTAAAAGTGCACATCTTTAATAAAGAGCTCAGTTAAAATGAAAGCAAAAACAATGTTAATGTTATTACCCCTGCAACGGATCACCCGTCACGATAAATTTGGTCATTTCCTCCGCAGCGTTAATGTATTAGCTTTGAGTTGGAATATTCCCGGTCTCGTTCCCATGATAGCTGCCACAGACAGAGTTGGTTTATGCATACTGGTCTGCTCAAATAAACCGTACCAACTTAATGCCACCCACGTGCCCCTTGCATCAAAAGAGCTCCACTCTGCAGAGAGCAAACAGACCGTAAAGACGTTTAGGAGGCTAATGAACACACATCAGCCTTTAAGATCAAGCAGTCAGTCTCTCTCTCTTTCTGTCTTTGTTTTTCTTTATGCTCACTTGGGATGCTCAGGCCACCGCTGTCACTCAAGATCAAGCTGCCGGACTGACCCCAGAGCCGTCCTTTAGTGAGCTCTGACATCTAGTGGAGGATGGTTAAAGTGTCACACACACGCAAAAAGAAGGGTCATTCAGTTTGATTTCCAGTTTCTACTGATATTCTCTGTGTTGAACACTAATACTGTTAAAGTAATGCGTGAAAAGTGAAGCTTGAGATTGTTAGTGTCCAGTTGTTCCGTCATAGCGATAGGTGGCATGTGTGAGAGCTGGTTAAAATCACCATTTCTCTCATATTAAACTATTAAACCATTTCCTGCTCTTATCTTTAGTTTGCGACACGCATTATGTTTCATCCTGCGTAGCGACTCCACCCTCTGAGCAGGTTGACACAAAGGTCACTCACAAATTCTCCCCAAGTTCACTTTATAGAGCAGCTTGTCTCGTCAAACAGGGACACAAAACCCTGCTTTAATTAGAAGCTTAACTAATTGCACAATATCTCCAACGGTGCTGCAGGGTGAAGTGAAGCAGAAGGAGAAAGGAGAATGCTGTCTTTGTTGCCTTTTTTTTTGCTGGTTTTGGCTCTGGCATCGGCCTGAGGACCTGGTCCCGCAAGTCCTGTGCTCCTGTCCCCAAAACACACAAAACAAGCAGCGAGGAACACAAAGACAACTCGTGGAGACGTACAACAGCCATGGCCAAACATTAGAGGCTAACGATTTGAATGCTGTCTGATTAGAGCAGATTTTGTGGAAAAGCTTCATTTAATTTATTTGTTATTCCGCAGTAGAAGGTATTCCTTTAGGCTTTACAGGATTTGTTAACTTCTAATGAGATTTTATATGATCCTGAAATTGTGATTCGACAGAATGTTTATTTGCTTATGTTATCTCAAACATGAGCACTTGCTGCTTTTCCCACTTTTCTTGTCATTCTATCATAAATTTAATATCTTTGGACAGTTTTTTGGATTACTATACGATTTATTTATCTAAAATTGGACTTTCAGAACTTATAAATGACCTTTTTCAACACTTAACAGATAAATAAAATAATAACTATCAGGTACATTGATAATGCAAATAGTCGAAGTTGAAGCCCTTATTTGGTACGGATGTTTTTGGAAGTATAGGACAGCCCGTGGCACACAACGTTATTTGTGTATACTAAGTACAGATGGCAGCAAGACGTCTGCCATTCTATTTATCCTCTAACATCGGATTGCTGTTAAAAAAAAAGCTAAAAACTCAAGACAACATATTGGAAGTGAGCTTCCTCTCACACGTTTCACCGGTGGCCTTTGCAAGCTGAACTCTCTGGTTTTGGGTCACCACTCAGAGCTTGTTGCAAACAATAAAAAAAAAAGGCCCAACATCTCCCTCCCCTCAGTGTCCCCCCAAAACGCTGAGCAGAATAATGAACAGTAAACAAGGGGAGTAGAGGGGAGGGAGAAGATGGGGTGTCCAACTTGAACTGAGGGCTTAGACAAAAGACGGGGTGTCTCCACGGCGACAGAGTCGAGCCGTTTGAGTCACATGGCCCGGGTTTCTATTGAAGCCAGTGAAGCTCAGCATTCAGTCCGTGTTTTGGAAGCCAATGGCAGCAGGATGAGTGGAGCCCAACAGGACGGAGCAATGACGGCAGACAGCCTGCATCTGAACGGGACGGCCGCTCTGGGACTACACGACCTGGAGACGAACACAGCTCTGTTTGGTGCGTTGCACTCTTTCATATCGCTTCAGTTTCATTTCACAGAACTGTCACAATAGAGTTTAACTGAATGAATGATGCTTTTGACTCTTTTATGTGAAACTCTTTCTTCTTCTTCTTTCTTCTACTCAGAGTTCAAAGTGTTTAACATTGTCATCATTGCCCTGGCCTTATGTATCCTCACTATCACCGGCCTGTACTGCATCACCGTCTGCTACAACCGAACCAGGTGAGGATCAGATTCCACATTTGCTTTGATGCTGTACTATTCCTACGTCGGTGCAGTCCCTAGTTTAATAGCACATATAGGACCGTTGCATCATTGACATGTTAATATTGAGTCGACTTGTACTCCTTCTGCTGGGTGTTAGTTGACCGTGCATTCAAATAGAGCACAAGGCATCACGTTAGGTTACGTTAAAGTCATCAGTGCAGTCATCTTCTCCACCAGGCAGTCAAAGAGAGCCCATGTGTATGAGAGTGCAGTGACCCGAGGCGAGCCGGCGGACCCCGTGGCGGTCAAAGCAGTGAAGAGGTCCACCAGCTTCATCAACCCTCTCGCCTTCTTCAGGAAACCAGAGGCGGCCAGGGACAACTCCAGGATCTACTACATCTACAGTAACCCGCTGCCCGTCGGACTGAAGGAGGAAGAGGATGAGTGGGCCGCTAAAGCCCCACGGGGACCAGAGGGGCGGAGTGCAGTGACGCTGCCGCTGACGTTTCAGGAGTACGCCAACGATCCCAACAGTGGCGTCACCTTGGACCCGCCCATATTCTACATGCAGCTCTAGAAGGTGGTGAAGAGTTGTGCTGTGGGGTTGGGAGGGGGAAAGTTGTCTGAATTGTATCGAGGCGGCGGCACTAGAGAGACATCGCAACCTGGAAGGTCTGAGCTTTGACTCTGCAGATGTGTCAGTCAAAACTAAAGAGATGTCCTCATGTACAGGCCGTCGAAGGGGCACTGCACCCATTTCACAAATTAAAGCAAGTTTAGTAATCATGGGTGTAAAAAAAACAAACAGGAAATAACCCTGATGACGTCATAGTGATGTCGTCAGGGTTGTCTCAGCAAAGGCTTGGAGGCTGCGAATTGATAACAGAACGCCTGCGTTATAGGCTGGGTGTTTACCAGGTAAGGAACTTGAGACGCTATAAAGTTGCATTATGGGGAAATGTAGGATCTGAAAGCTCGGTCCATATTAGGGACTAAAGTTCAGGATATGTCCACTGCTGCTTCAATTGTGGCCATTCCTTATTTACATATGCCCCTGCACATCAACATCTTAAGTGCCAGATTAACCTGAGGGCAGCTCGCCGTCTCTCTCACTGCAGGCGTGTGTGTGTGTGTGTGTGTGTGTGTGTGATTGCACGCAGGTGCGCTGGAGTCAGGGCACAACCATCAACTGCATCTCATCACCATAATCAAGCCTCTTCAAATAGAAAACTTAAGTACCATCCTGCTCGTCCTCTCAGCTACCAGCTCCATATCTCCCCCAGCCCCTATTTTTCAAAAATAAATAACCTTAACGTTGCATCTCACTTTGGGTTCACTAGTTCTGCAGCCCTGTGACATCTTTGTTTCAGTCACTTGTGTGTCTTATGAAAGTACAACATGTAATCACTGGTGTGACCATTTAAAAGTTCAAGTTAAAAAGTGTGTTTGCAGTTTTACATGAATATGTGCGGGTGCAAGAGCAAACAAGGATGCGTGTGTGATATTGATCCACGCAACCGCATTGGATTCTACCGATACCTGTTCTGACGTCACAGTTTCAGCCAATAGAAGGTGGAGCAAGAGTTCTCCGTCCCTAAAAGATAGCAGCAGGTACCTGTGGAGTTTTTCCACCACTAGTAGTGCTATGGAGCATTGTTATTTATTGGTGAGTCCCAGTTTTGGTTGTTCCGGGTAGTCGTGCGCACACGACAACATGATCCACATTTCTGCCATGCTTACAGCGGTTCTATTGACCGACAGTTGGCGGGTAGAGGGGCTAAGAAGCGCAGCAACGTGGCAGCAGAAGCAGGGGATGAGAAGACTGCAAGCTAGCAAAAAAGGTTTTAAATATTCTGCAGGTGTTTTATAAAACAGACAATGCATTCATGTCTGTAAGGCCTTCATGACTGCATTGTGGTGAGAAACACTGAATGTAAACAGAACACATATCAGGGTGCAAAGTGTAAATGGAGGATTATGCTACTAGTTAAATAGAGGCCTAATAATCATGCATATGTCTAAAGTTGTCATTGTGGATTTTTTTTTTTGAAAATGCATATTAGGGATAGTCTTTGAATATGTTATGTATTTTCCACACCTTAAGAAAGGTTCTTCCACATCCGAATAACCTGAAAAAGCTCATTAGAGACACAAAGTAGTGGACGTATGAATGTTTCTTGATTTTTAAAATGATCTTTAATAAAACTGCTGACACAATGTCTTTTACAAAAGAAGCCGAGTGTGAGACACTGAGAAAGATGAGGAAAAATACCAACGATTATCACTGCAGAGCAATTGACCGCACGGTACTCTTGGGCAAAAGGATGGGGTTGCACGAGCGTCCGTCCTCAGACGATTGGCTGGGTCTCTCTGCTCAGCCACTCCAGTGCCTCCCTCCTGCCTTGCCTCTCCATCTCTGCTCCAATCACGTCCCGGCACTTTCTGTTGTACTCGTTCACCCAGTCGCGCTGCAGGACAGAAAAGAGGGGCCATGACACTCTGAGGAGACTGTGGTTAAGCCGTGCATACTGTAATAGAAATAGATGGCAATAATAACAAAACCTTTCAGTGCATGGATCGTGATTTGAAATTGTTCCTATGTGTCACATTTTTTCTGCAACTCTTACGGAGTGTTAAGTAGGCTACATTTGATTGTTTTGTTGTGTTTGAAGTCTTCACCAATAAAATGTTTTGAGACAATCTTTGAATGGCTGAATTTGATTATTTGAAATATTACACATAATCCCACTGGATGTTGCTTACCTCCTTCTGAGTGAGCAGTTCTGTGCTCATCATCTTCACTTGGATAGGAACCAGAGTGAGGGGCTCAAATGTCAGACTACCTCTGTTTCTGTAGTTGTACTGAACACACGGACAAAAAAACACAAACATACTGATTTTCCTGATGCTACAATCAAACAGTAAAATGAGAATAATGTCTTTTCCCCAGCGTTTCCTGGTTATTCCCCTGTTAGTGTCTCTCTCTGTGTTTTGTTATGCCTGTGTGTGCTGGCGTGGCCGTATATCTACTCCATGTATCTACTCCGGCTGTCCAACCAGTCCATGCCAGGTTGTTGTCTCCACCTCAGTGGTAAACACACGCTGAGGCCAATCGATAACGCTTCGCGTTTGCATTTCCCGTGTCATAACCTGCTTTTCCTGTAACCCAAGATCACCATTGACCTGCTACCAGTGCATGTGTATTGAGAATAAAAACCCTTCCAAGCATCAAACTCTTTGGATTCGCATGATTATATGAACACCAGGCCTTGCTCTCAGTTGAAGGACCTACTTTGGTCTTGGCTGGTACGACAAGAACCACATTTTCGATACGAATGCCAAAAGAGCCGTCTTCATAGTACCCAGGTTCTAGAAGAAAGAAAGAATTGAGGTGAAAGTTTACGACACAATCAAACGCAGAAAAGGCAACAATAATTGAGTTTAGTGTGATGGTGCTTTTAACTTCTGCAGAGGTTTCCAGCATGACAAACGGCTCAATTTGACAGCATGAATTAAAAGACATGACAGAGTCCTGCTACTGTGATATTCACTGGCTGCATCAAAAGCACTCCCTGCCATACCATCGCTGACGATCATGCCGGCCTCCAGAGGTTCGTCGGCGAAGGTCTTGTAGCTGATGCCGCACGGCCCCTCGTGGACGTTGAGGAAGCAGCCCACGCCGTGGCCCGTCCCGTGAAGGTAGTCCAGCCCCGACTCCCACAGAGCAGCCCGGGCAAATGAGTCCAACAGGTGGCCTGCAGAGGTAACGCGGGGTTAGAGCCGGAGATCACGCCTTAAAGGTAATACTTTACAAAGTCATAAGAAATATTCAAACTTAAATGTGAAACTGAATGGGTTTGTCTATGTGTCGGCAGTGTCCGGGACCCTGTTTACTAGTTACTGACTGAAAGCACGCATGCACTATACATGTTTACTGTTGACTTGTTTTTTTGTCTAACAACAAGAGACACTGTAAACACTGTATGAGTGAATAATTCATCTGTACGTCAGTGTTTGTCACTGCTGAACATCCTGGTATATTGTTTACAGTGTAAGGTGTCAGATTATAGGACAACACCTTTCGTCCCATTGGGGAAAACAGCAGCACTGACAGCTATGTGTCCCTTCAGAACATAGGTGAAGCATTCCTGGAGGAAGGAGAGGGAGCACACGACACAAACAATACAATAAAATCAGGGTTGTGACAAATTCAGCTAATGTATGACAACGCTTTTGCTTTTAAATATTGACTATTAACAGCTCAAATAGCTTTTTGTCAACGAACTAAACTCCAACTTGAGTTAAGACTTATTGTGACAGTGAAAACATTGCGCTAGCAAACAACTGAATGTACCTTCTCAAAAGCTGATGGTGTCCCAAAGTGCACGGTGCGTGTTACGTCCGTGGTTCCATCACTGCCAAAGACACAATAAGCAGATGTTTGCGTGTAAAGCACAACAACACACAACTGCTCCTACGTGGTCCGTGTTCTTGGCATGGCGGTGATGATGCAAGTCACGGCACGGCTGGTTAGGCTAAATGCAGTTGCTGTATGTAATGAGTATCTCGTTTACACATATTGAGCTCCAGAGTCGATCAGGTAAACTTCGTTCATGGAGAGAGTTCTGTTGGTTTCAGGCAGAGGTCTGAAGAAAAAAAGACAAAAAAAGAGCTTAGTCGCCTATTATTATTCCAACAACAACAAAACTTTTCATGAAAAGAAAACAGGAGATACAGTTACACAAATCTAATACACCTGGGTCTGTTTCATGAGCCCGCTCACCTGTAATGTATGATTGCTCCGTTCGGGCCGACGCTGGAAATTGTGGGGAAACTGAGGCCAACGAAATCTTTCTGTTGGCTGAAAAAGACAAAAATAGCATGAGAGGGGACGCTCTCACACAATAATGCACACATGTTGATTACAGACGTTTAAATATCCAAATGCGTAATCTCATCAGCAGAGAATAAAACATGTTACAATTGAACAAAGCATGTTCATTTTCAAGGCCTTCAGTAGACCTTTTACTACACCTCCATGTCCAGTAGAGGGAGATATGCCTCCAGAAAAGCTACTATCGTTACCTCTCAATACAAATGTGCAAAACCTTCAATGGCAACCCCTACCTGCGTAATTCTTCTGCTTTATCGGCAGCAGAGATCTCTGTGACGGCACCTTTTGGAATCTACAAATCAATGTCACGCGGAAAGCTTTTTAAAAAAACACTGGCATGTTTTACAATTCCACACGAACCTCCAACTGAAGACAGGGTTCCCACAATCACATCGACACACCAATCAGTATACATTCAAGATTTGTTTACAAGAATATTAGAGGATAAAATATTGGCGTGTTGGTCAAAATAACAGACACTGTAATTTTGGGAATCATCCAATGGTAATTATTCAAACAGTTGCTGTATCACATTATCACAAATATCCAAAAAGCAGCGGCTTCCTCCGTAGAAAAAAAGTGTTTAAAAAGATGCCAAGAAAGTCGAGGCTCATTGGTGAATATAACAAAATGTTTCCTTTAAAGAAAAAACATCCTTGATTCATTTTCTTTAACGTTCAGTGGGAACCCTGTGAAGAGCGACTGGAGGAATCTGTGATTTTCTGCTATGGATTTAAAAGGGTGGAATGAAAATACCTCCTTTTCCAACCAAGCAAAGAGTTCACAAAGGGCAACTGCATCCTTGATCTGTTGGGGGGAAATAGCAGGTGAACTCGGGACAGTTTATGAAGAAGTCATGAATCCTTTCCTTAAGCGATGCACACAACAGATTCTAAGGCGGTGCAGAGTTTCTTACATGGGCCACTTTCATGCCTTTAACCTCCGCTGCGTTCTTCACTGCCTTGGCGAGGCAGAGTGGAGTGTAGGGAATCGGAGACCTGTTGGACTGGAACACATTGAGAGGAAACATTGACAGTTTAATAAGTAGCTGGTGTTACCAGAAATATTTCAACCACCTGTCAAAGCCGAGAGAATTATGATGGTCACCAAAATGCCTTGACAAATGGTTCAATCAACTGTTTATAGCCAAGAGGATATGTCTGGTACAACGATGCACATTCGGAGCGCTTTTGTTAAAACAAGGGGATTCGCTCTATTTTGAAGTTTGTACCCAATAATAACCCTGACACTAGGTGTGTTTCTGTCCTCCCATCAGAAAAACTGCAAGTCATGTTGCAAGAGACGACGTATCGTATAAGTATGAGGAGACAGATGACGCTTGGGGGCGCAGCCCCGCGTACGAACAAGGAAAACACGATCTCGCTGTCTTTGCGGTGCTGTCTCACCTTTGGGACGACCTGTGTGAGAGCACAACTGGCCTTGTCACAGATCCACGCTTTGTCCTTGGGGCCGAGTGCCGCGCAGACGGCCTGGAGCTCCGTGTAGACCGACTCGTACGGGAACGTACGGATGCTCAGCTCGGGTTTGCTGGGGGAGTCCAGCTGCAGGTGTTCTCTCAGCGCCGGATCGGAAAGACGCTTTAGGTCCACAAAAAGCCTGCAGAGAGGAAGGGGGAGTCCAGTGTGTTAGAAATACTGACCCATAAGTTACCATAACCATTTATTCAGTAGCTTTAAGGTGATTTAACAGAGCGCTGACGCTGCATTGTTATATTCCATCACCTTATTGTGTTCATCCCCACGATGGCATATGCAAAGAACACAGGGTTGTACTCGATGTCTGCACCGCGGAGGTTAAAAAGCCCTGAGAAAAGGAAGCAACAGAACATTACATTTTTATAACATTTGGTGAAATTAAAGAAATAAATTGTTTCATCCCATTAAAGTGTCAGTAAACAGTACAGTTAATATACTGTACGGATCTCACTGCAATTTGTTTGGTGTTTCAATGTCAAAGTTCTGATTGGACTTTCACTCATCCTATGTGGCTGCCCGAGCGAATCCCCTTCGATATAATGCCCATTGAAACCCTCTTGTCCGAATGCTACCTGATGACAATCAAAAATCTGCATTACTCTAAAAAACACAAACCCTCCAGACCGGGCAATCAGAAACAAGAGGTCATTAGGCGCGGTGAACGAGGTGCTCAGACAGGCATCTAGAGGGGCACCGGTGCACCCCTGGGTGCTTGGATCGTGATCGTGTATCAAAACGGACTTATGTAACAGAAGTGATGTTGGGTACTGCTGCTTACGCGACAAGAAAAAACTGCTAAAACCTAAAGAGACGACTCTGGGCTAACCAGGATATCTCCAAACATAAACCTGGGTTCAACAAAGCGCACTCTGGAGCTGTTATCCCAACACACACGGGGCTAAGATCTATTGTCTGATTATTACAGTAAAAATGTCAGACGGACATGTTTGCTGTCAACTGAGAAGTTGTTGTGAGATTTTCACGAGCGATGGCTGCACTGTCCTCAAGTCCACTTCTGATGCTCCTGATAAATGTACGTTACTGAAACATCTCCGCACCGAAGGTGTTTGTGTCTGAAATGTTCAACACATCGTCGATTTAAGTAAATCATTCCGACACTTCCACCCCCGTGTTCCAGTGTCTCTTTGGCAGAAGTAATTACAGGAAAAGAAATAGATCCATACATGCAATCTCATCCAACGCCGTGGCCACGAACCAGGTGACTTTCCTCTTCGTCATCTTGGCTCGCAGTGCAGTGATCTTGTCCTGCCAGGAAATACCTAATAGGAAGTCAGTCACAGAGAAGTAAATTAATTGTTACCTCCAAAACCTGTATCTCTAGTTTAGTGCCTATAAAATAAGCGTGTGTGTCATAATAATGGTGGTGAATGATGCTTGGCACTGACCGGTGTACTCTAAGCCCAAGGTGCGGAGCCGCGTGCTGGGCCTCTCTGGGCGGTCCATCCAGACCGCATCGATCAGGTTATCCTGCAAGGCCACCAGAGAGTGGCCCGCACTGGTCAGCGCCCTGGACATGTTCTTCCACTGATCTGAAACATAACATGAGAAGTGTGAAGATGTGTTGTGTGATAGGAAATTCTACTGTGCAAAGTATGTTTCTACTGTGACTTTCTTGTGTGCTTTATTCAATGGTTTGATAAAACTATATGGTATGTCTGCTGTAACTTCCTGTGAAGGAAGTATCCCAAAAGGTTAGGTCAGGTTAGGTCAGGTTAGGTCAGTCGTAAATCTTTAGCGGAGGGAGTATGTCTATTATGTGGATTAGGAACAGTGGATTAGTGAGAAACACACCTTCCCCCCTTTCCCATGTGGACTAACCCTTTAAAATATGTACTCAGACTGCATTATTGAGCACGGTGTTCACGCAGTTCTGATTGTGTTAGCGTAGTTCTGTTGTACCGCAACCTACCGGCAGCGATGATCCAAGGATCGACTCCCACCGTGGAGTTGTCTGGCAGAATGCTGATCAGCCAGTCCTCCTGAGAGGGTGTCTCCTTCAGCCCTGGATACGATTATGAATCAACAAACAGAGGCGTAAAACAAAAGGCCTGAGTCATGTCAGTAGTTCACATACAGCATCATTTTAGGCATAAATAGGACAATCTTGCCTTGTTTTTTATTCATAAATTAGGTCAAAACATTCATGCTTTATAAGGCCGTTTTCATTTTCATCATGTACAGCAGAAACATCCGTTGGGGCCACATTACCCATCTTCATGAGGGTCCAGTTGTTGTCCATCTGCTGACTGGCCTGGAGGAAATATCGCCCATCGGTCCACATCGCGGCGTGCTGCTCCGTGACGATGGCTGTACCTACACGTCACAACAAACAAAGCGGGTTTGACCTTTTCAGTCACAGATGCTTTGTTGGATCTGGTTTGTGCAAGAAAACTGACGCTGGAACGGTAAAACATTACTATTGCTAGTCTATTACATGCCTCAAGCGTCAGTTGTGCTTGTGCAGTTCTGGGAAGCAAAAATATACAATATATGCCTCTGAAATTAGAGCAGCGAACAAACAGTCTGAGTATGAATGAGCTCTTCTTTTCTTTTTTCAAGAGGTGCTGATTTCTCACAGGGATTATTCCAAAGTAGGCCACCTCGTAAAAAACTGATGTGTCATGTCGTACTGTACAAATACAAATTAACACGAGACGATGCGTCTGGGGATCTGGGTGGTTTAACCTGAATACATCACAGAGTAAAAGTTGAACAAAAGTGAATTGATCACATTGCCCTAGGCTAGGTTTACCCACAGTGGAAATTCGATCTTAGCTACCAGTCTGCCCAACTAGGATGTGTTACATTGCCATTCACGCACAAGCAAAACATACCTGCAGAGCCATTAAATCCACAGATGAACTCACGTCTGCAGTCACACGGAGCAATGTATTCGCTCTGAAAGTCATGGGGGCAGAGAGAGAAAGACAGTGAGAGAGAGCGAGTGAGAGATCAGCTTCATTAACAATCAGTGGGAAGTGGCCATCAACCAGTCAGACATTTGAAATGCCACCTTTGCTGCTCTTCTCACATCTTGTCTTGTGCACCGAGAGGGGAAAAAAGGGAGGGGAGCAGTGAGCAAAGGGCTACAGTTAATTGCGAAGGTCAGACAAGACGGATCAAAACTGGGAAAGAACAGCAGCTGCACGACTGTGAGCGTATGCATTTATATTTGGGTGTAATCGGGTATAAACGTAGTGTACTGTACGGCATGTGGGTGATCTCACTTACCTGGTGTGCATCTCCAGAAGGGACGATGTACGCCTGTATGGGCTCAGAGAAGAATTTACAATTCCTCATTGCCTGGCGAAGCTGCCTGAGCAGCTCTCCTGTGATCTTTGGGGACATGGCAGTGTCTGAATGGAGAAAAAGCACGTTAATACAATTTGTTACCACACCTTTTCAAAACAGAGCTGCAATGTACAAACAGGTGAATGGCAAGATAAATGCTGCTGGGATTCACCAAGTGCAAGATATCTACGTAGGCATGTGTAATGTAAAGAGAATCGGTTCAATCTAAATAAAAAACACACATTTCACACAACTACCCTTTGACCAGCAAACATGGGGACGCTCCCTCGTCTATAGTTATTCAAACCCTCCCAAATTATCCAGAGATTACCTGACTTTTGGGAAGCCATGTTGATTTTCAGGCGACTGGAGCAGGACATGTGACTGACTGTAGCCTAATGTTACCTGGCTATTACCGTGGAGCTCAAAGGTCACAGTCCACACTTGGATCTTTAACCTGCTGTAACACGCTGACTGAGCAACTGTCACGTAAGTTAAATATTAAAAGAATTGTCCAATTGGCTTGGAAACTCGTGCAGTGGGTGAATTCACTTGTATTATTCACGTTCACCGTAGGGCGACACAACTTTCTACGAGCTGACCAATCACGTTGCAGTATGCTTCATCGACGAGCTCTCCTATTGGCTACACACTCTGCATGCGATTGTTGTTTACAAGTAGGCATTATGAGTCAGTAGCTTTCTACACAATAACCTGCTAACGTTAGCTACGCTAGCTAACTAGCTAAAATAAAGTCAAACGGCATTCTGTCACAGCCACGGGGTTTGGGTTGATGGGGAAGGGCGACTTTTTATTCACAAAGCGATCACTGTCAACAGGCCATAACACCCAACACCTAGTAGCGTTAATATATTCACTGAGTCGCCGTAGATTTAAACGTGGGTGTGGTGGTAGCACGCTGGTAGGATATTAGTAATGTTTCCCTCGCTCGGTTTTACGGCTCCAAGTAAACGCATTTCTTCCCGCTTTGAGAACGGGACAATACGCTCCAGACAAGCGCGTGTGGTAACCAACCCCCATTCCCCCCAAACAATACCCCCCCATGCAGCCAGTGAAATGCTGAATACACACCCGGGTGTTTCCGTCTTGTAAACGTGACTCTTGGGTTAACAAACGAAGCGCTCCTTTATCAGCTCGGACCGTGTTACTTTACAAAACAGGGGGCTGCCATGTCGTTGTTGACGTTTTTGGTCACGTGACTGCAGTTTCTTCCAGTCGACGCAGAGGGATCCAGACTCGCCTCCTTTTGTGCATAATAATCCATACAACGAACAAAACACAATCTATAAATATCCACAGAATTATAATCCATGTACTGGCTCTACGCCAAGAGTCTAAAATGACACCATGGCACAGACAGGAAGTGAAAGATGTCTGGCACTTGTTTCCCCAACAGTCATTGGTAATACTATCTACTTCTAAAAGATATATCACATTACAAGATAAAACTGTTACTCAAGTTATTTTACTAGGCAATGTTATTGTTGCGGTTCTTGTTTTTATTCAGTTTCTCTTCTTGACACATTGAATCATTTGTCTATTTTTCCCCTGCAGTATGATTAACATTACCTGCACTGGGGTATATATTGTTTGAATTGTGCAAGATAAATAACTAACCAACTCTTAATTAATACAATTAATCGACTAATGCTGTATATATCCAGTCTAAGCCATTGATAAGTAATAAAGTATTGCATTTACCACAGTAAAGTTGGAAATGTTATTTGGTTGTTACTAAATGGATTTTGGTCTGGATGCTCTGCAGCAAATTTCCAGAAGGTCAGAGGTCAATGGCAGCAGTGTAACTGATGAACTAAAGAGCTGAAAGACCGAGGATGGACACATACCAGGAATATAATACTCTTATATATTTATGTGCTGAGATATGTTTAGGCAAAGAAAAAAAAAAAAAAGTAATTCACAGATTATTAGCACAAGACATAAACATTATATTTTATTCACAATTTTCCAGACATTTTGACATGAATATAAGGATGGTGCATAAATGAAGAAATAAAGTCTGGATATCTGAAAAATGTACAGCATAAAATTCACTGTTTAATTAACAGTCTAAAATATTAAAAGATAAGCGACATCTGTTGCAGAACAATGAAGTGCCTCTACACCAAGGCTACATAGAATAGCTTGTTACCTAAAACGATTACTAAGTTATACAAAGACACCCGGTTAATATTTGCTTAGTCAGGTGACCATCATATCATTTGGTGCGCTCGTAAACTTGTTCAAAGTTTTACAATATGAGGATCCATGGCGTGGCCAAATCTCGGAGCTACAACGAAAAGCCGGTTGGCAGCAGGCAGGCAGCAGCAAACATCAAGCCCAGGAGACAAGTCCCTGGCATCAGCATCGGCCCTGCGCTTCCTGAGGGCACCACAGCGGAAAGGTTATGCTTTATTCGTTATTACATAAGGATGAGAAAGAAAGACACCAAAGGAGTTCCAAAAGTTGTTCTCGCTTCAATGTGTCGACCATGTCACACTCCCAGAATGCCAACTAAAGTCCGCTTGTGATTGCAGCGTACTTACTTGTACACGAGGCAGACTCTCTGAACCGGCCCATCTTCTCGCTGGTTTTGACAGACTGCAGTAGATCTGTGCCGACGTCCCCTTTAAGATACAATGTGGCAATGTTTAAATACACAGACTGTCCAAGCCGCAATGACTGAGTTATTATACTTGATAATTACTGTACAACAGCAGTCCAAAGGTGGTTATGGGTTTGCCTTTCCATCATTAAGTCGGATGATGATATACCTGAAACGCTTCAGTGTATTTCAAGCAAATAGCTTCTTTAACTTTCTATAGGCGTGATTGCTTCGCACGTAATTTTGCTTAAAAAAAACAAAAAAAAAAAAACCTCTAACTGTTTATCGTTTTATTTTTCTGTCCTCTTAAGCACTGAAAACGTTATCACACAGTCTCAGCTGCATGCTGTCTTAAATCTCTGTGTGTGTGCATCTTCCTGCTGTCACTCATTATCACGATACAGGAGGCCTTATTATTGCAATCGTAAACTCTGCAGCTTGTGGGAGACTTGTGAGGGCATAAATGCCCGTCCTGTGCTACGCTGTGTGAAACCTCTGAACGGATACTTCTGTTCCCCCCTGGGACAGAGTGTGAGACACACAGACACTCAACTCCAGGATCAGGTAACTGTGCAATTTTCCAGGTTTTCTAAAGATTCTTCAATGGCTGTAATTGTTCATTGTCCTGATGGACTCAGCCTGGGCACACAGCTTTGCCCCGATAAGTCCTGGAAGCTTGAAGTAGCTGACATCTTCATAGGCTAACATGCTGTGCATATACAGTCTGATGGATTTATATCTCATACACCAAAAAACGTTGCACTTGGGAACGTAGCACAGAACAATCCTGGCCACAATGTCAGCATTATGCTGCACTTTCTTTGCTAAATCAGCTTTTATGTAATTTTGTTCCTTCTTCAACATTCAACTAAGTATTATTTTCTCTCTCTCCTCGGCACGTCTGCATCGGTCTTGACATACCAGAGAGGTTTTACATTCAGTGACTCCTGAAGCCTTACCTAACTTGACACTATTCGTAATAGAGGGTGGCGTCTGTTGAGAATTGGAATGGCCACATTTTGACATGATGTTCAGAATAAAGAGAGAGGAAGCGGAATGAATATTGACTCACTCTCTCAGATCACTGTTACTGGTGTTTACTATAATTAAACAGTCAACACACTGCTGTGTTTACATGGGAGCATATTATGTGTTTCTGTCTTACCAGACACCATGAAGTTGACTTGCTGGCAATTTCCATCAGTTGCAGCGCTGGGAGACCTGGGCAGGATGGTGACTCTCGCCGTCTCCAACAGCAGGACATCTGCAACCCTCGCACGAAAGTCGTATCTGGGCAAAAATAAATGAAACATCAACTCTGCTTGTCTTATAATATGATAATTGGAAATACATTGTCGTCAGTCTATTTGCTCTGATCCAATCCAGATATCAAACAGTGTTCAACCAATCTTCAGGAATTGTAATGCTTTATCAGTTGCACTTTATAATAAGGGTAAAGGTTATGTTTAATAGTTAATACATTATGGATCATCCATTAATCAAGTCAGAGTTAAGCATTTGATCAGCCTCTGTTACATCTCATTCGTTAGTCAGATGATCGTAAACTTCTTATTTTAGCTTCACTATCACACCATCAACGAAAACAAGTCGTTGCATTTCCTCAACAGTTCCAGTGTTTTATGATGAAGATGAACCGGTCTTTTAAGTACTGTGCCCTTCAACTCTGAATTACTTCTGTAGAATTTGTCCAGATGACCAAACCCTTTACCTGGAACTCAGGCTAAATGTGGTTTAATTGCACTCACCTGCTGAAGTTAGTCACTGCCGGGAAGGTCTGCAGCGCTGAGGGGGACTCTGGCAGGATGTCCGCACATGCGATGACGCTGTTGCCATTCTTCAGAATTACACTTCCACGGACCACTACAAACACATGAAACATTAACTTTAACGGCATTGCTAGTACGACCATTTAGTGATTACTTCTGCCTACTCCTTTTCTAACATATTATGTTTTATTTTGTGGATGTTTGAAAAGTACATTATTTCTCATTTTATGAGTTATTCTTGTGTCGTTTTCTTATTATTCGTCATGTTAAAAATAAATCTAAAGAGCAAAGTTGTATCGAGATCTTTAATTCTTACCACTGCTAGATACACTGAGAAAAAACAAAACAATGTCCGTGTACCTGTGTGGTCTCCAGAGAGCTGCATGATGCTGTCAGTGAAGACCCGTCCCCCAGGCAGCTCGACTGTGCCGTGTCTTGCGGACACCTCTCCCACCACACAGCTCAGAGGGTTCAACAGTGAACAGCTGGAGTTCTGAAGGGGTTAAAGAACAGAAGAGCGAGCACAGTTAAGCACCATTGTGCATGTTATCTGGTATTAAATGGTCATGTTTTATTGTTCAGAAAAAACTAGCCCTCCTTCTCTGCACTGGTTGAAAGTGTTGTCCTATTGTATATGCATACTATGCCTGTAGTAGACATCAGGTTACGTGCAGTACATTCTTTATACGATATAATGAAGCATTTAGAGAGGTACAACTCTTACTGTATAACATGTATTACTATAAACAAATACTACTGTAAGGGACATATATCAAGCTATTTACTCAGACATCCTGCTGATGTTAGAACTAACATTATCAGAGTAAAAATAAACAAATTAAATACTTTGAATACTTAAATACCAGCAAACAGCTCTGCAGTAGCAAGGACACTGGTTTAGATTTATACTGCTGATTTAACAGCTTGAACACTTAAGTACTAGCAGCAGCCTTCCAGAGCAGCCAACAGAAGCACAGGAATGAAAGAAGACAGGTCAGTCTCACCACTGATGTCATGTTGAAGGGATTGAATGTTTCTCCCACACCGGTGCACTGGCGGGTTTCGGTGTCCCGTGCGCTTGTGATGAACATGGATGCCACAGTTGTCTGCAGGGAGGGGGGTAAAATACGGGTGTACTTGTATATTTATGTGATTTCAATGTCAATCTCTTGATCCTGTTGCATTCTAAAAAAGGTAAAGAAATTAACTTGATGGCCAACAATTAATATTGTTCAAGCGAAGATTACAACCCTATTTATGAGTCTTACATCTTGTGTTGTCGATTGAATCATCACATCCACTGTGACATCACTGCTACTCCCATCAGGAAACATCTGCTGGCGCTGTGAGAAAGAAACATCAACATGTCCAATGTTAACAGGCAATTAGAGAGACTGAATTGAACGTGCATAATCTCATAGTTCAACCAGAGCTGGGCGCTTGTTTTGCTGAAATATATGTAATGGATAATGCTCGATCAGGTGTCCATTATCAGGAATTAATGGGCGACAACATGCAGCTCAAAGGCCATTATCCTTTTACAATTGTCACTTTCCAAAGAAAAAAAAATTAAGATTATTCATTTCTATCTTCATTCATTTTGTAACCAAAATCTAAAGCTTTTTTACATCGTCATTGCCATCTTGGTTTTGGGCCATCGCCATCTTATTTTTTTCCAACCAGAAGTGACACAAGAGGGCTAACGACAACCAAATGTTGAATGAGATTTTCTAGACAACCAAAACGTTACAATTAACTTTCATGAGATTAAAACACTGAAAGGGTTAAAATTGTTGACTAAAACGCAGACAGCTCCCAGACCGGATAACGCCCATGGTAGCGACCTGTCAATCACAAGGTTACTATAGGTCCTTAGGCATACACTGCTTTGTTGTCTATGTTACTCTAAATGAGACCATCATATACTAAATGATCATATTGTAGGGATTGAGACCATAAACTCATGTTTACTGAGGTAATAAATCAAGTGAGAAGTTGGGACATTTTCTTATTGACATCTAGAGACTTCTTTTTGCAACCAGAGCAGTCACACCCTGCTGTCTATTAGAAAGAATGCAAGTTTAAGGACTTTGCATTGTAACCTGTTAAACCAGTCTCATACTCTCAGTGAAATCTGACTGCAAATTTAGACAGTAAAGGTTAATGACACAGTTTAATCCACAGACTATCCTTGATAATATAGCCTCTTAGGAGATACAGTATCACAAGCTCGTATCCATAGATGTAGAGCAGAGCTCAGTATGGGGCCTCTGGAGGGTGGCTGACAGAGACAGCTGTTCCCTTGGGGAGCTTCGTAGTTCAGGGGGCCTGGAGGTTTAACTAGCCAGCAAACAAATGCTAAGCTAAGCTAATGATCCCACCCCTGCTTCCCATGGCTCCTTGTTGCAACCCACCACAGGCATAATGAATTCACTGTCTGTCCAGAGCAGCAGAAATTCTCTGTCATGTTTTTGTGGCAGCTTGGATCCTAACAGGTTAGAAAGAGCGAAATCTTTGTGTGCGTTCTGTGGCCATCAAAGAAAACTATTGGATTCAGATTCTTTCAATTTGCTGCCATCATGTGGAAGTCACTTCTGGTGATGGGCTGGGCTTGGTCATTATCATTTGAACGGATTAGGCAGTTTTCTAAAGAATACTTTGACTTTATGAATTAAAGAAAAACCTTAACAATTCATATCTCAATGTCAACACATCAAGTTACAGACAAAGGCCAACTGTGTTATCCTAATTATGGAGTGTGGTGTTTTACATATGAACCATTTGCAATGCAAAGGAGACCGTATCTCTGCCTATAAATAAGCAATGCTTCCTGTTCCGTGACAACCTTTTTTATTCTCACGTTTGGACATTGTGCACTGTGGCTTAGTTTGGCAACCTGAACTTTAATTAGAGAGTTAGGATTTCTATAATTGTGGGCGTGAGCCACCCACAGATAAATGCAATCTTGGTGGTGTGGAACATGAGAACAACCACGGTCTTTCTTAGGGAACTTAATCATCTTTAGACATCAGTCCCTTTATGGGTCTTGGTCAGTAGGTACTATTGCATGCGTGAGAAAGTTGTATAAAAGGTGTCCATTGAGTCAGCGAGATTGGGGCTGAAGACTACAAGTTTGTAAATGTCTGCTTAAACTAGCGGCTCGAGGCTATATTAGCCGCTACTAGCTTAACACCTGAATCTCTAGTGGAAAAGACTGTGGCTCTTACCAGTTTCACCGTCCCAGTCACTGTATCATTGAAAACAGCCTTAGCAACAACCCATTGTCCGTCTGTAGCCCTGTCAGCTGAGATGTTAGCACAGCGCATTCTGTCCAGAAAACAGACGTGCACAGGAAGACACAAAAAAAAAAACACAAGATTAGCAAAACATATCCAAATCCTGAAGGGTTAACCTTTAGATTGTTCTGCTCCGCAATGAATGAGGAAGTTCATCTGTGAGTTACAACACAAAACATGAGGATGATATGACACTGTCTATGATATCCTACACCTTCGATTGCCCTCACTAGCCTGGCTAAGTCTGTCACTGTGCCAGAGGGCCACTCAGGGTGGTGAAGCTTAGTTGTCTGCTCCTGCTGCAAAGGCATCAGTGACCATTTCAACTTTAAAGCAGCTAGAGTTGATGCCATTTTTTCTATGCTGTAACTGCATCATCATGTACCTGAAATAATGAGAAAAAGAGTCAGTGGCTACAGTATGGTTGTTACAGCGACCACTACTTCTTCTTCACATACAGGAACCTGTGGTCACCCTGAATGTGAACTATTTCTTCATATTTCCCTCACTCACTCTGTTGGTTTCGTTCTGTCTAATAAGCACAAACACATACATGCACACAGGTTCTCACCTTGATCCGTTTGCTGAGTAGTGAATCACCAGTGACCTTCCCACTATGCTGTAGGGTCCTGTCAATGGCATCTCAGGGTCCATGTATACAACCTCAGACTGGTTGAGGCCATTCAGAGTCCCAAACTTCCCGCTCAAGTCCCCAATCTCATACTGGTCCACTGTGCCTGCTCCAGGTGCGGGGCTGTTTGATGCGTTCACGGCTAATGGGTTATAGTGGCCCAGGATGTTTGCGTTTGAGCAGGGATTTGCGCTGCCAGGTTTGACGGGCAGTATGTGAACATGGTAACCCCCAGCTAAGGAGTTCAGGTTAATCAAGGCTACGCTTATAGTCGTGGGGCCTTGTGGGACGGCCTGGGCGAACCGGACCTGTCCGGCAGGAATCTGGTTGCCAAACCAGCTACCTAAGCTCGCTTTGGGGACCCGCACCATTGTGACGTTGGCACACGCAATCCGCGGCCCTCTCCTTGCTGCTTCATGGATGACCACAGAACGACCGATTATGGATGACCCGGACAACCAGGAAGTGACATCAGTGAAGAAGTTTTTTGCTTGCACTTTGCCCACTGTGGTGCCAAGGTTGATGGTGCCGTGTTTGCTGGAGAGGTCTCCCACCTCGCAGGATAAGGGACCGGATGGGCTACAGTGGAGGGCATAGCTGCTGTCTCGTGTGTTAATGTTAAAGGGGTTCCAGTGTCCTCCTGTAGTGCTGCAGCGCCTTTCATCGTCATCCCTCTCTGAGCTGATGGGGTAGGTGTGAACATGCCAGTTGTGGTTTCTTGTAGGAGTCATTGCGGAATTTCCATACGACAAGTCCGTGAAGATGGATACGTCAGACAGAGGGTTGTCTTTTAGCTGGGTGAACCAGATCTCACCGACCACAGGGCTCTGAAATGTGGCTCTGCCTACAATCACTTCACCTGGATAGCTGATGCTCGCACAAACATACCTAGCACCATCTGTTTGGTGAATCACAACTGAGCGACCTACAATGCTGTTTGGTCCAAACAGAGGGAGGTTGAAGTCCGTGAAAATCACGTCCGTCTCGTTTCTACCTGAGAGGGACATGTGCTTGTTACTGAGGTCACCGATCTCATACATGTCGTGGGTTGAACCTGGCCCATTTGGGTATATTTGGTTGCTTGTGTCGACACTGAATGGATTCCAGTGGCCGCCCACGTTGTCATTTGAACACCGGCTTGATGAAGACGACCTGACTGAGGGGAGAGGGAAATTGTGGACATGGTAAGGACCCACTCTGCTCTGTAAGTTAGTCAGGTTCACCCTCAACTCTGTCATATCAAACGGGGAAGCCTGACGGAAGTTAAAGTATCCTTTGATCTCTTTCATATTCAAGACAGCGTTCACCCGTTTCTCCGGCACCATATAAATCTGAGCACACTTGTGACTTGACCCCATGCGGAGGAGAAGAAAGCGAGTATCAATGTTGAAGCTGGTCAGGTCCAGACGGGATTTCTCAGGCTGTGAAGGGGTTCCGACTTTTACGACGCCCATATTGGTCAAAGTGGAGGAATTCAAGCTTCCAAGAAGGACATCACAGCTTGCAGCAATGCTTGTGGATCCAAAGATAGTGACATTGGTTTGTGAGGCATTGACCTGACCGATTGTAACTAGATCTGCAAGCAGCCTGGGGTCAGCATTTCCTTTGTTAAGGCGCATGTAAACATTACCCGCGATGGGGCCGGTGAACCTGGCCTGATAGGTCTTGAGTGTTTGACCGCGACTTACAACCGTGCATACTTTAGTGCCGTTACACGTCTGCAAAGTCAGTGAGTAGTCATCGAAGTTTGAGCTGTCCTCGAGGAAGCTTGACACGTTGACGGTGGGGTTTGAGGAGGGATCAGCCGTGAAGGTGAAGACGCTGGAGCCGATATTTGCTTCAGAACAGGGCTGAGCAAAATGGCCATACATGACGGGGAACTGGCTAAGGGAGAAGTTAAGTGAACCACAGCTTCCAGCACCAGACACGTTGACAGTGGCCATCTGGGAGGTGGAGTTTAAGTGCACCTGCCCTGTGACTCCTTCCATGTTCAGAGGCGCCAGAAACTGAATACAGGAAATGGAATCTGAAAAGGACGACAAGGAGGAAGTGATGGTGGTATCAGTTTTCCTACACTTATTAATACACCCTCCTCAACAAATTAATGTTCAATCACCAATAATGGTCCGATAATATGGTAGACAACTAAAGCATTTAAGTTAAGGCAAGGGAAAGATTTAAAAACGCCCTTCAGATGTGTCAAGATACAACAAGATGCTCTGCTTGAAGTAGTACTTTGAGTTCGATGTGGTCAGAAATTCTTAAAATAAATTGTTATGCTTCTCTCTCGTTACCACAAATCCAGAATCTATAAATATGCAACTTCATTTCAAAAGTTGAACTGATGGAAACAAGATGTCTCATATGGCTGCATATCGGACTATGACTGACTAGTTGTGATGTCACAAAACCATGTGACCCTAACCAAACTTCCTTCAAGTCTGACACACAAATCACTCAATGGATGTTTGAGTGTCAAATAGCCAAGTGAAGTAACAACAAGCAAACGTTTTGGCAGGAGCCGGACAAATGTTTTGAAAACACACATTCCTCAAAACAATACAGTATGCATCCATCACCACAACCTCCACATCCTTACTTTTCACCACACAACATAGACGCCACACTTCGTCCTGCAGAATCATCCCGTATCAAATTTTATTTTTTCCTCGCACAGAAACCAACTCATACACAGTCATGTTTTTGGGGACATTACATTGACTTCAGTTCCTGGAGACTTACCCTAACTAACCGCTACTAGCCAAATCTTTAACCCTTACCATAATCTTAACCTAACCGCAATGTCCCGCACGCTATAAGTGTGAACTTTTGTTTTTATTCAAACAGAAAAATCTGAGAAGGTCTGAAGTGAGAATCAACGTAAAAAGTGTCTCATATGGCTGCATATCGGACTATGACTGACTAGTTGTGATGTCACAAGAGTGAGTTTACTGAAGAGCTATGAAAGATGGGAAACAACTTTAAAAAATACGATAAAGTATAAAAAGGTGGAACCCTGTTTTAAGTTGTATAAAGTTGAATGACATTTCTAAAGTATGACGAGACTCAAATACTGTATAGTTGAAAAATGTAAAAGATTAAAAAGGGTAAAATAGTTTTATATTCTAACCAGTAAGCTATCAAAATAGGTTGGAATTGCAATCAATTTCCTGTATGAGGAAGTTAGAGCCCTTTAGAAGGGCGTAAAGATGAGGAAGCCGGATGATTATAATCATAAAGATATTTGAAGCGGGGACAATTTTTAAACAGGTTTCCACCTGTATCATAACAGTATATTGCTATATTAACACTAGTAGTCTAGATATGAGTTTGTGTAATATCATAGTTCGATTTTGGCACTGTGTACAAGAGGTGACACACCTTTTAGTTTCTATTCTTTAAAGGGTATTTATAGCGGCTATGAATACATTCTGCCTGTAAAGCATTTGCATTGAGAGTTAAATGGAAATGTTACGGTCACAGTGTGACTACACAGACTTGCTCTGAAATCAGTCGCTCCATTTCAAATATCATTTGAATTCTATTAAACTAGATTAACAAGACAATACAACGCTTGTTTGCAGTATTTTTTAAAAGCAAATAAAATGACTTCTAACTGATGTGTGATTAACTTCAAAGCATAGAAATATAACTGAAAATGGTGTGGAAGGACATTGTTTTTTTTATTTAATTTATAGTAAGAGCAACATCACATGATTCTAATTCAAACATTAAGATTGTTTCAAGCCTTTCAACGTCATAGTGGGATTTACAGAGAGGGCTGCAACCTGCAAAATATTTCATTAACAAAACGAATCTGCTGGAGGGAACATTGCACAACTGGTTTCAAAACAAGTTAGACACCATAGAGAAAGTTGAATCTTTGGCCTATAAATAACAGAGTCAAAACGTGCAGTGGCACATGGTTTAAAATCCTTGACATAAACATTAGACTGCCTAGTGCGTAAATCATTCATGAGGTCCATGTGGCACTTTGTACAAAGGTTAAAGTTGACCAAATACTCACCAATTAAAGAAAGCAGCAGGACAGCTGTCAGCGGCCGCATGATTGATTGCTGATGTGTGAAAGACACACAGCAAAGAGAAAAGCTCTATTTAGAACAATTACTCAAAAAAACTTCACTGAAGTCATGCAAATCCTCTAAAGGGTGTATGTAAGAAAAAAAAACAACAAAAAAAACCTAAATTACAACATCAAAAGCTCAAAGACAGCAAGATGATAGACTGTGTGCATCTAAGTGTGCTCTCCAAGAACGTGTCAGGTTTAGCTCATTTGCGAAAGTGTGCAGCCAGCCTTGCGCTTCCCTTTTTCAGCTGCAGTCTCCTCCTGTGATTGGTCAGCAGGGTGACAGTGGCTCGGGTATGGAGGCAGGGGAGGGAGGGAGGGAGGGATGCATATTTGGCAGCATTGATGGGTGGAGGTGGCCCATCCCTGGCGTGGCCATGCCGGCAAAGCGCTTGCTGAAATTTACGGTTCAAGATGTTTGAGGATTCCGATAAAAGTGAACCTCCTCAGTTGTTTGCGTTGAAAGTGAAGTGATGCTCTATGTTCGTGAGTAGGCATTATGGTTTATAAGATAAACTGACACTTTGGACTCTACGCTATGTTATAATTGAACATGAAAAGGAACACAATGATGACAATCAACAGCAGCAGTCGAAATATTAAATGAATAATAATAAATACATACAAATAGTTTTTAAAAAAAAAGGAAAATTGGTGGGAATAAAGACAAATAAGGTGCCCAGAATCAACCAGTCAGCCTTACAGTTTCATGCTCTCTCAGTTGATCCGTTCTTCTCTTTACCCTTGTATCACCCTCTTCCTCTTTCTACTCGCATATATGCCTCAGCTGTCCTTGTGACAGGGTTGAGGGAAAAAAATAAAAGAGAGGAGAGAAAATAGTAACTTGTTCTAAGAATAGCAGCCCGATGGCCCATCATCGTGGGCTATTTGGGGTAGGCCATGCAGCTATGCACACATATTGGAGGACCTGTGAAGTGGGTCAGGTCCTTGACTTGTTTGTTTAGATCACTGATTGCAGCAGGAGCTGAGATTGTGACGTGATCATGTGCACACAGGTTTACAATTGGCAGGCACACACACACACACACACACAGACAATAGGCAGAGACAGCAATGGAAACAGAGCAGAAACCATTTTAGTGATCGTAGACTGTATTTTCATTGAGGGGATTCATCCTGATGCTGTGCAGAGGCATTTTAGCATCTCAATATTTATAGAATACCAATTATAAGTTGTATGAAGGGACTTTAAGAGTATAGAGAATCAGATTGAAGAAAATCTTCTGGTTCTCTTTTACTTGAAACCAATAATTACTTTCACATTGCACTTTACCGTAACCAGGTTCATCATAAACCGGTCTGGTAAGAACAAGGACATGATGGGATGTACATTCAGGTCACAGTTATCGTTAAGATGATCTGTAAAATGACAGTTATGAGGAAATTATTGTACTGTGAAAACATGCAGCATAGTTCTATGACTTGTTTTCATGTGGGTAGCATTTACCTGAGATTTCACAATGGCAAATGTGATGCGCTGTGTCAAGCATTCAATAGGTTGATACAAAACAAATGCACAAAACATTGAGTTTCTATGAAAAGCTAAGGATAGGCAAGATCGAAAGCAGATTTGTCGCATTTTGCCAATAAGACAAGCTGGCAACGTTTTGTAAGCACAAAGAAATGTCTTTGTTGGAGGTTGATGAACAATCTATCATTGTCTGCCAGCTGCCAACAGGGTACAGTCATCAGCTGAAGAAAACTTGTCAGAGTTGCCAAACGAAACAAAATAAATATTTTGTTAACCTGGCCTATAAAAACAAAAATAGTCACACATATACACGCAGCCTTCTTCCTCAAACAAAGAGTGTTTTGGTCTCCGGAACAATAAATCCAGCTAGCTAAATAAACTGATCCATCCCTGCTTTGCACAACTCAGTAGCCAAAGGTGGTTGGTTTTAATTTTGCCTCTACATGCTATCATATGGGCTGCACGGTGGCGTGGTGGCCTCACAGCCCTTCTGTGTGGAGTTTGCAGGTTCTCCCGTGTCAGCGTGGGTTCTCTCCGGGTTCTCCGGCTTCCTCTCACAGTCCAAAGACATGCAGGTTCGATGAATTGAGTACTCAAAATTGCCCGTAGGTGTGAAGGTGCAGCGTGAGTGGTTGTCTGTCGCTACGTGTCAGCCCTGTGATAGACTGTCCAGGTTGTCCCTTACCTTCGTCCAATGGGATCAAAAATGCACTTAAAGTATCCAAAAAAAAACACTTTTTGTTAGCAGCCACACAATAAGAAAGTTGGGAAACACTGGTTCAAACTTTAACAATGGTTTGTATTTGATAAGCTCATTGAGTGTATTATAAAATGTACATGTATTTCCCTCTTAGCTCTAGTGGAGTACAAGTATAAGTTAGCATAAAACGGAAGCGCAAGTATACCTCAAATGTGTAATTAATACAGTACTTGTTTAACTGTACTTTGTCACTGTCCACCACTGGTTGAGATGTGATACAAATTGTGTGCATACTGTAGATCTGCTGAGGTAGAATGAAGCACACCTGCTCCTGCACATACACACACACACACACACACACACACACACACACACACACACACACACACACACACACACACACACACACACACACACACACACACACACACCCTGTGCAGATAGTTTCCATATACATCCTGCACTCGGGACCAATTCGTGCTTGTTTTCAGAGTCAAGAGGAGGAAGAGCAACAAACCCCTCCAATTATTTAGCCTTAGTGACTTCATTCAAGTCGTCTCGAGACCCGGTCAGCCATTATGAGCGTTTCTGCTGCTGTAATCCTGTAATTTCCCCACTGAGGGACTAATAAAGGATTATCTTATCTTATCTCTTATCTTGCAGCGAGTATCAACTCTGAGTCTTCCCATGTCAGCGGTGAATCATATTTCCCCAGTATCTTTGTCAAATGATGACAAATGCCAGCAAACATAGAAAGGCCTTGCTCTTGTGTGAGTATAAGTCACTGAGCAGTGTCAAATTTTTACTGGTAGGGTTGGGTCTCAACAAAAAGTCCTGACAGCTGATTCAACCAAGCATTTGTGAGTAAATTGAATAGGCCATTGTCTATCATGTGCCTCATTTAGTGAACTGGTGCTCCTTTTTAGTTTCCGTTCAGCGAAGCACAAGTTGGCAAGAATAATTTGGTTATGTTGTCACGTAGAGGAGATGCCATCTCTTCTGAGGAATAGGGGAGTGACACAGTGTCTGCATTCTTTTCTGTCATTAAAACATATTTGAAATGTTTTCAATGTGATGCTTTGAGAAACTGTTTCGCAACAATGGCTTCAATACCACACCTAGAGTTTATTTTTAATAATTTAATTATATGCAGCTTTGATTAATTATGGTTTTCATTTAATTTACTAAGGGGTGTCACCAAATGGCTTTAACCAGCTATTTATATGATAAGATAAGATAAGATAATCCTTTATTAGTCCCTCAGTGGGGAAATTACAGGATTACAGCAGCATTGCTCACAAGTAATAAAATGAAGATAGAAATCAAGTAATATAAATAAACTAAACAGTAAACAGTAATACAAAACATGACAGTAAAGAAGAATACAAAATATACCAGTATATACAGACGGAGTAAAACACATATGCTGTGTGAATGGGTGATCGTGGGGTGATCGTGTCAACTGACATGGACACTCATTACAAATGTAAAGACAGCACGTTTTGCAGTCTGATGTGATATCCACAGCATAAATGACAGTGGATGATACTGGAGGTTTTGAACTGCATTAGTCATTGTGTTGATTTTCCTTGTAGGTTGCTATTAATTTTAAATATGTGAAAACATGTGACGCTAGTGTCCCCATGATACACTAAGGACACAGGCTACAAATATTACACTGCAGTGTGATGTTCTACCAGTGTCAAACACGAACAGTTTGTATGCGAAATTGGCTGCCGCAATTACTTAAAACAAACACAGAACGAAATTGGCACATATATGAATCATGATTAAAAAACCCACCTGTTTAGGCTGGCGTTTGTGTAAAAGTAAACCCATGTCCTAGACCTGCTCTTAAAATATGTTTTACATTTTTATTTTATTTTTTATAATTTTTTATTTTATTTTTTTAAACTTTTCTCTGTGTATATAATTTATTGACCCTAGGGTCACATTGTGTTTTTTATGCTTTTAAATGTCTGCTCTGTTAAGCACTTTGTGATACTATTGTCTGTGAAAAGCGCTGTATAAATAAAATTCATTCATTCATTCATTCATGATTAAGGTAAGTGAAGCCACAGGTTGTACCAGCACCCTTAAGGCCACTAGATGGAGGCAGTTCAGCATATTTGTATGAGACATTTTTGACTTGGATGCCAACTGTTGTCTGTCTGAGCCGCAATCTTTCTGTGCACACAAAAACAAAAAACATAATTACTCTTTATGTGACAATGTGAGTTAATGTTTAAGCCACACTTCACACAGGAATGAACAATACCTATAAATGAAGATGAAATGATTCCAACAAGGTATATTTTGTGATATACTTGCATGAGGCGTATTGTGAATAGTACACAGTTTATTATTATTATTATTCATTAGGCGTATACAAAGTATATTTTAGGCAACACGCTTACATTTGTTTCACGCCTGTGCTGAGAAACATGTCCCCCGCTAGGTCTGCTCGTGTCTTTCTGTCTGAACTGGGACAAACATAAATAATACACGTCAACAACAGCCCGCCTGAAATCACGTGTGCTCCGGTCTCAGAGCAAGGTATCCGCCAGAAAATGCGTCGCCCGTTTCGGTGAACGACATTCCACTTCCTGCCATATTGTGAGCCCGCGTTTCCTCCGTAGCCGGCGTGGATCTACGCAGCAGCATGCGTTGCTGCCTGCTGAGCCCGTAGAGAGCAGCTGTTAACACCCTCGCGGTGATTGAACGTCAGCGAAAGTGCTCGGGCACGTCGCTTGAACGCAACCATTGAGTTCAAAGCGTTGGAACAAGGTCAGAAAAAGGTCCGGCGGGGGGGACACACACACACGCACGTACACACACGCACACACACACGTGTTTCTGCTGGTCGACTGGCTGCTCCTTGCTCGGGACCAGGTGAGCGTCACGCAATGTGGATGATTTCATTCATATGTTCGGTCATTTAGATTTCGACGAATATTATTCTCCGCTCATGTCTTTACGTAACAAATAGTTGTTTGCTGCTATATTAATACTCTGAATTAGCACCTTTTTAGTTTGTGTGCAGCATCTTCATCTGCTGAAGGAAATTGTTGTGTATTGTTGCTTTTATCCTGTTTATTGTTATAGTCAGTGTCTGATTCATATGGCGGGTAGCTGTCAGTGAGAGTTTATTCTTTGTTACAGTATTACAACAACAAATATTTAGTAAGTCACCATGAGGTGCACATTACATACAGGTTAGATTACTCTATCTTCAGTTTAATTCACTGGCTGTTGGGAATGTCTGTTTATACTTTCTGCTGGATGACACCTGCAGAGAAAAAGACACTTCAGCTAAAACTAACAACGCAGCTAAAGACGGCTCTATACCCCCCCCCCCCACCTCTGGCTGCCAGACATTTCTCGACCTGTAATGACCCTCTCTGGGGATATCCGTTCCCACACCAAAGCCCGGCCGTCTGAACTTAAAACGGACCCAGACAAATATGATAATTGTCTCCAAAAGGCCTGTGCTCTGACATACTTGATTTCACTTTTGCTTTGCTCCACATAGCCCTCTACGAAGCTGTGAATGTTCACCATGTGGACCTGACATCTTAAACGGTATTCCCCTCACTCTCTGATTTACTCGGATAGAGGGGGCCCCCCCGCTCAAAATCCTCCAGGGACTTCTTTCTTCAAGAGAGATATTTAGAGAGCCTGTGACGGAATAGATTGAAAATGCAAAAATCTGTTTCAGTTCATGTTTCCTCCACCTCTCCGCACATCCTCTCTTATGTGAACTCTATTTTCTAGCGTTCCATAAGGTCCTGGTGAACATTGCAGTTGCTTGGGACTCTGGGGAGGTAAGACTGTGATGTTTATTATTTGAGTAAAGAAGAGGCATGGCACCTACTTCTGAAGCTTGACGTTATAACTCACTGAGCATCATTGCTATGTAATCTAATCACAGGCTTCTTCCTAATGATTGATGTGGTTGTAGACAGCTTCAAACTACTCATTACAGGCCCATCAGACTCACCGTGACGCTTTGTCCAGATGAGTCCAAATTAGCCATTTAATTGCACTCTTTTCATCTTCTCTATAAATTATATATAATTATTTTGTTCCGCAAAGCCACCATCCTCTTGCACGCTTCGCTTTTATTAAAACCAGTCGGACACCTAAGTAATTACCGGTAGATGTCATACAGTTTAGTTGCGCCGCCCATAAGGGATCCAACACCCTCGGCTTCTATAAAACTGCTTTTGAGGAGGAGGAGTCGTCCCGGACTCTCCAGACACCGTTTACTAGCTCGCCGAAGAATGTGTTTGTGACACTACAGTGATTAAAACATCCTGTGTTCTTTTCTGTTATTTGGACATCTGTGTGTATTTAGAACAGTGACGTGTACACCAGAGCCATGCGGCTAGTCCCTAAACAATGCACCCGACAATGAGAATTTAGTATTCTCCATGTCCGTAATACACTTGCAGTTTGCCTCTAGTGTTGGCCTTGACGGTGCTTGCAGAATAACATTTAGATAGTGCTCAGCGGAAGGGAATCTTTTGTCTCTTGTTTTATTTTCTCTGCCCTAATAAATGGCTTAATAATAACCCGAGGCAGCTCAGCTAATCTCATGATCCATGTTGAAACACAGGAAGTAGAGTGTCCACTGTGGTATAGGGGAATGGACACACAGCCTTATCAATTATCAAGTGGCATTGAGCGGTTGAGTGGGCGCAGTGTGCAGGGACTGTTGATGAGGCGTGTCCGTGGTGAGACTTGATTGCATGGGAATGTTTTGGGTAAACGAGGAGAGAGAAAATATTTAACGAATGTAGTTTTTTGTGCTCTTTGAGGGACTGCAGGTGTCTAGAAGGAGATGAGGTGTGAACACATGTTGCAGCTCCTTCAGGTATTTTCTGGTCTTGATACCTTCTGCAAACTTCCATACAAGTTTTTTGTAAAATGTTAATGCGTAGCTGTGTGTGTGTGTGTGTGTGTGTGTGTGTGTGTGTGTGTGTGTGTGTGTGTGTGTGTGTGTGTGTGTGTGTGTGTTGGTGAGTCTGAAGCCATTTAAAACGCACACACGACTCAGTGAATTTGAACCTGTCCAGAGGACAGAGATGACTTCATCGTTACCTCACCCTGCTCTGCTAGAGGACTTATCAGAAACATGTGGCTGCACTCTCCCTCTGCACTGCAAATTGAGTGAGTCTTGGACTCCAATGTTTTTCCTTCGTTAGAGGACGTGTGTGTTTGTCCGCAAGCGGGCTCAATTGTTTTTATCTTGGATTTTCTTGTCTCTCTGGGTTTTGACTTCATCTGTCAGTCATTTGGCTTGTTTCAGCGTGTAGCTCTGGGTTTGGTCAGACGGGGCTGGATTACACACCATGCCTGAGCATTTAAGCTTGTGTGTACGTGTCTGTTACGCCCAATGAAACCAGGCAAAAAACATTGTTACACAACCTTACAATAGAGTGCTTTAAAGGAATAGTTAAGCAATTTGATCTGCTTTCATACCAAAAGTTGGATGAGAAGATTGATGCCACTCATGTGTAGAGTGGTATGGATCTTCTCATCTAACCTGTGGCAAAAAAAAGTGTATAAACCATTTCCCAAAATGTCCAACTATTACTTTAACCAAAGGCCTCGGGCTCCGGCCTCTGCTTGAAAGTTGCATGCCCAAAATGAATAGTGTATCTGTGCAACTTTGAGGTCGATTTGAATAGTATTTGAATAATGTTGGTGTAAAATTTCAGAATGACCACAGCAGAAACATCCGAACATAACCTGTGCACAGACTGATGCTAATAAAGTGAAGCAGGGCAAAGGTGGAGAGGTTTCAATAGAGGCACGTTGAGGTGGAATCTTCAAATTGTCCATTTGGGTACCTCATGTGCATTTCACGTTTTTTCAGGTAACTGTAAAAGTCATTTAATTTGTAGTCATTATATGTATGAATTCCATCTAAATTTGGCTGCTTTTGACTTTATTTTGAAGGATCAATAAATCAGACTCTACATGTTCCTATTAAAAGAAAAAGCCATAAACCACTGGTCTATCTGACCAGCTCATGCCTGTAAAGGCCACTGCCTTTAGGATGAGTGCAGTACCACAATCCATCCACCAGATGGAGACATAGACCCTGTTTGGCATGGAAGGCTGAATATGGTCTTTTTAATGCTGAAAGAAAGCAGACTGTAAGTGCTCCTCTATTCCATACAAATGAATACAGATGACTGGAAATGACTCAGAAGTGATCCAGAGATTAGCAGTGTTGATATGCCCTCGTACACAGCTTTTTGTCACATAACAGCAAAGGTAAGACAATTTATGGTTATGGTTGTATAAATGGAAGTTTATTCTTTCTCTTCTTTGGCTGCTGGTTCAGTGAGTTTAGTTTGAAATATATCAGCTCCATTCGGTGTACTGATGCTTACACGATGTGCGCGATTTTAATAAAGTTGCATTGAGCTTGTCTGCTGATCTGCAACGTCAATGTTTTATTTTTTTGTCCTCTGAAGGCGAAAGCTGAACAGTCTCCTGTTTCATACTATTGTGCATCCATTCACAGGCAGGATGCTGCTGCTTGATGAGATTCATGTGTGGGCTGAGTGTTTAGATACCACAGTTGTTTGGTTGCCAGAGCCAGACGTCCCAGCGGGGTGGGGTTAGAATAACGTTATTATACTCTTGAGGGTGGATGAATTACTGAAAGCATCCTGGCCTGACATGGTGTACAGCTGACTTCTGTCCGGCTCGGGGAAGTGTAAACGTCCACGTGTGCATCCATGTGTTTTAATATCCATGTGTTTATTTTGCATTGGTTTGGTAATGTGTTTGTATTTACACAGGCCTCTCTCTGTTTCTGTGTGAGGGGGCGGTCCCTGGCAGAGCGTCGGCCCCGGTCAGCGGTGGGTCTTCCCAGCGCAGCGAGGAGACGTTTGCATAGATATTAGAGTGGAGTAACCATGGGAACGGGGTCAGCCTCCGACCATGGGAGGAGGAGAGGTGCCAGGTTTTGGGTCCAAATGAGCTTTTGAGGCAGACGGCGGCTGTTTTGATCCCCGCGGTCGCATCTCTCTGAGGGTCAAACATTTGAGATCATGAATGTTCCGAGCTGACATGGGAATGTGGATTTAACTGCTGGATGATTGTACTTTTAATCACCTGTAGTGTTCATGAATGATGAGACCTCATATGTTGTATCTAATTTGATATAACGCTGTCATTATCCAGTTCATGAACTTGTGCCGATACGAGCTGGAAATGTGCAATTATCAACAATCTGTGTGTTTTTAACTTCAAATGGTTCTGATTACAGTTTAATCAACCAGAACACTCGATTCATTCTGTCCTCGTGACGCTGGATCCATGAAGTCTTGAATCCTCAATCTTAATAGTCACTCTTATAGTTGATGACCAATGTTACGCTGCCATTGTGACCAGAGAATGGCCACTAACTTGTTTTGCCACGGCTCATGAGAGTGAGTGTGCAGCCAGCCCCTCCCCCATCACAGTGTCCCGAGGGTCTGCATTAATATGGAGATTAGATTAGAAAACGTCCGGGTCACTTAATCCATGTAATTAACTGACTGTCATTTCTCATATTTACTGGCAAAGAAGAACGTACAGTGAAGTGCAAACATTAGGGCTTGTGAAGTGTGTGTGTGTGTGTGTGTGTGTGTGTGTGTGTGTGTGTGAGTATGTGTGTGTGTGCGCGTGTGCGGCCATGTGAAAAGCTTCTGTGGATGCCCTCATTACAAGTGTTAATCCCTTCCCTGTGCGGGGATCTGGAAAGGATGCACTGTCACTATTGGTGTGGTGGGAAGCTCAAATTGCATAGTGTGTGTGTGTGTGTGTGTGTGCACCTTATCTAAATCCCTGCTACTATTGGTCTTTTCTTTTCCCCATTTCGACATGTTTCTCTGCTGCCTTTATTACTCTGCTATAAAAGTCCAACTTAGCAACATAACTCTTCCAAACGTACACACACACACACGCACACAAAATAAACCTCACAGTTTCAGCCCTGAATCCTGCATTGACATTCAGCTCAGACTATCTGCTTTGTTCCTTCTGAGCGACGCATACTGAGTGCACCCTTTATCATTGCATAGAAAGATCTATCGCCCACTGACCTTCTGTGCAATGAATCACGCTGGTTTGGAATGTGTCTTCCACTGGATTTTGAGTTCTTATAATGCACACGACACAACATGTGGATGTCGGTACTTATGAACAAAAACATATCGGACATCTAAAGGCTACCTGTGCACAGACGGATGCTAAAGTGACGCGTAGCGAAGTTGGAGAGGTTTATTAGAAGCAAGCTAAGGCGGAATATAAGGCGTAAATTGGCCATTTGGGTACATTTTGGCACCAACTGCCATTCGAAAATGTTTTCAGGTAACTGTAAAGTTAATTTAATTTTAATCAATAACCATCAATCAATTAGACCTCCTATACATGTTCCCATTCAAACCATTATTTGACCAGCTCATGCCTTTAGGATGCGTGCAGTACCACAGTTCATCCACCACATGGAGACATGGACCATGTTTTCACAGGGAAGGCTGAAGATATGCAGTTCGATGCTGGAAGAAGGCCGTTTACGAGTGCTCCTCCATGACATGCAAACAAATTAAAAGAACGATCAGCAGCGCGGATATACCCACCAACACAATTTTTAATCACAAAACAGGAAAGATATCATTTCTGGTTATGGGATGTATAATGTGAAGTACCTTTTTTGTAGTTTATCATCCTGTATCCAGGCAGGCCGCGCATGTCTATCATGCATGTTTGTGCATGTGAGCAAGCTACACTGGCGAGCTCATGGCCGCCACTCTGCATTGCTGCAGAAGCGTAGCACAGCGCGCACCATCCAGTTCCCTCTCATCTGTTTCATTCATGTGATTATTGTCATTATTTATTCATCTGCATGTTATTTTCTTGACTAATCGTTTGATTATAACAATAGAAAACAGTGGAAAATGCTCACCACAAAGTTCTACAGCACAAAGTGACGTCAATGAATGTCTTGTTTTGTTCGACCAAATGTCCAAAACTCATAAATATTTGATTTACTGTCTTATACCTGGATGGAAAGCAGGCTTTGAAATTGCTCAGGTATTGATCAAATGTGTCACAGGACTGCTGCAGGCAATCTGCCGAGAAACACTTCAAAGAAGAAATCCATACATTTTCGGTTTGAAAAATAATTATATTTAAATGAATAGTAATGTAAGATTTTGCTGTAAAATTACTGAAATGATTAATCAATTATCAAAATACTCATTGATTCATGTAAGTTTAGTCAAACTCAACTTTAGGAATACGGCGATCCAGTGGAAATTACAATTGTATCCAGGAAATAAAAATCTGTGTGTATGTGAACTCTTGTTGGCCTTATTTGTCCAGGAAACATGCTTTATTGCCTCTCTGACCAAACATCTATTTACCACATCGTCTGCCACTGTTTTAGCAGGCACACCCATGCCTCGGTTCCTGTTTGTAGACACACACACACACACACCATGGTATTGTCACATCACACACACAGTGACAAGCCACAGCTGGCAGCACTGGGTTTAGCTGGCTGCTGAATCCTGGTGCCAGGGTTTGTATGCGCTGCACTGTCCTCTGTTGTTGGTTGCAACTGGGTCAGCTTGTGTACCAAATGATTCTCATCCTCGCTGCCGCTGAACTAAAATGCCTGGTCAGCACAGCTATGTGTCGTCCTTCGTCATGGTTTAGTTGATATGCAGTGCTCTATTTGTACGTGTGTTGTGGTAGTAGGACGTGACAAGAGTGGGACATGAATAAGTCAAATGTCATCATACAGAACAGTGTTGATGTTTCCAAGGCAGACAATCCGAGTGGTTTTGTGCCTCCCAGAAATCACTTGTCAATCAGTTGTGCGTGTGTGTTACATGTGTGTGTTTTTAGCACATTGACCGAGCTGGCCATAGTGATAGATTGTATTTAAAGGCACAGTACATCACCAGTATAGGGGTGCTGGTGGTGGAGCGTGAGCTACGAGTGTGGTGACATTAGATCCGCAGGACCACCATGGTGCTAATCCACACTTCGTTTATTGAGCCATAATATACTCTTTTGACATGTTAATGACCAGTTCAAGACATGCAGCCATTGGCTGATAAGGGCATCACAAGCCGTATAATAATACACTTTTAATTCAATTTTCCTCCAGAATCTATTGTCAAAAGAATGAAAGCGCCATAAATCAAACACGTTTGTCCGTCTGTGTGTTGCTGTGCAGGTAAAGCACCACACTTCTCCATCTGCCTCTGCTCCCTCCGACTGTCACTCGTCCTCTCCAGCTCAGTCTTGACATTATTTTCTCAGTGTCACAACCTGTCACACCCAGAGTTCCCCGTCTGTGACAAGCTTCAGTTACTCAAGGAGCAATGTTGCATTACATCCTGCGCATTCAGATGGCAACGCAACCCTTCCTCTAAAGGAAAAATCCACCCGAAAACAGAGTTTTAGCTTTTTGAAAAATCAGCTGCAAGTGTCGGCAGGTAGACTAGTAGATATCACAAATTCCCAGTACAATTTTCTAAAATAAAATGTAAATTCTCAAACCACCATTAATGTTCTGTGATTTAACTTCTTAGTGTTCAGAGACAAAAATAACTTTCATCTTTATTTTCCACGGAAGCCTCCATAGCAGAGGAAACAGCTTCTATATTTCATCAAATATAATAACTATTTTAGATCTGTTTTTCCCTCTAAGCATTTGAAAACAGATTCTCATGACGAACTCACTTATCATTTCCCCCGCTGACGGATCGCTGCCCACACACACACACACACAGACTCACAGACTTTCCATGGAGGATGTATCTGGTCGGAGTCGGGGAGAGATACCCTGTCAGAGGTGCGTGGTGTCGTGTCACATGTCGCAGTGTGGGAAGGCTGTATTTCCTTTACCTCAGCAGAGGAAATCACTGGATAGGACCCATCTTTTGTTCTGTCCTTCCAGGACGGCCACTGATACGCTCGGGGTGGGAAGTCACAACATGTAGGACAAGGCCATGTGATATCCCCACATAACATCTCTGTGCCCTTTATGGACCAACACGAGCTGTTGTTTATAACTTGGGCGAGTGATGTCATTCATTTTGTGGTCAAAGGGACGGTGGTGGCGTGTCCTAAAGATGACGTCATCAATTTGAGCTTCGTTCTGGTGTTTCATGGCTTCTGGGACATGACAATTGGGGGAAAAGAGGACAATTAGGCTTGTGGTGAGTGTGTGTGTGTTACAGATATGTTTGGCTCTTACATCCACAAAGGGCGACTTGCCATAGCTTGAATTCAATCCGGTTGTCTTGTTATTTATTTTGCTTGTGGGGTGTTTCAGTAATAATTTTTAAAATGTATGATTCCTGGGACTGGCAGCAGGTTTCCCCCAAATGCATCTTAAACTCACCAGTTTGTGGGTTGGATGCCGACGGACCATGTTTCAAGAAACGTGAGGTTGACTCAAACTAACATTGGAATTATTCGGTTGCTTGGATTGTCCAAAAGACTTGCAGCCTGTTACAGTACGACTTGACTCTCTAAAGCAGTGTCTTCAGTTATGGTAGCCGCTCAGCTAATTAGCTAACTAACGTATTAGTTATGTGACCGAACGATGGGGTCGAGCCCTTTTCTTTTCCCAAAAAGAACACATCACACGGTGACTTTATATGAATGTAAAGGGTTTTCACGACAATTGGTAGTTGCAGTTTATTTGTTTTTTCCAACTGTTTTTTGGCAGCGCGGCTAGCCGTAGCATCCAACTACACGGCCCACGTCACATCATCAAACACTGACCCGGCTGAAGTGCTTTTAAGCAAACCACTGATACTGTATCAGCTCCAGAGGTGCCGCCGTACGGCTGAACACGACCCCTGACCTCCCTGGGGAGGGAGTGTTTGCCTGCTTGGATTAATAGTGTATCACATTTCCAAGTTGGTCTTATTGAGCAAACAAATGAAAACAAAAGTGAGTGTTTAATGGGGCTGTTTCCAGACCAGTCTTGTCATGTACTCCGCCTGAACTCATCCTTCAGCGAGGCTCTCTTCCTGTTAGGACAGCTGTCTGGGTGATCTGTTCAGAAAGGCTTTGTAGAGCATGGCGGGCTGCCAGCACTGAACACTGATCGAGCTGAGGGCAGATTGTGGCATCTCTCCGGAACAACAGGAAACGTATAGAACATCATTACACACAGCAGTTGAATGCTCGTCCCGTAGGATGACTGTGCACAAATGGGCTGGGCAATCGGTGTGCATTAACTTACAGTTTCACCTGAAGTATTTCACGGACGCTGTTGTCCATTTGTAGCCGGCGTCTCACTTGTGACCTTATGGTTAACGTGTCATCTTTCTACGCACACTTCTCCACAGCTGCTGTGTTTCTCTGCAGCCTGTGTGGTGTTGTTTTCCTCCAAACAAATAGTTTCTCTGGTAATTCTCCATATTAGATGATCATGTACAGGTGGTCTGGGATGTGTGAGTGTGTGTATCGATGCACCATCCTAACGCTGGAAAAGCTGTTCGAGAGACTCCTTTCCTTTTGCCAGTGTACGAGTTTGCCTTTCCGTTTTTGTTTTTTTGTGGTGTCAGTTGTGTGGAAAACGGGGTTTGCAAACGGTAGAAAGCCGACTGGAGCCCAGTGACAATGTTACGGTGGTTACTACTTTGAACTCTGTGCCGACTAATTTAAAACGATGTTCCAGCGCCGCTTGGACGGAGACGTGCAGAAGTTACCGAAGTTACCGAAAAGGGTTGAAAATCAGCGTCTCCAACTGGGTGTCATGTTTCCATCACTGCTGATTGGAGCTGAAGCCAATGTTACCTTTCCCACTGAAGACAAAAGCCAGATGTTAGTGGGTGTTAGTGCAGTCCTAATGTTACCTGAAGTGCTTCGCTACCACCAAAAAAAAGTACAATCTGGTTTTACCATGTGGCTTCATTTTCTAATGAATGAGTGAGCCTTTATTTAAGGTTTCTACGTTTTCCATATTCACAGTTAACCTTTACTTTTATGTTACGTATGTTAATATGGCATTTTCCACCCACAAGACAAACTCTCCAGGGCTGTGTATGAGTTTGTCTAAATGTTATACAGTGGAAAGATATCTGGAGAGATGTGCATGTGTATGGGTGGGGTTCCCCTTGTGAAATGAGGTCAGCGGTGCGAAGCAAATTTCTTGTGTTGGGGATGAGAGATGAAGGGGACCTGTTGACGAAACAGCACTGCTGTTCCCTCACAAATGACCTCAGTGTTGTGTCACAAAGATACAGATGTGTTTATCGCAGAGCTATTGTAATTATACGCGCACTGTTGAGGCATCTGCGTGCGTGTGTGCAGTATTCCAGAGCTGAGCAGCTGTATTTATTTAGTATTGGTAAAGTATTATAGTGACCTGTGTGTTTTTGTACTGCTCTTTTCTCCAGTGAACTTACTGCAAGATAAGACTGTCCCATCTGTCATCTGTGCTGCCGCTGATGTGACGCTAAACAACTTCTAAAACACGCCTGCTTTTGCTTTCGCCTCAACTTAATTGTCTTGCCAGTCAGTTCCGTCTGACGCTGGCTGCCGTCTCCTCATCTCACTTACTTATCCTCATTCAATTTCAAAGTGTTCCACTAATCGGCTCTAATAGCAGTTGAAAAGCATCACCTGTCGTCCCCCTCAGACCTCTGAATCTCCAACCAGCACGCCGTCAGAGAGTGCCGGGGCTGAACAGACTGGACACTGCAGCTCCCACGTTCTTTCTCTGTACCCGTCTGACAGAATCAGTTTAATGAGATGTTGGGATTGTTGTGTAACTGTGGCAAAACTAACCAGACAGAAAGCAAAGTCCACCCTGTCATCTCATCGCTTCACTTGGTGTCTTTTAGAGCTGAGGCTCACTCATTGAAGGCCTGCAAGTGCTTTATGTTTATCAGAAGTGACCTCACCTCCCCGAATATGGCTTGCGCAATAATTAGTTCAAAGTACCATTTGCCTGGATGTTATATAATGAGGCCGAAGGGGAGCCATGCTGTGTGACCGGACAGTCACATCCACCAAATCACTGTGGCCAGCACAGCGGTCAGCAGAAACGCTTGTTATGTAACTGTGCTGGTTTTCCTTGTCTCTCTGCATCTCGCCTGAAGCAACAATAATTAGTATGTCAAGTGCGGTGCCCGGCTTAGTTAATGACGTGAAGCGGAATTCATTGTGGTTGTTCAACTTGCTCTGGTACAAATCAGTAACATTGCTGACAGTGTGGCTTGAACCCAGATGTGAGACTCGTGTTCGGGCTACAGGCTGTGTGTTCTCGACGGCTCAAAAGATTAGCGTGAAACAAAGATTTTTTTAGGGGCGAGAGCGGCCATGATACGTTAAAATGGTGGTTGACCCCAGGAGGTATGGGTCTTCAAACAGCTGACTATGCCACACACCATTTCCAGCTTCATTCTGCATAGATTACACATAAATAGATACGACAAAGTACATTTTTGTACTTAAAGTACCCTTTAACTGATGTATTTCTTGTACAGTATGTACTTTTGCACCATAACACATGGTCCACCCTCGTGGTAGTGGGTGCTAACCTTTTTGATTCACCATAAAGCCAAGTTATTTCTGTTACAAATTTGTAGCAATCGAGCTGAAACCAAAGATTGAGTGACTGACTGGGCGTTCAGATGGTGGAGGGGAAAAAAGCTCTGGCCCGCTGCTGACGGGACCCAAAATCAATCCTTGGCCTGATCACAAATGATTGGTAGTGGTGTTGGGTCGCACATCCACCCATTGGCAGATGGCCTAAGCAACGGGATCAAACCCTCAACCCTGGGACTGTCGGACAAGCTGTTCTTCCCCTCGAGCCACAGCCGACCCACATGTGGTCGATCGGGAGACACGGGCCGATAGATCTGAACTATGGAAGAATGTGTACGTGCTGTCGGCGAGCTTCATGCTTCTCACACTTCTCATTGTCCGTCCACACCTGAAGGAAAATTTATTTCTCTTCCTCCACTAACACGAAAAACGTCCGCACCAGATTCAGCAGGTGGTTTCAATTCCTGTTCACTCGGCCGACCTGGACAGAAAGTGTGTTCCTGTCCACCACTGCTGGGCCGTCTGAGGCTTTTCACATTTCGGGTGCTCTGCAACCTCTCGCACAACTTCCTAGAAGTTTACAAAACGTTGACCGTTCTGCTAAATGCAACCTGATGTCGCCGGACTATTTTCTACACATTCTTCCCTAATTCTATTTTTTTTAGTTGTTATTTTGGACCAATCCCAAATTCCTATCGTAGCCAGTTATCGTTCTAATGGAATGCGGCCGCAGCAGCCTCGACAATAACACGTCTCGCATGCTATCAATAGCGCTCATGTTCTCCAACAGCGAGCCGGGCTCCCTGGTGTTGACACAGTTGGTGTTTGTGCAGATGACATAGATGACTATCAAGGGCACAGGCCGAGTCCCTGAGGCCCGGCTGTGGCCACCAGTACAGTACGCGGGCACAGCCCACTCTCCGTAAACTACTGCCCAGTACAAACAAAATACATGGGCAGTAGTTGAGCCACATCCAGAGATGGTCGAGGTTCCTTTGAGTGCAGACGCCATTGGGAGAGCATAATGAAATAAATGCATACCGCTTCACGGAGCACATGCTCAGTCATCACACGTTCCTTCCAGTTAATGATTCATATGAGAGGAACAAAGGCTTTTATTGTTTCCTTTGTGAAGTTACAAAGTCTGCTGTAGCTCAAAACAGGACAGCTGTTTTATAATTTGGCCTGTGTGCAAACACCCCCTCCCCCCCTAAGGTGGGGTATTTAAACAAAACATAAATCCAATGTTACAGGTGTATGCTAAAATTGAATATCTTCTTTTTAATTAGATCTTTTTGAGTATGTCAAATATGCAGAATTACAGAGCACACGGAGTTTGCAAGGATAATGAAAAGGCTTCAGGCTTTATTGTGGGAGCCTCCTTCCCTTTAATTTCAGGTTTTTATTTCACTCATTCCCGGTTAAGTTGTGTTTTTGTATCTATAACTTAAAAAAACTGAGTAAATGTTTAAAGCAAATGCATGCGTCTGCCTCTAGTTGTGACAGATTTCTTCACCTCAGACGAACGATATAGCTCAAAGTTTTAGTGGACAGATGTAAGAGGTGCCAGAAAACTTGCAAAGTAATAATGTGTTTCTCTCTGTTTCTGTCCTAGTTGGCGAGACGACGTTAATGCGAGCAGGCCGCTGGGAGGTAAGAATCTCTGCATCAACACGCACCAGTTCAGCTCCTGCGCTAGCGTCTGACACACCCGTTGGTTGCATTAACAGCGCAGCACAGGTTTGAGGATTATCCTGCACCATAACACTCAAACTTGAGGGGAAATAAGACGTCCAAACGCCTCCGCCCTCCTCTTTGGGTTTCCCAAGGAAACAGGAGGTAAATGGAGAATTATAGCGGGCTCTTTTTGGAGAGCCTTGGATAAATGGCACAGCTTTGGTCAGTGGTAAACGTACAAACTGCTTCTGGCCAGACATTTCACTGTGTTGGGAATTTACTGGAAAGGAAATAGTGACGGGTCTCTCTCTCTCTATATACATATACTTTTCCCTTGCTCCCACTTGTGGTCAAGAAAACTAACCATGATGTTGCTTGTCGCATGGTGACTTTACCAATCGTTAATCCCTTTCATATCTTGGCTTGTTTAATAATGATGTATTGTTTCTCGTTGTTCCCAACTATTTTATTTCCTGAGATTGTCAAAACGTTCTGTCTCTCGTTCACTTTGTCAGTAGCTTGTGCAAAGAGTGCGAATAAGACTGAGAACCACTTCATTGCAGTGCGAATGTGTTTGTGAGTTTGGCGGAACTAGCATCTTAATTACGACATGTCGAGGGATTCAGACAGTCGGTGCGTGTTCTCGTTGGTAATGCTGCTGCAGATGGTTTGTCCAGTGAAGGCGAGGCGTGTCAGGTGTCACTACACTGCAACACTTCCTGATGGCGGCTGTGCTATTGCAAGAAGCGCAGTGTTGCAAAGGTTGGACGGGATGAGTACACTACGCTACGCTTTTAGTCATCCATGCCATCTCTACAGCATATAACACCTCTTTAATTTCAACCTTTCAGGACATTAGAATTAAATAGCTTTTGACTTCTTTATTCTCTCTCTGTGGTTCTGATGTCTTCCCTTCTTCCCTCCCTAATACCTCTTTGTCTTTGACTTTCTCTACCTGTCTTGTCTGTCCTGTTTTTTTTGTTTATTCTCTTTTTGTCTTCGTTGTGTAAATATGTTCTTTTCCAATTGTCCATGTTGAGAAGGGTTGTCTCTCCCCGTCTGTGTCCTTTGACCTGTCTCGCTTCCACTCCATCTTATCACGACTTCCTTCGTCATATACTATAAGCGTCTTTCTCGTCCTCTTAGTCCCTTGGGCGGGGGACAATGCAGCACTGCTTGCTGACATGTCTCATAATGTGTCTTCGCTGAGTACCATTGCAGACTGAGCGAGGCCATAGCTGTCCTCGTATCTTGGTGCTGTATCCCTGTACGGGACCAGTTGAACTCTCACCAGGTTTAGCTGCTGAGAGCTTTAGTTGCTTTCTCTGATCACAGCTGCGGCTCCTGCTAGCAGCTGATACCGTGATTTATATTTGCATCAGCATGTTGAACGGTATTTTACACACCGTGATTGGGAATGAGCTACTTTGCATGTCTTTTTTATAATATAAGCTAATCAAAGGTTACAACATCACGTTATAAGCTGCCCTTTTCTCACAGACATCAACTCCTTTTGGCAGAACAACAAGCTGTAAACACAACGTTGACATATCACCGTATAAAGTGGGGAAAGTGGGGAATGTCTTAGTTTGTATCCAGTTGGCGAAAATAAGTCTAATATTCAAACTCTCTTTTAGCTCTGTCTTTGGTCTCTACCAACTCCTGGGGACTAAAGATAAAGAGCCAAATCTCTCTCTCTCGCTCGCTCGCTCGCTCGCTCGCTCGCTCAGCATTCCTGTCAGCCAGTCTAACGCGACTAATGTCCACGATAGAGGTCGACAGCGAAGGAGCAAAACACTCGGCATCACATATAGCAGTCAAGGTGTCCATGTTACCAGGTAACAAAGACAAAATGTGAGGTAGGGAAAAAGAAAGGACCGGCCATTATTGAGGCTTTGAAGGGTGTCGGCACTACGAGGAAGGCTGAAAAGACAAGCTGAGGGCCAAGCAAAAAGTCCCAAGAAAGAGAATAGGGATATAAAACCGCGTGACTGCTAAATCGTTTACTAGGTCAAAAGTTTCCACCGGTCCTCTTCTTTCTCCTTCTGTCTTTCCTCTGTCTCTGCTGTTGTTTTTCTGTCCTCCTGTCAGTTCATGCTCCTCCTCTCTGTCTCTTCTCTGTACTTCAGTAAGACAAGCTGTCCTCTACTCGGCAGGACAGTAAAGAGACGTCAGCGTCTCCCTTCGCCCTCATTTAAAGTCTCCTCATCTTCTGACTTGGAGAAATGCCTCAGCCTGCAGTCTGGTCCTGGCTGATGATGTCACGCACCTGCTTGTAATGTCATTAAAAGTTACGAGTTTTTACAGAAGTAGAATGACTTCAGTGGCTTGTTGGCCTGCTCTCATAGTGAATTCCCTTTTGTGAATGGCCCTAGCAGTTTTTAGCAGCTTTTCAATCCTCCAGGCTTCCATCACCACTCATCATTTTGTCACGTTGCAGACTTGGGCTGCGGTTGAAAAGTCCTTTTTGCTTACGAAGGTTCCTAACTGAGTGAAATGACCTGGAAGTATCTCAGTGGCCGTCATAATAAGAGCTGTTTGAATTATCTAAATGCTAAGGAAACGTGCTTCAGTACTTCCTTTCTTCGTTCTTTTAGCATAGGAAACACTGGACCTTCCTTTACCAAAGGAAAGATGATGCCGCCCCATAATTCCTTGCGGCTCTCTAAACACCACGGTTGTCTTTTCCTCACTCCTCATGACTTCTCCTTCACATATTTCCTTGACCTCATGGTTCGGAATAGACATTAGGAGGTCATTTTTGGAATTTTTCGAGCGCAGCCCTGGTGAAGTTAATCAGCTCTGTGACCTGAGATGCTGACTGCCTGCTGTCTCCTCTCCAGCAGTCGTCTGGATGGCCTCACGTACTGCTCTTATGTCCCGGCCCGTCCAAACCTCACACGCCCGGCCGCCCACATAACTGCCCGGGTGCAATCTGCATTTTTGTAAAAGTCTAACTTTAAATGCAAATCAGGGGACGTTTTTCAGACATACCTCTTGACAGTTATGCAACCTAATTAAACCTTATTTCATCATTTCTGAGTTTGGGATCTGTTTATTTTTGTATGCAGTGTAATTCAATACATGTTCAGCTTTTGTTGTGGTTTTAAATTGTAACTAAAAGTGCAAAAATGCCGCTTCCCGGTGCATTTAAAGAGAGACTCATCCAGCGCTCTGCTCCTTAAAGATGAGTGCAGCTGAGGATCTGCGCACACGTACTGTACGTATACAGTGAAATAGATCTGGAGTCAGACATGTCGGTGCCTCTCACTCACCTACTCCGTCAGACTAGTCGACACACATGATAAGCTGGCTGCAGTCTAGAGACTACTGGGGGGGAATGTTCAGGACAAAGGAGGTTTTGAATTATCCTTTTTATGTTATACTACTGAGATGGCTGTTGGTGGGTATAAAGGCTGTGATATAGAAACATAAAAGGACTGTAGGCATCCAGCCAAAGTGCCGGTGTTCATAGATGGCGGAAGCAGTAAAAGGCGTGCAGTTCTTGGCCTTTCAGGGAGAGTCTGTGTGTAAATCATGAAAGGCCGGGCACATCTGACATGGATAATAGCGTAGTGATGTTCAGCCCAGCCCTCCAGCATAACAGGGCTTCAGTTTATTACAAGTTAATTCTTGTTAATCCCGTCCATTGTGGGAAATGTATTGGGTTATGACATCAGCATTCACATTTAAATTAACTGTGTAACCACGTAATTCATACTTTTGTGTGCGAGTAGTTCAGTCGCTGTAAGAAAGACGACAGCGAGGTTAGACAGAGATGAATGTGGAAGGGGTCACGTTGACCGACTCTACGCTTGGCAGGCCTGGAGTAACACACACACACACACACACACACACACACACACACACACACACACACACACAGAGATTTGTGGTAACCATGTGCATTGATATTGATCTAAAGAGGTCTTTCCAAGAGCCGATACTAGTTTGTAGTGACATACGGTTTTTCATTCTAATCAGAACGGGTGTTTCCCTGATAAATAACAGCTGTCTCCTCTGTGACTCACCAGTCCTGACAGCAGCCAGAGGAGGAGTTTGGTTTGTGTGTTTGCGTCTGTTTCTTATGTACTCTTTGGTTTGTGTTTTACAGCCATATCTGATATGGTTAGTTGGCCTCTGTTTGTAGCTGTGTCGAGATCCAAGGAAGAGTTGTGGTGTTGTTGCAGCGGCCGTATATCTGTCTGTCTAACGGTTGGGCGGTTGAGTTTCGACTTGTGTTCGACTGGTTCTGGGCTACATGTGTGTGTGTTTTGTAATCATTAGGGGCGTCCTTGTACAATGCTGACAGGTTGTATGTGGCCACATTGTGACCACATACACAAACGCATGCACACACTTGTAAAAAAAAGACATGCACACAGACATACATGTACATCCATTCACTTTCAGCTCTGGTGGCCTGTGGGGCTTTTGTAGTGCCGAGGGGCCACAAACGTCAGCTTTGTGTTCTGGGAGGGTGGGAAAGTTGGACCGCAACACACACACACACTGTCTCTTTCACACACACACACTTTGGCAGAGTCCAGGCCTGTGCACAGCTCAGGCTCAATGGGCTGATTCATCAGAGCCTCCTCATGACACTAGAGGAGAACATGGACTTGCGGGACGGGAGTGTTACAGCTCAGCACTCTGCGGCCGAAGGCTCACATGACCTGACGGTGTTCAGGTCAGTCTCAACAGAGAAATCCACCGAGAATACTTGTTTGTGATTTGTGTGTTGAGCTCTACATTCCCCAATTAATTTGGTTGTCTCTCGGTTTGTCTCTTGTTAGATGAGAAGCATGGATTATATAAGAAGGATGACACATCTTGTTCCTTGTTATAATAACCACTACAAACTATTTACTTCACTTAGAAGGTCCAGATATATTATGAAGACATACATTTCCAGAGTCATAAAAAGTACCATTTTATTAGCTGCACATTCAAGAACCCCAAGATTTAAAGGGTGCCGACGGCCACCATTACACATCACTTATTCAACGATGATTCAAACATATTTACAATCTTGGGTCATTCTGTCCTAATGCATGAAAACACTCCAAAGTGCAAACCCTTGTCTTTCCAATAGCTCATCCCAAAATAATTAAATTGCTCTGCAGGGGGAGGCTTTCTATCTTATTTTACAAAGGAGGTTGTTTTTTTTTGTATCTAATATCCCGATTGCCGAATCTGGCAACAGGCAGTGGAAATGTGCCGTGGAGTCGAGTGGGTGTTGTGAGTAACGACGCTTGGCAGCGAGCTGTGTTTGTCTGGGTCCTTCGCTCGCTGTCTCCACTGGAGTCAGGCAGACTTACAGCCCGGGCCTCCCGTCCATGAGGGGCTCTCACAGCCAAGACCCCCCCCCCCCCCCTCCTCCATCTCTGTGGATTACATTTATGCTTTTGCTAAACCTGCCATCATTATCATGAGTGTTTCTTTCTTTGAAGAACAGACATTGGGCTGATTTCAGGTCAGTTTTAGACTACATGCCTGCATCGCTATGAAGACGAGTTGCAAACACCCCGTCACCGAGTGCATTTTTTATTTTTTTTTGCCATAATGAGAACTTCCCTGACCTTGAGTCAGACATGGACTCATTAGCTGAAACGCCATGTTTACCTCTGTCACATGGTGTTACAGTCACCACGGGCAATTAAAGACAACCCCCCCCCCCCCCCCCCCCACACACACACCTCCATTGCAAATGGGGCAAGGGTCTCCACTCCACCACACTGCGATGGGAGTTTGCCTCGGGACTCGAGTCGACCGAATTCTATGAATAAACAAGGAAAAACACATCTCGATTATTAATAACGACGCGTGCTCGGGGACATTTTGTCAGGTTTGGTTATTATAAAGCATGACATATACCCATGACTTCTTTATTGAATGTCTTATTTTGTCTAGATTCATACTCCTGAAGGATAAATCATACATACATACATACATACATACAGTCAGATATGCACACACATACTTTATTTACAATCGCTGGCCAACGGTCCACTGCAGTCCACTTGCTTTGCAATCTTCTCGTGTTTGCCGGGAGTAGAAAGGGTTTATTCACCCTGCATGCACAGAGTTAGATTCTGGGGGAAGATAAGTACGTTTTTACGTTTTAGCCGCTTGATTTGATTTTTATGCACATTTTGTTCTCTAAGAAAACACTCTGACAAATGAAAAGACAGCTATCGTTGCTTTATTCTTGTGGTTGCTGCAGTTCTGTGGGTCTGACTTTCTTTCCCGCTGCTGGCTGATTAGGAAAGGCTGCACATTGGTCCTGTGTAACAGTGGAAAGAACTGTAAGAACGTCTGGTGGACATCCAGCAGCATGTTGTGTCGGCACTTAACAATTTTCTGATTTGTCAATCTTGTGCACAGATCATATGTACGCACATAGAATTACCAACCCAGCACAGATTTACAACTTTACACTGGCGTTAGAGCTCACCCTTTACTCGAGCTGTGCAATTACCGACCTATAAGTGCTTATTAACGTCCAGCGTGCATGTTCCCTCTGCCGTTTGTGCACTGCTCCACTCCATCTTCCCCCTTCCTCTCTTTTAAGTTATTGCAGAAAGTTACAACTAGCGATTCCCGCTCATAAATAATCTAGACGTGCATCCCTTCTTGCCCCACGGAGGCTGCCGGGCCTATATGCACATTTCACTCAAACGTGCTAATGTTAGACCAGGCATCCAGAGGGAGAGGTTTATTCTGGGACAGGTATGCACAGTCTGAGAGAGCCGGACAGACACCGCAAGTGTGGATGTGGTGCTGCTTCTTGTGGTTTAATATCCTGTTTAATAAACGCATGCGTGAGGTGTTTTCACGTGAAGCATCTTACCATCGATATGGAAGGCTTAGAAGGTCGTAGGACGACGCAGGTTTTAGATACAACACTGAGGATGCCGTTTGTTCCAGTGCAGCTTGAACACACCACAACTAAATAGTTTCCAGTGTGGGAGATCCACTGCTTACAGCCCTGACGAGCGATTGATCCTCCCGTCCTGGACGCAGTTTCACTAATATAAAACCACACTCGCCGCACAGACAAGCGGAGTCGGCAGGGAATCCCTGCCACTTAGACATTGACAGCTGGGCGCACAGTAGCTGGTGTCTCGCCACAATCCCCCTCTCTCAGCTTAACTAATTGATTCTGAATTGATTTAGGCTCAGCTGGCTCACTGTCTTCTTCTGCCTTATATGTATTTTTGCTTCTTATAATCATTGTCTGCCTTGTTTCTGTGCTATAAAAGCCGAGCTGTTACCCTCCAAATGAAAGCGTTTTTCGAGGAAGCGGCAATTAAAAAGTAATTTGAGATTTGTTTGTTGCCCCGGCTGACTAAAGGTTACACACAGCGAGCGTTTCTTTACATAAGGGAAGTTAAATGGCCGCCGATGTTCATTTAAATTTCTCTAAATAGAGTTAAGAGAAATCTCTTGGAACATGATTTTTCCTCAATATCAATCTCCTTAAAATCAGTTTAAAAACAACTGATGAATTGATGTGTACAGAGAGGGTGAGCGCACTCCTGCTTAATGCAGAGGACTTGTTAGGGGGACACGGAGGGAAGACACGACGATGAAGACGCCTCTTCTGTTGAACTTTGCATGGACAGCCTAGTCAGCGTGAAGTCGGTGAGACAGCCTTTCACATGCTAATGTAATGTCACTCATCTGCCCTCTTTTTTTATTATCATGTTAACAAATTGACCCGACAACACTGAAACATATTAATTATCTGTGTCCTCTTTAATCTGATCATTTCTTGTATGAAATATACTCCCAACAATGTCTACCAACGAGCAGTATTTAACATTTTACTATCCATGTGAAGTCATTTTGGTAAATATTCTTATTCAATGTCTTGCTGAGAGTGACCTTTCATGCCTTTATGGCAAATGTGAAGGGACAGCCAGCAGGCGGTTCATTTAGCTGCTTAGCTTAGTTTAAGGACTGGAAAGAGGGGGAAACAGCCAGCCATCACAAATAGTTAATTTTATAATAGTTTGAAGCCGAAATTGGAATTGAAATGTGATTAATTGCACAGCCCTGTTATGGAGTGTTATGTGCCTGACTACAAACTCGCTGTTTCCCTCTTTATGCTAAGCTAAGCAAACCGCCTGCTGACTCTCCCTTCATAGTTAGCATATTAAAGTGCTATCAAACATTTCATCCTACTCTCTGCAAGATGGGGAAGATGCATATTTTTTTCAAAATGTCAAACTATTCCTTTAAAGGAGTAGTCACTGTGTGTTACACGTATTCCCCTGATTCTAAATACTAGCTCTTCCCTCCTTTCTTGGTCAAATTCTCCTCCAAACTCTTTTGTGCGGAGGTGAGATTCCTCACACGAGGAGGTTGTTAAGCTGCTATCAGGGGAAGTGTCTGATGCAGGAATACTGGGAGAGGAGGGAACGTAGGGGAAGGCTCTCCTATCAGACCTTGCTGAAAGAAACTTTGACATTTTTTTTTCTTTTTGTCCCGCCAAGAAAACAAAAACCGCTCTGATCTCAAAAGAAAGGAGGTGGTGGATAAAAAGGTTCAGGGAAGTTAAGGTGACTAGGAGGAAGAAAATAATATATTTGCTGTTGCTGAATATCTCACTCCTGTGTGTGTGTGTGTGTGTGTGTGTGTGTGTGTGTGTGTGTGTGTGTGTGTGTGTGTGTGTGTGTGTGTGTGTGTGTGTGTGTGTGTGTGTGTGTGTGTGTGTGTGTGTGAATTTTAATCAGGTTTGACCCTCCCCCTCCTTCTCCCCTCTTCTACCCCTCCACCAACACCATCACCCACTGATTCCACAGCTCCCCCCACCTCATGCATGCCGGCTAGTCATCTGCAGCTCCTGCAGCAGATAAGGGAGGTATTGTAGGAGGAGGAGCGTGAAGGAAAGAGGGCAGCCGGTGCAACAGTTTTACACTGCGTGCAGCTACAATGGGAGAGGCGTGTTAGAGAGAGAGAGAGAGAGAAGCAGCACAGGCAGAGGACTCGCTGCAGTGCAGGTGGATCACAGCTGAAGAGGAAGGTTCAGAGGCAGCAGTGTAACTCTAACTGGCTTTCCAGCAGGTTTGTAGTTTGCGATTCTTTTACAATGCTCGCCGATTGTTGCATGGCGTGTGTCTGTGTGTCTGTGTGTCTTCTGTGACTGATATAATGGATGCTGTGTTCTCCACCATCAAGGGCTGCTGTCTCACTGCTGTCTACTCTTGTTGCCGCTGTGCACTTGTGACATTTCCCACAGCCGACACTACTGAGGAAACAAACGGGAATCTGTGACAAACTCGTACGCGAGTTGTGTTTTTCTTGCTGCGCCCATGCACGACGAGCTCAGGCGACATGAAGAACTTCTAAGAAGGGAGTAGAACACTTTGGTTGCTGCTTTGGTTGCTTCGTGCTAAATGAAATAGCGGAGGGCCTCTTCCCTCCTTTCAGATTGCTTTCACTTTGGAGAAGAATGGAGCCGGGAGCTGTGAATGGCCCCCGAGATGGCTTTCTGTGTGCAGAAGAGAGGTGCCGCCCTCTCAAGTGTCAGCATGCTTAGTGCGCTGCTGGTGGGGGGTTAGGTTCATGTGCTTGTAGTTTATAGAGGGGGCTGGGCTTTATGCATCTGGGCCACTGATGAGAGACGAGCTATTGCCTCTTCGTATAGTCCTCCACTTTTCATAACTTTGAAGAGTTGCTTATTTCTAATGTTTCGTCTTGTGACTCCGGTCCTGCTCTTTAAACCCCAGAGGGAAAGGCGGAGTGATGCAGTCAAGTGCTTTGGCGGTTCTCGTCTTTTGAAAGGTGTCCATTTACCATTGGCTGAACAGTGATTAGGAGCTGTGTGGAGCTGCTTGTTTCTATTTCTGACTGTTGTTTTCTGGGTGTTCCTATGAAAGGCCGCCTTTCATGGTCTGAGAACTGACTGAAAGAAGGGAATGTTTGTGGTTTGGTTGCGCTTTACATGTATTTGTATGTGTTTACCAGCCTTGAATGTGTTGCTAACATCACTTTGTTCAGTTTCATATCGCTCGGAGCATTTCTACTTGTTTTCTTGTTCTTCTCCAAGAGGAACTAATCGCCCACAACCAGCTGAAACCCAATGCAGATGGGTAGTATTTGAATTCTACATATTGTGGTCATACATATGCATGATGTCTGCCCTCTACTGGTTGAAATGTGGCTATTGCATTAGAACTCTGCTGTTGGCTGATCTGAAGGCAGGTAATGTATATGGTGGCAGTAAAGTCAAGCCCAGCGGTTCATGCGGTGCTTTTTATGTAACTGTAGTATGAACGCATGGTAAAATGAACACGTTAGCTCGCTAAATAGCCAACCGCTAAATGAATACAATTAAACAACTTAATGTTAGGAAAAGCAGTAAAGCACATGGCTCTCACCAGTTAATCATTAAAACCCTGAGTCACCAGATTGTTTTACGTGATTATGGCTGAATTTCAAGTCCACAGAGGAAGTTATTTATTGTGCTGCTATTGCTTTTGAGGTGGCTTCAAATTTCAGCACCAAATCACCAAAAATCAAATCTAAAAACGTGTGTGTGTGTGTCCATATAAAGTGAACACTCCGACGTGTGTATATTTGCTCCCCGTCATCTCACCGTTCCTCCTGACGAGCACGGCTGACATCATTTTCCAGCCGCTCGCAAATAATACTCGACTTGCTGTCAAGCTCGTCTGCTCGGCGCTGAAGTGATGACGTGTGATGGATTCACGTCAGTGCCTCCTGAAGGCAGTGACCTCTCTCTCTCTCTCTCTCACACACACACACACACACACACACACACACACACACACAAAATTAAATCCTTTTATTGTTCCATGTCTGTCTTCACCATGGTGCACACTACTTTAAAATAGAGGTCCTCTGAGAACATTATTGATTGCACAATATAACAATGAGGTAGAGGAATGCTCAAGCAAAAATTAGATATTAGAAGAAACATTGTTAATTATGTAATTTGGTTGAATGTGTGAGGATGTTGTATGTTGTTTTTGCTGAAAAGTAGATTAAAGTCACACTTTTCATCATGCTCAAAATGCCTCAAAACACATGATAAAGAACATTGGGACGGTCCGTTCAAGTGCAGTTCCATTTGCTGATAGTTTTGCTTCGCAGCCATTTTGCTGAAGTGTGTTCTGCTTTGAGGTGCGACTCTGTCCGTAGAGGAGAGCTGTAATCTGCATACACATCCTGCTTCCATGGCACTCGCTGCCATGGGGATGGCCTCAGTCCTCTGACGAATCCTGAATCGTCAAATCAAACATTTGTCCAGAGTCGTTTTTGCAGAGAAGTAATAAAACAGGACCTTTGCATCGGCCTTTCTCTGGTCTTCATCTTTTGGCCGTTCTCTGAGGTTTTCTCATTGTTTCAGAAATGACTGTGTGTGCCGGAGCCCTTGAATAATAATACTGCTGCCTCAGGCCCAATGATTTGCAGTCCTGCTGGCCTTGATTTCCTCTCCCCAGGCGAATGTGCATTCATCTGAACTCAACACCACATGCCTGCTCTCAGGTCAGGGTTTTAATGCAATATCTTTGTGTTCCATCGAGACAGATTTTCTCAGTGTTCCATGTGAGTTATTGTACTTCTACTTTGGACATGTAGTTCGAAATACATTTGACAAAAGTAGTGAAAAGAGGTTACGTTTCCCCCACGCTGAGGCCGAGGAGGTGAAGCATTGTCCCGGTGTCTCAATCAACCTCCGTGACCCGAGCACCTCTCCAGTTCCTCTCCTTATGTTTCCACTTTAGCAGAGTTGATAGACCCGTGTGTGTGTGCATGCTTGAGTGAGTGTGTTTTACATAGAGACAGGAAAGGGGGTGTCTTATCGTCCAAGAAATGGGTGTTACTCTTCTTTCTAACGTGTGTTATAAATCACTAGTTTAGTGTGTGTGTGTGTGTGTGTGTGTGTGTGTGTGTGTGTGTGTGTGTGTGTGTGTGTGTGTGTGTTAAATAGCCCTGCTAGCCTGCCTGCGATTATGTCATACAGCATGGGTTCCAGCTGTCCGAGTCAGCTGCATTTGATTTAGCTTTCAAAAACGTCATCCCCAACCACAGAGTGTGTGTGAGAGAGAGAGAAACATTGATGTGCGTGTGTGTGAGAAAACTGTACGTTTTAAATTGGTGCTTACCGTAATTGTTTGTATAAAAGTGCACATAAACTCTGTGGAGAGTCACCTGTCGGCCCGCAGAGCTAAGCAGTCGTTGCCGTCAGGTTCTGGCTGATGAAGACTCTTCGACGATTGTGATTTGGTTTTCATTGAACTCTGGAATCCAGCTCTAAGTTAAAGCAAATGTATTTGGGCTCGGTCCCACTGAGGGGCTTTAGATGCGAGTTTTGACAAAGGACTGCATGCATTTTTTTAAATCTTAAATGCGAGGTTCACACGCACGGGTCCAAGCTCCCAACGATCAACGTTTGTTTGCACAAAGAACACCAGCAATGCTGAATGGACATTGACGGTCTCGGTTATTTTATTTAGTAGACACTGGGGTCTTTTGAAGTTTGATACTCCCACGGACAACTGATCCTCAATTTCCTTCAGTCTTAAAATGATATCTGGTGTTTTGTTGACATAGGCTGATTGACTTGCTGTTGTCGTCTCCCGCAGACTGTTCAGCTGTCATGTTACTGAAGCGGATTCTTGGAAAAACGGCTCCAATAAAAGAAGAATTGACGCTGTGTGGTTGAGTGGTTGTTTGATTTACTGAGGATCTTGCTGCAGTTGATGTTCCTGTCTGAGAGGGCGGTGTGTGATGTACTCGCTGTGTTCCTCTGGATGATAATATCAGTTAAAGGGCTGCATGCCGATAGAAAGGTCTGGCACGGTCTTGCCCTTCTCTTTGCGCAGCAGTTGTTCGACCCTTCTGACCCCAGTTGGCCTTAAACCACAAGGCTTTGAGGCTTGTACATTGAAACCAATAACATTTTGAACTTTTCCCAACACTTTTTATCGGTTGCTCTGGTCGGGTCAGAGTTCACGGGAGAGCTTTGATCGACCTGTCTTCACCAGAGTGGCAGGCCATGCTGCCATGTTACCCTCTGCACTCGTCACTATTATTGGATCTCAGTTATTTCTAGAAGTCAAGTTGTCTGTAAAGGCTACTCAAGATCCAGTTAGTTACTGAATGCTGGATGCTGTGAGTAAAGGTTTCCACCAGATTCACCAAAACCACACGGTGACTCAGGCCTCGGGGACACGACCCAACACGACATTTCTCCCCCGCAGCTATGACCAACCTTTACTTTCCATTACGCTTCAGTTCCTATTGGGCTCATGTCATTCACGTTGATTTATTCCTATCTGCAAATACAGTGCACTCATTTGCTGATTGAACTTTGACCTGAGATGCCCGATGAGCAGTTTTATCTGCAGAGATCCGCATGTTGTTTGCGTCCGAGTACAGTTTCTGCTCAGTTTCCATTGTATCAAGGACAGCTTCCCTCCCTGTCTTGGCACTGTTGCCGAGTCACAGGGACTATCATGTGTCTTGCACCAGATCCGCTGGAGGAATTTCAGGTTTTTCATTTGCATAAAACTAAAGTTAGCCTTTTATTGGCGATGATGCAAGCTATCTAAGCTATAGTGAGAAACCACTCAGCAACCACTCAGCATCCAACTGAAGCCCTTCTTGTTTCTTTGTTAGCTGTGGTAAGTGGAGAAAAGCTGTTTGAAATGTACTTCATGAGCTTTTTTTTTTCATGAACCTTGTCTTCTAAAGTCCCAAAAAACAACGACTTCATCGTTCAGTGGGAAGCTCTTCTGTACTGGCAAATATTGACTCTGGTGGTGAGGGGGGGCTGAGCACACAACCTCCCAATTTCCCCTAAAATCCCTTTCTCTTCCTTTCTGTTTTTCTTACTATCATTTCTTTCCTCCATCCTTCTTAACCCGAAACCTGGAAGTCATTTACAAAGTCGGGATGGGGTTCCTCCCGTCCAAAAGTGGATATGTGAGTAGGGCCCGGCGAGGAGGGACTGCCCACACCTCCCATCAAGGGAATTGCGTCAGAGTGAGGCTGAAGATCTCAATGCTGGAACCAGCTGTGGTTCGACGTTAAAACCAAGCCTAGTTACTAAAGCAGAGATTGTATTTTCTTACGGTCGCAGTCTTTTTAACAGTTAAAGTCTCCAGAGTGCTGGAATATACGTCAGTTTGGTGTAGAGACCTTGTATGAGACTCATCATCGTGGGCCTCAGAGCTCCATCTTGTGTAATTTTACATCTAAACGTGCTCAAAAATAGCTCATAGCTTGTCCGGGATAAAGAATGAAGGAATGGATTGTTGAGTCACTTTTGAGGGAATCAAATCCAAATAATCCATCATTCAAGGTGCTTTCCAAAGGGAAAGAAAAGAAACATTTCCATGTTTCACTTCTAACCTTTCGTCCTCGTTCTGTCTCTGTGAATCCTGTTAATCTTGTCAGACTTCCCGTTGCTCTCGTCTCCTACGTCCGTTACACAAACTGGATTAGAGCTAGGAGATGGCTGGGTTTCTGCTCTGATTGTGGTTTCTCTTCCTGATCTGCTGAATCAGGTTTACCGGAAGATCAGCTGATTTGATGCGTTTGAGACTCTTTGTGGTTGTCTGTACCTTTTTTGTTGTTCTTCTGCGAGAGCGTTTTAAAGTCATGTACCTGTATTCATCACACTGTGACAACTACAGGGGAAAGGGGGATTATAAAAGCGCTGAAACGTTTAACTGTTCAGATACACATGCAGTGGTTTTCCCTCAGTTCTCCTGATTGAAAGCTCTAACATCACAACTTTGGGGGAGTTCTGTGGGTCCGCTCTCCGAGGTCTGCTAATCATTGTGGGCTTAAAGCTGGAGAACACAGCCCAGATTCCTCACGCATGACGGAGGACGGCGTCCAACGAGGGGGGAAGAGGAGGGGGAGATACGAAATCTGCAAGTGAGTGAGCCTCCTGAGCTTGTCAGAGTGACGTATCAATTTCACGGGTCAGGGGTCGCAATCGGGTAGATGAAACGAGCCGAAATGCAGATTGAGGAGAGGACCGGGAGGTCAAACAAGCCACATGTACTGAAAAAGACCAGTTACATGGAGGAAGAAGAGAGTAGGGAGCCTGAGTAGGTGGGAGGAGGTGTTATTAATCTCTGTTGTTTTCCCTTCGTATTGTCATTTCCTCTGCAGCTGGTCCCGGGTTGAGAGGGAAAGAAAAACACAACAGAGGAGATCAGAAATCTAAACAGTGGTCCTGCCAGCGGGCTGGGTGTTCCCCACCGCTGACACATCTGTAATACAACACATAGTCTGATTTCATAATGTGCTGCTCATGAAGGCGAAGAGGAGGCCATGCAGGTGACAAATGCACAGATGCAGAGCAAAGATTCACGGTTCAAAACTGATATTTTGGTACAAATTCATTTGAAATCATGTGAAAGGTTGGGTCAGGAATTGGATCGCCGTAGTTCTTGACGGACTGTTTACTTCTGAGCTGCATGAACTCAGTTTCGTCTTTGGTTTCTCTGTTTCTTAAATAGACCTAAATATTTGGTGTGACATAGTAATCCCACAGAGTTATTGCCCTGCCTTGGCTCTTAACAGAGCCTCTGCTCTCAGGTCAGGTCAGTGGAGTCTGACCTGACAGTCTGTGGGTCACGGCCCCATTAAAACACACCCCCAAGAAGGCGTTTCCCATTTGACAGCGGGTTTCTACTGCGCCTCAAGTGCTGCACACACAAACGTACGCTCTTGAACGATCATGTGTGCACTCATACACACCAGAGACTTTCCAGCGCTGGGGAAAGGTGATTTGTTTGGGATACCCGCTGCATGTCACACTCTAAGCATCTGTGATCAGAACTCCTCATAAAAACCCTCCATAGCCGATGCACACAGTGTTTGGTCTATATTCAGGTGTCATGGGTCACTCGTCTGCAGTTGTTTCCTGCGAGGCTGCATTGATCCCTGGTGAACAGGCCACTACACGTTTAATGTGAGCTTTATTGGGTCAGCCCAATGGGGCATTCAAGGTCCATGGTTATTATTGGTGCAAATGTATTGTTTGTGTTCAATCTGTATGTTACAGTACATTTGGCACAGTGCTACCCATCGGTCAAGCATTTTTGATAAATATCTTCTGTTGTTCTACTTTAATAAAATGCAGGTGAGACATTAAGATGTAAGTTTTATTTTTAGCATGTTTAGCTCAGAGATTGGTCTGTATGGCTTCTGGCTTGAGAAGTTCTTTGAAGCTGCTCAGCTCTTCAAAGGATCCTGCTTGGCTCAGCCTCACAGATCTCGACATCGGTGCCGCTAACGGCGGCGCGTCCAGAGTCCACTGTTCTTCCCGATGCTGCCTGGGATTTGGCAGGTAAAGAAGTCAAAGTTATGGAAGTCATTAAAATTCCTCGGGAACATGTGGACGCTTGTTTATTTTTCCGCGCGGGCAGGGGAGGGTGAAGAGCTGCCGGGACGCTGCGCTGTCCGTCTCTCAGCGAGAGGGAGAATGGACAGAGTGTGGGAGAGAAGGAGGACCTGGTGGAGGACGAAGGAGATGAAAGACAGATGAGGGGAGGACTGAGTGGAGGGAAGAGGGAAGGGAGGAGAGTGGAAGAGGGAAGCTGAGGATGGAGGGATGAATGGAGGCAGATACCCTCTACTGGAGGCCAAACAAATGAACGTCGAGGTTTTAGAGATCCGTACAGGAAGCAGATTAGAGACGGATGGATCGTCACAGTGGTTGGAGGCGGGAGAGAGGAGTTGAGGGAGGGAAGAAGTATAGAACTACATTTTGTCCAACTGTCAAGTGAAATTTAGACAGAAATGTCACAAAAAGTTTACTGTTCTTTTTTTATTTTTTTTTTATTGGTTCGGTTAAAGCAAATGACATGGCTTTAAAAAAGGAATTCGGCAGTAAAAGAGAAACATGAGCATCCACCTGTGTTATCGTTAGCTGTACAGCTGGTCTCTGTGATCACGCTGAGCAGGATGATGGGAATGAATTACCATTAAGTTTGTTCCAAATGTTTTAAGGTTGTTCCTCCACGACTTATTTTGGACTTTCAGATGTGACAAATTGCAAGCTTTATGTCTTCTTCCCACGTGCTGCACATGTGTGTAAATGTGAGCGGTAAAAATAATCTATTAGATGAGACCGGTTTCAATCCGCAGCCAGTGCATCTCTAGCTGTGGGTTTGTTTCCAGCGCTGTCTATCAAATCACTGACGCTTTATTACTGACGGAAGCAGCCAATCACATCCTTGCCCACCGTCCTCTGTTAAAGCTGTCCAGCATTGCCAGCTGTTAAGAGTCCTCTGATGGCGTCTCATTTTCTGTGATTTTCTTAGTTCCGTAGTCATGCTTTACATCGCCCCTCAACGAGCCATACACCTTCCTCACCTTCATCTCAAATGTGGAAAGAACCCTTCATGCTCGTCTTTAAACACCAGATCCAGAAAAACGGCCTGCTGGGACAGTGGGCGTTTTTTCTGATCGTTTAAACCGAGGGGATGACTTGAACGGGAAAAACCTACGGCGAGGCAAACTGCTGTGTATTTCCGTCAGCTTTTATCTAATGACAAACTTTAATGGATGAGGATATTGTAAAGGCATCACAAGGGGAAGGAAAAAAAAGGGATGAGGATGCTGCTGTCAGCCAAGGAGCAGGAGGAGGGAGAGAGACAGACAGAAGGGAGTTGTGGAATTTCTCGGTGCATAGCTTCGGTATCTCCTTGCACAGCTCAAAAATGTATCCCAGCGATCTATCTCGCTGCCGGTACTCCCCTCATCGTGGTCCAGGAGACAGAGTTCACTCTCCACCTCCATCCCTCTTTTCCTTTCTGCGTTTCCCTGTGTTTGATCATGCTAATTGGAACCGACACTGCCGTGAAGGCCCCGGAGGCCATCCTCGCATTTACCTGCCTGGCCGACAAATCGGTGTCTAATCGAGGCGTAACATGAGACCCTGCGTCTCCCTCCAACAAAAAAGGCTGTTGCCTTTGACATCGGTCCAACTGTGGGATCCCCATGTCTGTGATGCCAACTGAAATCATTACGTGGCATGTCTGAAAGCTGACATGACATCAGTGCTGTGGGTCAGAAGCCTTCCAAAAATGTCTTTAGTTACCAAAGACGGGAAGTAGATATGACAGCGGGATATGGTAAGTTAAGGTTATTACGAGAAGGGTTCGTTGGGGTTCTGGTGTCATGAGCATTTTTGGAGAAAAAAAAAAATAGGAACAAATTTCCACTCCAAAGTTTGTGAAGTCAAAGAGGACCAGTTTGAATCCTTAAGCATGCTTCACCGGTAGGGGCATCTAACTTCCTGTCCAGTGTGGATGAAAGTGTGACGAAGATCCAAGTATGATCGAAACATTAATACGTTAGTAAGTGTGCAGGCGTTACCTTTTTCCTTGTTTACGTTGAATTGAAGCTTGGCCTTATTTAGTTTCACCAAAGGACTCCTGACCTGATTCATCTCAGTGTTGTCAGACGAGTGAGCTGAGCCACTTGGAGTTGACGCTGATGCACAGTGACGCGCCATACTTCCTAGTAACCATTAGCCTGCGTGAGTTTTTGAAGGTTGGAAAGATAATCCCTTGTGCTCAACGATCTTTCATCGGTTGCGTAATCCTTCCTTTGCCTGCTTTGTCATATCTTTAAGATGTCAATCATTAGATCCTTGGTATGTCCTCAAGTTGACAGTGACGCGTGTGATGCTGCAAGTCGGCTGTGGAGAAAAGATCCTCCTGTCAAGATGCCAAATGGATAAGAGAGCAAGGCAGCGTTTAAAGTTTTTGTTTATCGAACAGCTCACTCTGCAGACAAACATCTCTACGACTGGATTTGGGTTTTTACTGTTCGTCACCATCTTGATGATTACTGAACCCAGAAAGTTTCAATCAAGCAACCCTTCCCTGAAACATACACGCGTTTAATCTCGTCTAACTGAAAACTTTTTTTTTTTAATTGCCACAAGTCGTTCATTTGATCTAATAAATGCAATTAGCTTCTTAGGTTTCCCAAATTACTTCAGTGTAGTCAGAATATTCAGAGGCAGCATTTAGCAGCTCTCAGGGAAAATTAATTTTAGCAGCCAGCTGTGGATTGTCAATTGCGTCAAAGTTTTCCTTCCTGATTGCATCACTAGGCCTCGGTCTCCGTGGCGGCTTTAATATAACACGCTGGTAGTCGGGAACAATAAATCGCCAGAATGATAACGCTGCTTAAAGCAGCGCTTCCTGACTGGGAAGTGTGTGTGTGTGTGTGTGTGTGTGTGTGTGTGTGTGTGTGTGTGTGTGTGTGTGTGTGTGTGCGCGTGTGCGTGTGCGTGTGCGTGTGCGTGTGCGTGTGCGTGCGTGCGTGCGTGCGTGCGTGCGTGCGTGCGCGCGCGCGCACGCACGCACTGGTGTGTGAATGTGAAGGGTGTGTGAGGAAACAGCTGGACCCACTTGTACAAACATACACAAGAACACTCATCCACATCCATAGCAGTTGGTAATGAGGTAATTTATACGTTTGTGCATAAATGTGTGTGATACCTTTAAACAGCACCATGGTGCAGCATGGCACCTCAGACCAACTTACTCCATTTATGCATCCACAGTTTTTTTTTTAAATGCTCCTTGTTGTAAAAATGCTACTTATTGATCGAGGCCATTTGAGCATGAGCAATTGTCCACCGTTTTTGCACTTCTTGTGCAGATCCGTGTTATTTCTATGTATTTCACCTGGTATAAAGACAGAGAGAACATGAACTATGGTGAGAGGAAGCGAGAATGCAGATTGAGAAGGCAAAGGAGATCAATGGAGAGAGTAGAGAGGCCGGAGGAGGGATCTCTGAGGCCCAGGCTCTGGAGTATTTTCTCCTCCTCGGTGGTCCAATTATCTACAGTCACTATGATCGCGGCGCAGGAGGGACGTCGATAATTTGCCTCATTGGGGTTCATCTGGAGCTCTGCTGTAGAAGAGTTCATGCCCAACATCTCTGCATATCTACATCTCAGTATACTTGCTCAGCGGCCCGAGCAATCAGGACACGGACAACTGCACGTGAATACATGGACACACACACACACACACAAAGTTGTGACTTCTGGCTAAGTGCCACTGTCCCCCTGCTGGACCCCACATCCTGACAGGAAGCTTGCTCTTCCTTCTCACACACACACACACACACACACACACACACACACACACACACACACACACACACACACACACACACACACACACACACACTGTGCCAGAGGGAGAGAGGCACTGTAACACTGCAGGCTCCACTTTTGGACAACCACAAAATAAGAGCGATAAGGAGACAGACCACAAATGGAGGGAAATGGATCCTAAATGACTCCGGGACCCCTTAATAGAGAGCACGGATCCCAAAAGCATGTCTGCTATAATAAGTGTTGTTATCCATTGGCTTTAAGCAGAACTAAGACACTAAGTGTTCCAGGATGACTTTGGGAAGCAGATTTACAAAGAAGCTGGAAACCATTTTAATCATATTTACGTATACTTTATTTAGGCATTTGTTGGCCTGCAGTGGTTTTACTACAGTGATGTAGAGGTGAACTCGGGGTGTGGTCGGTACTCCCTGACATCATCACTGTTGGGTGTGGTTACAGGTTCAATGGAGCAGACTTGAAACTGACACTCGGCAGGAGACAGTGAAACAATGCTCTTCATCTCTGGGTCGAGGAACTTGAAGTGATGTAATTCTTCTGTTTTGAGGTTGCAACTGACAACTTATCTTTTGCATGAATTGTTTAGTACACAATGACAGAAAACAGTTGAATAACAAAAGAAATATTGGATACTCGATGACAATATGCCATGTTGCATCATTCATCTCAACGACACAGTCGTACTTTTGACAGTTGGCACCAGCTAAATGGACAACTTTCCCCCTCAAAGCGGAAACTCTATCGTCTGCCGTGTTTGCTGGACTCTCCGTGACAGTGGAGCTCAGTGAATGGATTGTTGGCGAGGAAGGACCCGGGAGGGGGGTACAGACATCTTTCCCATGATGGATGCTTTGTATGGATTTGTGTCTCAACCCCCGAGGCTCGAGACTGACGGGCCCGGAAACAAGCTCATGAACACACACACACACTTGTTGGAGGCTGTTTTGCACCCCGTTCTGACAGCGTGTCATTGAGCGGTCAGACGTGATAGAAAGGGTCAAAGCGCAGCACAGTGACAGTGAGTCACTGGGGAGAACTCTGCTTGTTTCCATTTCCTGTCTTGGGAGAGACATGCAGAGATCTCCTTTCAAATAAAACAGGAACTCATCAAAGGGCCCCCCCCCCCCCCGGCCGAGTTCCAGTCCGTGGAGACCACCCATTTTATAGTTCACATGGGTCCAGAAAGTCTTGCCCAGAGAGCAGGAGCTTTTGGGATTGCTCACTGCTGTCAGTATTTATTTATTTATTGTTTCATAATGTGTGTTTGTCACCCTAAACTCAGCTTCTTGGCGTGCCCCACCTTTGTCGGTTAATCAGCTAAATGTCCGTTACGATCCCGGTGGACTGCTAACTTGATTGGTTAATTATCTTTTTTATGAGTAACAGGCTATTACACTGTTGGTGGTCACTGGCATTACATTTCACTGCTCACCCTGTTAGCAGCTTGACATTTATACGTTGTGTATCATTGGTAGTTTGACACTTTATGTCTTCTTTATGCATGCAACCATAAAGCAGTGAAACGCATCTACGTTCATGTGCTGCTTTAGTGGAATCTATCCCACAACCTTTCAGCAGCAGCAGCAGAGTCACAGCTTTCATCTTGGCAGGATGGACTCAAAAGAAGAAAAGAAATCACAAAAGGAAAAATGCCAAAAGTCCAAACGGTCAGAGGTTTGTTCTAAATGCCCGAGTCTCTTTAATGTGCGGATGTGGGCCGTGACTGACCTTTTTGGAAAGGGGGGGGGGGGGGGGGGTTGCCTTTGTGGTCACTGTGTCCTCAGGTTGCGACCTGTGTGGTGGAACAATTTAAAAGGCCCCTGAGATTCTGATGGGATGAGATTATTCCTCTGTTTTCCTGTGAAATGAGATATATCCTGGTGCACTAAACAAGAAACTTTGGTTCTAGAAAGTGAACTTACCAAAGTTGAAGATGGATTTAGGAATACAAATGCAAGTTTAGGCTAAAGGTTGAAAACAGTTCAGGACCTTCATGGGCAGTGGGTGATCTTCTCTGCTGTGACTGAGACACAGGGCGAGCATGAAGTGAAGCACACGGAGCTGCAGTGTGATGTCCCTCGCTGCCGCATTCATCTCCGCTCTCGCTCTCGGTCTAACTGTTAAGTCTGTTTTTTGCCTCGTTGTCTCCGTTTCTCCCTCTTTTTTTCTGCAGGGGCGGGGTCGCCACATGCACGGACTGTTTGTTTGGAGTTGCTATAGTAACTCGTGTGTGTGTGTGTGTGTGTGTGTGTGTGTGTGTGAGAGAGAGAGTGTGTGTGTGCGGGTGTGATGGGGCTGCAGTTCTGCTTCATGCGTAATGACCTCATCCAGACACAGACCCCGAAATTTTGAATCCGGCTGCTTCCTGGGATTGTGTAATGGATAGTCCACACACACACACACACACACCAGCTCTCTGGGCCGACGCCCCCTCAGTGTTGTGCCTCGTTGCTTGACCACAGACGATTCACTGGTCCCTTAGCAACGACAGTCCAACTCCATCTGAACAAAAGAAACAGAGCTTGATTTCTGGATAATTTAATTTCGTATCGTGCGTGAGGTTGGAATTTGATTAATTTGATTCATACGTCCCGTTAGGAAAGGAGACGGAAAGTTCATGAACTGGCAGTGAACGGGCACATTCAGAAACGGCTCGATAAAGCTGAGAAAACCCACATCTGTTACATCTGGATACACATGACTACTGATCCTGGTATATGCAACTTTACAAGTCTGATTTCAAGAAGCAGACATTTCATGTTGAAATGAATAAATAAATAGCCGACTGGACTCGAGGCGTTCCGTGGTTCTAACATCAGCACAGAAATCCCCAAAAGCTACTGTTGCTCTGCACGGATAATCTGTTCCCACATGTCAGTTCAGGCACAATGAGTGCTCACCTGGTGCAGACGCGGCCTCAGATTGGTGAGGAGGGGTTGGCACAGAAACCCATTTGTCTTGGAAATGGACCGCTAAGCTTTACGGCGCCACAACCTCGCTTCCTTGAACTGCTTACTGCAGTAGTTTGTTTTTCAGTTGTCTGTTCCGGGACATCACAGACAAACCTTTCATTATGTAGTGCTTCTCACGTGTTCATTTATTGCCCAACATACTGAATGAACGACTGTTACTGTAATAGAGACGCGCGGTCCATCTCAGTGCTTCGCTCGGCATCTTTTGCCCGCGAGAACAGCCCCAAAGACGTATCTTCATCATCTGTTGGAAATGGAGGACAGAAGTGTATTCTTGTCCTCTACTGCAGGGACTCTGTACAAGGGACTCAGCATAGAGCGTGAACTCTCCAGGGGTTTTAGAAATATATTTAAAAATAAAAGGTTATAAAAGGTTTATCTGTATACTCCAATCTGAACAGACAGACATATGTTTAGATTCAGTGTGACTTTCTCTTTCCAAGGATATCATATATGTATATATATCATCTATTGTGTCCATCGGGAATATGTGTCTAAATGCTCCTTATTACTCCAGAAGTAGTCTAAGAATCGCCATGTTTTTAAGTTTTCTTCAGTACAAACGTAATCCAATGAGTACAATGCAACCAGGAATTGCTAATTCAGAATTCTTTATATTGTGCAGATTTGCCAAAAATGTTCATTTAGACCAAAAAATGGACTTTAGACCACAGCCTAGTGACTGATTCCACGGCAACATTGTGCTTCCTGTTTACATCCCTCAAAGCATTATGGGAACTGACTTTTGTCGGGGTGTGACTTTAAAAACCCCAGGGTTTTTTAACGGGTACCATGAAGACTTTTCCAAAGTCTTGTTTGTAGAAACCATCATGGTGTAGTTGAATAAAGACAGCACAGTCAACTTTAAAGAATCTTCTGTTTTTTTTTCTCAGTCAGGCATTGATGTCAGTCAGAGCTTTGAGAAAATGTCACGTGATTGACACCGAAGCCGTTCTCTGCCGTTCAGCCCGCCTGACTACAAAGCCGGGCGTCTGGCGGCGAGGACATACGGTAGCAGTTAGCCGCCGCGGCACCCGGCCATGGATTGTTTTTGTTAGCGTGGTTAAAGCAACAGGGTCCTGTTAAACTGTGTCTCTGGCTCTGTCATTACCAGCAACAATCACAGCGTGATTAGCAGCCAGTGTGTGTGTGTGAGGGTTTATTCTAACATTTCAGTGGGGTTTGTTTGTGTAATCCCTTTTAAATTGTCCTAAATTGCAACATCAATGTCGGAATCACTTAACCGAGCAAGCCCAATTAACTTAAATGTAACGATGGTGAATGACCTGTGTGACTATCGCATGCTGAAGTATTCTGTACAAATGCAGCAATGGCTGCTATGAAGCTTACACCTGTGGATTCCCTGTGACAGGACAACATTAAACAAGCAAGTTATTACCTGTTAATTACTGAGCTACTGGTAGGCAGAATGTATTAGCTCTCGGTAAAACCATGCTTTCTATGTCCCTCTTTATGCTAAGCTAAGCTAAACACAAACAAATCTACTTCTCACCGTTAAACGGTGTTGACCGATTGCTGTTGGCCCAAACAAAGGCGCAGGACATGCGTGCACACACACATTCTCCACATTCGAAGGTCACCACCTTCTTTCATGCTACACGCACGGCGGCGCTCAGTGCCGGGGATGAAAGCGGGCGACCCCCGTCCCTTTCACGGCTTTGATTCACAGGAATTGGCCGGTGGGATGGATGTGAAGCTACAAAGCAGCTTTTTGTCTCCTGAACGTTAGTGTGACTCGCACTGCTTTGGCTTTCATGTCACGGTTTCAGTGAAGACTCGTGCTACTGACCGCCAAGTGTGGACTGTTTTCCAAGCTTTCCCAAACTCATTTGCAGTTTTAGTTCAAAGTTGATCCGGCCGCTTTGGACTTAAAGTGAAGTTTTGACATGTTGTTCTGTTGAAATCGTTCCCTCTGGCTCCTTTAAAATGTAACTACTGCAGGACAACCAGGACTACAGAGAATGACCTCTTTCCCTTTTTGTTCTTTCTGTTTTGACGACTCATTTTACATTTGACATAGTAAAACACATGTATACTATTTATGTATGTTGGAGTGTCGACATGAAGACTTACTGAACATAAAAATATGAAAAGCTGAATTTACAACCAGAGGACGTGATGTTTTGTTCTCGTTTTCTGTTGACTCAAGGTGTGTATTCTCTTGCCAACAGGGAGTGGAAAGTGTGTGTGTGTGTGTGTGTGTGTGTGTGTGTGTGTGTGTGTGTGTGTGTGTGTGTGTGTGTGTGTGTGTGTGTGTGTGTGTGTGTGTGTGTGTGTGTGTGTGTGTGGTTATCTGATGTGCTGTGATTGCTCTGGGAGGGACGACAGTCCACATGTCTTGTAGCCTCTGTTTAGAAAGGTTCTCTGGCCTCCACATGGCATATGAAGCACAGGAACACTCGTGCCGGGCGATCGTTTCTATTTTCATGTCATCCAATTGGTGTCAGGCTTCAAAATACAATCGCATCAAAGGAAAATGGATTCAGTGCTAATCATCCTATCCCTATGCTGCGACACCGGGGCAAGAGAGAGTGAATAGAAATCAATGGGTCATTATTTTTAGCGGTTTCCATCTTCGTCCTGCATCGTCGGGTGAATCATGGTTTCTTCTGGGTCCTTAACGAGCATACGTGCTCTAAATGTCCAACGGACAAACGCTGTATTTCCTCAGCCGTCTGTCACTGAGGTGCTTTTCGTTCAACTTGACCTGGAATTGCACATTTGACCGAGGTGACGACTGGGCGGAGACTTCCCATTGTCACTTCCAGGCCTCATTTTACCTCCGTCAATAGAGGAAATAAAGCAGTAACAACGACTTCTTAAAACACGCAGACACAAGCGCTCTGCTTCCTTTCTCTCTCTTTCTCCTGTCTCTAAAGAAGCTTGTTGTCTCTCTACCTGAACCTTGAGGCAGACTTCCCTTGTCACGCTTTAGTACATCCATGTAATGGTATGTGTGTGTGTGTGTGTGTGCGTGCTTCTTCTCCATGCTAAGTAACACAGCTGCTCAGACAGGGACAGCATTGTTCCCAGTCAACGCTCCAGGAAGTGAATCCGAGCACGTCTCAGTGCGTTAAACATTAGCTGCTCTCTAAATGCCTCTTTACCCCTCAAACATGGATTAGAGGCTATTTAGGATCACTGCCATGCAAGTGTAAAACTAGACCGGCTGTTAAGAGCCGGATAAACAGAGGAATGACAGTTTTATAGGTTTTCCGTGTGTGTGTGTGCATATACACACAGCAGGTGATGCAATACCGGCCGTTTTTTCAGCCCTGCAGGGTTAAAAAAGTGACCAGAATAAAAACTCTCTTCAGCGCAGCAACCTTTATGAACATAGCTGATATATAAACTAAGGCCATGTTCACAACAGCATTGGCCCAGCAGGAAAAAAATAAAAGTTGCGAAAAAGCCTCAATATCGAAAAGATTATGCAGCTTTTTCATGGTTATAATGGCTGCAAACGTGACACCTTTCAACAGTTTTGAATGAATGTTTTACGGCTTGCAGACGTTACATAAATCGCAGTCGAAAAAAGTGAATCCAGGAAACTAGCAAGCCCTTTGTAGTTTACATCAACACCTAACTGGCAATATATAAAAAGGTACGAGACGCGGCTGGTCGTAGATTTCCCTGAGACCACTGTGTCGACACCATCTGGCATCCATTGTTTTGGCCTGTCCGATGTGTGTAAGTGCGCTCTCAGATTATTTAGTAACGTGAACAGCGTAATTGTGACTGTTAACCTTGCGATCATCGAGACGCAGGATAAATGAATGTCCTAACTCTGCAGAGTTGCTAAATTGTTTCTTGCAGTATTATAAATGGCTGCAGTGTTTTGTCATCTGGTAAAGCCTTCAAATGAATGGATTTACACCACAGTACAGCTCAAACTGGACTTCCTCAATCCTTCTTTGAGTCCTCCTCGGCAGATGTAAAGGTCTCAATCTGCTCTGTAGACTTGCTGCTCCTGCATCGTTCCTGCAGGTCGAGTTTCCTGTCATGAGCGGACAAGAGCTGTTACCAAAAGCTGTTATTTTGGAGGCCGTCATGTGGCTTTGTACTGTCCTCTGGGAATCAACTTGACCTCCCTGTCATGCGGGTGAAAGGCGTTTTGAAGTAAAAGCAGTCAAAACAAGCTCACTCCTTATGTCACTGGGGTTGCTTCACAGCCATTAACTGAATGAGTTTTATTTTCTTAAGCATAACCACATCTGTCAACGGTCTCGCCACCATGTTGTTTCTGTTCTAGTGAAAAGGCTCCGAGAGCCCAATAATGAGCTCAAGTGTTTGAGCATTCCTGAACGGTTGGCGTCGGTGAACGTGCCCCCGCGCTCCTCTCCTGTTACCGCTCGGCGTTCGGTGGGAAACGCTGATAAGCGGGGCTTCTGGCGGTAAATGGACACCCTGCATGCATTTAGACCAGGAGACGCTCAAGTCTTCCTCTCTCTCTCTCGTCTGCGTTTTGTTTTTGTGCAGTCGGCTTATCGCGGAGGTCAAGGAGGGGACGACTTCCACAGAAATACGGGATTACTCAAGAGCACCGTGGTGTGCAGCGGACTCGTTCATCATCAGACTCGATAACAGTTGCGTAGAGTGCGAAGCCTCTTTTTGTTGACCGCCTGGGCTTAGTCTAACTTTGTCTCTAATGTGTCACATGAGTCAAGTTAAAGCAATAACAGTAATTTGGGTTTCGCAGGGTCGTGATTATCTCCCGTTAAGCAGTGAGACTTGATTTAGCACTTTTGTACTCGAGGTTTAGGTAAAACAAAGGCGCAGTGAAGTTTGTCCAACAGTTGAGTTTTTTCACCTCTGACAGTTATGTGTATTTGTAGGTTGGGATGTGTGTTACACAATCCATAGCACAGTGTAATGTCTCAATACAACAATCTCCGCTAGAATCTGTTCAGAAGTATAATTCAGTATAGTGTGAGTGTGTGTGGCTCCGTTTCCCTGAGTCAGGCCTGGCAGTGACAACTCAGGACTGTGGGTGTGTGTGGGGGTGTGTGTGGGGGGTGGAGTTGGGCGTAAAGTGCTGAGTGAGGCACCAACATCCAGGGGTGGGGGTGGTGGTGGATCCGTCTCCTTTCTATGCCAGTCTGTACTTGGCGCATACACTCACTGCACTGCAGATGAGAACACTGTGTGCAGACGCAGGGCAAAACAGAAACAACCTAAGATTGTTCTGTATCTATATTTAACAGAGCTTGCCAACAAATTTGAATTCCATTAAAGTTGATTTTTTTGTTTTACCGTAGTGATGCACCAGCAGACAACTCCCTCCACCTTGTTTTACAGCATGGACGACATACACAGATACTGGTTTGAACTGATATCGGGGGGAAATGCAGAGTCGGATTTCACAAAACAATGCAGGATTTCGTGTCGAGTTTCATTTTGGCAGGATTTCAACTTGAGTGCAGGTCGTCAGCGGCTCGGTGTCTGTTGCCACAGTGTTGTTTTTACAGTTTCTCTTACAGGAGCCGAAACAAAAACGTCTTATCATCCCTAAGCTATCGGATAATGGCAGTCAACGTGGACTACGGCTCTTTATTACCCAAAAGCTCACATGAACCGGAGGTCACGTTTTATGACTGACTTCTGTGCCAAAGTGAAAGAAAGAAAGAGAATACCATCGTATATCCTGCATATTTAAGACATTTAGATATGATTGAAGGATTTTAAAGTGCGTCACACCTTTATGTACGATCTCTCTTTTCAGTTTAAATCTAGTTACAGTTTGGGTAAAATATCCACTTGGATCAACAGGTAGAAATCTTCCTCGTCCTCACCATCCTGAGGTGTACATGTACCCAAAGCCCAAATTTGGGCACACACTTTTGAATTTTGTCATCCAAATGAGTGAATTTCAGAGTAGTGTTAGCCTATTAGAAGATAACTAAATGAGTTGTTTTTTTATTCTGAAATCTGCACATTTCAAAAGTTTTCTCTGAAGGTGGTTCATTGCAATAATCATCAATTATATATCAGGTTTTGTATACGAATGTATACAAATATTCAAATGAGTATTCAGCCGATGGCCTTGAGGACACTTCCTCCTCCACCGTCTCATGAACAGATTTGGAGCGCAACACGCCAAGCATGAGGCGGCGGTGGAGGAAGTGTGTGAGATGCACGTGTCTGGAAAGTACTGAGCATGCAACTGGTTTTTAAAGTATCATTTAGGAATGTACGGTAGAAAAGCAACATGTAAGTGGGTCAGTGTAGCCGCAGCCTTGGTGAGAATCAATCGGCAGTAAAAAAAAAAAAGAAATCAACCGCACAATGGAAGCCAGGATTATAATGGAGTTTTGCTTCAGGCAAGACACTGAATCACAGCTCTGACCTAGGATCAGTTAACTGTGACATTGTTGAACAGTGTAGTTATGACTGTTTGAGTCCACCACAGACCCAGGTGCCGCTGATTCTGAGGAGAAGCGGCTATAAAGGCAGTGCAGCAGGTTTGTGCGGCTGCCAGCCGGACTCATAAACACTGACCTTTAGTACGGTCGCCTGAGGGGTGACGAGGTAGCAGCGAGTGTGAATGAAGGATGTGAAGAGAGAGGAAGAGTCGGAGAGCGAAGACTGTGGAATGTGGGCAGGGAGACCAGAAAGTGAATGGATCAAAGAAAAAAAGATGACCAGACAGACAGACAGACGGAGAGAGAGAGAGAGAGAGAAGGCGAGGGAGGAGGTGGTGGTGTGATTAGTGTGTGTGAGCCTGAGCTCTGATTGGTCGAGCAGCCTGTGTGCGTGTGTGTGTGTGTGTGTGTGTGTGTGTGTGTGTGTGTGTGTTTCTAGCCAGTGGGCGGGGGATTAAACCTGCGTCACGTGGTCCCTTTAGCTTCTTTCCTCACAAACACACACCCTCATTTGCAGAGGGCACACAGACACACACACACACACACACACATATCTTCTCACGTACACACTCACAGCTGTTGAGGCGTCTCTCTGTGATAAACGCCGGGGCGGCCGAGGAGCAGAGCTCGCAGGAATCTAGGAGAATCTGCCGGCAGCTCGGACCAAAGAGCATCTATATGGACGATCTGGTCGGATAAGTGGACCGACTGGTTTTCTGAACGCAGCCTGGCTCTCACTTTCTGTCGTTCACATCCCGCTTTTTCTCTCTCTCGCTCTCTCTCTCGCTCTCTCTCTCTCTCTCTCTCTCTCTCTCGCTCTCTCGCTCTCTCTCTCATCTTTCCCCGGCTTCTCTCTGGGACTCGGTGTTGGAATTTGAGCGCAGACTGCGAGCAGCAGAGAAAAACAGAGACATGTGTTTTGCCCCAGCTGCTTACTACTGCTGCCTGGTCTCTCCCAGTCACTGATCGAGGAGGAAACACAAGGTTGGTTGGGCTCATTTGTTTATGGACTGGTTTCTTGTGTCATTACACCTCGATTGTTGTTTTTGATATTCACATTTCTGTTAAAGACCCAGAATCCCTCTTTGTGTTCCCACAAGCTGCCAAAGCATGACTCCAACTCTCATCCCTCAAACTGATTTGTAGTTTTAGGGGAATTCCATGTTAGTATGGCTGCTCGGGCACACACACACACACACAGGCAGGCACACACTCCTGCCCTATAAACAGCAACAGTGCAGTGAGTGTGAGCTCCAGAGAAGATTAGCTGTTGTCTCTAATGTGTAGACTAGCAGAGGCTGCGTGTGAAGGAAGACACACTTTTTAACAAGAATCAGCCTTCAGCAGATACTTTTCTTAATAGTTTGAGGGAATGCCCGTAAAACAAACCAAAATAAGTTTGTTTTCGTGTGTGTTTGTGTTGCAATCTGCACAATAAGGTTGCACAAGAAACCAACAGCCCAAACTACCACCAGACGCTGCCGTGGGTTGCAGTGACGGCTGGCACGTCAGTGGGCTCAGAAGAAGAGTTTTCTCTTCCTCATAGTACAGTGTAGGAGAAACACACACACACACACCGTCCTCCAGTTTCACTGCTGGATCTGTCATGCAGGCGTGTTTAAACACACTCTGAGTTTGTTTGTGTGTGTGTGTGTGTGTGTTTGTGTGTGCGCCTCTACAGGTTTTACACTGCAGGTGACTTGTGTGCAGATTTGTTCATGCCTGCGTGTGCTTATTTCCAGTGTGTGTGTGGATATAATTAGCCAACGTACAGATTCTTTCCTGGTATTGTTGCCGTCGGGGTCGTAACACAACCCAAAGGGCTGTTTGTCTATTTTAAGTGGTGGAGACTCAAGCAGCCAGGCTATGAAGCGTCCCCCTGGGCAAGATAAAGATAAGAGGTGTGTGTGTGTGAGTGTGTGAGTGTGTGTGTGAGTGTGTGTGTGTGAGTGAGTGTGTGAGTGAGTGAGTGAGTGAGTGAGTGAGTGAGTGAGTGAGCTGGTTGGTGTTTTGTTGACTGCCTGTATTGTTTGTTTTCAGTATATTTTCTACTAATTTTGCATGCGCCAGGCGGGTTGTTCAGTCTTTAAGGACAGCAAATGAATCTTAAAGGAAACCAGCGAGACGGGACCAGACGGAGAGATGCAGCAGCAGATACGCGGGTTAGACGCAGGTTTCCAGATTAGCTGTCATCAGATTGGCTGTCATCAGATGAAGATGGAGAGTTGTGTGTTGTCTGAGCCTGCTGGCTCTGCTCCGGCTCCAAATGTCGGAGGACTCCTGAGGCATTATGGGTGAGCTCTGTCATAGAGATATACAGTTAGCTCCCGTGATAGAGATTAAGAAAGGAACTCATTTTATCAAATTTGAATGCAGTCATGCATTAATAAGTCTTCTCTTAAGTAGTTGATTAATCGGTTGGTCGTATGATAGAAAGTTAATTGGCAACTGTTTTGATAATTAAATAGTTTTAAGCGAGGATGTGAGGATTTGGTTTTTCTTTGTCACACCTGGTAGTAAACTGAATGTATTTGGGTTTTGGACTGTTGCTGAGACATAACAAGACATTTAAATCTGTCACCTTACGCAGTTATTGCTTCTTAATTGAAGGGATTTGCTGTTTTTCTTTATGTTTTGTGAAGGTAGATTAAATATCTTCAACTTTTGGACAGTAAGTCAGACAAAACAAGTAATCTGAAGATATCAGCTTGGGCTTTACTAATTGCGATCTGCCTTTTTGGCTTTTTTTTTCTGTCCCAAATAATCAATCAATTAAATCAGGGAAATGATTGCCAGAAAATTGGATAATGAAAATAACCATAAGCCCTCGTAGAATATAGTTTAATCTACACAGTCGAGTTGTGTTGAAAACCTCGAGGAGTGCTTCTCTCATGACCAGAGCTCCCAGAAGAAGAGGTCTTGAATCTCAACGGGACATTCCTGTTTAAATGGAAGTGACGTGACTTATTGTGAGGGCTGAGGCTGCACATCATGTATCTCCTGGTAACCAAAGACGTGTTGAGCATGGTTAGGTTTATTGCAGTCATTGGTTTTGCAGAACTCTTAAAGTAATTGTTTATAGATGAGAAAGTTTTCATGGACAACTCGCCCACTGTTGGAGACATGTCTGCAGAGGGGGGGGGGGCACTAAAGGGCACAGGGTGAGAGGTTGCGGTCGCAGTCTAGCGCCCCTCAGACTCAGCCGGCCTCGTCTATATCTGCCACATATTAATGGAGCGTAAATCAACACAGCGCTGTCCTTTTTGAAGTCGTATCTTTAAAGGGCAATCGTGTCTCGAATTTCCAGTCGGTCACTGAACTCGATCTAAAGTTCTGGCGTTGTTGTGAACGCTTCAATGTGTCTCATCGGATAAGCGTTCGGAGGACGAATCGCAAGAGAACATCTGCCGTGAAGCATGACATTTCAAGTATACCCCCCCCCCCCCTCACCCTCCCAAACCTCCCAACCATCGATCTCTCTGGATGTGACCAGACGGAGAGGATTGGGGATGTGGACAATGATCTATTGAGAGAGGCGTAGGGAGGGAGGGAGGGAGGGAGGAAGCTCATGCTGAGGACTGCTGTAGTGCGTCTTGTGACAGAGTGTACTGGTGTTTGTGTAAAAGGAGGGGGAGGCAGGGTTTGGAGCTTGGAGGGGGGGGGGGTTACTTTATTTGGGTGAGGCTACAGCTGTTGCATTCGGCAGTGACAGAATTCCACTCACTCAGCATATTTCTGGCGTGAGCGTCTCCTGTCAATCACGACTTCTCAGATGTGTTTCTGAGCATTTCGGCTCATCGCATTTCATTTACTTTCGGAGCGATTGGACACTTTGAAAGAGTGCGAAAGAAAAATAAATGTAGAGGTAAAGGAATTCAAAAGCTGAGACAGCGACTGTAAAAACGGCATAGGGGACGTGTTGATGGCGGAGTGCAAACATGTCTTTCTTCTTTCACTCCCATCACCAACCCATCGTTCTGCGGTTGCGTCCGAAGCATGTCTTGTGCACTCAGGAAGCAGAACAGTGCAGGCCAGCAAGCGGGAGGATGAATTCAATATCGGGTTACATAACTCTTCCGTGCATAGCTGCCTTCAATTAAAGAGGATTTTTGGGGGCGGCTTTTATTCGCTTCCATCGTATAAATCAGAGCTTTCGTTGTGGGATCAGGTAGTGAGCGAGAGGCTTCCTGTGCTCGGGGATTCTCTGTGTTGCAGATAACGTCGATATATCTGCACATTATTGTCCTATTTGAGGCGTAAGCTTCTTTCTTTATCCAGCGATTTACTGGAACTCGTAACTGTATGTCATCTCCGAAACACGGAGATCATCTGCATAGAGGGGATGTGGCAGGGAAACTATAGTTCCAATGGGGAAAGCATTGAGGTGGGAAAACCAATTGACAAACACGTTGAGCTACCACTGAAGTGTCCTTGAGCAACGCACTGAACACTTGGCAGCTCGGTGTCCGATAGTAGAGGAAGCAGCGCTAGTTATATCAGAGTGAGAATAACGAGCGCTTTAGGCCATTGGCAATCCTTTGGAAAGGATATGTTGAATGTTGTTGCTAGCTTTCTTGCATATTTGAATTGGTACAGTGGGAATACTGTGAATGTTAAGGCAACACGGTGGGTTTCATCTAACAAGAGAAGGCAAGAGGTCATGATGGTATGTCTCCTCTATACACCGAGCAGTGTGTCTCTGCACTAATCTCAACCATCTTTTGAAGTGGCATTGGACCTGAGCGAGTAGCTTAGCGCCATGTGCCGACCAAATCACCTCAACAACCCCCTGTTTCCCATCAGACGGGAGTTCAGAGAAAAGGTTAAACAGGGAGAAAGAGCCACTTCTGGTGGAGTAACCACGACATTTCTATCCTGCTGCTGTCGGATGACCACTGGGCTTTTGAAAGCTGGAAAGCAGCGTGATTCCGTTCTTAAACTCTTTCTCTCTCGCTCTCATTCCTCTGCTCTTCAAGCCAAGACACCATCTGTTAGGGCCCCCATAAGCCCCGCCTCTCCCTAATACACCACCAGCTTATCCTTTGCTGCTGCAACAGCAGCCTTGTTGCAAGGCATCCTGGAAAATGCAGTTTTGTATGTTTTGTCTGTCTCTTCCAGGGAATTCCTTTTTGCATTTCACCGAGCATGTTGTGCATTTGATCTCTTGTTAAAGGTTATCCCAAACAAGGTAAGAAGTCAAACAGACCAGTGAATCAGTCGGTTTCTTCACTTGGTCGTCGGTCAGGATTTATAGGAATCGCTTAAATCAGAAGGAAATCTCTCGTTTCCCAGTTTGTGATCATTTTTTTTGTCAGGCTTCCTCTAAAATGCGTGTTGCATCACAGAGTCAACTCTTTCACGCGCACAACAAAACGCTGTCATATTTTCACATGCATTTCCTTTGTCTTTATCGGCTGCATCCCTTTTGGGGTCACTCTGGTTGCTGCAACGATTCCTGTATCCTGCAAAATGCTTGTAGTCATGCCAGCTGACCTGAGAGTGAACGGTGGGAGTAAACCACCTCACCAGCCGAGGCCTGGACGATCAAACAAGAACTGCTCGTGTCCTCCTCGTGCGCTAATCACAGAGCCGTCCGTTTCCATGAGCCGTGACTCTGTCATATGCTGATGACGTGTTGTCTGTCAGTGTAAATATTAAACTAAGTTGAATGAAAAGCAATTGAATACCTATAAATGCAATTAAAACCCACTTTGCCTTTTCAAATGACATGATTTGCGTTGTGTTGTCTTCTCAGGCGGGAGTCAGAGCGGCGGCCGTAGAGCGAGCGAGAGAGCGGTGAAGCAGGCATGAGCGCGGACAGCCATCAGGAGGTGGTGACCACCCCGCCCCCGCCGAGCGGAGGGACCAAGGAGCGCTACTTCGACCGCGTCGACGTCAACGATCCGGCGTACGTCAGGGACAGGAACATGTCGCCTGACCTCCGGCAGGACTTCAATGTCCTGGAGCAGAAGAAACGTGTCACGCAGATCTTGCAGAGCCCCGTAAGTCCGTTAACTGCATTTCATAATTAGGGAAATGCATGAAATCTCTCACTGGAGGGACATTGTTTAGAGGACAATGGAGGGATGGGAAGCTGCTAAAATGGTAGAAGAAGAAGAAAGTATAATGGTATCAGCTGATGACCCTTGAAGTTACACAATGCACAGACAGACCCGTGTGACGTGGATGAAACATTGCATAGAGCGTATGAAGTCCTGAAATGTAGTGGAAGGACGAATAGTAGTAGTTTCCAAATGGAGAACTTGCTGCCAGCACAGAGTTTGTCCCCTCACTGACTCCCACTGTGGGTAATCAGTTCCCATTTTCTCTTCTGTCAGTTATTATTCCCCAATCAAGTGATTTCTAAAGACGTTACAGCATCACACGTGCTTGTGTTGATGTTGCGACACCGACCACAGAATCGAAGCAGTCAGCGGCCTGTTATAACCCGATTATAACCGCCAGCTGCCGCGCCCTCGCTCGGGCTTACTGTCGGAGCAGTCCCAATCCAGCGGCTTTCGTGTTGGGTCAGGTTTTGCTGAGGTAAACAAATCTGTGAGCATATTTCAGCCAGCACGCATCGTGTTGTGCTTTTGATTTTTCTTTCCCTGGAGGTCTGGATTCTTGAGAATTGCTGTTGCTCTAGTAGCCAAACTGAAGTGCTGGAGGTACAGTTGGGGGTCTGAGGCCTTTTTGGGACCACACATGCTCATTTTGTTAGGCACTGTAGAGGCAAAGTACTGGGCTGTGTCTTTGCTGGAGGTTTGCAGATGACTGTAACCTGGAACGATCAGAATCCAGCGCAAATATTGTGATTATAAGAGGCTTAATGACCTCAAGTCACAGCAGCACTTGAACACACTTAAAATAATTCAATATTTGCCGTGCTATGTAGATCAACTTGTTTCCTTGTGCATTTGCATCCCTGAGGAACACCTCTGGTGCCAATAGCCCAACACTCTCTGCCTATTAACCCATGAACAAAGTCAAGCTCACTGTTGTCCTCTCTTCCTGTCTGCTTTCTGCCCTTTGAACAGTTGCTTCACCTCGAGTGAAGATTTTACAACAAGCCCCCTGCTTCAGTTCAGCCCACACAGTGTTGGGAATATTTACTCTGCACTATTGACTCAAGGCTGGTCTGTGACTGAGGTGCTCTTCACTGTTGACAATGGAACCTTACATTTGCAAAGACAAGGTGTGTGTGTGTGTGTGTGTGTGTGTGTGTGTGTGTGTGTGTGTGTGTGTGGGTCTGTATGCATTTGTACTCTGCGATGACAAATGCACTTTGAAGGAGTCGGCGGGGACGGATGGTGAAGTTAAAGTTAGATAAAGGATAAGGTTGCACAGGCAATGAATGTCATGAATGAATGTTCCTCCCAAGCAGAGTTATACAAGCCTGGGTGTGTGTGTGTGTGTGTGTGTGTGTGTGTGTGTGTGTGTGTGTGTGTGTGTGTGTGTGTGATTTGATATTGGGTAGTGGCCGCCGTGGTTTGGCCCGTCTCGGTTTTAAGCTTTAAATGTGATCCGCATTCTGCACATGCCCAGTGTGGTTTTCTTGGCACGCTGTGTTTGGTGCCAGATGTCTGGAAGGGCACCGGCATAGCGCTGCTGATGCAGGTTTCCACTTGATACTTGGTGTACCTCGGTGTACGTGATTGAGTACCACAAGTGCAGTTGGGGGTGAGCAAAATGAAGTGAGTGCATCGCAGTTCCCTGCTCTAACTAGACAGTCGAGCTCGTCTGTGGCCGACCATCACTGGTGTTTTTTCAGTGAGAGAGAGAGCTGTCTGAGCCCGACAACACCACAAAGCAAAACAGGGCCGGCCGCGGTGATCCATCAAACACGTCCACCCTTTGTATTACAAACATGTGAACGTATTTCATGCGTCTGCGAAACTCTCAGGCAGGTGCAGAGAACACACGGATGCTGACCATTGGCTCTATTCTCTGTGGTGTGTTCAAGTGCTACACTTGACGTCACGCGTGTTATGCATATTATTCCCGCTTTGCGGTGGTAGAGTCACATGACGCGCCAAACGTCCTACTTTTATGGGAATGCCCGCAGGTGCTGAGGAAGAAAGCCTGAGTTCACGTCACAAAGCACGTTGATTTGTGGCGCCTGTTCAACGGAACTCGAGGCTTTATCGAGGCAGCTTAGGCAAAGAGCAGCCCGGCTCTGTTGAACCTGCTTGGTCAGCAGTAACAGGTGGCTCCCTGTTGGCTGCACAGGGTTTTTTCCGCCGGCCTTACATCAGGACAGTTGGCCTCAGTGGTTTACTCATATTCAACAACAAGTGTGTGTCACCAGCTGGTCATGCACACGCGTGCCCTCTCTCATCGCAATTTCTTTCTCGGTTGCTCTCTCTCCTATTCAGCTACAACAACAACGTCACCAGCTGGGTGTCCGCACATGGCCTCTCTCTCTCTCTGTGTCTCTCTCTCATGCGTCTCTCTCTCTCTCTCTCTCTGTCTCTCTTTCTTCCTCCCTCCGTCTCGCTCTCTCTCTCTCTGTCTCTCTCTCATGTGTCTCTCTCTCTGTCTCTCTCTCATGTGTCTCTCTCTCTGTCTCTCTCTCTTCCTCCCTCCGTCTCTCTCTCTCTCTCTCTCTCTGTCTCTGTCTCTGTCTCTCTCTCTCTCTCTCTCTCTCTGTCTCTCTCTCTCTCTCTCTCTCTCTGTGTCTCTGTCTCTGTCTCTGTCTCTCTCTCTCTCTCTCTCTCTCTCTCTCGCTCTCTCTCTCTGTGTCTCTCTCGCTTCCTCCCTCCGTCTCTCTCTCTCTCTCTCTCTCTCTCTCTCTCTCTCTCTCTCTCTCTGTCTCCCTCCGTCTCCCTCACTCTGTCTCTCTCTCTCCGTCTCTCTCCCTCTCTTCCTCCCTCCGTCTCTCTCTCTCCCTCTCTTCCTCCCTCCGTCTCTCTCTCTCCCTCTCTTCCTCCCTCCGTCTCTCTCTCTCTCTCTCTCTGTCTCTCTCCCTCTCCCTCAGTCTCTCTCTGTCTCTCTCTCTCTCTCTCTCTCTCTCTCTCTCTGTGTGTCTCTGTCTCTCTCTCTCTCTCTGTGTCTGTCTCTCTCGCTTCCTCCCTCCGTCTCTCTCGCTCTCTCTCTCTCTCTCTCTCTCTCTGTCTGTCTCCCTCCGTCTCCCTCACTCTGTCTCTCTCTCTCTGTCTCTCTCTCTCTCTCCCTCTCTTCCTCCCTCCGTCTCTCTCTCTGTCTCTCTCTCCCTCTCTTCCTCCCTCCGTCTCTCTCTCTCTGTCTCTCTCTCCCTCTCTTCCTCCCTCCGTCTCTCCCTCTCTTCCTCTCCTCTCTCTGTCTCTCTCTCTCTCTCCCTCCGTCTCTCTCTCTCTGTTTGTTTTGATTCCGGTGTTATGGGACTAGTGGCGGCTCCAGATTGCATGTTTGTAGCGCTCGGATGGCAGGTTGTATTTAAAGTCGGACCGATATAGACCAGGCGGGACTGAATCAACTCAGCTGACTTCATCCACTCGCCTCATTCATGCATCAGTGTTTACCTTTAGAAACTGGCAGCTATAGCTGAGCCTTGAACCCATTCAGTCCCGTTGTGTTGTACCGGGCTGTTTGGACACTTCCAGTGCATTGCCTGTGTGCAGCAACAATGTGCATAGGGAGGCAAAGTGAGACTATATATATGTATATATATATATATCAATCCTGAAGACTTTGGATGCAGTTAATGTCATTTAAAACACTTAAAGACAGAAGTTTCCACATGTGTATTTTCCTTAAGATAAACAGCCGAGTATTGTTTCCCCTCGGTGAACTTCTGGTTCATTTGTACGACAATCAGCTTTAGTTTTAATAATACTTGATTTCTTCGGTTACTTAAAACCATACGAGGAAGGAAGAGAGTAAAGGAAGCGAAAGATTCTTCACAAAGCTTTTGCTGGAGTGTTTTGTATGACATGCAAGGATTACAATGTGCCTTGAGGTGGTTCGTGAGGCACACTGAGGGGATTTTTTCCGTTGCATTTCGAGAGCTTGGACACAGATTTTGGCTGCAAATGCAAGTCTCATGATGTCATGGTTGTTAAATCATGATATTAATTTGTTTGTGTTAAATTCTTCTTCTTCTTCTTCTTCTTCTTCTCCATGTGATGGGAACTATTGACGTGACTCTATTTGCGACCCAAAAGGGCAAAAGCCCTCAGAGGCTTGAAATCTGATTCATGCGGTATGAAATATTGGCTCGATAGCGCCCCCTATTGAGTAGCCCCAAAATTGGGTTTCACCTAGCTGTATGAAATTTGGTAGGTATGTGCAACATGATGAGACGCACAAAAAATCCTCTTGGAGTGTTTCATTAAACCAAACAGGAAGTCGGCCATTTAGACTTTTATGACGTTTTGATGACGCAGATGAAATTGAATTTGAGTTCTACTTCCACATGCTGCTTCTATTTTCTGCATCTCCGCTCATCCTGCGTTTTCCCCCTACTGTTAGGTTTTCCTCTCCACTCTTGTCCCTGTCTTGTGGCACAATTTTACATCATTATTGATGCCAAGGGGTCAATTTGAACAGTCTCATTTGCACTAGTCATGTGGCACATTGTGTCGTCAACCCCCCCCCCCCCCCCCCACTTGCCAGAAACAGAAAACACAAGTGGATGATTTATGGTGCTTTGGCGGCTTCTGCCAAGTACCCACTCGGATGAGGCAAACGTCACGGCTGCGCTCTGTTATGTCTTCCTGAAGGTCTCGTTTGGTGGAACATCAGTGGTTAAACTCACTCCTCCGCTCCCCTCAGAGCCATGTCTCAGCAACTGTCTTTCAGTTTTTGGCATTTCGCGACATCTCTTGGGTGCTGAACTTAGCAAAACCTCCAGCAGTGGAGCAGCGCCCTCAGGATTAGAGGGTAACATACTCAAATGTTATTAAGTCCACTTTAGCTCATGTGCAACCTCAAAAGGATACGCCAACAGTCAAAAGACTCTCTTGGGCGCTTGGCGTGTAAGCTTTCCACGTCTGGCAACTGAAATCAACATTGTTCATTCAGTAATGTTTTAGTCAAAAAGGAAAGAAGCTGTTGCAGCTAAAAGTGGGGGACCAATTTCCCTGACACACACTCTGAGGTTAGATGGGGGAAAATCAATAGCTTTGGCAAGCTTGCAGGCACTCACTCACTTTGTAACGCTGTCACGGTGGCAGCTTGAAAGAACAGCATTGTGCTGACATAACTGGGGAGCTTGTGGCTGAAATTACAGGCCTCACCTGGTGAGCAAGTGTGTCTGCAATGCTGTAGGATAATGGGTGTGTGTTTGCCTTTTCATCTATCTTTACATGCGTGTCTTCAGTTCTCACGGCAAGTCGGTTTATTTAGAATCTGTTGCGATGCCTCCTTTACTTATTTATTCAGCTAGTTAACGCAGTCTGAGCTTGGATGACATCACCAAGGGACCTGAGAAGATGCAGCTCTCACTGTGTTCTTCCAGGTGAACTGAGATGCAGTTTTGTAGGAGTGTGAATGTAATCCGAACCTGCTTCAGGAAATGACCCCAAAACATTGTGCTCACAGGTATAAGTAAAGCAGATAAAGCCTAGTTTAGGATCTGTCCGACACAAGCTACTCATGAGTGTTGTTTTCAAGCCTTTTCAAGTTCGCTGTGTGAACTTCAACAATAACCCGATCGTTTCAATGGTAGTAATTAAAGTGAGTCAGTCAAACTGCAATAGTTTCATTTCGTATGACGACATGAGTGTGTGTGTGTGTGTGTGTGTGTGTGAGAGAGAGAGGTAATGCTGAAACCATCACTTCTTCAGCGCACAAGCACAGACGTGCCGGATCGGCAGCGCTCCAACACAGTCCTTTCCCACAGGAGGACGTACGACAGTTAAAGTAACAATAGCCGACTCAGACAAAAGGAAACGTCTCTGTAGATCATGTGACACAAGCTCTTGGCAGACTGGAAACTTCCTGTAGCAGTAAGAGTTTCTATCGTCTCTAAAATACGCATGTGAAAGTGTATTTTTGTTTACCATCCACCAAATAGTGAAGTCTGATAAAGTTCCCTTTCCAGGAAGCATCTGCCCCGATGTAATGTCTTTCTTAATTAAAGACCGTTTCTCAGCAGGAACCAATGAACTCTCACCTTTGAGAACGTCTGAAACATTTTACATGTCCGACTCTGACTTTTGTCACGTTACATAAGTGGCCGTGTTTCACTACTTTGTCTCTTGGGCTTTGACTCGTACACCGACGTGCTGGCCAAGCTCCAATCTGCACGCCACCTTAATTCTCTCAAGACCGCTGCAGATCCATTTTGAGAGATTAACTTTTGTCATTTTCGGAATAGTCCCGGAAACCCTTCCTCGTTTCTCTGATTGGATCGCGTGTGTCTCCTCCAGTAAGAGAGACATTGATGTTACACAGGCGAGGTAGATGATGGATATCTGTGGGGGTTTTAACTCCAGACGCTAATGTGCTGTAACTGCAATGATGCAATGTTGTTTTGAAGGGAGTGACTTTAGTTGAGCAGTCATGGCGCGGCAGTTAAAAAACACACTTGATGCGTTTTGTTTTTGCTGCAGATGTGGAATTTTTTTCCGAAATAATAATGGTCGGATCCACAATAGGCCTCAGAGTTAATCTGTTTGATGAGAATCAAATCCCTGCTGTCATAATCTTCTTGGGAATACACACACAAATTGTAACCCAGATGCTGTGTGTGTGTGTGTGTGTGTGTGTGTGTGTGTGTGTGTGTGTGTGTGTGTGTGTGTGTGTGTGTGTGTGTGTGTGTGTGTGTGTGTGTGTGTGTGTGTGTGTGTGTGTGTGTGTGTGTTTTTCTGAATGTGTTTTCATGCTCATGTCCTTTTTTTTTAGGTTTTGTTCCAAAACATTGCAAGTCTTGAAAGTTTCTCCAAAATTGATTGGACGATATTTAAAAAACAAAATTGATTCTGATGAGGTTTTTTGGCCATTTAGTGTTTTTTCGGCCCACAACCTTTTCAGTTTTGGTGCACTGCATCATTTTCAGCCATGACAGGCAGCTGTTTTCAGCACAAAGCTCTAAAAATCCACAGTACACCACCTGCTCGGCAGCAGACAGAGCCGGTGACGAGCAGGTGAACATAACGGAGCATTTAGCCGCTAAAGAGCCAAGTGGAGAGCTGGTGGAGACCAAAACAGAGCTAAAAGGAGAGAAAAGCTTCGACTTGATGTGCAAATAAGCATCTGTCAGCGAACAACTTCAACTTGTAAAATGATAATAAGTCAGCGTTGTGTTTACATCTTGTATTGTCTTAATGCAGGTTTAATAGCGCTGTACAAACTGATTCATTCGTCATTTTGTGAGAGCGACTAGCGTCAAACTAGCAGAAATCTTCCAGCGCAGACCTGAAAGAGAGACCGTTCTAGTCCAATCAGGGTCACGTGTCTCTGACTGCAATGAACTGTGTCTTTAGCGCCACGGCTCCAATGTAAATGTGAAGGCACGACAGTCTTTGAAACAGAAATGCCCAGAACAACAACAACAGCAACTGAAAATAAAAATAAAACCGACCCGCCGCTGTCAGACATCCGCAACAGGCGTCACTAGGGACTGAAGAATGTCTGGCTTGGGTTCAGACTCAGCGGTGGTCCGGGACAGTGTGTGTCCTCACACGGGGGGGGTTTGCTCCACTTTCAACAAAACACCCCCACACAGGCACAAAACCAAAGGCCTCAACTCCCACTCGCATAAGACCAATGGACCGTCCCATGGGGAGACTCGAGGGGATGCGTGGGGCAGAGACGAGGGGAAGGTAATTGTCAGGGATGCTTTATTGGAAATGTGTTGTGAAGCAGCGAGATGAAATGAAGGCATTAATATTGGATGTTGCCCTGCGATAGGAGTGTCGTGCCCTATTTTCACTCTCAAGCTACGCTGATCTTGCCACAGATTCCCATCGCTGCTTTCCACCAGGAAGTTAGACTCAGAGTGTCGGATAACTCTGTGATAAGGTGAAGTTGATCCAATGGGTTAGTAGCCTGACATCACCAGACCAAACCGCAAATGTGAATTAGTCCGGAACACCTCAGTTCATTTTTGATTTCCAGGGGATGTCAGCAATGGATAATATAGCTCTACAACCAATACGAGCGATGATGATCAATCACAGCACATTAGGGCGGGACTTGGCGCAAAGCCAGTAGGAAGAAATAACGCGTCAATGGAAAAATGAAATCAAACTACAGCGTGCAAGAATGAGCTCGTGAGTTGTGAGTTGGTATCTTAAACTTATGCCGTGTCCCGTGTGTGCGGCAAACACATTTGATTGTGATTCTTTCTGTGAAAATATACTCTCTGCTGTCACACTCTGCAGCCTGGCTTGGACTGTTGCTTTATTAATATAACATGAATATATAACATGTTTGCATTAGTTGAATAGGCTTCAGCATCATTGCATTTGACTCTTTCTGCTCCGATCTTCATTCATACCGAGAAGTCTTGTGATTTCTGTTTGAACGTTTAATTTATGAGCTGCTTCATGATGGGGAACATTTGCCTCGAAGAAAACGTGAAAGCCTAAAATCATACAGTACTCCATGTGTGTATCTGGTCTGGCATAAGAGCATGTTAGCATGTTAGCATTGTGTCTGTGGATTCAACAGATGACTGGAGAGACTATGAGAGTTAGCCACAAACACGCACTTCCAGTCAAGCGGCCAATCGTTACGCAGGCTGTGAGCGGGCCGGACGGACGGCCAATCCCGACTCGGCTCGTTGTGAAGCCAGCCTATCCTGATCCAGCTGCATCGAGCCCTTTGAGGACAATTCAGATTGACACCGAAGGGGAATGTCTAATCTGTGATTAACAGGTCTTCTTCTTTAGTCCTTCTCCTCCTGTCTCTCTTAATGTTCCAACATCTTTTTACTCTTTCATCCCTCTGTCACCACTAATCCCCTGCTCTCTCTTCTGCCTCTGACTCTAATCTGCCTCACCATCATCTCTCTGTAGATGTCATTACACTTAAAGAAATTTGAAGCTCTGTCTTCAAAATGAAACATGTGAAATGGTTGCTGTTTAAGCTGCATAATACCTGCTTGAGGTGTCCGATCTTGTAGCACAAAGTAAAGTTCTTAGTTCTTGGCTTGATTTTCTTGTATAGCATATAAATATTGAATATATAAAATGAATATTTATTGGAAGAAATGTTGTTCCCGTCCGCATTTGCGGGATCTGAGGGTTCGGGTTCTAGTTTTCGACACACTGCGTCGTCTCAGTGCCATCCCCCTGCCTGTTTAACGTTGTTTCCTCTCTCGTCTTTTCTCTTGTCTTCCAGGCCTTCAAGGAGGAGTTGGAGAGTCTCATCCAGGAGCAGCAGCGGATCGGGAACAACCCCACCAGCCTGCTGGCCCTCAGGCAGATCGCCGACTTCTTCATGGCCACCTCCGTGGGCGGCTTAAACAGCTCCCCCCTCAGTAAGTGCTCACGGTGCCGTGGCACCGTTACGCTATCATTTAGCACAACATGCCAAACCTGCAAAACGCAGCATCGGTATTTGAAGACAGGTGATATCCAAGCATGAGCTCTGCCTGCTTTGGGGGCATAAATACCCCAAGACAACCACAACCCCAGACTCCGGAAGAGCTGCGCATACTTCTCTGTGTTTTGATCGAGGGTTTCTGTCCAGGAGTCCACATGCGAAGTCTGCTTCCAATCCCAGCGCTGGAATGCACGACTAATGCCGAATTACACATCAAATGCAATATAGTAGTTCAGTTCGGCTTTCTTAAGATATACCGCTAATGAGAGGCATTGGCAGTAAACAAAGTATTTTGGTTGGAGGGCTGTTTACATCGCCTCAGTGTGATTCATGTGGAGCTGGATCTGGGGCCATTCATCTAATCGATCGATTACAAAATACATTAATTTGCATAACCTGTGTTGGCGGGTCACAAGAATGGAACAAGCTGCAGCTAAAAAAACAACTCGCCCACGATCCATTTTATTTTCACATTTGTTTGTTTTTAAGAGAAGTTGATTGAATTAAATACTGAAATGTTTATTAGACAAGTTTAGATATTTATTATGGGTACTTGTGTGTAATTTAAAAGATAATCAAGTCGAATAGTCGCCAGAGTAATCGACTAATAAAGAAAATAATCGTTGGATTAATCAATAGAAAAGTAACCGTTAGGTGGAGCCAGATGTGTGAGGTACGTTATTAGATCAAAAGACAGATGTTGACGGTGGTCCTTTGTTGGTGTCGTGGTTGGGAAGAGAGGATAAAAGTTCTTTAACCTATATTCTGTTATTTGCCTTCGCATTGTTTAGGTCTGGGGATGGTCATTCCCATCAACGACTTGTACGGAGTGGAATCCACCACGATGGTGAAAGGCGAGAGGCTGACGCGCTGCAAACTGGCCAGCACGTACCGACTGGTGGACCTGTTCAGCTGGGCCCACCTCTCCAACTCCTACATCACAGTAAGGAGCTGCACCAAGACCGGACGTCACCACCGAGGTCTTAAATGTGTTGACGGTGATGGGCTGTGTCTGGAAGCACTCCCTACTTACCGTACACCACATTTACTGCCCGTCATTGTATTTCAGTGTCTGGATTTTAAGTCCCACAATGCAGTGCGTCACATTTTATAGCAAAAATGACACTGGTGCAACACTACATCTGAGAATCTATAATGAGTGACTATAGAGAGTATAGTGAGAGAGATATCTCGGACACAGTGATGGTTTCTGACGACAGCAGGAATGAATGTGTTGATCGATTCGCTGATGTTTAATCAATGAATTGTCTGGATTCCCGCGTTACTTAAAAAAGATCAAGAATTGATTTCCTTTTGACTCATCACTCGCTTGAATTTTGACTGGAATAGTTTCCCTGTTCAATTTCAGAATAAGAAAAGTTAAAGTCCGCTGTTGTCACATTTACATCCATTTGATTCTTTCTTGTCTTAGGGTCGAGTCAGCAAGGAGCAAGACCACATCCTCATCATCCCCAGAGGACTGTCATTCGCTGAGGCGTCTGCATCCAATCTGGTAAGAAGCATAAGAAGCCGTGTTTAGTTGGTGTTGCTTTGTTTTCCTACAAAGACTTATTGTAACTCTACCAATGCTCTAAAAGGCACTGTACTCTGTGGAATCCTTTAGGTGTCTTAGTGACTGAAAGAGTGACTCACTTTGTTCCACTTGGAAAAGTAAAAAAGAACCTGTAGTTAAAGAGCTCGTATTGGCTCTTTCTGCCAGCAGCTGCTTCTGGTATAACTCTCAGACGACAGCAGGGTAAGATGGAGGCTCGAAGCCAACTTCTTATTCTTAGTGCGTCTGGATCACATCCATCTTTCCTGTGGTTGTCTGTTCAAGAGCAACGACCGCAAAATTGCAGCTTTTGGGAGACGCAACAAAATGATGCTGTCTGACGCTTTCAGATATTGCCCTGACTGTGTTTGTGTTTTGATGCCAGTGTGTTGCTGCTGGTCTCCTCCCCTTCTTATTCTTCTAACGTCGGCCTGTTTCCATCCTGCCACCTCTCTGGTTACACGGGTTGAGTTCAGGTGTTCAGAGAAGCGAGCAGATTGGTTAAGAGGAAGTCATCCGGAGTAAAGAGTTTGGGAGGTCGTGGTGGAGTCGGCTGGGTGGAGCTCTCCGTTTGATCTCGGAGGTGAAGCTGCGGTCATTTCAGTTCACTGTCCACCTGTGTTTTTTGCTTCTAGATAATGTTCATCTTTTAGGTTAGTTTGATGTCAGTGCGATGATGAGTTCAGATGTTCAAGTTTCAGCTGACCACGCTTCTTCTTCAGACCCTTATCGTGTACTTTCCATCCAACCGAGTCACATTTCATGTCTCAGGACTTTCAGCTCGAGTTGATTCAGAGATCACCAGCAGGCTGTGGACTCCACCCTGCTGTTAATTCGTCGATATTTTTCTATGTCGGTGCCAATATAACAAAACACATGTGACTTTGCCAGTTTTATGTTCCACACTGTTTTGTATGTAAAGTGAATATCATCCAGTTGGTTTTCAGTGGGCTTCAGGTTTTGATTTAATATTTCTAAAAACAAAATAGTGAACTGTGTGTATTTCGTTGGCGTCAGATTCGATGAAGGATGCTCTTTCCTGCTGTAATTACACACACCTGGATTTAGTTGGATCTTGTTGGTTCTGGTTTGTAGCACAGAGCAACATGTGGTTGCGTTGATGATGATTTAGTAGAAAGTCTGCAGGCAAAGTACTGTTTGTTATTAGGCTTTACAGCGAGGACTGCCATCTGTGGTCAGATTCTCTTTCTGCAGGTTTTGAATACCTCAGTCTCTTTGTCCCCTTATTCTCTCTCTCTCTCTCTCGCTCTCTCTCTCTCTGTAATCTAATAACCTCTAACTGGTTCGACTATATTATGTTTCCTGGAATCGCTGATAATGTGATTTCTGCATCACGCTCATTGATTTTGACTTTGTGTCTTCTTAGTTTAGGTTGCAGGGTTATCAGCTGTGTGAGTGTGTGATGGGATGGATCTGGTTATGTGTCAAGTACATATTTGTACTTGGTTAGTTTTACACAACATCTCCGTCCGTCCGGCCTCGTCATATTCCCTCTCCCTCCTCAGAAGAGGCTGCTGTCAACTTTTCATCAAGCTGGTTCAGCTTGTGTTTGAGTGCCTTTACACCAGTTTCATATATTATATGTTTTGGCTCCACGAAGCATTCACCAAGCTTGTCTTTTCCCCAGGTGAAGGTCAACATCCTCGGGGATGTGATCGAACAGGGCTCCACCAACCTGAGGATCGACCCCGCGGGTTTCAGCCCCCACGCTGCCATCTACTCCATGCGTCCAGACATCCGCTGCATCCTTCACGTGCAAACTCCTGCCATGGCTGCGGTGAGTTCACGTTACGCTGGAAACGTCTTCAAAAGCAACTGTCAAAGCTCCTGATTAACCCGGGGATGTGGTGATCAGATGTTGGATTTTGAGTTGAGTTGTTAACTATATCACACCTCAAAGGAATAATGGTCTGTAAATTGACACTGTTATGTTCCTGATATGCAACAAAGTGTCTCGTCTCTGCAGTCCTGAGAGAAGAACAGATCTTCAAAGTGTTCTTCACAAAAGGCAGCTCACTTAAATGTCAGCCGCAGACTCTGATGAATAAAACAGCTGCGACACACCTGTCAAAGCTTCTCATCTGCCTCTGCTCCCCCTCTTCTCGTCTGCTTCAGGTGTCATCCATGAAGTGTGGCATCCTGCCCATTTCCCAGGAGTCCTTGATCCTGGGTGATATCGCCTACTACAGCTACCAGGGCAGCCTGGACGACCAGGAGGACCGCAGAGAGCTGCAGAAGGCCCTGGGGCCCACGACGAAGGTAGGAAAACCAGGACAGCTGGGCGGTCCTCGGCGGTCTTAAAGGAATAACTTGCTCTGAAGTCTGACCGTTCTGCTGCTCCTAACGATGCTGCCTGTAACTTTGTGTGTTCCAGGTTCTGGTGCTGAGGAATCACGGGATAGTTGCTCTCGGGGAGAGCATCGAAGAGGCCTTTACCTACATGTACAATATCCAATATGTCTGTGAAATCCAGGTACACAAACACACACCAGCGCGCACACACACACACTCCCACACGGGCTAACTGCTGCTGTGCACATGTACTAGACTAGCAGGGCGCAGCTTTTCCCCGCTAAATGTAATCTCTCTATGGCCATTTTTACATTTCCCCACTCTCACTATTTTAGCAACACTCCATAAGTCATAATCTCTTGCCTTGTGGGAACCGTTGGCTAAACAGTCTTACAGCCAGGCTCTTAGGAGTGATGAAGGGAGTAACGAGCTGACTTGTTGTTGTTGATGTCTGTCCAAAGCAGCATTTACCGAAGGGTGTTGTTCTTCAGAAAGCTGGAAGGAAAATGTCAGCGGTGATTTCAGGAGGTCTTCTCTTAAAAATCATCTGTACCCCTGGATGGTGAACGGGATGTGTGGAAAGATTGTGTAGCTCAGCTGATTGAATACAACGAGTTCATTTATAACAGTTGGAGCAGTTCGGTTAAAGTAACGGTTGAGTGGAACAGTTAGCCAAAAGAAAGAGTCGAGACAGTCAATTAACGGACAAACGGTTGGATAAATGTTTGAGAATCCCAAAATTAATCGTTGTAATATCCACTTATATGATTAATGGTGGAGTAATGTCTTTTCAAAGGAACACATTTGGAACATGAAGGGTGTGATGTCGAGGAGTGTTGGGATCAACAGATTCAAAGCTATCTGACTTCTTTAAATGTTTCTCCGGTTTTGTGCCGTTAGACTCTTGCGTGTCTTTTGTGTTCACTCGTACGGAGGATTTTAGAGATGTTATGCGTCCCTCGCTGTAACGGGCATAACAAATCTCCTGATTGACTCTCCCCGGTCGAGCAAAAGAAAACATTAATCCATCCTGCAAAGCCCAGCTTAATTTCTATAAATAAATCCCCCCATCGTGTTTGTTGTATGCCCTGTGCAGTATGTTATATTCCTCGGTGCTGTGGTAGCTTTAGATTAAGGGGTAGCCCGTTTTGGTTTTGGTAAACAACGTCTTCCTCCCAGGTATAAGTATTTTTGTCTATTTTGTGTCGCGTGAGCCATCAGTCCTGAGTCTCACACTCTTCTCCCTTCTGTCCTTTGTGACTGCAGGTGAAGGCCATGGCGTGTGCTGGCGGGGTGGACAACCTGATAGTGCTGGACTCGGCCAAGTTGAAAGCACAAGTAAAGGCCGTTGGCAATTCAGAAGGTGTCAACATGTGTGGCAGCCAGAAGTGGAAGTATGGCGAGATGGAGTTTGAGGCTCTGATGAGGATGCTGGATAACCTGGTGAGTCCACAGACGGCCAAGTCAGAGTAATCATCATCATCATCAGGCTCATTAAATACACTTTTCACTTCACTTCTGTGTGTTCGCTGTGTACAAACAAGCTCGGAGGTAAATATAAAAATGACATGAAGAGAAGGACACTCGAGATTTCTTCTCCTTTCTTGAATCTCAGCACTCTGTGGCATTTTGAGAGGTTGTTTTTCGACCAAAAACAAGGTGTAAACAGAGGTCTCTCTCTCTCTCTCTCTCAGCATGTCATCTCTGTCTCATCCCTCTCTTCTGACCCCTCATGAACTCAGCATTGGTCAGAATTAAACGAGTTACTCTCTACATCACCCTCTCACAACCCAGCATACAAATGCGAAGACCTTCCTGATTTGAATGTGTAAAAAACAAAAACATAATATGAAACAGGACGTTGTAGAAAAAAGTGAATGCCAGCACACCAGCATGACGGTCTCTGGACAGCAAAGGGTGATCGAGTCAAGTTGAAAGGTCAACTTCGAGCATGGAACTGAGATGAATAGGAAAAGGACAAAATGAAAAAGAAACGGAATGTCAGTGTGAAGCTGACAAACAAACAGCGGGACCATGTGAGAGTTCAGCGACAGAGAAGAAGGGCCGGGAAATGGGATGTGTGAGACAGAAAGGAGCGATGAAGAGGAGAGGGGTGAGCGGAATAGGCGGATGAAGGGAGAGGGACAAGAGAGAAAGGAAATGTCTCTCTGACTCCGTCCTCTGTGCTGCCAGAAACACTGTGTGTGTCTGTTGCTTTCATTTGACCAACTGTGAAACTGGCAGCTCAACCAGGGATGCAGGAAGGGGAAGCACAATGCATCGTTATGAATGTATAATGATGTGATCTATTGAATAGCATTCGTGGGGTAAAGTTACAACAGCGGGTACATAAATACAACAAGTACGAATGTATGAATTAGCCTCCCGTGTGGCCATGAGCTTTTGTTTTGTTTCCTGGTCACTGCGAGACGAAACAAACCAAATCGTCTCCGATCAAAGACCTCAAACTGTCTGCGTGGCGTTGTTTCCTGCCGCAGGGCTACAGGACCGGCTACACATACCGGCACGTCATCGTCCGAGAGAAGCCCAGGCACAAGAGCGACGTGGAGATCCCCGCCACGGTCACGGCGTTCATGTTCGAGGAGGACGGGGACTGCGCCACGCGGCTGCCCTTGAAGTTCCTGCAGCAGCGGCAGCAGAGGGAGAAGACGCGCTGGCTCAACTCGCCCAACAGCTACACCAAGGTCAGCGTGGAGGGCGGAGAGGAGCGCTACAACAGCCGGACAACCACGGTGAGCAGAGCGTGTGTGTGTGTGTGTGTGTGTGTGTGTGTGTGTGTGTGTGTGTGTGTGTGTGTGTGAAAAACATGAGGAGGAAGAAAGATTTTAGTTTTTATACTGATTTCTGCACGTACGTGTTTGTGTGTATTTATGTTTGTGTGTATTTATGTTTGTGTGTTACAACGCAGTTTATATAATAAACCCAAAACTTGCAGTGACAAAGTGAAGTTCAATGCCGGTTGTTGACTGTTTGTTTGGTCGGCAGTTGTTCCTCAGCTGATGTGAGCTCGCCACCTACAGGCTGAACAGAGATCTACACTGGCTCATGATCTTTGAGGCATTCAGCTTCGTGGTTTTATAAAAGACTAGTCCGGTGATTTAGTATTGCACTTCTACAAGGTTTGATTTTTAGGGACTAATGATGGTGGATCCTATGGTTCCCTTAATGCAACCAGACCCTCTCTGACCGCTGGGTGCCTTCCTCTTCAGACCCCCGTTTAATAACCCACACTTCTGATTTAAAAATCTAATTTGAGTGTAAAGATCTATATAAATAGGGTTACATGTAATAGTCGCACTAGAGATCGTACATGTGTTACAGTGCTGGGTTGTTGTTCCTTCCTTCTACAGTGGATGAAGGCGGAGGAGACGGGAACCCCGATCCGGATCGAGGACCCCAATCAGTTTGTCCCTCTCAACACAGACCCCAGTGAGGTGCTGCAGAAGAGGAACAAAGTGAGTCTCAACGCTCGTCTCCTCTCGGTCGGCATTGTTTCTCGACACCGAATGCTTTCCGATGACATCGCTGTGCGTTTCGTCCTATCACAGATCAGAGAACAGAACCGCTTCGATATGATGTCGTCGGGGCCGCGCTCTCAGCACCTCGCAGGCATCCCTGTTGATGAACCGCGACGGGTGAGAATTATTCTCTTTGGACCTTCTGACATTTTTTGAAAATTCCCTTTGTCTGCTGGCCTTTCCGCCTGATGTAGATCCATTCACTCGCTGGTGCCAGACGGAAAGAAGTCGAATCATCTCGTGTCTACGAGTAATTTTCACAGGAAAAACAAATACCTGGATTCATGCAGATTACTTTTACTGTTTGATGTTAAAGTCCAAACTGAAATAGTTGTTTCCTGCTGAAGGAAAGAATGTAGCCGTAAACCGAGTTCTGTGGCGCCAAGTTTCAGAATATTCTTCCGTTAATACATACAACTCAACAGCCCTAAGGCTGAATAATGCAACACCGTACAGGAATGTGATCACATAGATGCCAGATCGACCCCTCCCTCCTTATTTTGTGCAGCCCATCAGGGCTATAGCATATTCTATGACTAAGATGATATTGTGTTTTTGTTTTGTATTGTTTTTAACCCTTTTACATCTGTTTGTCACGCACCAGACAATGCAGACATTTTAAGAAATGTAAAAAAATCTGGACTTCATGGAGAGTTTTCATCCATTTTCAGCCGTTTTTAAATGTACACAGCAGCTGCTTCTCCGTGTGTTTTTGTTTTTCTTTGTGTTCAGAGTCGGAGACATTTCAATTACATGCTGCTCCAGAAAAAGGGTCCCGTGTGTGTCTTTCTGTGGGCATGCAGTGCTTTATTGCCTGTTGGACCAACAATACAGATTTCCCTCATTACTGGTTATTGAGCAATGACTCAAAGGTGTTTTTCAGTTATTCTGGTTGATTAGACACCAGTGAAAACACCTGTGTCGGCGCTCCATCGTTGCGTAAGGAGCTTTAATCGCCTTCCTCGGTAGATCAACAGAAAGCACAGCCAGTGTAGTGACACCTCTTGACCACTAGGTGGAGCTGAGGAGAACATTGTGAAAAGGCAAAAGGAACCTCTAGTAAGTTGATATTTGGACTTAGTCATCAAGATAAATGATTAGATAGACAATGATGAATGCATAGGAAAGAATACGGTGGAGAATATCTCATTTAGACATCTCCATGTTGATGGTCTTGTGGTTGGTGTCTTGTCCTGAAGGATCTGGCGCAGATAAAAGTTCTGGTAAATATCCACAAATGTTTTCTGATCGTTGCCGTCGCTGTGGACTCATTTTACACATTGCTGCCCGTTCAGAACAGAAAACATTGCATGTGTCTATTAATGTAGCGACGCCAACTTTGAATTCATTTTCAACCGTTTTATTTCTGCCGTCGACGGAATTGCACGAGTCGCTGAGAATGACGTGTTGTGTTGGAGCATGATGGTCTTCAGAGGATGTTTCTTTACACAGAAATCTTGTGAAATGTGTGTTTTTCCGTGTGAGTCTGCCGGTGCCCCTATCGTGTTAATTGCATTACTGCGTGTCTCATGCTCGGTGTTTATGTTTCCACAGTCTGTTAAAAAGATGTTGGCTTGCAGACTAATTAGTCTGTGATTATATGAGCTCTGTGCGATGTGGTCGACACTTTCATCTTTATGTGAGCAGCCTCAGTTGGGTCGTAATGAATGATTGTCCCTCTCACACACAGCGCGTTTCCATTTGTGTGTTTAAATCAGTGGTTGTGTGCATGCGTTTATGCTGTGATGCGTACAGCATCAGTTTTTGTGTGTGAGTTTTGTTTTTAGCATCTCAGTGGTGTGTGTGTGTGTGTGTGTGTGTGTGTGTGTGTGTGTGTGTGTGTGTGTGTGTGTGTGTGTGTGTGTGTGTGTGTGTGTGTGTGTGTGTGTGTGTGTGTGTGTGTGTGCGCTCCCATGCTCACCCCTCTCCCTGTCTCCTCCCCAGCCATACGTGCCCACAGAGGAGGAGCAGATGGCTCCCTTGCCTCCCAACCCCTTCAGTGAGCAGACACAGAAGGAGCTGCAGGAGTACCGCACAAACGTGGAGAGGAGGCATCTAGGCCCCAATGGTACGACACACACGCACACACACACACGCATGCATTAACACACACACACACTTGAGCAAACTCATGAGTTCATGGACTGGTGTGTGTGTGTTTGTTCATAGGTGTGTGGATTTGTTTTTTTTTAACTCTTTCACGCTCAACTTGCAAACACCACAAGAGCTCAGTCCCACTGAGAGACATATGGACTGCTCACACACACACACACACACACACACACACACACACAGTGACTTGTACTCGACGTTCTTCGTGTGTGAGCAACAAACAATCATGCAAATCTGTGAAGGTTCTGCTACTTATTGATTTTTAGACAATCGGTCAATAATCAATCCGTAAAGCCACAGTTTGGAAGCTCACAGGAAGAGATTAGTTTGAGCCGGACAGACTCGACACTAGATTTGAGCCGCAGCTCTCTGCCGTCGTCAAAAGATGTGCGCGTCTCATTTTGGTCCGTCTTTCATTAGTCTGCTGATGTGTCAGCGGGGCAGATAGTATCAGCCAAGAGAGGTCAATCACAGATATCGGTTTATATTTTGGCAGTAATCAACTGCAGCAAAATATGTTTGATAGTTAGCGTTTGTCCCACTGCCTTTCAGACAGGCAGGGGGGGAAATCAATAGTGAACAGATAGTGGAGGGGGGGGGTTGATCACGAGTCCCCATTCTGCCACGTTGGAGCAGATTAGCATGTGCGTACATCAGCGGGCACATGTGTTCATGCGTGTTCACCCAAATCGATCGTCCTTATGAAACGTGGTGCAAGTGCCAGTGTGTGTGTGTGTGTGTGTGTGCGCGCACATGTACTGTGCGAGAGGCCGGTATGACTAAAAGATGGCAGCCCGAACACACAGCAGGTCTTCACACCCACCACATGAGCAGAGCCCGTTGCTATGACACGGTTGCCTCCACAGGCCCACGAATCCCCCGATGGCCAATCTGGAAGCAAGCTGGAGACCGTCTGTCGTGAACTCATGTACGCCTGGGCAACACACACACACACACACGTATAGGTTTACCCTGTGATTAGTAGAGTCCAGTCCATTTTTAACATTAAATGTCAAAACTGACTGAATAAAATGTGCATATTGCATATTGAGAAGGACCCGCTGTCAGCAGTGTGACGTGATGAGACCCACGCAGCTCATTCTATGCCCTGACTGACCTCGAGCTGAGTTCACGCCTCTGTGCATGTAACGTCTGACGGAGGACATATTCACACTGTCACCGCACGGACCAGGCTGTTTTGCAACCACGTTCTATACGTGCGACCCTGAATGTGCTCATGAACGTGTTCAAAAGGAGATGGGAATCTCATGCATTCACACCAATCAGTGTTCAACACTGATGCGGCGCTCGACTGTAGCATTCTCTGTATGTACAAAAGCTGTTTTTTATCATTTAAGCGGTACAAGAACACTCGTGATCATTTAGTGTCTTTGCTTTAAAAGCCATGAAGGAACATGAAGGGCTTTTGAAGATAATAATAAAAAGATAGGTTAGGAAATAAGAACATCTTTACTCTTAAGTAGAGGAAGGATATGAAGTGCGGTAAAAGTTGCTATTGCTCCTTTTGTTCATTTTTAGCCTGAAGTTTGGAACATAATTCGCTACGATACAGTGATACAGTTGAATGTGTCCACCCTGCAGCCCAGACGTCTCTGCTCGTCAGTGGGACACTCAGACACCAGGAGAAACGGATCACAAACGATCAACAAGGATTTTGGGAAATTTTGTGTAAAAGCAGCTGTGCATGGCCTGATTCTAACATGTGTGTTACCACTAATCTCTCCAACCCACCCACTCCCTCCCCCTGACCCTTCATCCCAAATCCACCCCCACCTCTCATCCCACTCACCCCTGCTGTCGTCCCACTACTTCAATCCTCCACACCGCCCTGCAATCCTCTCATCCCTCCCTCACCCCCCCCCCCCCCACCACCACCACCACCCTCCCTGCAGATGGAGAGCACGAGCTAACCTCCGACGACGGCTCCACTCTCTCTCAGTCTCTGTCTCTCACCCAGTCCCTGCAAAGCACTCCAGCTAAAGAAGGTATCACTCACCCAGAGAGAGAGAGAGAGAGAGAGAGAGAGACACTTTGTCAGAATGTGTTTGAATGTGTGCGCATGAGAGGGCAAATTCATTTTTAATTCAGTATGCAATGCCTAAACTACTGATCTGTGCTATGACTTTGTTCCTCACTAATGATATTTCATGTAAAAACGTGTCCGTCTGCAATAATGTCCTCTCCGTATGTAAATATTTGCTTGTCAGTAAAAGTCTTCTGGGTCTGACTTTAAAGGAATAGTTTGACATTTAGCTGTAGCTCTCTCCTGAAAGGTTCGACACGAGTTATGACATGAGTGTCAAACTATTGCTTTTTAAAGAGCATAGATGACAAAGTTTGTTCTCAACCTCGAATGTCGCAGCGTCCTTAAACGCACCACAACCTAGAGTTCAAACGAGTTCATGACGAGATCTTCTGCCTCTCTGTTGCCTTTCGGTGTAAAACATCACCTGCCGGCTTGGTCACATGACTCCTGGGTATTGAATAGTCGCCTCTTGGATCTACAGTCTCGTATCTATTAACCAAGAGATCTTTGTGTCAGTGTGCATCGCAGCGGCCTCCTCACGGGTTGTAAATAACGACACTGATGGATTGACTTCCTGTCAGCCGCCCTCCAGCACGAACACGCACAACCACACGATGAGTAACAATGAACCCACGACGGCACGTTGGCTCAGGGGAAACGTATCAGCTGACACCACCGCTACGACCTCAGCCCACCGTTGTGCTGAGAGCAGGTCAATTGTTTGCGTGAGCCGCTTTTTAATTTCGTGTTCTTTTTGTGTAAAAGTAACACAAGAAACCGTCTCTGTTTTCACGCAACATGATGCCGCCGCTCTGCGTTCCCTAATCTGCATTTGCAACGCAGACAAAGAGATGTGACACTGGCAGGCCTGTTTGGTGAACATTCATTAAGGCAGCAGCTCTAAGCCGCTGTGCAGTGCCATTGATGTTCAGGTGAAAGGAGGACAGGCTCTCTGGGCTGTATCAGGTCACTGGATATTATGAAATATGTGGAGCACTAGGACACTGTGTCTCTTTGTGTGACACACAGTTCAAATAGTATCGGTGTGTTTGGTACACTGGGGACATGAACGCCTCACTTTAACCATACACCGTATCATTTTACAAGCTGTTTCTGTCATTTTGTTCAAATACATGGATTCTGTTACAACCCTGTGTGATGGACATGAGCCTGATATATTCTGTGTATTGATGTGGACTGTTGTGTCCCACATTATCTCCACTTGCATATTAGTTCCCTTGGGCTTTGCCCTGAGGTTCGTCATGTGAAGCGTCGTGCTTGTTATTTGTTGGCTATGGGTGCTGTCAGCGAATAGGGTGCGTCTATCAGCGTTGAGTGATGTGGCCTTCCTTTGTTTCTTGATCCCTGTCCTCGCCCAACCTCCGTCTCTCTCTTCTCCTCCCTCAGACAACCACGCGGGCCTGATGAACGGCAAAGACGTCCACGGCGACGTGGACCAGGAGCTGGCCAAGCGCGTCAGCCGGCTGACCACCAGCGTGGAGAGCGTGGAGATCAAGGTGCGCTCCGGCGAGAAGATCGAGGAGGCGCTGTCCCCCGAGGGCTCACCCTCCAAGTCCCCCAACACCAAGAAGAAGAAGAAGTTCCGCACGCCGTCCTTCCTGAAGAAGAACAAAAAGAAAGAGAAGACGGAGGCCTGAGAGCAGACAGGAAAGGCCGTCTGCACGGAAGAAGAAAGCGGGGCGGCAGCCACCTTTTCTGTTTCATGTCTGTGTTTATATTATGTCTCCGTTTTCATGTTTTTAATTTTATTCAAATTTCTAACAAAAGGTTTTATGTGCAAAAAGGCAGAAGAACGGATCACGTAGAGAAAGTGAGTTTGGTTTTGGACAACGAGAAGAAAGGAAAGATCTCTCCTGCTAGAGGAGAATGTTTGAAATGTTGGGATGGGCATGTGGGCGCGCAGATTAAAGTTGCAGCAGATTGGAGGTGGAGGTGACTTGGATGGGTCCACGGTGTTGGGTGTCTACACACGCGATCACCTCTGCAGTCCTCTGACAGGGCTCCTCGGTGTCATGTGAGGCCCTTTAGATCCTGAATAACTGGCTCCTCCTGTGTTGTTTCCCCGGCTGAAAATAGAACTGGAAACCACCTTGCGTACGTCTCGCTTTAAAATCCAATTGTGTTCAATGATTACGTTGCAACATTGAGTGATGTTAAACTAAAAGTTGAAACTAAATTAGTTTTTAAAGTTTTGTTATTGAACCCTGGCCACCTGACTCTCACCAGTGAACTGAGAGGCCACATGGAATTTGAAGTCACACTGGAAAACCGCTCTCAGAATTGAGTTTGTGTTGATTAATTTACCGCGTGAGGAGTTCTCTCTCTCTCTCACAGGCTTCTGACACAAACCTCCTCTTCAGCCGACTGGACAACATAGTGAGGACGACGGCCGGCAGTTTATCACAACCAGGTTGACATAATCGCAAAGAGCCACTGACTCTCACTCAAATTATTTATGTCGCATTTTCACATCTCCTCTTCATCTCAATGTTGCTTTTGCCAAAACTAAAAAGACGAGACGAAGAAGACACAACCTCATTTCAGTAGCGCTTCACCGTTTGTGTCTAGTTTGTCATCTCATGAAATGTGATCTTTTATTTTTTATTCTACATGCGGTATTAGTCGACTCTGTTTTGTACTCATTTGTAAGCTTTTACAGAGAATTACAGCTGTTATGCACGTTTTCTCTTTTTTTGCAAGAGCTGAGTTTATACGGCCGAGTATGTTCTTTAGTGATGCCTGATTGCTGAAATTATATTCTAATCTCCAGAGTACACAAATTTACTATATAACACAGATATATGAAAACTGGATATGTTGGCTATAGATTTTTAACTATATTTTTTATTGTATTGCGCTGCACTTTTCTTGTGGTATATAACCTGGTTCAGGTGGTTTCACCAGTGAAGGAGATTGTGAAGTAATTTGATAAAAGTTGTGCAAAGTAGCAAGCGAGGCATGGTGTCGGGAGGAAGCTCGAGGACCCCGAAAGTGAGTCGAATGAAGCGGGACGAGAAGAGTCTCGCATTGGTGTCGCGCGTGAGAAGTCTTCTCTACTTCTCAACGGAACAAAACAGGAAGTGTAGTGTCGAAATACTGAGTCCAAATATCTGCGGTCGCCAGCTGAAATGAGAGCCGTGGAGCGAGGAGGCGGCGGCACCTCTTCGTTTGATGTGTTTCTGTGTTTGTTTTTAAAGCCATATTCAAATTTTATTTTTCCTCCATTGTTGTTAATGATGAGACGAGGGTTGCGATTGTCGTCCGCCTGCTCGGGCGTGAATGGACCCTAACGAGGCCACGAGGCCGCCGTTAAATCTCCCCCGTGACTGCATCGACACCCCTCAGGCTCCCGGGAACTTTTATTTCTCTTTCAGTAGCTACATCCACTGCAGCTTTGTCTGCCATTTATTTTCTCCTGGAACTGGAACATTGCAAGGAGGTCGTATCAGGACATTTTTATTTCATCGCTCTGAGAGCCCAGTCGTCATTTCAGCTTGTAAAGCCCCCCCGCCCCCCGCCTCGTGTAATTTCTCCAGTAAACATGATGCTGTAACTGTCATATGACCCACAGTTGAACTCTGCAAAGCCAAAGTGTGATGGGTTGCCACATGCCCCCCCCCCCCCCAGCAGTTTAACCAGATGTACCAATATCCCAACTAGCAATGTGAAGTATTGGATTTGGGGGGGAGGGGGGGAGGGAGGGAGGAACACATCTTTAGCTGTGTTAAACGATAGCTTTTGGCTCCGGGCAAAGAGCTGCTGATGTCACACAACTGGAAGATGGAGAAGGGAGGTGTGAGTTTGGAAATGGAAGTGCATATATAGTGTATATATGTGTATATATATAATTATATATATATATATATATATACATATATATATATATATATATATATCTATATACGTGTGTGTGTGTGTGTGGTAGAGAGGGGCAGTGGGTAAGGACAACCTGACACTAACGCATCATCTTTTCATCACTCAGACCGTCTTCCTCTTTCTGGAAAGTTCTCTCTTTTTTCATCCTCCATGTTTATCGCAGTATACGCTTTCTTTTTGTTCTTTTAGTTTGCAGAGAGCGCTAGGCTTATTTTATTTTGATTAACCATCCTATGAGGTGAACTGAATGTGCGTTGGATCCTTGTTATTTTCTCCACTTTTGTTTTGGACTGTTTGCACCTTGCTTCACTAATGCTCTCTCTCTCTCTCCACCTCTTTTTCTGTTTTAAAATAAATAACTTTGCTTCGGCATGCCAGAATAAGCCGAGCTACTCGGTGACCTGTGAACATCCTCTATAAATGGTTATCTAATGGAGTTGCTTTTAGATGTATTGCTAATCGGTGTAAATTCACAAATAAAGCTGTATTTTAAGAAACGGAAGCTCATTCTTCATGTTTGTTCATCACAATTTGCCTCATTCCTCAAAACAGTTAAGTTCAACATAACTCATGCGCACTCATTTTCCTTTATGCCACGATCATGAATTCAGCAGAGCAGAGCGGCACCTATGTGCTGAAATACAGGCCTTTGCTGTTAAATGAGCAGGAAACACATGCAGACAGTACCTGGTGCCTTATTTTAAACCTTCATCCAAGATGTTGAAATATGACAATGAATATATTGTATGCGTGAATAGTTCAATCAGAAAGTTATGGCAAATGTGACAATGATAACGGAGGCACAGGAAATGTGGAAGCACTCGAGCAGACGTGCTGTGAAATGCCGAGTGAGCAGAATGACACTGGACTCACTGAGATCTGCGTTGCTCTGTGAACACAGAGAGAGCAGTGTATAACAACACGCTCTATATACACATTACCTGAAGTGCACCGTTCTGTGTGAGATGTATTGTGTTAGTGACATACTGTAGATTCCGTGTGTCATTGTTGTATTCTCTGTGTTCTTCAGAGCAGTGGTTTTCCAGTGAGTGTTGGGACTGCCACGGTGGGTTAATTGCAAGATGATTACTGGTGTAGGAAATAAGAATATCTCGACTCTGCTGCACCACTTTTTCTACAAGCTTTGATTTGTTTTCTTGTGAAATACCGTCTAGTTTTAAGAAAAAAGAATGAGACGAGATGAGGTGTGGGCTACAGAGGTCAGCTCACTTCTTTCAAACTTCACACCCCTGATTTTTTTATTTTATTTTAAAATTTGTAGTCCCAATTCACTCAAGTGACATCACATGAGGACATTAATCAGATCTCACAAGCCACAAAAGCCTTTAAACTACTTTTTTCCAAATACAACGTATAGTCCCCAAGACCTGTAAACAGACTGTGTAGGATCAGTGGAGTTCCCCTTTAAAGGGAAGGAGCCGCTGCTTTAAACAATGGTTATGTTGTTCTGTTCTTTGTTATGAGTAGGTGTGACTTTTTGTCTGGCGTCCTTCTGATGTGTCCACAGATGTTCACTTTACTGCCAAAGAGTCCGCTTCTCTCTTCTTAAACTTTGAAATCAGCTGCACTCCTCCTGCAGCCGGTGTGCCTTGACTGCATCGATATCCTCGGATGCAAAACTAAATATGCAAAACCTACAGTATGTGTGTCGTAATGGTGTGTGCTAACCGTGAGATGTGGGAAGATTGACTCAATAGTTACACCCTGACATAGAACTAGTTTACCCCCAAACCTGTCCTTACCCTGCACCTTAAATTATGATACGAATAATAATCTATCTTTATGATATCAAGCTGCTGATGGTATTGGTGATGTCCACTGTGGACTGTCCGTTGCCTCTTATGATGTCACTTTTTTAAAGAAAGGATTAGGAATGTCATCAAAGTAAAAGCCTTTTCTCATCTGAGCCTGTTGTTACTTGTTCTCTACCAAACAACACAGTTCAGCGTCCACCACTACCGTCAAAGATCATCGTTTTCAGGACATATACGGCAGATAGTTTAGTTGACAATTTAAGAAAGGGCTGAATGGTTGGAGGAAAATGTTTTTTTTTTAAAGGAAAGTCAAACATGAGCGCTAAAGGCACTATGAGAGCCCCATCAGGAAGTGTTTTAACGAGAGGGGAGGATGTCGTGAGAAAGCCTTTATCTAGGATAATTTATTGTTTTACATGTAGCTTCCATATATCTGTAACCCGGTGCTGGCGTCAGTGAATGTGATATCAGTCTGCAGCACTTTATTTGGCAACGTTCCTGATATGAACAATAAAAGCGTATGAGCGATCCTGTGACTTGTGTGTCTCATGATTGTGTAAATGTGAAGTCTGTTACCGGCAGTTTAATCAGTGCTGTGGTGTTAATTCACGTTCAATTTATATGTTTATATGAGCAGTGAACTTGTGATGTTTGAGTTGTGTTTCTGCGTGAAGGTTTTCTGTAGGAGGACTTTAACCCCCTGACCTGCAGTGCGCTTCCACTTTAAAACACACCGGCCATGTTTAGTGTCCCCATACAGACTGTTGTTGTTTTGTATCATCGACTGTGTTGTGTTTGACTTGCAGCGTTTCTTTGTCTGCATGCTGCGCGTGAGCCGTCAAGTTGGTGAAGATGTTTTCTTCGCTTGCTCGTATTTCTTCAGTGCTTCGTTTGATAGCATTAGCTCACATTCCACACACTGAGCCCTCGGCTCTGCCTCGTTGCCTCCGTTCACAAAGCCGTACTTAAGAAAGTCAGGGTTGTACTTGCGCACACATTTAGACTTTTGGGGGGGTATGGCACCACTGTCGTCTTCATTTTTTATTTTTAATAACTTATCCATAACTTTCGCTACAGGCTAGCGGCTAGCTGAGTGTCTTCTTCTGCTTATTGCAGCTTGTTAAACAACTGACTGACGCATTACCGCCACCAGGTGGTGGGAAGCTATATTGTAACTGAGCGTCTCATGGATAACAGTAATATCTCTGGTGTCTTCAATTGATAACCTATGCAGTCTCGCAGCCCACAGGTACAAAACTGAAAGTTTTTCGCCGAGACCAACAACAAAATCTATCTTTGAGACATTAAATCGAAATTGTAGCTCTCTGTGTCCTTGCCAACATAAATAAGTTGTTTGTCTCTGTACACCTCAGTCATTGTTTCTCTCTTACTTTCCCTCACTAACCATCAGCTTAAATGGTTCAGCTTCAACCTTTGTTATGACTGATTACTTTGGGTTTTGTAGTCTTTTACTAGACGCCATGTTGGTTTTGGTTTGTAGTCCTTGCTGCATGACACCACCTCTCATGGAATCCCAGCATGTGTTGCCATGACAACACATACAAACAAGCATACCTGGTACCCCCATGATTCAAATATATACAAGCTGGTAACTTAGTTTCTCATATCACACAAGTCCGGTCAACGAGAGAGTCAATCCTCTACAGACAGTCTTCTGAACAACCTCTCCAGAGAAATACAACTCTACAACCAACCAGTCATCCATGGATAGAACAACCAACTGGCCGAGAAGGTTGGCGTGGGTCGACCCGCTCCCCGCACCGACCTTCGAGGCAAGTGCCGACCCGCTCCCCGCACCGACCGTCGGGATATGTTTCTCGGCCAGAGTCTGGCCGAGAGCCCCTCTGCTGCCGACACCGAGGGTCGACCCGAGATACGGGCAGAGACCCGCTCTGCTGCACACGCCGAGGGTGGACCCGAGATACGGGCCGATACCAGCTCTGCTGCACACACCGATGGTCAACCCGAGATACGGTCAGAGACCCGCTCTGCTGCACACGCCGAGGGTGGACCCGAGATACAGGCCGATACCAGCTCTGCTGCACACACCGATGGTCAACCCGAGAGAGTCAGCGAGTGCCGATCCGCTCCCCGCCCCGACCGTCGAGGAGAGAGACGATGCGCTACCCGCCCCGACCGTCGAGGACAGAGACGATGCGCTACCCGCCCCGACCGTAGAGGACAGAGACGATGCGCTACCCGCCCCAACCGTAGAGGCCAGAGCCGATCCGCTCCCCGCTCTGAATGTCGAACCGGAGCAACAATGTGAGGGAAATAACAACCTGGAGGACCTCAAAATTCCTCAAACCAAAAAGAAAAGATGGGGCTTCTCGTTCTTCACAAAGAAAAAGCAGGAGAAGAGCAACAAAACCGGTTGTTGGCGCTGGTTGAGCTGCTTTCGCTGCAACAAGAGAGCCAGAGTAAACAATCTGGAGGAGAGTGCTGTAAGGTAGCTCCTCCATGTCAAAATATTTTACATCTTGCTGATAACAAAATTGACTAAGGTTTTGAATGCAGGACATTTACTCGTTGTGGATTGTTTCATCAGTATGTTATTAGTACTTTTACTGCAGTGAATTACTTGTCAGTGATTTAAGTTTGGACAGGACTCACTTGGCAAACAGTTACTATACAAACAGTGGTTCCTAACCCTGGCTCCAGATCCTTGACTGGGTCCAAATTCTTGCTCATAGTATGAGCAAGAATTTGGACCCGCTCAAGGATCTGGAGCCCCTAACCCTAACCACTGTTTATTAACTGTTTGCCAAGTGAGTTCCCAAACTGAAAATCACTGACAAGTAATTCACTGCAGTAAAAGTACTAATACCACACTGATGAAACAATCCACAACCAGTAAAAGTCCTGACTAAGGTTTTGAATGCTAGTATGTTACCATCAGCAAGATGAAGATTGACAGTGATTTGCCTGCAATGATTTTGGAATCAAATAAATAATCAAAATGAAGTTGACTGTATTGGCTTTTCTGACTGAATATATACAGTATAAATACATATCTTTGGTGTTTTGGTGAATATAAAGTAGAAGTGCTGGTATCTTTTTAAATTGTGATTTAAACAACACTGAAGGTGATCAATAAAGCAAACAAAGTTACAAATATGTTAATTGTATTTTAGGTGCTGGTTAATAAGGTGCCGATGGGCGAATAAACAATAATGACAAACAGGTGACAATCATCCCTAACAGGCGTATGAATATTTGTGGGTTTCGTAGTCTTTTACTAGACGCCATGTTGGTTTGTAGTCCTTGCTGCATGACACCACTTCTCATGAAATCCCAGCATGTGTTCTGTCAAAGATGCCATGACATCACTGTGTTCCATGTGATTCAAATATATACAAGCTGGTAACTTAGTTTCTCATATCAATGACCGGCACATTATTCTTTCTTTCTGTGTCTGTCTGTGTCTGTCTGTGTCTGTCTGTGTCTGTCTCTCTGTCTCTGTCTGTCACACGCTTGTGCCAGTTATCTTAGATCAGTGCAACATGCAAAATGTACTAAAATCGCACGCTCCGAGGCCTAAACAAAACACCACACAAGTCAGTAATGTAGTGACAGTTCATTCAAAGTTTAGTACCTGAGTGTGTCAAATTTAACACATTAATTCAGATTAATAATACAAAAACAATTGCACGTTAAAAAATGAATTGAATGCACATAATTTAATATGTTATGGCCCAATTTTAGGCAAATTTTAGGCAAAGTGATAGGCTTAAGTTCAATGAATAAAAAGTCTGAATATACGTATATTGACAATGAATAAAAAACGTCTGAATATATGTATATATATATATACCTATTTCCGACAAGAAAATTAAGTGATAAGACATTTACTTTAAAACTCATTTATTAATCACTACTGAAATAAAGGTACAGGCACCTTAACCCTCTCATTACTTCAGGGTTCTTGGGAGCAACGTGGGACTGTTGGGACTGTTGGTGTTAGGCTGTGGTCATTACAGTGACCAGTGTGATGAGAGGACATGTGAGCCCTTGTTGCTGTAGTAGTTCATCTCCTTGGAGCAGAGGCTGCATTTAGCATACCCTGCCTTATCAATGTATTTAAAACACTGACAGCAGGAAGCTGTACTCACGTCTGTTTAGACCTCCACCTTTATCCAGATCCATCCACTCACATCTCAGCCCTGCGTCAAGCTGCGCTACACACACACACACAGCCTCCTCTCCCTGAAGCTCTTTGACCTCATCTCATCAGTATCTGGGCCTCATGTTTCGTGGTCATGAAAGTTATTCTGATCACCAAATCATCCTCATTCTACTTTGCGTTAAAACAAACAACCTGCAACCAGATGCGCCGGTGTTTGGGTTTAACGTTAACGAGTGGCCGCGTGAACTGAACCGGAACACGGGGGGGGCTGCATGTTTCGTCACGTTAACAGTCGATAAAGTTCCGCATGCAGTGGACGTTAACTTAACCCAGCAAGTCTGAACGGTAACGGAATATAACGTAACTTAAACTGTAACGGAGGGAAAGACTGTAGACATCTGAACGCTGATTGGCGAAGACTCGTCACATCAAAGATGTTCTATTGCGAAGATCACGACATCACATTTTCTCCTTGTCTCACTCCAATCTGAGAAACGCTGGATAGCCAGTTAACCCCAACCCCCCCCCCCCCCCCCCCACCAGTTTCTATATCGTCTACTACCCCCTATAGTTCTATATGCACAAAAACTTGAGCCAGAAGGAGAACAGTCGAGTTTGTTGGTCATTTACATTTTTTATTAAAGGTGTTTTAGACTGTCTCCTGGATGGGAGGCTCATAGCCATCGGCCCTCTCCACCTTGGCTCCAGTGTCATCACCGGTTGGCTTTGCAGTGCTGGTGGCTCCACCCTCACCGTGGAGCTCCATCAGTTTGCCCACTGCAACAGAACACAAACAACTTTTAATGAAAGGTTAAGGAGGACACTGGCAAATTTAAGCAACTGGATGTTTGAAGTGAAAACTGCAATGATGCTGTAATGACATTTCATCCATCACGCCTCAAAGCCCATTCAGGATTTCACCTGGAAACCAGTGTGAGCAAACCTGCTTCATCCTTCCACACAACCAATGAAAACAGAAGTGTTTTCTTGCATGTGTTTACTTGAGTTGCCGTGCAGTGAGCCTCCAGGGCCACCGTTCTTTCACATGAGTGTCCCATTTCAGACACACACACACACACACACACACACACACATACATTACACACAGACACATCCGTCCTATTGCATCATGTACTGCACAATTAAGGAGGTTTTCTCCTCTCCAGACAGCACCACGCTGGGAGTGTCAAAACAATGAACCTACTTGCGTCCAGATGGATGATCCGCTGGCGGAGGGTGGAGACCTTGATAGGCCTTTTTTTTTCAGGACAACCCTACCCCTCCACACACACACCCACACACAACACACACACACACACACACAAGCACCGCCCCATCCCAACAGACCCTGCTAGACACCCCAGCACTCCACGCTTTACCAGAGAATACAGTGATGCCCAGAGGCCTCGGGGATGAATTAGGGACTTATAAACAACATGAGAGGTCAGTTTGGTCTGAGCGCAAATGCACACCCCATGGGACCCCACACACACACACACACACACACAAACACACACACACACACACACACACACACACACTGCAAGCTGGTGGTAAATTGTGTTCATCCATGAAGCCTTCTGTGTGAGAGAGAAGACGAGTGAAGAAAGGAGCAAAGGATCTTGACTTGCTGAGGCCTTGAAGTAAATATCTTCAGATTGTCTTAAATTCTTCACCTTTTCATTGTGTTTCATTATGTTCCACATAGCATTGGTGTGGATGCTTTTATCCGACATGAGTGCATGTGTTTTGACGCTCGCTCCACCCTTCTCTATGCCTTTGACCGCAAAGGCCTTTTATACTACTCAACACACAACATGCTACCCGTCCAAAGCAGCAACTAGCTGATGAACATAGTGGAGCATTGAGCAGCTAAAGACACGGATATTTCCCTCAGGGGTTGGTAGAGACCAAAGACGGAGCTAAAAGGGACTGTTGGACTTACATTTGCCAGTTGGCCAGAAACAGGATTCAAAAGGTTAACATTGCTCCGTAACTGCTGGATGTGTGAATAAGCAAGTTCGCCACATCATTGTAGCATTGTCTGCAAAAGTGTCTTGTGATGACGTAATCACGATACAGTACACTGGGAGTACAGTACCGCTGTGTTCGTGGCTTTGTTGGCTTGAGTACATAATGGTGCCCTCATAGCACTGTCCTGCGTCACTGAGCGGGTCGGGTGAAAAGTGCAAGTCAGTGTGTGTGTGTGTGTGTGTGTGTGTGTGTGTGTGTGTGTGTGTGTGTGTGTGTGTGTGTGTGTGTGTGTGTGTGTGGGTTGGGGGGGATTATTTTGTGGTATTGATCAACTGCTCTGTCAAATCCGTGAAGATGTATTATGTTCATTTTGTGCTGCGGGGCAGTGAGGATCTCACTTATGGCCCCGGCCCCTTAATCTTGAATTCATTGATGGCCGACATTATAGATGTTGTTTGGGAAACCAAGACAAGGAAATGTGCTGAGCAGCATTATCTCGGTGTTTTATCATTCCTCCCCCCAACAGGCGACGCGGTGCAATTTTTTTTTTTTAGCATCGACATTCAAGGGCAGGGGACAAAAGGGAGTCGTCAACAATGACCCGATGGAGGAATCACATGACTGGGTTTACTGATTGGCTGGAGGTCTGGCCACAACTCGCAGCCAAACTATCCCCAACTTTTAGTATGACCACACCTTGCCACTGCTCCGGTGTGTTTCTGGAGTTACGCCCTCTTCAGTGTGCGATAGTCCTCAGGTTGGAGTCGTGGTCACCAGTACACTGTGTTAATTATCTGAAATATCTGGCTGTTCTCTGCTAAATGCTCCACTATGTCCACCAGCTAGTCGCTAACTTTAACTGCCTGCTGTTTGGTGCTGATCGGGTATGAACATTCTGTGTGGTCGTGCATTTGAGTGAAAACAAGACACTTACTTATCCCCCAACAAAACAATCTTACCGTGTCATTTTACCTGTAACAGAGCGGAAGTGGGCTTAATGGCATTATTAAGAACATCTCTTGTTTTCTTTCACTCACACAGGAGTCAAGCGTGTGCAGCTCATATAATTATATCCTGTATCCGTTTGTTTTAAAGTTTTTTTATATATATGGCCCAAAATTAAAAGTTGCTTTTGTCAGAAACTGGTCTGAGGTACAACTCCAGTAACACTTGTATATGCAGAACAACTTGATCTAATACAAAATACAAAATACCACAAAGTGATTCTGCATACTACAAGTGTTGCTACTCTGCTTCGTCTATTATACTCTCCTATATCTGTACAGCATGCCACACCCTCGATCCATACACAATCAATTTGGAGGAAAAATGTGAGCAACAGGCCAGAAATAAGTTAAGTAACTGCTGCTAGTTTAGAATAGACAGAAGTAGCAGAATTACTAGGTTAAATAGCAGAAATACAGAATACAACTAAGAACCAAAAAGAGTGATTCTTCAAAATAACAGAATAACAACAACACCCAACACACCAGGCAACAGGAACAGTGGCTACATGTTGGAGCTAAAAACTAGTGAAGTGATGCACATGGAGTGCCCTTCAACCAAAGCCATGCAGGAGCTCCCACTGACTTCAGCTCTGGAAACGTATGAAAAGCTGCTTCATAAGCTCTCCTACGATTGATAGATCCATGTGACGAAACGCAGGGACAGAGAAATTAGTAGCATGGATTGCCTTTAGCCACAGTATCATTTGTTCTGCTGTCTATTGACTTCCTTCTATGGGTTATATATAGGCCACTCTGTCACATGCTCCTCCCATTGTCGAATGAGACCTACATCCTTTTGCTATAGGAAATCTAATCCTCCATTGGAGATCAATAGCATCCTATTTCCTCTTCCCTTGTCAAGGATTCAATAGATTTCTAGCGTGGACTGGGTGTCTGCTCAATGTTTTAAAAAACGCAGGATTTATTGGATCCCAAACCATAGATGATGATTTACTACTGGTTATTAAGAGAACATTCCTATATGTACCACAATACCTTGACCAGTCTGACCTGATTGTTTCTTAATATAACTATAAACTCTTTCAGGGATCAATGTTGTTTTGCACTGGGGATGACGGAGGGACATGTTTGTGCATCCTTTGCAAAAAAAAGGAAGAGCTATGGTTACTCGCTGTGATCTATAGTATGTCAACCACACACACACACACACACACACACACACACACACACACACACACACACACACACACACACACACACACACACACACGCGCTGACCTTTGACCTCCTTTATCAGCACAAACCAGGGCTCCAGGAGGGAAGAGACGGAGAAGCGCTCTGATCTACGCTGGGTTTGAAGGGCTTGTTTTGCCATTCAGGTTAAGAAGAACTGGCAAGACAATTCCAGGGTGAACTGGGCCAAACTGCTGGGTTGGACTGAAGTGGGCTGAAGTAGACCAGTAGACTGAGAGCTGAACTGGATTTGACTGGACCAGACTGGACAGACACAAATATACCTGAATTATATGTCTGTTGGATTATTTTAGGAGTTTTAAAGGGGAAATGTCATCCTGAGACAAAGTTAAATCAAACCCTAATTTAGATACTATTTATGTGTTTTTTTCTAACAGTAGCCATTCAATGTATCATGTTCAATAATTACCGTTCTATTTAGTATTTCTCATCTTAAGTGGCGGAGTCCACCATTCCCGGAAGTGAAATTCGGTCACAAATCGTCACCCAAGATACATTTACTGGTGTTTTGAGTAAAGTTGAGTGAAACACCCACTTTCTTACTTCGTACCCCGACCCCCAGGAATTGCAGCAATTGTCCGACTCCTGCTAGATAAACAAAGTGCACACATTTGTCTGTATGTGTGTGTGTGTGTGGCGTGTGCGTTGCATGGGATTGACTCTATGACATCCCTGCGTTAAATTCCAGGGTCAGGAGGCCTGCTGAAAGAGGGTGTACATCTTCGCTGACAATGTGTTAATAGAGACACTGTATAGTTTTCTTTTTCTCTCTATCCTCCCATCCTTCCTTTCTTTCACTATCTGCCACACCCCACTGAAGAAAGGCAGGTGGGGGAGGAGTGGAGGACAACGCCTAGCTCCCTGAAGGGGTGCATCTGCCATGAAGGGGGTTAATAAGGTACCAACAGGCTACTGTGGGTTGATCCTCCTCTTGTGTGTCAGTCACTATCTTCAATGGCACGCTGGAGGCTTGGATTTCCCTAAGTGACACTGATTAATGGCTGAGAATGCAGGCAGATCATTCTCCTTATCAGTACAAGCACCAACATATTTAGCCTTGAAACATGAGGTGAAGTGTGCCTTTGAAGGAATGTTTTGAATTTTCCAACAGTTAAATTTAAATGTCTTGACAAGTTAAAGCAGCTACAGTTTGGTTGTTTTGCCACTTTAGGCGTCTTACAACTTTAACCTTTTCACAGTGTGTTTACATTTCATGAAAGTTGTAACATGAAGGTTATTCAGCATTCGGTAGTACTTATCTCCACCCTCTTGTGTCATTTCTGCCTACAACCAAAAACCAAGATGGCGACAGCTAAAAAGCCAAACTCGAAGCTTCAAAACCGTGGTCCACAAATCAAAGGGTGACGTCACAGTGACGACATCCACTTCTTAAATACAGTCTATATGATTTGGGGACATTTCTCTGGCCACTCAATAAGTGTAACTCCAATATTCACTTTCTTTTAGCTCTGCTCTTGGTCTCCACCAGCTCCTGAGGGAGATAATCTGGCTCTTTAGCTGCTAAATGTTCCACTATGTTCACCAGCTGGTCGCTCACTTCCAGGTGTCTGCTACGTGGTGCTGAGCAGGTAGTAGGTAGCAGATTTCTGCTGCTGCTAACAGGATGTTGAAAGCACTGACAGCTGCAAAATCAAAGCATTGAGCTGAAAGATGGAAACGTAACGTTTAAAACTGTAGAGTCACTGGATAAATATCTGTGGGCTCTTGACTTCAATTGACATCTTTCACATTACGTGTGATCCATTGCTGATATGAAAATATAGATTCGTGCAGCTTTAAAAATGTTGATAAATGTTTTTAATGTTTATTATTGTAATGAAACGAAACCACAATCCACAGTTCCATTCCCCATGAAGTGCACTGGGCTTTGAAGCTAATTTCACATAGTGACCAAATATTTCCCCGGTGATGTCATGGGGCCCAAAAAGACTTTAGTCCCATAGACTTACATTGGGAAAGAGACGTCTGTTAATCAACAGATCATTTTCTTTTTAGGTTAATTAACTTCCACTGAAATAGCCCTTATTTAAAACTATAGGTCTTAAAAGTTGTGAAATGCACTAATAGCCAAATCTCGAGTTGCCGATAAACATCCAACAGACAGAGACCAACATTTAACATTCACCTGATGAATGTATCTCCAATATTCACAATCTAACCAATATCTTGGTCATTAACTCGAGACGTATGAACATCTCTCACAAAGTGATATGATTGCTTTGCAACTTTAAACTTTGCAACTTTAAACTTTCATACCCTGATCACACTGTAGGATGTTAACAATGCTCGCAAATCATAGAAAATAATGGGACGTACAGCTTACGTCTTAAAGGTTAGTGGCAAATGAGAAAAGCCAACAATAATTACATTTCAAACCATCGCATTGAGGGGATTTTCATGCAGAATTATTTGGACTTAAACTGGGCCATATTACGCTCAATGATTTATTACAACCAAAGCCTTGTGAGTGGGAGCTTTGGGACTGTAAAAAAATAAATTGGGGCGAAAGGTCTTTCTAAAGAGAAAAACGAGCTCTTTCGTGGATTTTCATTTCAATGGATACCAATGGTATTACTGTGCAGCAAAGACATACTGCGAGAGTCTCGTAATGCTATTCATCTCCAGCACTTGAGATGTGTGTTATGTACACACAGACACCATATCGTCCCCCTGGGAGCCGCCAATCGTTTTGTCTGGCCCGGATCCCCCTTTTGTCTCCCTCCTTCTCTCTCTCTCTCTCTCTCTCTCTCTCTATCCCTCCTCCTGCCTTCTTATCCTCTCCCAACCCCCTTGTCCCAAAACCTGATATTAAAAAAGGATTACCAAAAAAAACCAACATGGGTAATTTCCTGCCGCCCTGAGAACTATCCCCCTGTTGCGAAGACTTCCAAACCTCTCTCTCCTTCCTACCATCCCTCTCTATCTCTTTCTTTGGCCTGCCAGTAGAAATTTGGATGGGCGACAAACATAACACCAGCGGGGGGATGATGGGGTGAGGACGGTTTCGGGGGGGGGAAGCAGAAGTCTGCCATCTTGCTCCTTCCATAGTCTGCCAGCAGAGATTTGGAGGGCAACAACAACAGTGGGGGATTTTGAAGGGAGGAGGGAGGCAGAAATGGGACTCCCCAGCGACCATCTCTCTGCTGAGGCGACAGAGGGGAAAATAAAGGGAGGGAGAGGTGGATGGAGGCGATGAAGGGCACAGGGGAGGAGTGGTGTAGCAGACAGGGGAGAGATGTGAGGCGTGGAGAAGAGCTGGAGGACTGCAGAAAGGGGGGAATATGGACCGGGATGAACTTTCTGCTCGGTCATATCTTCATGCTCTCGAGGAATTTGCGCCCCTGCCATGTGAGAGGCATCGTGACAGAGTGTGGTTTAGAGATTAAACAGACGGGGCAGAGGAGAGACAGCAAGATGAGGAACGGTTTCATGCATTTATTTTATTAAACCTGCACTTTTAAAAGCATCACTCAATCAGATCTACTTATTTCAATCCAAAGCAAGTAATGGCAGCAATAACTTCAGCGGTTTACCAAGATGAGTTTTTCGATTGTCACTTTTCAAATAGCAGATATCTCATTTGACAGCTTAACAGTCAAAAAATGAATATTTCTGCATCCGCATCGATTTACCTCGCGAGTTCATTTGCATGTATATCACCCTGACGTTTAGCTGATGCAAGACATATCCAGGCTGACATCACAGGCATTACATGGAGGAAGAATGAAGGCAGTAGGTTAAATAGCAAATACTGCTGTGAAAATTGTGTATTGCAGGAATAATTAATGTCACATTAATTGGGGATTTTATATGGATTTTATTTTTTTTTTGTAATCGCCTTTGCTGGCAGAATTTGCCCAATTTCATGCTTCCCACAGGGGAAATCATCTTCATTAACACAATAACACTGTGTTTGATGTGGGATCATGCAAAAGCTTTTCAACCCACATTTGAACGATCCCTTCTTCGTCTGTTCACCCGTTCACCTGTGTGTCATGTGACTCATTCACACCAACTTCAAACAATCTTGGGTCACTGAAGTGGCCTGAAAATAGCGAAAGAGTCTTCAGCATTTTGAGTGCAGTAATTCATGATGTTTTACAGTATTTGATGATTTCCTTTTAGGTTTTACTTTCGATCTTTTTCTTCAGACTTATTCTGTTGCTTCACATTTATAAAGTTACGCTGTTCACATGGAACAGCCACACAGTAAAATAACAGTCCTTCACTATCGGTTACAGGGCAGTTCCACTCAACACTGCTTTGCAACATGGCTGTGGCTGGAGATGGAGGGAGTGGAGAGACAAAAGGGGGAAGGGAGGAGAGGAGAGAGAGAGAGAGAGCGCGAGAGAGAGAGAGCGCGAGAGAGAGAGAGAGAGAGAGAGAGTGAGATGTGGATTCCTCCTCTGTCATGTTTTCCTCTCTCTTCCCTACTATTCAGGAGTCACACTGACCTCCATTCACAGGCTACTAACAGGGGCTCCATGTCTACTGTAACACTACACTCTGGGACTCCACACTCACACACACACACACACACACACACACAGTGTACAACTGCAACACAAAACCTTTTCTCAGCCACTTCTACTCACTCGTTCCAGTTACACACAATGTTTTCATGCACACAGCCGTGACAACAATCCGTCCCTTATCCCCCGCTCACCCATGTGCACACAAACGCACACCAATGCACACATGCTGTATAATTCATGCTCAGAATTACAAACAATCCGAGTGTACATATGCATAAATGTTTCAGAAGCATGTGCATGTCCTCCTTTCGCCTCAGCAGGAACTGGTTTAAACAAGCATTACTCGTCTATGCACTCACTCTCTCTCTCACACACACACACACACTGTCCACATGCACACTTAAGCTTTTAGACATGTTCTCAGAAAACACAATGCACACACGCGAACTTAAGACTAAGTATTTTCTCCCTTTTCTTTACACACACACACACACACACACACACACACACACACACACACACACACACACACACACAGGCTCTTACAAAGATGCCCACAAGCACACACTAATATATGCCACACAACACATGCCCCCTTTGACTGGCAGACAATATATTCTACCACCTTTTCATCTTCATTACGTACACATACTTAGACTTGCAAACAGTCTTCCCTCCCTCCCTTTCTTCCTCCATTAGTGCGCACACACACACACACACACACACACACACACACACACACACACACACACACACACAACTACTATACTTTCCGTACAGTGTGTGGGACAGCTGCCAGAGTGCCTGCATACATCCCACTGCCCATTATAATGCACACATTGTGGTCCAATCCCCCTGGATCTGGAGTGGGCTGACATGCGCCTCACTGTGCCTGAGGTCCCCCCCGATAAGCCATTGTAAGCCTTTCAATATCAAAATATAGGCTCCCCCTTCTACAAGACAGGATATGGGTCATTGGGTCAAAGGGACTAAGTGCTGTGTATTACATAGGAATTATGAATGTGTCTCCTCTTCCCGATCCACCACAGATAATCACCTGCCGATTATCCCTCATCGAATGTTGCCCTTAATCAAACTCCGCTTAAGGAAAGTAGACGATGTATGTTGACATGTTTTGGGGTAGCCTAAACATGAGCGGGATGGGATCGCTGCTAATCAGCCACATTGAAACAGTTTGACAGTGTTACGCCAGAAAAACAAGAACAAGCTATCTGAATTGGGTTAAATTAACAAAACAAGGTGCCCGAGTGCTCTGGGTCAAGTTGAGGAAGGATTATTGAGACACGAACACGAGCACACGATGACACGAACAAACCACCTCCTCCAAAGATAACACATATTTGAGATAGGTGGAAGGGACTGATCAGTCTGGGTCAGTGCATAACCCCCTTCTTCTTCTTCTTCTTCTTCTTCTTCTTCTTCTTCTTCTTCTTCTTCTTCTTCTTCTTCTTCTTCTTCTTCTTCTTCTTCTTCTTCCTCTTCTTCTTCTTCTTCTTCTTCTTCTTCTTCTTCTTCTTCTTCTTCTTCTTCTTCTTCTTCTCATTAATTCACCACTTGACATATCAAATTATTTGGCATTTTCAATGGAAAAGTTCAACATTTTGGTGAATATGCTTATTGACTTTCTTTCTGAGACTTAGATAGGAGACTGGACATCTCGTGTCCGTATGGTAAATATGAAGCTACAGCTAGCAGGCTGTTAGCTTAGCTGAGCTTAGACAGGAAGCAGGTGAAACAGCGATAGCCTGGTCTCTGTTCAAAATGAAAACAAATCAACCTACCGGTCTCTTCGAAGCTCACCATTTACATGTTATATATTGTTTGTTTAATTCTGAAAATAAAATAGTATTTGAAACGTAGCAACGTCAATTTGCTGGAACTCTTTCTGGACCTGGGTAGTTAAGCTAAGCTAACTGGTGCTAGCTTCATATCATGGTGAATGAACAGGAGAGTAGTTGGCCTATTGATCGTCAAAATGTCAAACACAAAATGGGATTAATTCAACATGTAACAGATGTATTGTTGGGATACATTTATTATTTTAACCACAGTTGGCAAATTTACAGAAACAATTTGCCCATAAACTCATTGATAAGGAAGTTTTTTTTAATTAAATCTAGAGTGTGTTGTACTCCTTTTTTCGGGCTCTCATCTCTCTTACAGATTAAAGACTAAGAATACAAACAACAAGACAATTAGACGAGTTGTTTTTATGGCCAGGTTGTGTGCTCTCTGTCGCCCTATGTCTCGTTCCCTTTCTCCCTCCTCTGCTTCGGCATTCCTCCCACCTTCGTAGCTGTGCATGTGACCTGGTTAGGAGCAAGGGTCATGGGCCAGTAGTGAGGGGGCGTCGGGGCGTTGATGGGGGGGGGGGGGGGGGGGGGGGGGGGGGCGCAGTTCTGGGTCTCTAAGCCCTTCTTGTTATGAGCAAGGCCCCCCTGTCTGCTGTCTCTTTCAGTGGGGAACTGAAATGAACTCCATGGGAGGGCACGGCGCTCCGTCGCAGGCGTCTGCTTGCACCACCCCACCCCAAAGCTGAGGAGGGCCAGCCATCTGCGCCCTTTGTCTACGGAGGGGGGAGAGCTTCCCCATTTCTTTTCCACACACACCCCTTCAGACACACAAACACAACTGCAAGAAGGACAGCAGAATTAAAGATTTTCTTCAAGGTGGAAGGGATGCCACCCCGCTCTGTCTATCTGTTTGTTTTCCCCGTCTCTCTCCACTTTAAAAAAGAAGGACAGACAGAAAGAAAGAAAGAAAGAAAGAAAGAAAGAAAGAAAGAAAGAAAGAAAGAAAGAAAGAAAGAAAGAAAGAAAGAAAGAAAGAAAGAAAGAAAGAAAGAAAGAAAGAAAGAAAGAAGGAAAGGATTCTTATTGGAGCAGCCATTGCTTGTCCTCTGCAGCTGGCTGTGTTGAGCTCTGCCTCTGCTCTCACTCACTCAGTATGAAATATCAACTTTTCTTTCGTCTTTCTTCTCTTCGGTCTCTCCCATCACACTGGCACACAATGAGAGGCTGTGTTTTCCTGGGAGTTGCCGATTGACTTGCTCAAATTGTTCACATAGCTCATTGTCTCTGCCCAGACTTTTTTTTTTGGGGGGGGGACCAGACACCCCCCCCTAAAAGATAATGTTTGAATTATTCAACAGAGCAATAACTTCTCACCAGAGTCGTTTTCAACCAACAGTGGATTAAGATTTGTTCATCTGAATATCAAACATGATGCAAAGGCCCAAAAAAAAAGAAGAAAAGAAAAAAGAGACGCCTCCCCATTGACTGCCGCGGCTTAACTCATAACTCGTTTCAAGCAGAATGGATGAAATAGAGGAAAAATGTGACATCTGACATGTAATCAGCCATGGAAATGGGATACTTTCTTTAAAAAAACCTCCCTGGGAGTAAAATATCACAGAGCAGGGTTCACGACCACAGAGCTGAACAATACACATCAAATCGCCATTCAGGGGGCGATGAGAGTGGACATGAATAGAGGAGAGCTGTTTGCTTTTGATCGAGCACAGATAAGGACACATATTTAGCTGCAGAGGACCCATAACCGGGGTGCAAGGCTCGGCTATAGCAGCTCCTTCTATCTGTGTGCACGAGAGTGTGTGCGTGGTTTATGTAGATTGGTTCCTCTCAAAGAAATCAGAGCACACTTGCACATGCGCCTTAAAGATTTATACATTTACTTGCCTGGCAGCGGCAATCTCTGCCCATAAAGTCGCCGCTCGCTCGCTCGCTCACTCGCCCCCATCCAGCCCCATTGTCCGTGGAGAACGGCTCAGTGAAAGGAAGACCTAGTTTTGGGGATAGCGGTTGGAGGACCCTCTCCACCACTCTTTCCCTTTGGCTCCCATTGTTTGGCTGGGCCTCCTCGTCGCTGGAGGCCCATCCTGGACCTACATTACCCAGAAACAGCCAACTGCTATGGTCACCCTATTTCCACTGCGGGTCAACGGGAGAACAAAGAGTATCTTAGTCCAAAAGTATCATATTTTATTTAGCAAATAGTGAAGTTGAGGCTTAAAATGTTTTCAATAAACCTAGTTAGGCTAAACTTTCTACAGTTCATTTACATGAGGCATTACTTGGAAGTTGTCAATGTTTTCTAATAATGCATTGCACCTACTGGCAGCCATTTTGGATGCCAATTCGTTCGCGCCATTGGCTGTGGCTTTTACTCGAACACATTTGATTTGCTCGACTAGTAAGTAGAGGAAAGAATTTGAAAACACAAATGCTAATATTTAACAGGTACTTTAATAGTATGTTGGTTAGAATTAAGGTGGTTTCTACTTGGCAACTAAACCTCATAGTCCTCAGAGAATGAACAGTCAAGCAGTCTCTGGACATCTTTGCATATTGAAGCCAGTGTACAGTACAGTTGCTCATTTACACATCCAGCAATGACGGAACTACATTGTCATTTATTTTGGAGTCATGTTTCTGCCCATGAAAGTCCAATATTCACTCTCCCTTCAGCTCCTCTCTAGTCTCCACCAACATCTGGCTCTTCAGCAGCTAAATGTTCCCTCGTCACTGACTGTCTGTCTGCTGTTTGGTACTGGACAGGTAACACACGTGGGGTTCATCACGGCTTCCTTGCTGAAAGCTGCTGCCTGTTGCTTCTGGAAACAACACTGATGAGAGCAGTGAGAGTGCACAAAAACAAATGTGCAGGCCGTAAAAGCCAAACAATGAGCAGAGAGGTGCTAAAACCTTCCACAGAGCTGGAGGGAACTGTAGATTTGGGTGATAATGGACTTTGGATTCATCACTGTGAGCAACCCCTTTAGTTATTTGATATATCGTTAACAAGTTGGATTGATTAACGCAGCTCCCTAAAACCACATCCCAAGATTGTTTATTGCAAAACTCGTAAATTGTCTTTGCTGAGAGACACACAGCCTCTGAAGAGCAACCAAACCATAATTACATCGGAGATTCTCAGTTTCATTTATAAAAAAAAACAAAAACAGGATGAGCCACTCGGGAACTGGAAGGGTTTCTGTGTTTCTGTGTGTTTCTACTTCTTTGTGAGAATTTATCTGAACACCAGTTTGAAGGGAGATACCATTCTAGTCGTGATGTGGCTTACTTCTCTGGTACAGTGAGGATTAAGTCAGGATCTGATTGAGGGTTAAGGTTTCACATGTGGACCATCATAAAGGATAGACATTCAAGTATGTGTGTGTGTGTGTGTGTGTGTGTGTGTGTGTGTGTGTGTGTGTGTGTGTGTGCGTGTCTGTGTGTGCATAGTGGTGACACTTGATCTTAATCGCCATGGTTACCAAGAGGATAACAAACAGCATGTTGCAGTCTCAACCCTAATTTCATTACCAAGCATTTTATCTGCGTGCGAGTTCCCCGATGCCTCCCTTCCTATGTGTGTGTTTTCATGGCCGCCGCCAAATATTAGATTGGAGATTGAGCACCGCAAACGCTGTACATACATTTCCTCTGATCATCACTTGCGTGACCCGGGCAACAAAACTCGTGGCATTTATTCTGCTGACGGCAACGTTGAAGTCTTAAGGATTTAGCTGCTGCAGTCATGAGTTTAGGGGGAAGGGTCTGTGACTGGTATGTATTAGTGTATGCAGCATATACATATGTGTCCGTACTCTCTTGCTTATAAATGAGCCCTTCACCCCCTCCTGTTCCCCTCCTCTGTGCACACACACACACACACACACACAAAAGGGCACTAAATGGTGCATTTAAGCTGTCAGGGTGATGAGTGCAGGGCGGGAGTTCGGCTCCAGATGATGATGTTGTGAGGAGGCCGCTGAGGTTCACGCCCCCTCACTCTCAAGATGATTCATTGGCTATTACGTTCCTCTGCTCCCTCTGAGCCTCATCAGAGACGCAAGTAAGTTAGGAGACGTGGCCCGTGAATGATAGCTTTGTGAGGAATTAGCTTTGTTTGTCAGAAAATTTTAATTAACATTACTCCCAGATTTGTTATCTTATAAAACACATGGCTGAGAAATGTTGCTCTCTGTCTTTATAGGCAATGTGCTGCCAAGAAATATGCACCTGCAGGAAGAATAATCAGACAAAATCTATATGATAAAGAGGACTTCTGGACCTTAAACCTTTTACCTAGAGCCATACACACCTCTAGTTAGGTTGGGTGGACCTACAGGCAGCTGGAAATGACGCGAGGTCACATAAATTGTCATGGAGTAAAGTACGGAGAGCTGAGCTCACAAATAGAGTCAGGCCTGGTAACCTCTCAAGCTGATCAACACTTGATGACGTCAGTTTTCTAAATAAAATATTAAGAGCAGCAAAAAAAAACGCTTTGATTTTCTCTCTCTGGAGGACTTCCTCTTTACGGCAGTCAAGTTGATTTACACCACCAATAACTGATTAGAGAAGCAAGGTTTCTTTTTATGGATTATTCCATCTAAGGAGATTTATTGATTGACTGCACATGTGCAAAATGATTTACCTGTCACCTTTATATGTAACTAATGACTGTATCTGATCAGTTTGGAAGCCCTATGTTTCCAGTTGTTGGTAAATTGCTGACAATATCTCAAAGTGACAGTCGACGTCACTGTGATGTTCACTTTAGTTTATAAAGTAAATCTTTGAATGATCAGCTTTACGCTCAAGTATGACTGAACTCATCTCTGTCTAAATGATCACATTCTCATGTTGATTACTTTGATGAATATTATAATCAGCTATTAAAGTTCAACAGGCAAATATCAAAACTTAGACATTCTCAATTTAGCCCCCCCGCCCTGACAAGCCGGGTAAATAGCCGTGCTTAAGTTTAGGCTCTTATCCTGCGGGACACCCACTCCATTTACTCTCTCACACACACACACACACACACACACACCCAAAACCCCCAGGCAGCGCACCCTCTCCTGCTGGGCCCGTCTTATCCTAATGGGATTGCTATGGTGGAAGTCTCCCAATAATGAAAATAATGAAATCAGCAAGGACCCAAAGAAAGGTTACTGTTGCACGCAGCATCCCCAGCCGGACTGCACAACCCCCCCCCCCCCCCCCCCCCCCACCCACCGCCCGTCTTATAACACAGACAGAAAAAAAAACAGAGGGGAGAAGGAGGGGAAGGAGAGGGGGAGATTTACAGACAGAACCCGGGGAGGGGGGGGGGGGAGGTGAAGGCCTGAGAAAGGAAGAACTGGGAACAAATTTAAAATAAGAAAAGGGAGGAAAGCCAGAGTACAGTAGGTGAAGGGACGATTAGATAGAAGGGGGATGTGTGTTTGTAGTTTGGTTGGTTGACCCAATCATTGCTAGACATGACAAGGATTTTAACAACGGTATTGTCCGACTTCACATATGTGATCAATGTGGCTCCTTCAAGACCCCAGACACAGAGTCATCTATTTTTTACTCTGATATTCAGACAGAAATATCACAGGTGTACGCCCCCCACAAATAAAAATGTATTTCGCAAACCAGGACGGGAGAAAAACACAAAAAAAACAAAAAAGAGAATTGTGGGATGTGCGAGCAGATTTCCTCTGGGACAGGAAATGGGAACAGTGACAACAGGAAGCCAGTGTGAAAACGACAGAGGGAGGATTCCTACAACATCTCCTCTGCTGTCTTCTCCTCTCCTCTGTTTCCTTCTTGCTTTCTTCCTCTCCTCGGGCTCCTATTCTCACCTCGCCTTCAGCATCTCTGAGTGCACACAATCATCACACCGCGGAGTCTCCGGGGGTCTGAGACTTCTTGTCTACAGCTACCAGAAAGATGAAAATCTTATTGCGCCTGCATGTGTGTGTGTGTGTTGGGTACATATAAAATGTTTGTGGTTTGTGTTTTATCACTTGGTGTTCTTTGAGGATAAAATAATGTTGGCCATGTTTAACACTTTCATCTGAAGATGTAAAGCAAAGAAATGCATTTGGCGGCATTTTATTGTGCAAACTACAGACCAATGCATCTCAACATCTGGGATTTGGTTGACAGACGTTTTACAGACAACGGTCCAGAAAATCCACAAAGAAGGGGAACCATTTGTTATGCAGATCATGCCAAGCCTGCATGATTACTTACTGGCCATCTGCAACTCCAACTCCACAATTTACCGCATTGTGTCTTCATCATGAAGAAGAAAATCCGCTTCAAAATGGGGTTTTGATGTAAATACCTCAAAGACGGTCTGATGAGATTCCACGAAATGACTGAAAACAACACATTTCATGACAAAACCCATATTGTTGTCCAACGACTATTAAAAATAGAGTATTTTATTTAGCCGTTACGTTGCGCTGGCTGACATGTTTCCTTTATTAAGATGAACACATGAATGTAGTTCACTTTGAGTCAATCCCACACGCATGTCGTCCAGCTGCTGTAAATACTACGACACTTGAACACCAAATCTGTATTAATCCAGTGCTTAAAATAGTCCCCACCAAATGCAGTATTTACTCCTGTGTGAATAACGTTTGCTAAAAACTGCATTGCACAGCTGTTTTAGGAAATGATTAAGCCTTTAACAAAGATAAAACAAATCTAAGTATATATTTGGGACCTGTTTTTAAAGAATTACGTCTTCGGACTAATGGACTATAAGCCACAGACAGTGTGGGGAGATACAGACTATAACACATTGTTGTTTTTGGCCTCTTCGTGGGAGTTGCTGACAATATTTAAATAAAATTTAAATATGAGCAGAATTCTTTTCTTTTACGATATCGTCGACGTTTGTTTTATTTGATAAATCCGAGTAAACCGGCGTCTGGGCTCAATGACAAAGCTTTCATATTGTCATAAAAATAATATGGATAGCCCCGCGAAGTTGGAGTAGGGACTGATCCACAAAAGAGACGTTGCATATGGTTTACTGTCAGTCGTGAGACAGACGTGCATGCAAATGATTACTCGTTAACTTATCTGGTTCGTGAGCTCGGTCGCTACGTCAACAAGCTTCCAGTACATCCTATTTTGCGAGGAAACAAAATGTCCTACTTCCTGGTCTGATCAGGCTAAACCAGCAACAGGGATGAGGTCATGTCTCTTTCTCATCCTATTTCTCCACCGACTCCCATTACTGCCCTCCTCCTATTCAGGTCATTAGCTCTTTGAACCTGTAATCTCTCTCTCTCTCTCTCTGTCTGTCTCTCTCTCTCCTTGTCCTGTGTACGCCCTCTCTCTCCGGCCTTCCTCTGTTCTCTCTCCTCTAATTTGCAGAGGAGACACACTGCCCCAAGGCCCTCCTGTCTAATTTGCCAGCATCCCACATCAGAGACACGAGGTAGAGGCGGGTAGCAGGAGGTGGCAGAAGGGGGGGGGGGGGGGGTTTCTAATGTTTTAGGGGAGCGCGGTGCCACACCTCCAGTGGTGCTGCAGAGACACAGAGACAGCAGTCTGAGGCCCCCGTGGGTAAATGGCAGGTTAGCACGGAAACCAGAAGCAAACAATGCTCACAATGGCATGCCGTCGCCGAGAGAAAGGACATGCTGGGTGTGCGTGTGTCCCCCGCTCAGCCTATCTGTCTAACTTTCCACTTTAACAGGGTTACGTGTGGTGTGTGTGTGTGTGTGTGTGTGACTATGTGTATTTGTACATGTGTGTGCTGGTTTTGTGTGGTCCCTTAAACTTTTAATAAACATGTCTGACTTGTCTGCATTACTTTGTATGGCTCTGCATGTACCAATGTGTGTGTGTGTGTGTGTGTGTGTGTGTGTGTGTGTGTGTGTGTGTGTGTGTGTGTGTGTGTGTGTGTGTGTGTGTGTGTGTGTGTGTGTGTGTGTGTGTGTGTGTGTGTGTCACTCTGTATCTCGCCCCACCTATGCCTGTGGGAGTGTGTGCATTTGTGTATATAATCGTCTGCAACTGTGTTTGTTCGTGCTTTCATTCTTTTTTTGGTTCCACTCTTGCCTTCAAGTTCATTTCTGTTTAGAGATGTAGTTTGCTTCCTTTACTGTGTGTGTTCACATGTAACTTTGTAGACATGTGCATGTGTGTGTGTGTGTGTGCACTCTGTTTAGCCCTTTGTTTCAGTTCCTTACACACCCAAGTTTGTTTGTTTCTCTGATGTCTGCAAATATTCTGTATGTTTCTTTGTGTGTGTGTATGTGTGTGTGTGTGTGTGTTTGTATGTATTTGTGTAAGTGTGCACTCACAGGCTCTCTTTCCCGCCGCAGCCATTGTCACCAGATGTCAGTGCCTGGGAACAGAGGCGAACAATGGTCACCAAGAGCCAAAGAGCAAGTCACCTCGGGAGGGGCAACACCAGTCTGCCGTCTAACGGGTTTATGTTTCACCCACCATCGTTTCATCAGCATGTTTCTGAGTGACTTGGTGTTTTGGATGTCCTCTCTCACCGTAGAACACTGAAGTGACTTTTTTTTTGAAATAGTGGTAATATGCACCGTGGACAGTGTTCCGACAGGAAGTGAGAATTGAGATAGGGAAGTGCAGATGCAGTGGCATCAGCAGCGCTGATTTGAGGAACAGGGTGGGGTGCAGCTGTATAATGTGTTGTTTTGATACTGTATCACAAGGAAGGGCTGAGAATATCCTGGAATGGAGATAATACCCAGGAAGCCTTTCCCAAGCGGCCGCACGGTTCGAGCCAAACAACAGAAGAGCCTGACTGCAATCTTGATGGAAGACAGATTCGTATCTTCGACAGAAAGCCCTGACAAAGCAGACAACCGCACAGCTCGGGGCCGTGGGGAAAATAAGCACACCGACGGTAGCACAGCCCGCGGGGTCAACATGAGGTCAGCTGAAGAGGCTCCCACGAAAAGAAAAAGAAAAAAAATGCTTTGTCACTCTCACCAGGTCATTTATTCTTTGAACGAGCGTTCCCTCTATCTGATGGACGGTGTGTTTTAAACAAGCAGCAATTACGCTCAGGCACCTGCGCTAGCTTGCTGTCGGTTTGCACAGCGAGTTTTGTAAATAAGGTGCAACCGAAACACGGCGGCAGCTAATTGTTGTGTACCTTGGGACAATTCAATCTGGGATTTGCAGATGTGTGTGCGTTTGTGATGTAAAGTGCCACAACGGTTGGTTCACATGTAAGCCAGCAATTACAATCATTTATCTGTGGAGGGGGGGGGGGGGGGGGGGACAGCAGGCAGGACATGTATTCAGTGTTTGTGTGTCAGGCTTGACCTCCCATGGAGAACAAATACTTATTGTGACTGATGAGGAGAGGACATAAAGGTTAAGGATGAGGGTCTCTTTCAGGGGCCTTGTTAACCACACCAGTGGACAGAAGCCAAAACAAAAGAGAGAGGCTGATTTAGGGCGCATGGTTCCACCCTGCAGCTGACACTCACATGCTCTATGGTCAATCTTTGGAAGTAACCGTTTATAATGTATTTTGATATGCATCTTTTAATTGGACATGCTTACAGTATTTAGGCATGCTGCTGTGTTTAGTTGCATCCTTTAGTCTCAATGAAAGTTCATACTTTTACTCATTCACCTTGTGGAAACAGTACACGTAGGAGGTCAAAAGGCCGACTGGGTGAATGAGAAGCAGAAAAGTGCTTCTGGTGCTTTGGAAAGCTAAACAGACAGGGATACGAGGCTGTGAAAAGGTCAGCAGAATGAATGGCCACTCTTCAAATCCCTACTCCCTGCTGTCCGGACAAAGGCTTCACCCTGGAGGGCCGTGCATGTTTATCCTCAAGTGATTCGATGATATTCTCTCAACTATCACTCAACGGTTTTGCCCTCTCTCCTCCTATAACTCAGTCGCCCTTTTCCGTTTCCTCCCGCTCTACCTCCTGGGTTGCACGTTGTAGACGTTACCTAATTACCCGTGAACGCCACCAGTTGAAGTGGTCCCCGGAGAATGACGTAGATCTGTGACATTTACGAAAATGTCAGTGACTTTTCAGGGGAAGCAATGAGGGGCGAGAGAGACCCATTATAGCCGAGTGTTTTTTATTGTTTCAATGTGTCTCCCGTCCCTACGTTACAGCCTTCAGAAGACTTGAGAGTTTAATTTTGCCGGTTTCTCTCATATGTCCTCAATCCACAGAGACTACATGATGTTGACTCAGAGATGACGCAAGATGGCTCCAACGAACCAAGCTCTTTAATTTCTCCCTGGCGAATTGTAATTAGATCAATGTTCACCGTGCCTCAAAATGGTTTCATATCCCCTGAAAACAAATGGTTGCTTATGAGAAATTATAGACTTGCATTGTCATCATCATCATCACATTATGATCTTCATCCAGGAGCTGCAACATCAGCTCTACCATTCTCATATCACTACTGCTCTCCATTTAAACACTTCAGATGTCACTCAGCAGAATAACTGCAGTGCTGAAATAATAAGTTGATACAAAATTCGTCTTTAGCTATTTTAATACATTTATTGATGGTAATTTCTCACCGCAGTGAAGACGGCTTGTGGTGCGCACTAGAAAATTAGATCATTTGTTTTTCGATGCTTTAAAAACAGGAGGTCTTAAAAATAATCCTTGATATTAAAGCTTGACTTCTTTCTTTTGCAGGGCTTGTATGAAGGCAGTTACGTAGTCCATGATTAGGAGATATGAGTCTACAGTTCCTTACAATTCCTCCTCAGCATTGTGAAGTTTGGTTAATGCTGTTTTGCCAGTTACACTCATTGACTTCTTGCTTTTTCACGGTACATTTTGTTTATATGCCCTCTGGCGTTTCTGAGAATAATGCAACGAACACCTTGACGAGCATTAACACCTTTGTGCTTCATCGTAGCTCCCACGACATCTGTGGAGGAGACCGCCACAGTGCTAAACAAAGCTTAAGACTACAGCCATGCTACCAGTTCTGTGAGGCTATGCTTAGGCACAGCGGAGCTTTGAGCTAAATGCTAATGTCACTATGCTAACATGCTCACAATCACAATGCTAACTTGTTGATGTTCAGCAGGCTAACACACTTACATTTGCTAATTAGCATTAAACCCAATGTTATACATTTTGGAAGAGTTGGTCATAAACGAGAGTTTTAGACAAATTAATATTTTGATCTGAAAATGGCACTAGATGAAAAGTCTGGGGATCACCAAAGCGATAAGAATGTATCCTCTGGGAACCCTGAATATTTCAAGCTACTTTCAGACAGTTGACAAGATATTTTCCTCTGAGTCACAAATGTCACGCTTGTGGTGGCACTAGAGGAAAAGTGGGGGGGATCGCCAAAGCCAGTAGGATTCATCGCCTGGGGACCATGAACAAGGTTTCATGGAAACCCAATAGTTATAGATATTTCAGCCTTGACCTGAGTGTAGGAGGAACTGTCCAACATTGCCATCACTAGAGCCCCTTGTATAACTAAAAACTGACTCACCACTTCTCTGTTGATATGATTTTGAATTGAATACCTTTGGTGTGTTTAACACAGAAAGCTTTTGGTGACATCCTTTTTGGCTCAGTGAATTTGTGAAGATTTTTCACAATTATATATTTTTTTAATTATCCACAGATTAAACTAAAATTCAAGTTATCGCAGTCCCAATTTTTACTGATGATCTAAGGTAATTTCAGTGAATGGGCCATCCTTGTTGTAGCACTTCATTTAATTTCCATTTAGGAGACAGTAGCATTTCTCATTTGTCATTTGCTGCTTTCCCCCCTTTCACAGATGTACGGGAGGTTGTTGTGGTTTGCCCCTCGGGCTCAGAAAAATGAACTTGTTGAAAACGTTTGACCTCGGCCCCTGCGTCTCCTATGGCTGTAATCTATGGTTGCTTTGACAAATGTGTGCTGCCTTTTCATTCCTTTAATTGGAAAGATAGCGTGAAGAGGAATGGTTTGACCTGGCTACAAACAATGTGTCTGTTGGACATGAGCTATACCGCGGAAGCCTTTACCTTCATACTGGGACCAGTGATGCCTATGGGGCTGCTTTTCAGCATTCCTCTATTCTCTCTCCCTGCAGTACGTGAACTGACTGGTCCAACAGTGGCGTGTGTGGCCTGTTGGGCTTGTGACCCTGTGTGATCCTTACTGAGAAGAAAATATGGTCAAGCCTTAACAATTTCTCATGTCTGTGAATTGATGGACAGTTGCCCTGAAGCTATGTACGGGCCTAAAAAAGCACAGTCAACAAGGATGTACTCAGTAACCTCGAATGGGGAAGCTGGCCTAAAATCACAATCAGGGTGTGGTCGAGCGCTTTTCTCAATAACCTCTTGTCAATGTACAGGTGGCAGCATCCAAACTCTACATGGGACTGCTCTGCATTGGGTTTCCTGCCTCTACAGCCACCCCTCACTGGGGGTAGAGAGGTGGGGCAGGGGCGGCAGGGACCTTCAGATATTCCCTTGTGCGTCCGACTTGAAAGTTTCCGTTCCTGTGAACTTTACATCAAACGCTCATGGGCTGCTGCTGGCTCTTTGAAGTGGCAGAAGGGGAGGGGGTATCTGAGCGGAGTACGGGCCTCTGCCTCGACATGTTCCGGTTCAAAACGGGCTCTGCAGCAGTGTAAAAACAGCTCGGCCAAAGGTCTGGTGAGAATGGCATAAGATCAAGGGTTAGGACTTATCTCTCAGTTACCATTGCTGTCTCATAATGAAACATCTACAGACTCACAAGTGTTATTTTACACACAGTTATTGAAGTTCCTCTTCAAGATTAGTGTTTCTACTGAAGGCCATCCTGGGTGTGATGTCTTTCAGGCGTAGAATATCAAGAAAGCAAACACACAACTATCACAAAGTTACCACTGCTGCTGCTTTATTACTCTTTCTACCAGCTACTGCTGCTACTAATACATCCGTTTACTTATTTAAGTAAAATGTCAATTTCATTTTTTTGTGACGTAACATACCTCATGAGCATTGAAAACAGGAAATCAGTGGAGCTATTTCCAGTAAATGCATAATCAAGTGTGAATTTGTCCACTCATCCTCCTGATGTCATACAGGTCACACCCTTTATTTTCATTTTCATTTTCTCCTACAGTGTTGCTAAATGCAGGATAACCCCTGCTCCACCTTTCTTGACCATAACTAAGGGGCTGAGAGTATCAAACTGATAGAATAGATATATGTGCATATATATAAAGTATAGTATCTAAGTGTGCTGATATCTATTATATCTATTACTTTATTACACCACTTTCGGAAGACATGTGGCTATGGCTTTATACCATATACCTAATGTACCAAATTAATAGAACATTTCAACTCGATTGATTTATTTAGTATAGCCCAAAATCACAAATTTACCTCGGAGGGTTTTACAATATGTACACATATGACATCCTCGGTCCTGGAACCCTCACATCGGCACAGGAAAAACTCCCCCAAAAGAACCTCTAACGGGGAGGAAAAAAAGGAAGAAACCTTTGGGAGAGCAACAGAGGAGGGATCCCTCTCCCAGGATGGACAAAATAGCAATAGATGTCATGAATGAACAACATGACAGAGTTACAACACATTAAATGCAAATGACAGATATGATTCATATAATGAGAGTAGCAGAAAAGCTGTAATGGTATCGGTAATAGTAATAGTAATGTGACTAATAATAACAATGGTGTCCAACATCCAGCCAGATATTTAACATCATTCATATATTAATGCAACTTTTGAGCAACTTTTTTTACATTGAAAACCAAGTCTTGAAGTCCAATGAGAAATAATCATATAGATTTGTTCATCAGTTGCCGCTTTAGTAAAGTGGCATGCTGATATAAGTAAAATAGCAGTAGACTAAAGTATTAATATTACAAATACTTTTAGCATTCCGTCTTCTCTTCTGATACAATGATTAGGCTACATTGTATTTACTAATAAAAACATACATATCAGCTCTATTTGTGTATAAAATAGAATACTAAACTGTGTAATCGTAATGTCACATTGACATGTGAATGTGCCTGTTTACTTGTTTTGTTTTATTCTGTAGAGATAGAACAGAAAGTGTTTCAGCCGACGGGCACAAGGACCATGCGGACTCCTCAGACAGAGGGGGGCCGGGCTCTCGTTCTCCCATGCACCACCATCTACTGACATTGGCCACTGCTCCACATTAAACCCCCCGCATTCAGAAAAAGAAAAGAGGAACCATCTGACAAGAGCAGCATCCACTGGTAGCTGCCTGACTGTCTAACGCGCTCAGCACGCCGCCAGCTCCGAAGCCACACAAACTACACAGGGTGGGGAAAAATGGCCCAAAGTGAGATGCAAAGAGGAAGTTTGAAGAGTGAGGAGTTCTTCTTTGATTCCGAGGCGTCTCTCTTGGATCAGCAAGATTTCGACATGTCTAGTTGCCCTTTCAATGACGTCTTCAACTCCAAAGACTCCCACATGGAGCAGATCAACACTTTTCTGAAAAACGTACAAGTTTTGCTGGAAGCTGCTCGGTTTCTCGAGAGCGCCGAGAGGAAGGACGGAAGTGAGTTTTTATGTGCTGCGTTTGATCCTTGTCGTTTGCCTCTGAATTTCAGGAAAACAAGACTTCATTGTCAATAGTCTCAGACAACAAAGGGCTGAGTTCATTCAACTAAGCACCACTGCCTGCTGTAAGCACAGCCTGCACCAGACTAATATGACTGGTGTATCAATATATCAATTATAGAGTATAATAGGCTCTATGCTTTCACTGGTATCCGGACTATTTGTGTCTGCATTACCTGCATGATGAGTGCTGTGCATCGCTTTGCGCCTGCACAGCACTCATCCCAAGAATCTGTAATATTTTTCACAACAGCATTGATAAAGTTACATGACATTATGATGGTGTGTGTGGGTGTGCATGTTGGCAACCACTCCGATATGATAAATCTGACCACATTGCAGCGCCCTCCAACTCAGTTTAGGATGATGTCATTGTGCCCCCGCAGACTCGATCGAAAAAAACATGTAACTTTATAGATATAACGCAAATGAAACAACTGAATGGTGAATCGGACATATGTAAAACATGCAAACGTATCGCCTGACTGTTTAATTTTCTTTATTTTTTTAATAACTTATAAACCCTTCATATAGGGTTAATTGCAAGTGGCCTATCAAATTGCAAATACATCATGGCCCACGTATCCTTTAATGGCAGCTCATTTGTAACAAATGCAATATTAAAAACGACTTTTTAAAAATGAATTATTAATGATGTCCTAGTTTCCTTTTAACAAGTCATGATTCAAAGACAGTGGAAAATAAGCTGTTTTTCCATCGCTTTGCGTTCAGGGCTGCTGTGCAGAAATGGTGAGCATATGGGCTCGTGCGCTTTGCAAAAGACCTTTGAGTAATATAACCTATTATAATGTTACGTGGCGATTTTTGCAGCAGCAGATCGCAGCAGCTCAGCTCTTCTCTCGATTGTTTGCTTCCAGCTATTTGTGGGCGTGTCCCACTGGTTTCCACATGGCGCAAAGCTCCTCTGCGGTTGGTCAAGTGCGAGCTCAACCCTCAATGCCTGTCAAAGCCATACGCCAATCAGACGCCCGCTCGGTAGCGACGTCATGTGTTGCTGGGCCTGGCTTCAGCCGGCAAGTACACCCCTATGGTCGTGGTGGATCATGGGATTTGTAGGGCTTTTTTTTGCAGCGAGGGGAATGGAAAGAGTGAATATGAGAGGAAAGAATGGCACAAAATGAGTATTTTTATTTTGTCAGTAACACATCAAACAACCAACTCAATCGATCCATTAATGACTGTTGGCCTAGATTAGTAAAATAACTTTTTTTTTAATTTTGCAAAATTTTGATATCCTACCTTTTCAGGCCTGTGATCTAGAATAATGGTGCATATTTGATCATAATTGCATTATAATTCATTTCATCATTATTTTTCTTAATTGCCACAGCAGCAATAACCTCGAATAAACCTTGCAGGAATAATAATCACATTAACTTAATATATATATATATGTTGACTTGTGCCACAGACGTATTTAATCAATAAACTGACCTGCCATCCTAAAAGGTAAATCATTAAATAATTACGGACGATGTCTTACTTGATAAATCGCAGTAACGGCGTGCTAAAAAATGATGTATATTGGGCATGTTTGACAGTATTTTATAAACGCACCGAAAGACTCCGTTTCCCCGAATGCACCGCGAGAGACCGGCCTCTCCGCGAGGTTCCCGCCTCTCAGCTATGCAGCTAACTAACGTTAGGTAAACAAACAGGAGAGGAGAGGAAACGAGCAGCAGCAGTCACTTTGCTGGCTCTGGGCTCCCTCGGGTGAATTTTATATTGTTTATATCCGTTTTTGTAAACATTTAATATCATGTTTCCTCGTAACTTTTAATATTTTGATACACAGATTTTGACCTTTTCTTATAACGAAATCTGGCAAGGCTGTAGCTTGCCAGCTTGGAAACACTGGATTTCTCCCCCCCTCTTCTTTCGACAAAGGCTGCAGATGAGCCAGCGAAGACACTGACCAAAATAATATTTTTATTTTTTTAAGTATCACACAGTCAGTGCAGTAATAACCGATGCACCCTCTTCCCTGTTATTAAAAGAAAACGACCTGTCGTTGCCGCTTTCTGCGAAGCTAACGTTAACCTGAAGAGATCCTAGCTAACGACAGGCTCACGGAAGAATGACGGCTGTTCAGCTCATAAATGTCCAACGATTATTGGAAGCTGCGGAATATCTAGAAAGGAGAGATAGAGGTAATTATATATTACACCAAAATAGGAAGTGTTGTCAGCAAAATTCCCTCACAAAACGCACTCCAACTAGCTTAACGTTACATGAATGTTCACGTCGAGCTGAAGGATCGCTGGATATATGGTCGAGAGAAAAAAGTGCCCAAACTAGCTTAACTGTTAACCACACATTTTCTTTCGACAGAGTGTGAACACGGATATGCTTCGACGTTTCCATCAAGTCCGAACACAAACTACCAGAGGCAAAGAAAATTCCGAAATAAGAAGTTTAGCAGTAACCACAATAGGTAAGACACGTCTCTCTCTCTCTTCCATCCCTGGTACATTGTGGGCACTGTTGACGACGCATTTACTTGCTTTTACTGATGATAGGTGTTCGGAATTCAAACTGTCTTTTGCGTGAGCTGTACTGGGAGGTGGCGCAGCCAGCATGTGGTTTGGTAAAAGCAACGTTTTGGTAAACAAGCGAGCTGTCACCACAGGGGGGGGGGGGAATACAGTTGCTGGCAGCTTTTTCACGGTCCAGAAAAAAACACTCTTTAGTTTAAAAAAATATATATATATATATACAACAAAAAAAGTTTGCATGAATGTTTGTCCAACTAGAGACGTGTTTAGGACATAGGTGCACTGCACATATGGCCGTGCACACCGCTGTCTGCTGGCTTGGGGGAGGAGGCAGCACCGAGGGCTCTGCTAGCTTTTCGTCAGCTGATTGTCAAACGGACTGCAGTGGCTGAGGTTAGGGACCGCGGTGAAAGTGACTGTTTTTAAAGCGAAGAAAAATCATCTATAATGCTCTGCATTCCTCTCACCCCTCGGTCGAATTAGCCCACAGGCCTTTGCTTTATTTTAAATTGAGTAATTATTTCAGTTTTCGGTGGAAGTCACGCTCATTTTCTCCTGTGTCAAATGTATTCTACACTGTGGGAGAGAGGGATAGCTTTGCCTTTTGCCCTAAAGGGGAAAAACTGCTATTTATGGCCGGTGTTGTTTGCAGCTTTCCAATGGTGAATATGTGGAGTCTGTACCAGGATTAATGCTGTTCGAGGGTAATCAGTAATTTGTTGTTACACTTGTTTTATATAATTTAAAGAAAAGCATGTTTGAGCCTCTTGTTGTATGCATCATCAAGCATGCACCACATCAAGCTGTTGATGTGTGTGTGTGTGTGTGTGTGTGTGTGTGTGTGTGTGTGTGTGTGTGCGCGCGCTCTGGAGCTTATGGTTTATTCCATTGTGCAGCTGGATGTAACACTGTCTGATAATCACATCATCAGCTGCTTGAGCCCTTGTCAAGCACAATGCTCTCACTAATGAAAGCAACTCGCCTTTAATAAGAATCTCCAAAGTTAACACTCATTGGTATTGTGTTTTTTTTCCTTGGTGCTAGGCTGCTTACATTAATCTGTCCATTGACAGTCATGCATCAAACGCAGGCCCCACTCTCCCCCTCTCTCTGAGCCTTTTAATATTAATGTAAGAGCGGGACACAAACAGGAAGTGCGCATTACTCATCACGACCGCGGAATGCTGCCCTACTAGTTCTGCATGGCAACAGTCGTGATCAGATATAGGTCTGAGGCTGTTGTCATGAAGCCCCCAAAGAGTTGCTCCAAATAGGGAAATTCTTCATGAGTACGTCAAGAAGCGTCTTGGCCTCTCAGGTGAATGACTCTTTAGGAGGACGAGGACGGGTGCACTCGTAGAAAGAAGTTGGCACAGTTATACATATGAGACTGTGCAGGAATGATGTTTGATCTTGCTCTCCACAGAGACGCATTCACATCTCACTCGGTGAGATGACACCATTTAGCATTTCGCACCATTTCTCCGCATCGTGTTGTGATGCCGTTTATTTCATTCCCCACTGGATTTGCACACCTCGCAAACCAACAAAACAGCGTTATTTGTTCGTCACCACTACTGCACAAGTCACCGACGGGGGCACATGTCTGCGTCTTTAGCGGCCGGCATTTACCCAACGCTCATATTCATGGCTTCCAGACATAGAACGAGGAGAAAACGTGATAATTAGTTGACGTTGTGAACCATTTTCCCCCCCACCTTGCAATGTCCTAATACAATGTCCACAGAAGCCAGAGAGAAAACCGCTACAACTGAAATCTACATCATAGAGTACCTGCACCTCAGTCATATAGAGAGATGCTCCTGTTCAGTACTGGCCTGCTCCAGCCATGCCAGCAGCTGTACCTTCTCAGTAGCGTGTTGAGGCTTAAAGCGATGGGCTTATCTGACTCTGTCCTTGCTTGCCTACCGTTTATAGCAAGGTTGCTTTATCTCATTGACCCACTCCGTGTGTGCATATACATGCGCACACATACACAGTGTTCTGCAGTTGTGTTTGTGTGTGGCCTTGAGCCAGTTTATAATCTCTATCACATTGTTGTGGAGCTCGAGACACAGAGATATCTGATTCAGGCAACAGGGAAAAGAGGTTTGTGATGATAAAAGCCAATGGGAAAGCAAGCTGACTTAGATGGATCTCTCTGTATGAGAGGCCATACTAAGATGTAGTGTGTGTGTGTGTCGCTTGGACCAGGGCAAACCTAAGGCCTCTCCCATTTTCAGATTAACAGATGGTGTATGTGACATCAGTATTGCCCTAAAATAGACTTCCAGTTCCAAAGTTCTTTATCTATTGGGGGAAAAATAAGATTTGGGTCTTCATCACTGTCTGTATCATCGGCACCTTTCAAAACACGTTTGTAAGCTGCTTGACATGGCAAGCACAATTGTAACAGGCCCCCCAAAATACATTTTTATTTAATCACTCTTGAGTCGTGATAATCAGCCGGGAAACACAATGACATGATCACACGGGATCAGATTGTGGTGTAAACGCTTAAAGAGTTTGGAAGAGATTACATTTCGTGATGAGGGTTTCCAAGCAACACGGACACAGTGCAAGCACAGCGGCAGCCGACGACGCAAGTTATGCACTCCAAAGTATTCGTCTTGCAGAAATCGGTGGACTCGCTGCCATTACATAGTAATCATAAAGTAATTCTATATTCACGTACAGACCGTGACTATTAATTTTCCCGACAAAGAAATCATTCTGGAGCACCGAGTCCATTTTTAGAGGGTAGAAGTAGCCGGACCAAAGAGATCAATCCGATTGTAAGTTTATCAGTTTTATTTGTATTCCTTATGTGTGACTGGTTGTCTGATGCGGAACACAGTCATGTATGACCACTACGGAGTCGGAGAATATGTTAGTTGAAACCCGTGAGAAGAGCACGCGGTGTGAGCACTCAGGCTCTCACAGAAAGTGGCTTTCATGTGAGCCCTGTGTTCTCCACCTGGCCACACACCTTTTCATGTTCAATCCAACACACCGCCGCAGTTGACTGAACATCCAGTCTTGCGTACCCAACTACAGGAAATTTAATTTATTCAAATAGAGACATATGGTGTTTTTATTGGTGTAAATAATTCAACTGGAAAAAATCCTTTCCTCTAAGAGCGGGGACATTTTTTTTTTTTTTACTGACTGAACCACAGCCATGCACTGGTCCCTCTGTCTTATCCCTCTCTACCTCCTTCCTCCCACATTCTTACCCCCTCCCCCATATTTCCTGCTTTCATGTTAAGAAGGCGGCAGTTTTTTGGCAGCTTAGTATTAAAAGAAAAAGTACGACGACAGAGGAAAGCATGTTGCAGTATTGATAACCCACAATATAGAGAGTGCTGTGTACATGACTCAGGAGAGGTTGAGTCCCCCCCCCCCCCGGCTGGAGTGCAGTTTGTGTGGATGGGAACTTGGCCATTTAAGCATCAGGAGGAGGGCTCGTCTCCCTTCAGTATGTTGCCTCACAAAGACACTCTTAGGAACCAGCTGATTCACTTTACATTATTAACAGAGCTCTCAACCCTGACTGCTGCTGTGCACGTGAGTGTGTGCACGCTCACACTTGCCCGGCAACACACACACACACACACACACACACACACACACACACACACACACACACACACACACAGAGTTGTGCTGTGCATTGTTGAGGAAGAGGCTGTATGGAGCCACAGTGAATGCCTGGCTGTCACGTTGACGTTTCTTGGTGTACAGGCTCCAGTGCCCTGGGCCTCCAGTTTGGTCTCGTTTGGGATTAATTAATAAATCCATAATTCAAATTCGACAAGGCGCCTATCTCGGCCCCCTGCTTGTCTAGCTCATACAGTTATCTTTATGCTATGACTTACTTCCCCAATCGGAGTGAGTGCGTTGCTTGTTCAGGAGGAACAGATACTGTGGGACTTTGCTTGTTCAGCGTGCGAAACTATGCATTTGCTTAACGTCTGTTTTCTGTCTTTGCAGGTCCACACACAACGAGCTGGAGAAGAATAGGTGAGTTGGCATGCCATTTTCCAAAACATTTAACCTTTTAAATCATGGCCTGCAGGCACATGCACACCCTGCACTGACATGTAAACAAGTCCATCACGTCCTGCTTTCCTTTTTTTGCTCTTCCTCTTCAACAGCTCCTCAGAGCTTAAAGTAAAGGGTCACCCAGTAGCGTTAAGTGAAAGACGTTCCCTCCTCCGCGTTTCCTCCTTTTGCTCGCACACACACACCTTTTTGAATTTATGCAACTGTGCGGTTGCCGGGCTAAGGCTGTCGAGTTACAGTGGGCAGGCAAGGGTGCATGCAGGCGGAGCTGGAGTCAAAAGTTCAGTGCTTGTTTTGATGCAAAGATGTGCAAAGTGTGGAGTTGGCAACAATGTCAGCCTTATGCCCGAACAAAATGTCCTTTCAGCGGCTTTGCGTGATCATGATTCCATCCTGAGTTATATCTCTGCATCCGTGATAGTGATCTACAGTGGAAGAGATGTGTGGTGTTCAGGGAGACCGTGGCTCGTGATGGTTTACCACAACATCTTCTGAGGGCGCCGGCGCTGGTCTCTTCGAAAGCCCTTATCAGATTGAGTTCACCACCCACACAGGGTGCTTGCTAGTGTTTATGCCTAGTGACTTTGCAGGCTTCAAGAGTCAAGTCGTTATGGGTTTTCTTTCGACATCATAAATAAGAGCGGCTAGACTTGCTGGGATTGATGGTAAATGGAGAAAAGAGGCTCGCCTGCCATTTCATTATCTGTGAGGGCGTGGGTACAATGAAGGGATGTGGGAGGCTGGATCCATTCAGCGTAATTACATATCACCTCGTCCCTGTTTTTCTCACCATTCTCCCTGGCAGCCTTTTTCTAAAAAGCATGGGAACATTGGAAAGAGAGGCGTCCAGTGAGTTAAATATAGACACGAGTTGATGTGTCATCTTGGTGCTCATACACGATGCCACTCGAGGCCAGCCGGTCGGCCGACTGGCCTCGGCAGATTGCAGCACCCTTGTGGTTTTTGCATTTTCCTTGTATTCCACCCACACAAAATACATTTCAAAAAAAAGAAAGAAAGGGTGCCGGCTGAAATGTTGCTTCCTGCAAACACAGCGTGAAGGCTGTTTTCGTCAATCGGCCAGGCGCTTCGTAGTACGGCCTGTTCCCATGGCCATTTATGGGCTTTAGTCATCTCTGCCAATCGGAGCACACTAAAGCCTGTAGATGGCAGGACAGAAGGGATCACTGCTGGCTTTGTTCGGCACTGAATTATGGGTACTGCAGAGTTATGAACCGTTCGATGGATAACTCAATGAAGTAAAAATTAAACTGTGCTTGTAAAATGTGATGTAAAAAAAGCGTGCTATTACCCACTCACTTGTGCATTAGCCTCAGTGCGTTTTCAGTACAACATACATTGACCACCTTGCTGGTCCGTGCAGACTCTGAGAGAGGGAACAGAGTGTGCTGGGAACAGGCCGTCCTGTAAAATCCAAATACTAGCACCCTGCTTTATTCCCCCCCTCCTGTCTCCGTCTCCAGTGTGGTGGTGGTGTTGCTTAGTAGGTGAACAGTACAAGATTAATTCAAATTTCCATTAGCAAAGAAAGAGGGTCAAAATTGAAATTGTTGTAATCCATCTTTTTAGAAGCACACTTAAAGTCAGAATCGTTTATAATCCACCCCCCCCCCCCTCTCCTTCCCTTTTTTTGCCAGCAGTTAATCCAATTCACTTTTAAGCACATGCCTCAATGTAAGCTCTATGTATCAGGCATAGTTGTTCACCCAAGTGTGTCAGGCTTATACCATGATTCTACAACAGCAGCAGCAGCTTTCCTTTCATCTCAGCAGTCCTGTAAATTGGAGGCAACTCCTTTATGGTCCAGCCTGTCTGGGGCCTTTTTCTCCAACACTTATCAATCTTGTGTATCTGCCGCCAGCCAGACGATATGCCTTGCATGGCTACCACAGGCCCCGATAGCCTCTGTGACGAGTAGAGTCGTCGGGACAGCGGAGACCAAAGGAGGGGGGGGGGGGGGCAACCAACATTCCAGATGCTCACACTGTGCGGCGGGACCAGATAACATGGTGGATAACATGGCTCTGCGGCTTTCATCATGTACCTCACTAACAGCCCTATTGCACTTCCTCATGTCACTACTAAATAACGCTGCATCAGCTTATATCTGCCCGTGCACTGCAGTTCCAGTGCTTTGATCTTGCAGCCTTTCCACCTATTAGTCCTTTTTCTTTTAAACATGTTGATAACAAATTCCCCAGCTCAGGTTAGTTGTTGGCTGATCCTCGTTTTACAGTGAAATACTGTATTCCAGGGTTTGGTCTATTATCATTCAACCAGTTGCTTTCTCTTCCCTTTTTCAGACGATGACTCTGTTCATGGATAATAATCAATACAGCCGGCTTTTACTTGCTACAATAAATCCTGTCGCTTACCATTTACCCTCCTCCTCCACGGCGACCTATTCGTTTTAATATTGTTTATTATCAAGGCCAGGCTTATAATACACCCCTCAAATTATGTTTCCCCAGTGCCCAGGCAGTGGAAGCAATATTAGCTTTTCCGCTGGATTTTATTTTTTTTTTTTACGAGCGGAGTTAGGCAAACTGTGTGGGTTAAACACTTATCAGTGTGTGCCTGTGGAATATTAAAAAGACTCGGTCTTGCCCATTCGAGCCGGGAGGCAGACCGGTTGTCCTTGGGTGGTATGTAAGGAGCATCCATGAGGTCTGCTCTCTCGCGATTTGTTTTGGCTCAGTGGTATGTGAAATGGCAAATGAAGATAATTACGCCTCTTTTACGATTTGTATTGGTGCGGGTGACCTCGATTGTCAGTGTTTTTATTTTCTGCGTGTGTGTGAGAGAGATAGGCTTCTTTCTTTGGCTGCAAAGCATACCAGATTGTCGAGATATACGTTCAGATTTAAGAGCTTGCTCCTCTTATTTAGCTTTAAAATATCCTTGAATGTTACCGTTACAACCACAGGCCTTTTAGTAACATGTACTCCAGGCAGTAACACTCACTACTGAATATCAATGAATAGGTGTCACATTTTCAAATGGTACATAACTCTGTTGGGATTGAAGTACCTTCATGTAGTTCCTTCTTTATTTTTACAACCAGTGGGCTATAAACCCAGCGCAGTTGTTCCAGCCTTGAGGTTGGATGAGCAGTCAAACATGAATAAGCCCGGGCTACATTTTCTCTGGCTGTGCTGATGCGCCGTGAAGAAAGCCAAACTGCTTCAGCAGTCTTTCTGTTGTCTGCCCAGTGAGTGCATCCTATTCTCAGGCTCCGCTGCGGGGCCTAAAACGGACCATTTGTCCCGACCAACGTGACGACTTGTGAGCTTGTCTTGACTCCGAAAAGCAGCTTAAGGGACTTGATCTTTGGTCTGGTGAGCCCAGCTAGAGCACGCACACGTGCAGGGGAACACCCCCCCACCCCTTCCTCTCGCAGTCCTTAAGAGTCTAGCTTTAGAGCTTTGCCTTAGCGAACGACGTGGTGTCAGGGGACCAGGAAGTAATTGATAGGCTGATGGGATGAGTGGAGGGATGGGTCAATCACACCTGACTAAGGGGAAGCCTCGAACAGCACGCAAGCCTGATCCGCACTGTCAGTGTGAGCATTCCCCAACCGGTAATTAACAATGTGGTGACGCATGAGCCAGTATCAGGGCGGGACTAATCACCACAAGCAGTCAGATGGCGACAGGTTGTGGCTACAAGTCTGCCTCCTCTAAAACCAGTGTGGCAGGTGACCAGCTTTAACGATGAGATCATATCGTGTTTTAAAACTTGCGATTGGGGGAAACTACCTCGTTCAAACTGTGTACTTTGCACACCAGTAAAAGCACCTATACTCCCTTTCAGCCCGAGACGAGATACTTGCGTTTTCACTTGTGTGGGCGTGGAGCTCTGAGTTGAGCTTGAGGAGGAGTGCATTAGCCTGCATTGATTCGCCTCTCTGTCGCACCCACCTGCTTGGGGTTGCCAGGTTTCTGACAGTATAGAGTTTTTACAGGATTGGCACCCTCATCAATAAACTGACCAGAGTGACACAGCGCTGCTCAAAGATGGCAGGAAGTAAGAATGAGCTGACTGCTTTCAGTGTTAGCAGTTCATATGAGCTATATGTAGCCGCTTCATGCAGAGAACACGTCACAGTAAAGACAACAATACATATTATATGGCATATTATATATGCATAATATATGGAATAACATCTGTTTCATCTAATATTATCTCCAGTCAACTAATATATATTTTTGAGAATTGCTACTTGAGAAGTGCCGAGTGATCTCTACACCGCTGCGGACCCCGACATTTCCAGTGGCTTGCTGTCAGACGGTACCAGACAGTGTGAAGTTAGAGGTCGCCATTGTTCAGCCTCACATCCTCAGAAGCCGTCCCCACACAGATGTTCTGTAGGCAGGTGTGAAGAAGGCCCCCTCGCAGGGGGATTGGATAGTCGCCACTTGAAGGCTCCCCCAGCACTCCATTCTTGCCTCGTTTTTCTGACCCTTGACTCGTGTCATCTTGGAGCCTTCTTGTTGTGCCCTCATCCTGATAAAGTGCATCTGCATAGCACTCTGTGGAAGGACTGTGCACGCGGGTCAGCAGGCTTAAACCCGGTGCTTGTTTTTATGTCTGAACGACATGGGAACATTGTCAGTGATTTGTTTTGTAGTCGTTCAAAATTAATCAACTTCCGAGTGGGGACTGTTTGTCCGGGCTGTACTTCAATCCTCTGCAAAGTGTTCACTTCCTCCCACATCGTGTGCCGTTCAACCTGTTCCATTATTGTGCAGGGCTTGTTGATAAGCCCACTTTGGGCCAAATGGGTGAGTCTGCGGTCACATGTTGTTCCTAAAAAAAAAAAAAAAAGAAGCTCCTGTTTTTCCTTCCCCCTCCCCAGAGGGACTTGTCACGTTAGCAGCCGAGCTAACTTAATCTGTACCTTGAGGAGAAAGTGATAGAAAGGGGGGTGGGGGGGATAGGATGCTCGATAAAGACACAAGACAGACTCAATTAAGCTAAATCTGACTATGGCTTCTATTTTTAGCCGTACAGCTGGGGAAAAGCGAGGAAACACCACTGCCTTCTGACCAATCACAGAGGTTGGCGTCTCACCAATGAGAGCTGTGAGACGAAGCAGCAGCGAGACGAGTCTCCACCCCTCACTCTCGTAGCGGCTACCTTGCATGCTCTCTCGTCGTCGGCGCGTGCACTAAACGTCATTATTTATCCGACCCCAGCGGAGCGCCCTCTGTTCCAACTGGCTGAAGTGACTTAGCAAGATAAGTTAGTGAGTTTCACCGAAGTGAGTAAGGTGAGTGTGTGCCACATGAATATCTGTGCGTTAAACGTTGATTTAGAATATTTGGATGGCCCTCCGTTGCAGGTATTAAAACACATCCACAGCTGGATGTGGTCTGACAGGGCAAAAACCACCCCCCCCCCCCTTCCCACACACCACCCGGCCCCTCCCTGCCCCAGGAGCCAACATCTGGCTGGATCCCCGTGGCTTTAGGCCAGGTCCGTTTTAGGAGCCAGGCCATATTGAAGTTTTAATCCAAAGCCTCTGCCCTAACCCCTCAAGTCCCACCGGGCTAAAGGGCAGAGCGAGGGGACGCGGGTGGGTCAGTGCGGGTTTTGAGGAAGCAAGAGGTTAAGAGTCCAGTCACGTGATCTGCAAGTGTGTGTGCTTTGTAAAGGGATTTGGGGAATTCACCAAAGACGCGTGTGTATTGATTAAATTGGTCGTTTGTTGTACAGTGCACCTAAAGGCACGGCCCCCTCCTCTCGTCCTCCGCCGTCCTCCTCTCGTCCCCCCCTCTATGGTCGTCTCTTTCGTTAACTCCATCCCTTCTGTCTCCAGCCTTCTTTCTTTCTCTCTCTCTCTCTCTTCCAACCTTTGTCAGTGGAGCAGATTAAAAGGCAGTGTGCACGTGTGAACTAATCCGTGCGTTGGTGATGAGCTTCGGCCCAGAGTCTCTCGGCCCCCGTTACGTTACGTTCCGCACGGCATGTAACAGCCCCGCTGCACAGCGAGCCCACCCCCGCCCCCGCTCCCTCTCTACTCCAATGAACTCTACACGTGTGTACGTGTTTGTGCACGTGTTTGTCTGTGGCCGCTGCTAGAAGGGGGGGGAAACTCTTCTTTCATCCCTTTCTTCTCAAGCTCGACCGTCTTTTTGCTTCTGTCCCCCCTAGTCCTCCTCTCTTTATCCCCGTCTGTCCTCCGGCCCTCCTCTGCACTTTGGCTTTGCATGGCGGATGCTGTCCGTGTGTGCATCGGCGGGTTTAGCGTGACGACAAGCATCGGTCTGCCGAGTAATAAACCGCGTTTCACTTTATTTACCGCTCGTGGCCTCGCGATTGGTTGAGCGGGGTGGGTTCATGCGAGTCCAAATTGATTTTTGCCTCTCCATTTGCATTTTATTGCCCCCGGTTTCCAGTGTGGTTTCAACCCTGAATCCATATGCGTTTTTACAGCGAGCTTTACTGCCAATCGGAAAGTCTCTCTCTCTCTCTCTCTCTCTCTCTCTCTCTCTCTCTCTCTCTCTCTCTCTCTCTCTCTCTCTCTCTCTCTCTCTCTCTCTCTCTCTCTCTCTCTCTCTCTCTCTCTCTCTCTCTCTCTCTCTTCCCCCCCCCCCCCCCCCACACACGCTGAATCTCTTTTTTCGGGTGGGATTGAGGTCACAACTGTCTGAATGCTCCGAAATATCAAAGTCCATTCCCCCCACCCACCCACATGGAGCAATGCATTTTCACACCCTCTGCATTTCTTTCTCGTTCCCTGCCGTCCAAGCAGAATATGGGTCATCCTCCAGCATAGCTCCCATGGAGTCCCAAGACTTGTTAATAATTGTTTTAGTTCCTCAGATGAAAGAAAAGCGGTTGCTGTGTGTGTGGGAGAGGGATGAGCATTCCCCTCATTCCTCAGCCCCGTTTGTCAAACTTAACAAATGGCTGTCAGTTTGGACAGTCTAGTAAAACCCCTCGGTGGATGATTGAACCGCTTCGACTTGGGCTGCAAGGAAGGCGACACCCGAGGGAGAGCATCTCTCATTTTTTCTGAGGAGCATCCGGAAGAGTTGAGCTGCTGGTGTTAAAAGCATCTGATCAAGTTTCTATCAAGGGACGCAAAAAAGTTCTGTGTTCTTGTGGCTGGTCCCTTTCATGTTCACTGTCCGGTGAAAGATGAAAGAAGTGGAACTTTTCTAACACTTGTAGTTGAAGTAGCCTCACAAGCGCTTACATGCTGCCACTGCCAGAACGTAGAACAAACTATGACTGGTTCAGTTCACTCAGTCAGAGCTCTGAACCTTTCAGGGTTAGGGGTGACATTTCCACCCATTGATGTCCTCCATGCATGAAATATACACACTCGTGGCAAAGCATGCGTGTCTGTCGTGTGTTTTGTAGTCGTCCATCTTCAAATTTGAGTCAGAACTTGAGAGGAGCGAGTGGATTTTAGCCGCTTGCCAGTCGGTAAAGCCGGTGGAAGTCGGGACAGACGGGCTCTGGTTTGTGGCCGTGGCTAGTTTCTGGGCAGATTACACAGACAGAACGCTCCCCTTCCTCCCCCAATCTGTATCTCGCCCTCTCTGTCTCGCTCTGACTCTCCGCATCTATCCCATCTGTCCGTGTTTCATGAAGGAGATGAGGGATGGATGAATCGTTCTGTCAGAAGAAAAAAGAGAGAGAGAGCCCGCAGTTGCTGTAGGGCAAAGATCGCTCTAATCTTGTGTGTGCATGTGGTAACTCCACGGACTAACTGGCACATCAGCAATCCAACGAAATCCAACTTCCGCCACACCAGCTCAGATGTAGCTTTTCGTATTTGCCCATCTTTGCCTCAGTAACAAGGACGCCATTTAAAATCGTAAAGGTTAGTCTCAAGATCTTGTGCCATTCATGGGCTAACGCTGCAACCATCTGTCGATTCATAAATCATCAAAAAAAAAAGTTTTCAACATGAAGGGAAACCCACAGAATAATGATTTCACCATCCCAATCCAGAGCCATTCAACATAAAAGATAGTCTTCGTGTGCATTTGCCATTTCCTGAACATGCCATTTATAGCTGAGATAATAAGGCTGCTGGCTGAAGCACATGCGGCAGGCGCCAGTTTATTCAGCCAGGCTGTTGGCTCTTTGATGACTGTTCCGGCAGTCGACCTGGTGAGTGGTAGTTTCCTCTATTAAAAAAGAAAAAGCCTATTCAGTCAGGTGCCACTGTCTGTACTGGGTAAACATGTGACCCCGGCTGCAACCTGTCATGTGAGAGAGACACACACACACACACACACACACACACACAATGAAAGAGACATAGAACCACATAGGAGGCATAAAAACAGCATCCTAGAAGAGGCATCTTTAGCAGAGGAAAAAAAACACAACCCTGCCCTTTGTGTTAACTCAGCGATCCAGTAAACAAAGGTGGTGAGCAAACACAGAGAACTCTTGTGTTTCCTGTAGTTGGGTGTGTGTGCTCTGCGTTGCATTATAAGCGCTCATGTTTATGGGCTACAGGGCCGAGGGCACGGGTTGTTAATGCACGTTTCAGGTTTTGTCCTCCTGATCAAATAGTTGCTCTCAATTTCACTATGAATTGAGCCAAACGCAGGTTCTACTTCATGTCATTGTATTCCACTGCCGAGAAAACAAAATGGAAAACGGTCCAGGTGTTGATGCTGGATGCCAAATGTGCTATATCATGGGGGACATGTGTACGGGGGCTACCCTGTGTGTTGAGCCCCCGCTCCCCTCCATGTATACTGTATGTCAGCATCTGCAGAGGGTGGATGGCTGGGCCACATGTTCACATGTTGTTTCACTACACATGATGCGGGAGAGGGAGCCTTAACATGCGATCCGCCTCGGCAACCGGTCCGCACCAATTCGAAGCCACCCGGGCTTCATCTCACGCTGGCTATTTTTAACCATGTGATAATGGATTTGGGATGTTTTGGAAAATGCCGCTCAAAGCGTAGGAGGAAAACACATTCTGTGCCCACATTTTCTGTTTTGATTTAATTGCCCTCCGCCACACAGTGAGATCATTTGCCGTTGATTTGATGCAGTGCTCGGTTGGACATGGCTTAGTCTACTCTTAAATGAGGCTTTGCATTACAAAATACTCCAATCACTCCGATGATCTTTGATGTCGCTGTGAATCATGATTCGCGGCTGCTTGAAATGAGCCTCGACACTCGAGAAGGAGGAACAGTAGAAAGTCAAGTTTTACTTTTCTTTCCTCTCTAAGAGGGTGTAATGATGTCTTGATTTCCTTTTGCATGTCAATTTAGGAGATTTACCGCTGAGACGGTCATTGGTGATGTGTAATTAGTGTAATAACTGGGCGAAGGGTCGAATATCCTCCCCCTCTGCTCGTATAGAAGTAGGTCGAATCGTGTGTGTGTGTGTGTGTGTTAAATGGGTTTGAGAGAGTGTAGGATTTGCCAAAGAGACGTGTATTGACTGGTATCTGGGCTGGAAATCTAACTCTCCCCTTTTAAAAGCACATCCAGTAATTATGTCAGACATCTTGGATGGCCTGAGAAGTTTACCATTATTTATGTATTCACAAGTTTGGAATCTAGGGCAGCTGTATATTCGTCTTTTTTTTTTTTTTTCCCTCCATCGCTCGCGCTTCGACTAACGGCGTTGGTTCCAGAGGACATTGAATGGAAAAAGAAGCAGAGACTCAAAAAAATACAATTCTGTCCGTGCCACTCTTCAGGCCCAGGTGTTTCTTTTTATTTCCATTTATTTTAATCACACACAAAGAACACTGGCATGAATATGCATTTTCTATTGTTTTCCCCCGCTCGGCCTCTCTCAATACTCACTGCCCTCAGGAAACGCCAGGCATCACATTTGCACACATTTAATCAAGTGAGGCTTTGACTTTGTGTTCGTAAAATATAACACGGAGCGTAATTGTCTGCAGAGCCAACGAGTAATGTAATTAAAGTAACAGGATGCTCCTGAGCAAGTCAAACGATGTCTCAAGTAATTAAGTCTAAAGTTTTACCTTTTTAAATAACATGGCTGTTAAACAAAGAGAACATTTAGATGACGTGTGCCGTATGAAAAGGGAAGACACTGGAAGATGAGATGCTGTTAGCATCAGAACTAACTTCAGGACTATACGGTCTTTGAGGCCGATGAATATATATTCAGCAAATTGCAAACAAATGGACTGAAACTATGCGACTTGGTTTGAGAGATAAGTTTGCATGTTTCCGTTGAGTTTTTCACACTCCACAAGACTGAGAATGTGCTCAAAAGCCGCCTGTCTCTGAACCGTTCACTCTGCTCTCGCGCTCCTCTCTTGCGTCATCCCTCCGGAGAGTCACTGGAACATTTTCAGCACCACGCTGCGCCGATTGCATCTTGTCATCTTGACGGAATTACGGCTTGTCGCCGCCATTACACGTGTTTCACGTCACGCTGACAAAAATCTAAAAGGCTATTTGTCTGACGCTGGTTTTTGATGACAGAGATATCGGATATCAGAATGTGTGTGTACACAGAGTTGTGTGTGTGCCCTTCAGTGCCCATCCAAAGGCACATGCACTCTGTGTATTTGTGTGCGATATGATTAAAGGACGAGGGAGGTTGACTGCAGCGCTGTTGTCCGCTGCACTGACGAGAGATGTGCATATGATGTGCGTGGGTTCTGTAAGAGCTGTGGCGGGCAGCTCTCCCATACATACCAACAGGGAGGGCTTCAAAGGGCTCCTTTTTAAAGAGGCCTCTGCTTCTCAAACGGCTACAGGGAGACGAAAAAGACGTACAGAAATGACGACATGTATGCCGATAATATAACTGTTTCTCAGCGTTACTCATGAGGCAGTGCTCTGCGTTTGATTTCAACTGAATTGAAGCGAGGGGAAGAAGGCTGGATTTGGGAGAAAAGGGCAGGTCCCGCACGTGATTCACGGGGAGGAGAGAGGAGAGAGGAGGGTGGAGGGTGGAGGAAAGGTGTGGTGCAGTGACCCGGGGCCGGCTGGCTGCTCGCTCACATTTCAAAGCCAAAAAGGCAGAGCTGCCTGCCTGCGTACCCATCTGGGGCCCACACACACACTCACACTCACACTCACACTCACACTCACACTCACACTCATACTCATACTCATACTCATACTCACATTTAAGCATGAAAGAAACACACATACGCACACTAGTAGGAGTGGAAGCACCCCATTGTCTCAGGAGGAATGGGAAGGCCGGCTGTGTCTGCGGTGAGCCTGCAGGTGGTGCCTCTAGGATTTTGTACTCTTTAATTCTGATGGGTGTGTAGCAGGACAATAAATCTGCAGGTTCTGTTTTTGCTGGAGATTTAAATGAAGACTTAAATATCGCTAGCGATCTACCAGTTGAAATGCATTTGTCGCCCTTATTTCAAAAAATAACTAAGCCGAGCCACCGGTGAAAACGAAAAACTCTTAATTCTACAGCTGCACACATTTACGTTTCCAGGTAACTCTGGTGAACTCGTGGGAGATCAGCAGCCGTTTCAGACGTGCTTTCCTTTTGAATGGCCAGTTACGTTATCGGGCGATCTGTATTGAGACTATAGTCCACCGAAGCTCACTGCCTCACTCCCAGAGGGAGAGCGTGGGCTTTCAAAAGCGGCCGTTTGCTGCCGAGGTATATCCTCAAGGCAGCGGGGAAAGAAAGAAAAACAAGGAAACATGCTATTATATTCGCTTGCAATCCCAGGAATCTCCCACAGCTGAATACCAGGAAAAAAGAAAAAGCCAGGCTTTTCTGCCCGTGTTGTCTTGTCAGCGAGGGATTTGATGTCCCTGCTGTGCGTGACAGTTTGGAGCACCGGTCCCGGTAGCAACTGGCCACGTGTTATGTAATCCGCCACAGATGAAGAGCTCTCCATTCAGGCGGCCCTACAGCTCGCTGTGCCATTCACTCGACACTGGGAACACAAAGGGCCTTTGCCACGAACAGCCTGCATTAGGGAGGGTTTAATATGCGCTCTGTTGACGTACTCCTTCGTCACTTTGTTGGTCTTTCCACCCGGCCGGTTGCAGGGTTCCTGTCATTCATTGCGGTTATGGCTTTTGATATAGATGATTGTTGTTTTTAAATATTTGTTGAGCACTAGAAGGTGTGATTATTACAAAATAAAAAAATACCTCAACGAGTTCCAACTTCACATTTTAGAATCATTGCGTCGCTGATTTAAAAAATCTTTTATAACGAAGCTAAACATAGCTAACTAGTAGCACAGCATCAGGCCTGCTTTTAGCTCTTCAAGATGCTACAGCTAGTGAGCGTCTCCGGAGAGCAGTTTAACCCGCGACGAAAGCGATGCCACATTACCAGCAACCCTTCGTCAGCTTTATCGCTGAGGACATGACGTTATTGGGCTGCAAAGCTGATCCACTTGCTGTTTCTGTAACTGGCACCAGTCTTCCCTAAGGCCTGGGGCTCGTTGCGGTGTTCATGGCTGCAGGAGGAGGCAGAGGCACGCAGGTATTAATGGTCACAAGCCGCCACTCGTATCGTAAGCCGCGAGTGGCTTAAGCTCGTTGGCTGTGGGTCCGCACGATAAACAAGCCTTTTAAAAGGGATTGGGAACCTGTCTTGGGGGCGTCGCCGGTAGCTAGTAGCTTATGACCTTTAACCCTTTTACTGAGACAGTTAGAGATACTGCTGGTGTCGCAGATAAACCAGTCTCAGCCATTATCTTTAGTTGCCTGTGTAGTTGCTCTGAGGACATAATGTTCTTTTTTTTTTTTTTTTTACCAGAATTTGTTCAGATATACTAGTAAATACTTTTACTAATTAGCAGGCAGCCTAATGCGTAGTACTCCCTCTCTCTTCTCTCACAGTCACGCGCTGTTCCTCCGTCACCACTTTTGTTTTTCCTTCTTGTTTTTCTGGGGCTTCTTGTAGTTATCAGAGTTGCTCCACAGCAGAGCACATCGTGCACCCAGAGATTAGGACAAAATGTCACGTCGACGTCTCTCCCGTCTGTCTGGCAGCGAGAGGTGCGGGGAGGGCGTTTGAGGGCAGCGTGTGTGTTTGCTGTAAGAGGAGATCACACCGTGCAGAAAGAGCTGAACTTTCAAGAAGGTGCCGGCGTGGCAGACTCCTCCTCCTCCTCCTCATCGTCATGCGGGTGGGGAAAGGGTGTTGATGTTTTCGACACTGACTCGGCACAAAGTGGCGATTCAGCAGCTCCTCGCACCGCACTCTCTAATAGAGGGCTGGGAACCGTAATGGGGAGTTTTTGGGCTAGATATGTGGTGCCTGTGCGGTCAGCGTATCCCCCCCCCCCCCCCCACCACTGCTTCCTCCATACATTCATCCTGTCAGTTTGATTCAGGGAGAGGGGAGAGGGGAGGGTGGAAGGAGGACAGGAGTGGTTGTAAGTAGGGGTTATCTGAGGTGAGATGGTTGTTTTAGATGGTGGCCTCCTCGCGTCTGTTAGCACGGCGCCTGTAGACATACACGTCCGTACAAGACCAGTGTGTCCTCCTGCTCTGCCCTCGCAGCCTTCGTTCTTTACCCCCCCCCCCCCCCGTGTGGACATTTTTGAATGAACAATATGTCCTTACGGTGTCCACACGCATGAGTGGTACGCTCGTTTAAGGAGTTAAAAATACCGGTATGTTCATGAGCAAAGTGTGCGTTTGTTCTTGCACGTAAACGTGAAATTACATTCGTGTCAGCTCTTCGGCTACAGCTGCACAATAAATCATTTATTGGCCCATCAGCAATGCGGAAACGTTCCCCCGTACATGGCCTACTTAAGTTGTAAATGGTTCCAGCAGCAAGCGGGGCAAATTGCAGACGGACTGCCTCGTTTTTCGATGATCAAGTAATCATGACATCACTGTGAACAAAATGGTCACAGTTGGGATTGCTGAGGCAGATATTCTGCCATGGTGTCCTCTCCCTGTAGCGTCTCCTAGACATCTCCCGGGTGGAGCTGCGTGTAGAGGAAGAGTAGATGGTGATTAATCGCCAGCTGATGTCTGTATACGGGGGGGGGGTGTGTGTGTGTGTGTGTGTGTGTTGGGGTTCGTATGAGACAAACACAGATAAAGAGGAAAGGTGGACTCTGCTCTCGCCCGTGAACAGAACTGATTACACAGACGGATGACCTGAGCCGGACCCATCATCATTACAAACCTCCCCGTGTGTGTGTGTGTGTGTGCGTGTGTGCGCGTGTGCGTGTGTGCGTGTGCGTGTGCGCGTGCGTGCGTGTAACGCTACCGACTGAATCGGGGGGGGGACTCCTCTTTCACTACCCAGACACTTGTCTTGTTCATGTTGTTTAAGCACACACTCACGCAAACTCTACCGGTGTAAAGTTTGCTCTCCTCTCGTGTTCTTATCACCGTCGTCCATGCATAGCTGAACCTCTCCTTCACACACACACACACACACACAGGCAGATATACTCCATCCAGTGCTCACAAGAGCATGTCTAGCCCGGTGTAATCAGTGCAGTGAATTCCTGCTCTGGTCCCCTGGGCTTGTCTCCTTCGCCCCCCCCCCCCCCCCCCCCTCCACAGAGATTGTTCCTGAGGTCCTGGATGGCTCCACTGAGTCCACTGACTCTTAATGTCTCTCCACTTTTCCCCTTCTGGCTAGCTAAAAGGGCAGCCCCCTGCTAATGGAGCGCTGATTGTGTTATAACTACAATTATCACCCTTTACCTCTCAACTGGGGAGCCATTAGCAGGATAGATAGAACCCCGGGCCTGTCTGCAGTCACGGACTGAGGGACTGTCAGGATGATGGAGCGGAGAAGCCGAGCGGGGTCCAGGAAATGCCATTACACCTTTCTCACACACACACACACACACACACAGCTAAAACTTGTTTGTAATGTAGACGAGAAGGGTAACTAAAGCTGGGCGCAAGAAATACCAGCAGAGGAGAGTGTATCGTGAGGCTTACACGAGACGTGAATCAAGCAACCTGCAGTATGTGTGTGAACTATAAGCTGGAGATTTACAAAACATGCGCCGGGTTTGCAGCCGGTGGATTGTCACAAAATAAGAATACAAAGTGTCTTAATGAGTCTGCATCCCAGGATGACAGAATGTATTTAGGTGCTGAAGTGCAGATCTTTTAAAAGGGAAACATCCCCTCAGATACTTTAAGGGCTTTAAACAGTGTTTAGGGTGAACTGTCCCTTTAAGAACCTCCGGACCTTTGATTTCTTACAATTCCTCGGTGCTATTGTAGCAAGACATTTGACTGCCAGCATGCCCGACATTTCTCTTCTTCCTGTCCAGGCCTAAGCCCCCCCCCCCTTCCGTACGTCATCGTGGGTCTAATCATTCCGTTTCTCTCTTTCCCGCGCAGACGAGCTCACCTGCGGCTGTGTCTGGAGAGGTTGAAGGCCCTCATACCCCTGGGACCCGACTGCAACCGGCACACCACCCTGGGCCTGCTCAACAAAGCCAAATCACACATAAAGGTAAAGGAGCTGACGACTCATGAATATGAACCGCATGGCGAAGGAAGAAAATTAAGCAATAAAATGTATTTGACCCTCAAGACTTAAAAATGTGACGGTGACGCACACGTGATGTATTCTGCCACAAAGATGAGAACCAGACAAGTTAACATAATGATATGTCGATACGAATGCTCTAACATGCGCTACCATAAATAAAATAAACATTAATCCCTAATTCGACGACCTACCGCTGCGACCAGCGTTCATCGACGAGCTGTTGTGTAATAGATTACAATACAAACATCCAATGAGGGGAAGAGCTCGAGCACATCCATGAACAATTCCACCCAAATGTTTTGACGACAACACGACGTTGATTGTGTGAATATCCTACATTTCCCTCAGCATCAAAAATTGACTTATGCAAACAAACCTCAAGTGTGAGCTGCATTCAGCTGGTCACTGCCCGAGCATGTAACGCGCTACGACGTCCTGCTTCACGCTTTCCCATCCACTTAACAGCAGACGGAGCATTCTGCACGGGAAACGCCTGCCGTGGTGTGCGTTCATGTAACGGAGGGGGAGGCATAAAGCCGGCTACTGTTGTTGTGAGCCCCCCCCTCACTACTGCCATCACCACTGAGCACTTCTGCTGCTGTCAGCTTGAGTCTCTCCATCTCTTCTTTTGACGGCCTATTGTTTCGGTGCGTCGCCGGGAGTCTCGCTGGTCACGGTCGGGCGAGCGGTGACGTTAGGCCACAATGTTAGAAGCCCGACGTGCGGCACCGTATCCGTCCCCGCCGCGGCAACGTATCCGTCCCTCCCTCGCACCGCAAGGCGTACGCAAGAGGCACCGCGGTGTAAACGAGGCAGGTGAGGGGAAATCATTTAGGGGTGTCGGAGCTGGCGGGAGGAAAGTCCAAGGGAACCAAATGGTTCAGTGGCTGAATTCTACAACAGACGACGTTTGTTTATTTTCGTGCCGCCTTTGTATTGTGACAGCCTTTTGATATGAAAGGGATTTCCTTAGAGACAACATAGTTGTTCTTCCAGCTTTCCTTCTCTCACTCCGATCAACTCTGTATTCCTCCACCGTCTTGCTCTCTCAATCAATCTGCACCCACTCTCTCGCCTTTTTGATTATCCGGCTATCCCCTCCTCTTGCACACTTAATCTGTACGTTCTCGACTCACCCAGGTGGTTTCATATAGTTCACCATTGTTTTGTCTTTCTCCTGAGCAGAAACTTGAAGAGGCGGACAGGAAGAGCCAGTACCAGCTGGAGTCTCTGGAGCGGGAGCAGAGGCACCTCCACCGCCAGCTGGAGCTGCTGAGGGGAGGCAGCGGTGCTGCAGCCCAGAGCAGCCCTGGGGAGGGGGAGAGGATACGCATGGACAGGGTGGGCTCCACCCTCTGCTCCGACCGCTCTGACTCGGACCAAGGTGAGTTGGGCTCCGGGGCTCATTTTGCCCTCAGAGTCTCCTCTGGGGCTGGATGTGAAGTGGAGCTGAAAACATGTAAATGCTTCCTGAGAGTAGACTTTAGTTAGTCTAAGTAACAAACATTTAAATTGAAGCCCTGTTTTTTGTCACTCCGACCTGGTGCAGTCAAGTGAAACTGAATGCTTATTGGATACATATTTATCTACATGGACTACGGCAGGTAGGGATGTAAATAGTGTTTGACTCTATAGATAACACTTTGTGTTGCATAGTTGGTTTTCGGTTTCTTTGTGGGATTTGTTGACTCGTAACAAGATTATAGAACATCAACTGCATTATCCTGGCAGTGATGTGTTTCCCCACTAACGAGTTCCTCTCTCTCTCTCTCTCTCTCTCTTTCTCGCTCTTTGTTCTCCTCTCCGTCCTCGGCTGCAGAGGAGATCGAGGTGGACGTGGAAAGCACGGAGTTCTCCCATGGAGAGCTGGACAGTGTGAGCACAGCCAGCACCAGCGACCTGGACGACCACAGCAGCCTGCAGAGCATGGGCAGCGACGAGGGCTACTCCTCCTGCAGTGTCAAACTTGCCTTCTCCTCCTAAAGCCCCCACTACCACTACCACCATGCACCTCCTCCCCGCCAAACCTCGCCCGCCCTCCCATCCGTTCGTCCACCCAGCCAATGCCTACACACACACACACACACACACACCTGGTCACCTCTGACGATAACGGCCACGCCCCTGCTTCTGAGCAGCGCCCCCCCCCCCCTCCTCCTCCAGCTCCTAGCCTTTAGTTCCCCTCCTCTCCTCCTGCTCTGCTGAACCCACTGATGGAGGAGCTCCACTGAGAGCTTTTCCTCACTTCTGAACGTTGAGCCGCCCGACAGCAGGGACCCAAACAAACACCGTGACGGGAAACTGCCAATTGATTTTAATCTTCTTTTTAAAGGGAGATCAGAGACTTGGTTGACATGAAAAAAAAAAAAAATACCCATCTTGATTTTAAAACCCACGCAATGAAATTAATAGTTTTGTTTCTTTTATTTCCTCAAACTGTCGTATGTCTGACTTTTTTGTGAACACACGCGACCCCTGATTTGATCCAAAATGCACTTAAATTCATATGATAGTGAAATAATTCGTTCTGTGTGTGTGTGTGTGTGTGTGTGTGTGTGTGTGTGTGTGTGTGTGTGTGTGAGGAGCTCGTCCTGTGTAAACCTTTTTAACTCTGGTGTTGTGTCTGGATAAACAGGAGCACATCTAATCTGGACTATAATCAACACTGTGGGTGAACTTTGCTACATCAACACAGCTGGGCCCTGACAGACGTCCCTCGAGTCCCCGAGTTTAAAGCTCGTCTTATTGTTTTTTCATTACCTCTGCTTCGACAACGCAGAGGCACTCATAATGGTGCTATTGTGGAACAGACCCGACGGGGAGGCCCGATCAGATCCACCACCATGAAGCTTTTAAAGCCAAACACCGAGCATGGAGGAAAACAACCTGAGGAAACAAACAAACAAACAACAACATTCCTGTCGAATGTGGGTGCTCAGTGCATTTTCAAAGAATAGAAATTGTAACTTGTGTGTTTTTGTTTTGGTTTCCCTCCCCTCGACAAGCAGCTAAGCTATCCTGCACTTGCCTACTTTAGAGCTGTCCGTAGAAACGGCACAAAAACAGCAGCAACGATGAAAAAGTCCAAACAACAACAAACTTTGGAATAGATGTCCATCCTCTTTCCAGCAGTAACAAGCAATAACTCTTCAAGTCCTTTTTGTCTCGTCACTTTGAACACCCTCCCCCTTTGTCTTCTTCTTCTCTTCTCCCCTGAAAGACTGTGTGACCGTCCAAAAAGCTAATTTCTTTTTTTGTTTGTTTTGTACATACAAATAGCTTAATGAATTAAACCTTTAAAAAGGATTTTTTTTTTTTTTTTTTAATGAGTTCATGGATAGAACTATTGCCTCTGTTGCTGTTTGACCTGTGATTATTGTGCATTTTAAATTCCAATGTTGGAAAGATTAGATCCTCTGCAGAGTGGCGGTGGATGGGGAATAGACACTATTAGTTTGTTCGGTTTACAGGTGGACACTTTTACAAGTTGCTCGTCCTGTTGCTGCCCTGAGAAGGAAAAGAAAAGTTACTCTATGAAGCAACTTAAAACAACACAGACAGAGCAACTTCCCATCCATGACTTCTGAGTTTGTGTGGCACTCTTTTTTAATTTATTTTACTTTTTTCCTCTTGTTTATAATATTCATAAACTGGGAGAGGGGGGGGGGGCTGTGTATGGCATTCCACTGGTGGTGAGGTGATCTGTGGGGGAACGTGAGAAGAAAACGGGTTGTATGATGTCAATGTTCGCCATCCCAACTCCACTGGCATTAAGAATTGCACTCCAGCCACAGTTCTCTGTATTTTACTTTATTTTATTCTCTCTCGTGGATCTCACATGAATCCTTTTGTCTGTGAAAGAAAACAAAAAAAAAAAATACAACACCTCCCTTTTAAATATTTATTTCTCGATTCCTCAAAGGAGCAACAGGGGGAAAAGAAGTTAAATTATTGTTCCTGTCTTACGTTACTCCTCTTTCTGATGCTTGTATATTCCTCATTCCTTCTTTTGAAAATTGTATATTTGATGGCTTTATTTTTTGTCAATTGTTTTTGGGAGGGGATAAGAAATGTAGCCATTGTGTTTTCCTGATGTTTTATTCGATGGACACTTGAAATGTAATTGGCCCCGACGCTGCTCCTATAGTGCTGAGCCTCGCCTGTTTAGAGTCGCCCCGACAACACGCTATGCCTGTTACCGTAAACGCTGACCGAAAAACAACCGGATAGACAAAATGGCTTCCGTACGACGCGAGGCGAAACATTCGCCATCTTGTTTTGTATGTTAGCCAGGTCTGTACTTGAAAGGGGGGTCATCTCTGCACAAGACTTATCGATAGCAGAGGACTTTACTGGCTAACTATTGAGCCGGCTACACGATAACAGGGGTCTAAAACTCCACTGGCCTCTATCAGGAGGATCGTAGTCTCTATTAGACTTGTGTCTTACATTTTACTTTACATTTACAATTCAATGCCTCCGACTGAGCATTTAAAGAAATAAACAGAACAAGAACAAATCCTTTGGCTCCTCTAAAGGACGTCAACAAGGTGTAGAGTTTGACATGTGAGCTCTTTGCGGAGCTCTGTTGAGGTTGTTGGACTTGGCACTGAATCAGAAAGTATCCGCTGCTGGTGCTTGATTATATGAAAAAAAAGAAAAATGCCAAAACCACCTCAGAACACCTCAGTGTCCTCTCTCTTTATCTCTCTCTCTCCCTCCCTGTGAGGGACAGTTTACATGTATTCTACCCATGTTTAAGTTATTAACGTTCAACTCTTTTCTGTTTTTTGATTTAATGAACCTGCACTGTTGGCAGGGGGGGGAGGAGAAAAAAGTCCCGTGTTTTGACGACAAATGAATTCCACTCCGTGTGCCGACCGGAATCTCATCCCAGTGGTGTTTTAACCTGCTCAGAGTACAATATATTTTTACTGCATTGGGACAATAGTGTTGTTGTTTATCACTGAAATGTGTGAGAACCGTCTGGCACTCATTGTATCGTCTCATGTGGAAAGCTAATCTGACGTATTCCCAGATGGGATAAATCCAACTTTCAGAACTGATTTTACTGAAGCCAGGTCTGTCCTCTCTCTTATGTGAGCGTACAGTGTGTGTGTGTGTAAGAGAGTTAATGTGTGTGTGTGTGTGTGTGTGTGTGTGTGAGTGTGAGTGCTCGATGATCTTACCAAGGCTGAGCTTTAGAGAGGCACCTGGTCCATGACTAGTCTGCACTGATCTCGGTTGGGCCGATTCCCACCTGCTGCTCGGTAAACATCAGACTTCTGCACAGTATTTGTCATGAAAAGACAAATGCATCCAGGCAATGCTGTAGATTACAAACAATAGCGTATCTCCATAAGCTGGTGATCACAAAGCTACGTCTGTACCCGTCGCTGCAGTGTCTTTTTGTAAACCACACTCCATTCTGGCGTCTTGGCATTGAGCGAAACGGAGTCCAGGAGGTGAACCGAGCGAGCAGAGTCGTCCTGTTGTTCTGAACCTGTGGCCGTCCTTTGTAAAACATGCAGTCTGATGCTGATTCTAGCCGTGTACGTTGAGGATGCAATACTTCAAATAAAAATAAAAATAAAAAGATTTTCGAACCTGAATGACTCAACCGGCCTCTTCATACCATGCAATGTGTCAATGCTGAATGTAAAGCGATGATTCACGCTGCAGAACGTGCTGTATTCACTGTATTGACTTGCAGTTTCAGCTGTTTTTTTTAAATGTATGCCTTCGTGCTGGCGGTCCGTCCGGTCCATTCTTGTGGACGCATAATCTCAGAAGCACCTGCAGCGAATTTCTTCAAATCCGATGATGAACTGATTAGGAATTCATTGGTCAAAGGTCTCTGTGGCCATAACTCTATAATTCATATGCTAATTGTGACAATTTCACACATGCGTCTAAGAGATTAAAATGATGAAGTGATGACGTTTTGGACAGACATGGAGATAAACTGCAAATTGAATGGTTAGTGGGGAGCATAAAACAACGAGGTGGTGATTCTAGTTTGTATTAGCTGTCTTCTATTATCCAAATTATTCTCACTGACCAGAGTAACATGTTTTTTTTATTCCCTATATTATGCAAGAATCTCTGTCAAAAACGTAATATATCATAAAATGGTGGTTGCCAGCATTGAGGTGGATTGTGAGATGATTATGGGAAAGAATCCCATATGCTGCCTGTTAGTCTACCTCCAGCGATCTGCACGTGCCACGAATCTGTAGATCACAAGATGTCTGTGATCAAAGCAGTCTTGTGGGGAGACTTACAGGTTTTCTTTCTCTTTAAGAAACCACATGAGCATCCACCACATGTGTAATATTCCTCTCAAGTGATCACGGCTTGTGAAAAAAGGGTTAAGAGGCTCGACCTCCCAAGTACAAAACCACCGTCATGCGAGTAACGCAGTGATAATGAAGACGTTGAGCCCTCGGTGTCATAAAGCACTCACTGTATGCTCATAATCCGGTTTGGATTACATCTCCACATCAGCTGTCCCTGACAGCCTGTGACTGTGTTCATCTCGAAACAGAAAGAAGGACGCGTCGAAGTGGACACATAGTTCTAGGGTGTGTAAAACGAAGTGTCTCAATAGAGAAAGCAATAAAACAAACTCTTTGTTTACAAGCTCCCTCTAGATTTGTAATTGTTTTATAAATTGTGAAATACATAAGCAGCAGTATCAGTATCAATCGCACTGTGGAGTCAGAACACCAGCAAGGTATTTAAGGTCATATATAAGGTTTGTATTTTTTCTGACAAAGCCACATAGTCATTGCTGTGTGTGTGTGTGTGTGTGTGTGTGTGTGTGTGTGTGTGTGTGTGTATGTTTGTGTGTGTGTGTGTGTGTGTGTGTGTGTGTTGGGTTTGGGGAGACAAACCCAACACGATTTCAAACATAAAGGGAGATATTACACATGTTCATATGGTGTTTTTTTTGTCCTCAACAAAGCTGTTGAACTCTACCTTCAGAAGGAACACAATGTGAAGCCACTTTGTTGTTGCAGTGACAACAGGCTACATCCTGGCTGGTCATGTCGAGAGAGATGCTGCCACCTAGAGGGCAGAAACAGTAGTTAAGTGTACTTTGTACTATCTCTACAGCATCGGCACACACACAGGTAATGATATGAATAACACCACATCGTTAATGACATAATGTAATGAATAAATCCAGACTAGTCCACTGCGCGGCAATTTATACTATTTTCCAATACTGTTGAAAAATAAATCTCTCTCCATTATATAATATATTCTAAATCATATTGCTGTAACACATCGCAGCGCGAGCCACTAGGAGGCACAAGAGGCCTGCAAATGACCAATAACACACTGAATGACATCACCGCTGACTGACTGCGTTTGTTTTGTATCAGAATCAGAATCAGAACCGTTTATTGCCGAGAACGTCACACATACAAGGGATTTGACTTGGTGAGTGGTGCATAACAATAAACAATGAACACGGTGCAACAACCGAGACATCATTTAAAAATAGAAAAATATTAAAATGTACAATCGCAGATGGTAAAGAAACATAACAGTACTTCAAAACAAGTATATTGTAAAAGTGGCAATTGTATTTATAGAAGCCACTGGTTCCTCTATTCAACAGGGATTCTATTCTTCCAAGACCAGCAGGGGGTCCTAACCAGTAGTGTTATATAGTACTATCTTATATTGTTGTACTCTGTAAAAAAGTGAATTTAGCTTTTTCGACATTCCTAAAACAGAGTTTAACATTGTTAAATACATAGATTAGGATGCATACAGACCCTTCAGGACTGACTCATCCGAACAGCAGGAGGAGTTGGCTGCATCTTATTGTGCCACCAGGCTGCACAAAGGCACTGCTGGAGTACATTGTTACTCCCACGTCAAGGAGCCTGTGTGAGAGAGATTACAGTGGGAGAAAAACAGCAGGACTACAACTATTTTCATGATATCATGTTTGTGTTGCTCATCTTGACATCAACTCCTGGAAATGTCATTTATAATGGCTGTTTACCCGCTCTCTCTTGTCACTGAACTCAGCGCTGCAGTATTAACCATAGTTATATGTTTTGATTGTGTTCATGTACAGTTTGGTTGTTGTATGAAATCAGGCGGCAACCTCCGGGTCTGAAAAGTGAGGCCGATGCTGAAGTGCCTTAAACTTGCATTCTTTCTAATGGCCACCAGGGGGCGACTCCTCTGGTTGTATAGAAGTCAATGAGAAAATGACTCTACTTCTCACTTGATTTATTACCTCAGTAAACAATGTAAACGTGAGTTTATGGTCTTCTTTCATTTGGTAAATGATGGTCCCATTTAGACTAAAATAGATGATTCAGCAGTGTGTGCTTCAGGGTCTGGCTACCTTGTGATTGACAGGTCGTTGGCGGCGTTGTTCAGCCTCAGGACTCTCAGCATGGCCATAACAAGTCTGCAGCACTCAAGACTTGATGTTTCTCCTTCAGGGTGTTTCAGTGGCACTGTGAGGTGGAACCCAGCCATCCAATCAGAGACAGGTGAAAGTAATGAGCTGCTGTTGATGAAAGTTTTAGAGAGTAGGCCCACCCACCGGTGAATGAGAGGCAAAGACACGTCTGCGAACATGAAGGTAAATATTCAATAGACGGAGATGTTTTGCACCATAGTAGTAAAAATAGAAGTGTGATGTTTTGGAAAGCACGCTTCAGTCGAGGTCACTTCTTTCTCCTCCGACACACAAAGTCCTTGAGTCCTTTTGATACCCTGAAAAGTATACTAGTATACTAGTATACTAGACCTATATTATTTTGCCGCTTTGGATAGACTTCTAAAAATACTGAGGCAGCTTTTTGCACAAAGCGCTTTGGAATCGGATCACCCGGAAGATCCACTGACAGATGACGGTCACGTGGGTCAGGTGTGTGTGCGGGAATCGAACGCAGTCGCTGCTCTCCTTTTAACAACTGAATTGTGTGCAAACAGAATGTAAGCCTCGCCGCCGAGTTGAAAATGTTTCTGGCGTGCTTTGGGTGTCCTGGAATGAAATGAGACAGACTGGCTGTTGGCTGGCGCTGCCGCTTGTGAGGAATGTCACCAGGCCTTCACTCCCTTCGTGACTCATATACTCTGGACTTCATCGCTATATATCGTAGTTGTTGTTGTTGTTTTTCACACTTCCTTTGCAGGGAATTGTTCCATGCAGCCAATTATTGTGCTGCAGTGGGAGGTCCATGGAGGGAATATGAGGGGGTGAAATGAAGCAGGCCAGCGGGACTGAGTGTGGCGATATGCTTGGGGGGGGGGGGGGTTCCTTTAGCGATGCGCATGAGTCATCGTCCCCACAGTGAGGCTTCTGACATCACAGGGGCCTTATCAGAGGAGACCAATTCCCCACCAATGTCCTTGACAGCTGATGGATGAAGGATGAGCTCTCTCTGTCTCTGTGTGTGTGCTGTGGGGCTAGTCAGTCAGGATGAGGAGACCCAGCAGGCATGTAGGTCCCACCTCACGTATCCAGTCCTCGCACACAAACTCAAAAGCCCGGCTGGAAATAGTGCGCATCACCCAGACAAAGATAAACCGTGGAGAGATCCAGGCAAGGTTTCCCGTCAGCAGCTTGTTTGCCAGTTGTATTCAAGTTGCACATCCATCGGGTTGAGGAGGAGCTTTAACACGTGGACAGGGCTTTTGAATAGATCAAAAGGCCGATTATAACTTGAGACAAGGAATGTATACGTAGTGGCTTTGGGGTCATTAGGCCGCCCAGGAACACTGAGACATTGACACTGATTTTTATATATACGGTGTATATATATTCTATAAATATATTTTTATATTGTCCACTGAAATCAACTGTTCTATCCTCTGTTTTTCTTGTTTTCTGTTGCAACAAGCATCTTGTACAGAAAATGCATATCCTTACTAAATGGGGTTTTTGTAATTCGAGCATCTATTGAAGTGTGTGAAGTGTGGAGCAGCATAATTGCACAACAACTGGTCCCTGTATCCCATTTGCACTCTCATAAATACATTTCCTGTTTAGCAGGTGTGGAAGCCTGAGGAGACAGGTGGGACGTTTGTCAGTTGCTGTTTCATTCTTTGAAGGAAGGCTGGAGCATGTAAGTCAAACACGTGCTCATTGTGTTTCCTCAGGAAGATCTTCAGTAGTACCAAGTATATTTGCACCTTCGATAAAGAAACGCTCAACGCGTATTCTCCCTGTTATTGTGAACACAGGAATGTTTGCTCTGCAAGTGCTTTATTGCTTTCATGCCTGTGTTGTTCAGAAACTTTCATAGAGAATTGCCTGCACTGAATTTCCTCTCAGAAAACAAACGTGCATGCTTTCAGCATGCAGACAAAGGTCTGTAGAACACGGTGTGGCATAATACACTGCACTGTGCAAAGTAAAAAAGAAAATCAAATAAATACCTTTGTGCAATTTGTGGCCTTGCACGTTAACAGAGAGTCTGTTTGATGTTACGAGTTCTCCCTGATGTTGAATTTGAACTCGAAAACTCGAGCTACAATAACAAGCGTCTTGACGTAGAATCTCAATAATAAATCGGTTGCACTTTGTGTCTGTAGCTGTGTCTGTAGCTACCTGACATTGTGGTTTCGGAGATGTTTCTACATTTTCTGCAAAAGAAGCAATCCAATTGGGCAAACCGGGCAAACTGGCCAACCGTCCTGTGGCCGTCAATGTGTTTGGTAATGCTGTATGTGCCACCAAATCACAAATTAAACTGAAATGACTGGGGCCTTCAGGTGACATCTGCATTATTACATAAACTTCAAAGTGGTGTGAAAGTCTGATTGACGATTTTTGGAAAGAGAGAATGGGGCAGAGAGAGACTGGTTTCAGGAGCTTCTTAAACCATCCAACAAGCGCTTGTGACGAAGTACACTGGCAGTTTACGCGACACGTCGAGCGCTTGTCAGTGTGTGGGAAGAGACTCGAGGTGCAAGTTACAGCTTTACGATCAGTTCATACATGACTAGCCGGCGCTCGCTACCTTCCTGTCTGTGGTCGCAGCGTGACAGATCTCGTCCCTGTGTGGTTAAGTAGGAAAGTCCTTGTCTGCTGGTCCTTCTGTTTTGCTGAGCTCCGTCTCTTTAGATGTGATTGTTGCAAAAATGGGAAGTAGCACTTTGCTGGTGGGGTGATGTGTCGTTTCCACTGTCCTGCTCTACACGTACACACATCTACATAGATAACAGCATGTAGGTGACACACACACACACACACACACACACACACACACACACATCTACATAGATAACAGCATGTAGGTGACACACACACACACACACTTCCATCGCGCTGACTCGGTCACGATGTCACTTTGAACACACCAGGTCAACTGCGAGTATTTTAGTCAAGCTGTCGCTACGATCACGGAAGGACTGTCGACATATCTGTTTCTCTCTCACCCTCCTCCTCCTCTCGCTCTCTCTTCCCTGTCGCTCTGTCGCTGTCGGGCGCCATCGAGAGGTCACGGCTGCACAGCCTTTAGAAAGGGAGGGGGGGGGGGCTGGTCTAATAAATCAAAGGGATTGATGGGGGGGGGGAGTCCTGACGTCCTGTTTCATGATGCAGGTTACTAGTCTCAGATTATTATGGTCTAAGATATGGCAGAAACGACAGGCCTGTGGGCATTTTGACCTGTCAATCAGTGTAACTAATAACATTCATGACGGATTAGGGATGCATTCCACTCATTTCAGACCCTGGATGAAAAATATTGTTTGCCGTGTCCCCGAAATCATAAAACTCACGGTTCGGATAGTTTCCAGGACCAGAGTCACGGATCGGATCAGCACAAAAGAAAAAAGGGAGCAAATATAACTTAGAGATCCCTGGTCACGTGATCCCTATATATTCATTTGGTGTGGGCTCCACCATTAACTATAGCTGAGGGCTACACATGTACTCGTAGAACTGGTGTTGCATCCAGGTAACTTCTATTTATACCATTAATACATTTTTTTTTATATATATGTCTATTTTTGTTTTACTTTAGAAACATTTTCTCTTTAAATCAAGGAACCAGGCCAAAACGTCTGTCTCTGTCGACATCTCCTTTGTGTGCGACTTTCAATGTCGGGATATCCTCTAATGCACGTTTCATGATATCTGACTTCCTATCTGCGTGTCTTTCTCTGCATGCGTAGCTTTAGCTTGTAGAAGTGGGACTGCTGAGGTCGGAGGAAAGCGCTGTATTTTAGGGGACTGAGCCAGTTGCAGCAGCTGCCCTGGAGATGTCTCAGAGGATAATCATCCACACTCATGTTGTTGACTCAGACTTTCGGGGCTTGTCAGGTGATGAGTGCAACCACAACTCTGCTTGGAGAGCGAACAGCGCTCTGTCAAACACATTGTGTCACATAGTTTCTATTCCCTCGTGAAAGAGGAGGATGTATAGACTTAGAAATGACTAGTTCAGGCTCATTTCTGCTAATGCTAATTACCCAATTGTTCTGGTTTATTCTCAACAGAGAGTTTTTCGAATGATCCAATAATCCAAAAAATGTTGACTACTGAACACGTGAATATCTTGTTTTTAGGGTAGCAACAGCCCTGGTGCCTCACACCTGGTTACGCTGAGGCTGATTCACCATTACTGCACCTGGTTTGTCTTTCTGAAGGCAGATTTATGAATGTACCGCTGTGTTTACTGTAGGGAGTCAGTGCAAGACTGATTACAACAGCAAATATGTCAGTGCTGAGACATGAACCCATCATGCAAAGCGTCAGCGTCACATGGCATCTGACTGTGTGTGTGTGTGTGTGTGTGTGAGAGGGGATAAAAGAGATGGAAGGGCAAAAGAAAGAGTCACGTGACGGAGAAAAAAAGAGCATGCAGCTGAGAAAATGTGATAACGTCTGATGAAATACAAAGAGGAAAAGGGGGCTAATGAGTCACCAGTGTTGTTGGTATGTATGATAAGACACCGCATTAGTCTAGCCATGTCTCCATCAGCCGATCCCTCGCTCTCCAAGGCGTTGATCTGGGCTACCAGGACCACCACAGGACAGGGCAGCGCACCGAGCCCCAGGCCGTTGGACGGCGTGAAGATCTGTTTGTCTGCCTCGTTTCCACAGCAGAACCAAATAGTCAGATGACACGTGTTGTCCACAATGTATTATACATTATAAATATATTTATTCTTATGAATCTGTCTATCTACTTACTGTATTATTCAGCAGTTATTCACACTTGCTTTTATTTAAAAACTGGTCTGTCCTTCAAAAGGTGATTCACATGAGAGTATTCAAATGAACATGTCCACCCAATTAATGTGAAACACACAATTTCAGCCTTGTGCCTCGTTAAGCGCTGCCGCCGCGCTACTTGAAACGCGCGTGTGTGGGTGGGAATCCTTTTCACTTTCAAAGTCTTGATGGAATGAAAAATGCATTTTTAACCCTTTGAGATCACATCCCTGCTCATATTGTGCAGCTATTTGCAAAAACATTTACCAAAAATCTACATCTTTGTCTATTTATATCACAATCCAATCGCTTCTCTTCTTTAAGCTAGTGACTAAGCTAGTGACGACCAATTTCCACCAATAATATCATCCATCAGACAATCTGTAACTGTCAGCAGCAAGGGAGGCGTGTGTGGAGCCAGCAGTCCTCTGCTGCTCTGTATCGCCAGCGACGGTTCGTATCGCGCCACTTAAGCCAGCCCACTTCGTAGCTGCCCAATCAAAAGCGAAGGATTTGATTTAATCCCTCTCGCAACATTAAACCGCTCAAATATTCCGTTTCACTGGAGAAAACCCGCGGCACAGAAGACGAAGACGCTCTCACTTTTGTTGCTCTTTAAGATGGCACGGTGCACGGGTTGTGTTCAATGTGCAAGAAAACAAAAGTCAACATCGTGTGCTTGGGCAAATGAGACAACGTTTATTTTCACGGCAAGTTATCACAAGTGGTGTTGAAAGTTTTTGTCACGAAGGGAAAACAGGCCGTTGATTTTGGCCCACATGCATCCTCACACAGCGATAGCTCGAGCTGATGCTCGCTGGTGTTGCAGGTATTCTGAGCTGCTGCCTGCGTCATGCAGACGAAGCTCCAGGAATTCACCCGCCGTGGAGACGCTTTCACGGTTTACATTCGCCGTCCTCTCCCACAGTCCCTGTTCGTGAAAGTCTCTGCCTTTTATCAGCTTTATCGCAGCTCCAACCCCTCAATTAGCGTATCTGCGCAGCAGATGACTGGTATGATGTTAAGAGATGACGCTCACACAAGGAGAATGACTAACTCCTCTTCTTCTGCGCCGTTAATCCTCTAGGATTGGTTATAATACTGGAGCACGAGAATGGTAATTGCTACGTCAACAGCAGCAGCAGCACTGCTCCCCCCCCCCCCTTCTTATAAGTATTAACAGTGGAGGAGGAGAAACCGTGTGAGTGGAATTCAAATAGTCTCTGTGCGCTGCAGGTACAGAGCTCACAGAGTGCGTGTGTGTGTGTGTGTGTGTGTGTGTGTGTGTGTGTGTGTGTGTGTGTGTGTGTGTGTGTGTGTGTGTGTGTGTGTGTGTGTTTAGCATCCTCCGACCACAACAACAACACAAGTACTTGCTGCCACCAGTCCAATTAGACGTGAGACTGTGAAAGTGTAAGATCTGGGACCCGCCGCCATTCACACCATGGTATCATGTCGCACACGGCCAGTAATGGGAACTCGCCACGGTGACGGCGTTCATGATGAGGATGAGGGAGTCACGTTTTTTCCGCCCGCTCTATCTGCGGCCATGTGGTGCTCTGTTGCTCCCTGACTGGTCAACAGGAAATGAGGAGGGGTGATTCACACTGGGAACACTGGAGCGTCCTCACCACATGTCTTAATACAGCCTTTGTGACCACTCTGTCTCTGTGTCAGTTTCCGGGATACGCACAAATGTGTCGCTCAAGTTGAAGCATTTTCATCTCACACAGACACGTCTTTGCATCAATTTGCATCTCCTCGCGTCTTCCTCTTTACTTTATTTATTTTGAAATTCACTTCATGTTGTGCTCCCAACACCCAACACCCAGTAAGGATGGAAATGGAGAAGTAGATCTGTCCAAACAACACTGCATAGATAGCGGGCCACAAATGTGATAAAATGTATTGACGTAATGGCCGCCCTGTTGATCCCACAGAATTACAAAGACAAAGTCTGAACCTGGACCAGTGTTCTGGATCTCTTTGCACACATCACAGACAGCAGATCACACACCTAAGATGTATTATGTTCTAACTACCAGACCCGCCGGATGGTTTGTTACACAGAACAATATGAGAGGTCACCATTAAAAACAGTTTGGAAGTGGCCCGGCAGTACTTGGCAGGTGATTGGATGAACCATCTGTCAGTCAAACTCTTGCGAAAGCGAGTCGGGAAAAACCGCAAAAACATAGAGAAAGCCTTCAGTGTCTTTCTTTGCTCTTCTTTCAATAAAGAAATACTCTCCAGTTCCGATATATTCGGTGGATGTATTTAAACATGTTTCATTGTTTAAATACATCCACGATAAAACCAAATCTATACGTCACATATTTAAATACGAGAATAGCCGTATTTACAGCGCAGCTCGCCATTTTCATGAAAACTCCTTTTGCTTTGGTGAAAACAAGTAATTAAGTTAAAGTACAGACACAAGTCAGTCCAAGGCAGCTAATCATATGATGCGTTGGTCCCACAATGATCGGGGGCAGGTTGGAGCTGGGTCAGCTGACAGGGTCACGTCTTGTTATGTTGAGCCAATTTGAGGTGGTAGGTCACTCTGCCATCCTCCTACCTCCTTCATCGTGTGTGCGTGTGTGTGGACAAAAGAGTATGAGTCACCGCTGTATTATATATTAAAGCTTCTCGCTTTTCTTCTTCTCGATTTGTGCATGAAGATTCTCTTTCAACTCTTTCTGTCTAATTGGCTGACTAACAATAATACAAATCATTGTTATTGTTATTGCACTGTATATTAATTGATGTTAGCTTATTTCTGTCCGCAACTAATTGATTTCTCGAGCGTGCTATGCAGCCCACTACTGGTCTCCAACACACACACACACACACACACACACACACACACACACGCGCGCACACACACAGGCATAATCGTCATGCTGCCTGTGGCTAATATTCAGCTGAGACGTGTTTTGAGGCGACCCGTCTCTGATAAAAAGCCTCTGGATTGACATTATGAGGCAGGGTTGTGACGCCTTGTCATTACACTTGTTGGTATTGAACCGTGACGCCAGCGGGCGGGTTTCCTGCACTGATGCCAGTGAAGGAGACAAAAGAGGAAGTTGTGCTGGATGCTGGATGGTTGTGAGCCACAGCTTGACGTCTTTGAAGTGTTCACCGTGTTTACTTAGTACCTTTCTCGCTCTCGGGGAAAATGTGAAAATATTTCTGGCTCAGACATTCGTATTTTATCAGGACACTTTTTGCTCTGAAATGTAAACAAGAGTCGTGACTAGGGGTGTAACGGTTCACAAAATTCACGGTTGGGTTCGGTACGATACAGTTTTTTTTTTTTTTAAGATTCAAACGTATTCGGTTCGTCATGCGTACCGAACCGTGAGCCGAACGGTTCCATACGAATACGCATATCGTTACACCCCTAGTCGTGACCTATGACCTCTATAGCTTAAATACAGTTTGCCTCTCTAGTGAGGATCATATCATGGCCGGCAGCCCAAATTTCAACAGAAGTGGGAATTTTAAATGCAGAATTAGGGGCAGATATCAGGCTTGTTCATCAAACAGGTTTGGTGTTGTGTTTTCTGACGACCGTTTGTCAAGTTGCAGGTCTCTGCGATCCGATCTGTGTGGGATCAAGAACGGGGACGCCATCTTCCTACTTAACTAGCTAGCTGCCCAGCCGCATGTATGAATAATAGCAATAGAGAAATGCCTCCACAATAACAACTGTAGCTCCCAACTGCTAACGCAGTTTCTGTGCCGGCTATGAATGACGTCGGTGGGACGTGTTCTGCTTTTGTTCTCTTACACATGCCACTGGGTTTCAGGTAATTGGAGTGCGCCATGGGCTTAGAGGTTCCAAGCCTTCCCTGAGGGTTCGACAGAGTGTTGTTTTTATTTGCAGGACATTCATTTAGCAGCCATTTACTATGGCATGAAATTGCACAACCAGCGTGTTGTTTGTGTGTGTGTGTGTGTGTGTGTGAGTCATATATATTGCGCAATGAATAAATTCCATGGACGTGATAGAATCAATTAATCAACAACAAGCAATATTTTGGCTGCAGTCACTAAAGTGATCCCCTAATGGTTTGGCAGAAAATCTGAATACAGCACTGGAATGGCGGACTCCGCCACTCCCTGTGAGCACTACTATATACCGTAGATCGTGTCGTTGCTATCGCTGAAAAGAATTGCATCGTAGCTTCAAACAAAGAAACACAGGAGCTGTTGACACTCTTAAAACGTGCTTAACGTGCTTACACTCTGTGTAAAGAAGGCCATTTTTAATAAAGGTTATTGCGTCCACTCACATTTCTTTAACACGCCAAAGAATACAGTATATTGGTTTCACAGTAAATGATCGTATCTGGAAAAGCTACAGAGGCTCCTCATGAACGCAGCGGCGCTTGTTGTGATGTGCGTCATCCAAGAACCTTTTGACGAGTTCATGTCTTGACAGAGAGGCAGGAGTCACACCCAACATCCACACACACACACACACACACACACACACACAGAAACACATACCCTCCCGCTCTCATTCCTCACGATCACACATATTTCAATGCGTATGAACACACCAGCACGTGCAGACACTCCCTCTCTTACGCTCTCCAACACACACTCACTTACTCACACTCGCACATCACAGCAGAGCTGTCTTAAGCAGATGCAGAGGCATGTTCAGGTGCTGTGGGATTCAGCCATCGGTGCTGAAGAGGTCTCTGTATTCGAGTACTCTCCTCCTTGTCTTGGTCCAACTCACAGCACCGACTTATCCCTGCTTTACATGATGATACACCTCCATACGCAAGCAAGCAGCTCTTCACCCCCCCCCCCCCCCCCCACCAAATGAGTGTGGCCTTAAGCAGCCTTCTCCAAGGTTTGAGTCATCGAAAGAACCCGAGGGAGAAGGTTGATGCCTTTGGGCGTCTGGGCAGGGCGTCAGTGTCACGTGTTGCAGAATCTGAGAAAGAGTGTCAGACACACGATGACGAGGTGCTCTGGTCGGATATACTGTTTGAATAGAGATTCAATAATGACTTATTATAGACATCACAGCATCAAGCGGAGAGGTGATAGTTTTACTACCATGGAGAATGTCAAATATCAAAGAACGCCACATGGACAAAATTGTTTCTTTTAAATTATTTCTGGGCATTTTTGCTTCAAATTGATGACAGGAAATGTGTGTGTGTGTGTGTGTGTGTGTGTGGGGTGTGGGGGGGGCACATGACTGATGCACCATCACAGAATCTTTTAATGTCCACTTTTAACATTAATGATAACAAAACTAGGAATATCAGTATGTTTAGAGTGTCACTGTGCGCAGCATCGCTATGACCAATTGAAACCACATAACAATGATAAAATATATGACAAATCGGTTGTTGGCATAGTTCTGGGGAAGGGAGGTAATGTGCAGGAGTCCTGCTAAGTCCTGCACAGAGCTGTCACGGCTGAGTCACAGATCTCAGCCTCGCCTCTCTGCAGCACTCCCTGTGTTGTTAGGAAAGGTGTCATCGCTCCAAAGTAAATGCCTCGTGTCAAACTAAACTAAATGCATACTTCGATCTTTATTTAACTGGGGATGTTCGCCGAGCACACCCTCTCTTTCCTAAAACTATCTCACCGAACAAAGTTGTACAAAGTTTTGTAAAATGAGCCATAAGAAATGGGGAATACCTTCATCATGAAAGCATTATGTAAGAACCGCCAGAATCAGGTTGACTGTCAAATAACTTTGCACATATACAATCGGCCTTGTGTTTGGTGCATGAAAAGAAAAACAAGTAAAAAAGGAAATGTATAATACATATGAAATATATACACACACACACACAAAGATAAGGTTTAGGAATAATTTGACATTCTGGAAATTACACGTGTTTTTTTTTCGGAGAGCTAGATGAGAGGATTGAGCCCACTCTTATGCCAATACGATAAATATGAAGCTGAAGCCAGTAGCCAGTTAGCATAGCTTAGCATAAAGACTGACCTGACTGTCCTAATCAACCTACCAGCCCGTCCAAAACTCACAAGTTAATTATATCTCTCTAATCCATGCAAAAACCAAAGTGTAAAAACTACAGTTGGCTGTTTTAAGGAGGGACTTTTACTTGGGCAGCAATGCTATGCTAAGCTAACTGGCTGCAGGCTGTAGCCTGACGCCTAACAAACAGACGTGACAGTGTTATTGATCTTCTCATCTCGCAGTAGGGAATCAAAGAAGTATTACCCAAAATGTTGAATGCCCCTTATAGTTTGGGAGAGTTAATGGTCATGCTTGAGTATGAAAAACATGGGACGCTATATTAAAGAACAAAGTTTCTTGGCATCGTTTGAACCTGCGGACTTGAAGGTTTTGGTCGGAAAAGTTTTTCTGCAACAGCACACCACACCCGGAAAGAAATGGGAGGAAATAGATGGAGGAGTAGGTGCTTTCCACTGGGTGTTTCACTTTCAACCTTGTGCTTCCTAGAACGTAATCTCTTTATACATTTCCTGCTCTACGTTTTAAAATACGAAGCTTATTTCAAGAGAAGAGACTCCGATCACACCTGTTGGCTGCCAAAGTATAACCCCATCCCCTGTTGATGTTGGCCAATCGGCTGTTCAGCACACACTAATGCTCCGACTGCAATCACAAACCCAGACTACACAGTTCATGTGTCGGGTTGAATTGCATAAAAACCTGTTCCCTGTAAAAACAGGAGCGTCAGCCAGCCGGCAGCTCTGATCAGCACTATGGGATGGAATCCCATTTGCTACTGTAATAGCCTCGTCATCAATATCCTCACTCACACTTGCCCCCGTTATCATCATCATCATCATCATCCTCCCGGATCGCACCTCGTGTATGAGCCAGGTCGGCTGTGTGACGAGAGTTGAGCTCTTGGCTTTGCGCTGTGGCCTGCTGGGAGGAAGCAGAAGTCAGAGGAGCGGAGGAACAGATTGGACAAGATTACTCACTGTTGTCTCTGAGGCAGTCCCTGTTTGTGCAGGATGTTGGTGGGTAAACAGGGAGAATAAGGGGCCCAGATACCCCCCCCCCTCCCCTCCACGTCTGTTTCCACCCCCCAGGATACAGACCGTTTGACTGGGTGTGATCGCCGCGCGATCGAGAGACCAACACAGAAATACGATTCAAGCAACTTCTTTTTTTGGTTGCCCTAAAGCTCACTGTCCTGGGCACTTTACAGTAATGTCACTCGGCTCATGTGTAGAAGAACTATGCAGTCAACATTTCTGTAATTCACTTCAAGGCAGGCAAATGCATTTTTCTTAAATCATATATTATTAGTTCAAGGAGGCCCAACGCGTCTGTGTCAAGGTGGGCTGATGCTATTCGTTTGAAGATCTATGGATCTTTGTTCATGACTGGTAACAACTAAAAGACTTTAAGAGAATATATTTATTTTAGAGAAAACTTCCTTCATTTTGTTAACTTTATTGTTTTAAATGTTGTTAAACATTTCCTCAACATTTTTTCTTCTGGGTAGACAGCTATTTAGGCACTTAAAGACCGACATCAAAATTCAAAGCAAACTCCTAAAAATTACATTTGTGTTCACTTCATTTGAAAACAAAAATACATTTTGAGAAAAAAATGTCGTCAACATGATGATTTATTAAAATGAACAAATGTTTATATTGAACGAATCATCAAAATGTTCACTTACAATGAAATTCATTTGTTTTCTTTACAATATCCACATAAAGAATACGAAAGCACGATTAACACCTTGATGATTAGGCTCGCAGTACTGGGTTAACGTTGAGTGACGACAGGACGTGTTTAACTCTCGCTATATTTAACTGTGATTTTTCCAAAACTTCCCAAAGGAATAGTTTGACATTTTGGGAAATATGCTAACGTTCTGCAAGAAAGCCAATGAGCGTATTTCCCACGGAGGCCGTAAACCACGGTCTCTAGTGTCTTGTGCTTTGTACGCCCACCATCCCCCCCGACAGCTTCCTTACAACTTCTGTGAGTAACAAGAGTGTAACTTTAGTGTTTTTAAATTTAAATTTAATTCAAAGACAAGTTTGGAATCAGAGTTAACACTTTAACTGAACAACACGTGCATTGTGAAAGAGTATTTGCCACAGACAACTTTGTGATACCTGCTTACAGTTGTTGGCGGCTTAAACATGGAAATATTATACAAAAATAACGACTGTTACCGAGCGGAGTCAGGGATTTAAATGTATAGCAATGTAAATGTTTTCTCTCAAATGCGCACCGACTGTAATCTGTGTCTGTGCTGCCATTGGGCCTGTGAGGTCAGGGCATGGCTGTTGAATTAGCGTTGATACATTTGGCGCTCCGGCTGCTGTCTGTGGTGCCGATCAAAGGCTGGTTTGCGGGATTGAAGTTGCACGGTGAGCCTCTCCACGGTGACATAGCAATTGTGTGCTGTGTGTGTGTGTGTGTGTGTGTGTGTGTGTGTGTGCGCATGTGTTTGTGTTTGGGGCGAGGACCCAACAAAAAACAACTTGCACAGACGATCACAGTAAGTGTAGTGTTTGTTCTGAGCTGCACCATTCATTCAGAAACTCTCACACGGGACTTCTCCTCTGACTTTCTGCTCCACGCTGTCGGGATTTGCGTATTAAGATAATTTCAACAGACTACTTTGACTAAGCAATTGTACAATAGGAAGTTGCACTTCTTCCAAAGAAACAGGATCCGCCTCAGGAAACGTCAGTCCTTCCTCATCATAGATCAACAATGACATGTTTGTCTTCCACTGAAAGAGAACTAAATGTGGGTGTAATTCCTACAACCACTAACGGACACACAGACTGGTCTCATGAGGCAACAAGCTGATAACACATACGGGGATGTGCAAAGGCTTTGTCACTCCATTCCTAATCACACTGGGTACACGCTCCCTCACCTCACACACACACTCAGACGTATGCAAACTCATTGACACGACAGAGTTTTGTTGCCATGCAAGCGTTCCCCTTTTTAAAAAACACCATTTATTATGCTGACAGGCCCTGAGCGCTTGACATGATGACTCAAATGCAGCCTGCGGGGTGAGATACATACATTGCAGTTCAATCGCCACTGACCACATCCACCCAAACACAAGCACTGCATCTTCTGTATCTCTTGCACTTTATTTCCTGGGTAAAATACTTAATTTATCTTTGACTTGATCTCCTGTGACTCAAGGGATTTCCCCTTTAAAGAGCTGTAAGTTGTACACAAGTGCATCTGATTATTCGTCTGAAATTTTAAGCCGAGGAAAAATTGAAATAGTTTGGATCGTAGCCTTGATGAGCAGTGGAGCTGACATTTCGGAGAGGCCGGAGAGTAAGAAACTGGATGGTCATGGTTGGACTTCCAAGAAAGGCTTGGAGAGAGTAAATGGAAGGAATGACTATGTAGCATTTGCTGAGCCATTAGCCTCCAGCTACCACAGTGAAGCTGATCAGGCTGAGAGCAGAAGGTTTGTGATATATTTACTGTACACGCATCTATGCTCTGCAAAGTACGAATCTTTGGCAATATGATGTCATTAAATCCCATCTCTAGATAAATAAAGATCACTATAATACTTCAATCATCCATGCATCTAGTTGTGTATCTGAAAGGTTCACTTTCCAGCCTCAGGCCTCCTGATAAAAGCAGGACCATTTCCTGTTGTAGAGGAAGTACATGGCTGGTTCTGTGTCACTTGCCAGAGTGGGGACAGGAAGTACGCTGGCCGACAGGAAACCGTTCCCCTCGGCATGCCAAACATTGTCCACAGCAATGTTTGGATGACCTTTCTAATCAGAGCTGTTAGTGCTGAATCCACAGTTTTGCTTTACACACGGTAAGTCCTGAACTTTTCAGTCCTGTTGCTCGTGCGGGACAGTTGATCCTATTTACTGTCGAAATGGTTCGTCTTGTTTTCATTGATATCAGAAGACAGAATCGTAACTCTTAAAATGTGTAAAAATATACAAAAAGAATATTTTGTTCTTGAAGCTATAATAGAATAAATGTCCTGGAACATGCTGTCCCCAGTGTTTGCTGTGAAGTATGTTATACCTGTTATTGATATAGGTTGTGACATGTTCAGAGCTTCACTTAACCAGGTCATTGTGTTCCTTTTTTTTAAGCGATGACATAGATATTGCACCTGTTTTTCTCTTCAGGGGAATTTACCTTTGAAACAGAAACTAACATCTTGAGTCACATGGGAAGTACAGTAAAGCACAGGTCAGAAACAGAAACTTTCATTTTGTTGTCAGTCATGGTGCATTACATTGCCATGATTAAAAGAATGCAACACATCAGAAGTACATCATAGCAAATGAAATTATTTATGACATTTTTAAATGTTATTGATTCATTTATTAATGTATTTCATTTTACAGACATGTAGTTTTGGGGTTTTAGTCAATTTAAAATTTTACAATTTTGAAAGAACATTTTAATATCCAGAAACAAAAAAAATCAACAGGCAGTATGTGCTTCAACCGCTGGCTGACCCAGGCTGTCTGTCGGGCAGATGCGAAAAACAGAAGTAAAAAAAGAAGGTTCTAGCGTGTAGGGCAGCAAATATGTGACTGAATCATGTCTGCTCATCACATCGGCACTTCATCATGTTTTCTCCACAATAAATCATAAAATGACATAGAATAAAAAGAGAAATCACACAACAGAAACATAGAAGCCTCTTCTGTCAATCATGAGAAATGAAGAATAGAGCAGGAATATGGTCACATCAAGAAAACCCAAGTAGCTACTAAAGCCTTTCACACATTGCAAGGCCGTGACAATTGTCTGCAGGACCACAACCAAAACTAGGAAAACTTATATTAGCTGTTCGTCTGAGGAAGTCCATGTGAGGAAGACATTTTGAGTCACACTAAAGTTCTCATCGGTTTTATTTCAGGTCGTGACCACAACCGCGGTTTTGGTGTTTGAAACAGACAGAGCGTCACATCAAAGAGGAACCACTTTATCTCATACACGTTCCTCCTCGACAAAACTGAAATCTCACTGAAAACGCAGCAATCGGCTCAGCGGAGGCTCAACAGGACCTCCGACAGTCATCGCCACTGAGGTCAGCAGCTTCATTTCCACCCTGACCCCTGGCAGCTGCTAATAGGCGTATGAATGCATGTGGCCAGCAGGCTCATGGGTGACTCATCGGGTGATGCCCGACCCCCCCCCGCAGCCAAGAGCAAAATGGCCGCTGGCTTAAAGGAAAGCTATAATGCATACGTGTGTAGAGAGGGAGGGAAAGGGTCGCTTTGGTGCAATCACAGCGGGACGGAAAAGGCGATTTAACTTGAGCGTTTTGACGTCAGGTGGAATTGGCAAGCTGAAACGAGAGCACAGCAGGTGAAGTTGACTTTGGCAGATGAGAGCTGGAGCGAGCAGAATGAAGACTATTTGAGTTGGCATTCATCAGGTTTGCAGCGGGAGCGGTGGGTGACACAAAGTGCAAGTTGGGTGGATGAGTCAAGAGGCAAGATAATTGCCACCAAATGGGATAAAATAAGCTTTTAAGGCATCAGCTGTCACTGAGCGAGTGTCGGTGTGGTGGGGGTGGTCACTGCTCTGACTCATTCGTTTTGTTCGTTAAGGTCTTTCATCCATACTGTAGCTTGTATTATGTGGCGGCTCTTCCTTCCGATCACCTTCACGCATTCGTCAACCTGAGGGTCACATTGGTGTCTCTAGGTGTGTGGGTGTTTCTTAACGCTTAAGCCTCGTCTCCTACGAAATTCATTTATATGCAAATATTCTGCATTAGCGGTTAATATTCAGCGGCAACATTCAGCGCCAAGACAGGAAGTAGTGTGGCGCTCGTATGATTGTAGTGAAATTTAAAGGTGTTGAAATCCGAGACTGTACTCTCGAGAAGAACGACATGAGGGTGTATTGGATCGACAAAGCATTTTAACCTGGGAGACAGTTTCCACCCAACAGTCAACGTTGTTTGTTCATGAACCTTAACCGCGTGTTTTGAATGACCGTGAAGTGAAAGACATTACGAGATCACCACAGAGATTTGCATACATACATAACATTTAGCAACTAGCAAATAGAATGTCAACCTGGCTGTCAATTTTGGTTTTCTCGCTTCTTCTACAAACTGAATATCAGTGAATGACAAAATTAAAGATTTAGCTGGTTAGAATTTGTGGGTTAGCTCAGACAATACTTAGACGGCTGTTCAAACTGTGACAGGTGTTCATTGACTCGGTACAAAATAAAGTTTATATTTGTATTCCAAACTGAAATGCTGCAGAGCTGTCCTCCTCTTTGCTTTTACATTTTTGAGGAAATATTTGTGCAAATATCTATTTTCCAATATTTTTGGTGTCAGATTTGACTTTGGCTGATCTTCCGCAGCACTGGCCTTATGTCCAGACAACTTTAAACATAACCACACGTAATCGTGGGATACTATTGACCAGCTCTTTGCTTCCTGCTCCCAGGTCCTCTCCAGGAATTCCACTCGGAGGGGAAATGCCTCGCTAGAATCCAGCCCCGCCCGGCTCCTCTCTGCTGGGAGACGTCTGCCTCGTCCCCTTTCATCAGTGCCAGAGGTACTTCGTGATAACAGACTTTAGCTCCGTCGCTGATTGGATTCAGGTAGAAGGGCTCATTTCCAGCATCGATCGCTTCCTTAATGAACAGACACCACGGAGCCTTTCCTATCACGACTCCTAGATTTACATTTTAAACCCAGACAAACAAAGAACAGAGATAACCTGGTTTAGTTTATGTCTGAGGAAGGAGCAGAAGCAGCGGTCGATTAAATGGCCATTAGCGTGCGTCAGTGGCTTGACTTTCAGGAGACAGGAAATTACCTTTTGGTCTTTTCCTTTTTACCAGGCAAATTGATTTTTACGTCATGAAAGCAAACACAAGATGATAATTTGGCCTGAGTTGCCGGTGGAGTGGAAAAACAAATTATGCCAAGCAACAATTTACCAGCAATTCATGGGTCACAGTTGACCAGTCACTACAGTCGCCATTTAGATGCTCTTTTCTGATCCAGCTGACAATATGACTCACATGTCAAAGGGAGATGAGGAAAGGATGAGGAAAAAGGAGGTGAACTAACACAGTTAGATGTTACTTGGAAAAGGAACCAAAGTTCTCAGTAATAATGAAAGGGAAAACGTTTCTTTGGCTCTCACATCATTAGTCATTGTGATGTTTGACATGTTTAAGGAGTTATTTAGTCATAAATTGTTGGAGATTTCATCATTTCATCATCGCGTCATTTTTTTTGCATCAACTTGCCTCATCCTTTTCTACTTCAGTCACTGAGAGAACGTGCCTGGACTTGTTCAGGCTGTGTGGTTGGAGAGACAAGTGGTGATATTATCTAAAAAAGACTATTTCTTTCGAAAATGCAGCATATGTTGTTCATCCTGGTCAATCGAGGCTTCAAAATGGCAGTAAATGTAACATGTCTGCCTTTTTTGCACCTTATTTCCTGTTTTAAGTTGGATGATGTTGCTGCAAAATGGGGACTAAGTCAGTCCAAGTCGAGGCCCATGCTTCTTCGTTCCGCATGGCCGACACAAAGCCTTCACTTTAAACCAAGAATATGGGCAAAGAAATGAGAGAGCAGCTTCTTACTGTCATTGTGCAACAAAATTGATACCGGAGGGAGCTGTCTGCCGGCTGTCCTTTTGTAGAAATGTAAAAAAGACTGTGAAACGGTATTCACTGGAGAGATTTCAGCCTGATTCTCTCCTGCTTTGTATACATTCATGTGTGTCTGATTCTATCCTTTTGTTGCTCCTCATTTTCTGTCTCGGTGACTCACGAAGGAGATTTATTTTTCACCAGGCTGACTCACCCAGGGTGTTTTGATCACCGGCTCAATAACTGTCGAACTGTTGGTTTCAAGAAAAACCAACAGTTTTCACACTTTCACACTTTTTATGTTTTCTGCTCTTTTTCTTCTTCTCTTGTTTCATCTCTCATTGGGTATTTTAACCGCCTTGTATTACAAATTGGGCAATAATCTTCTCATCAACAGTGTGAGTTTGGAAGCAAAATTATTCCAAAACAAGGATTTGAAAGTCACTATTTTTGTTTTTTTTCATTTTATTTTATTCATATAGCTCAAAATCCTGAATTTGCCAAAAGAACACAACAGTCTGAGATGCATGATTTTGTAACATGCAGCCACATATTCCAATGTGTAGGGATTTATCAATTGACATCCATTAGTCAGTGTAACTGTTCCATGGAGGTAACCTTACGATAGACAAAGAAGATATACAACCTATTGATTAGTGCAAACAGATCGATTGTGGTAGATCGATGGACCAATCAATTATTTCTTTGAGAGCACCTGCGTCCTATGTACTAATTCTAACTTTCATTACAGCATTACAGAAATAAGCATTATTTCCCACAATGCAACACGCACAACAGAAGTCATTAGGAGCAGATCCAAGGTGAAAAGATTTTTGCAAGGTGCGATAGTGCCGACAAAAACATAGGAAACAAAAATATTAAATATTTTGGCAATTGTTCGATTTTCTTTATTTTGAAATTTGTGTTTTACAGTCTTTGTTTGTTTGATATCTTCTATTCCTGTCAGAACAAAACGGGTAAGTTCAGTCAGATACACTTTTTTATTCACCTTTTATAGAAAATGGATATAAAGAATCTTTGCACCAACAAGGGTTCTCCTTGGAGAACTAATCCCCGCATAACAAACACGTACACACACATTAAATATTAACTCAACAGTAATAAAAGGTGGTGGTCATGGTGGTGGACGGAGCTGTGGCAGCAAACAACGTCTCCGAGTGCGCATCCGCAGACCGATAGCGAGAAATGTCAGGTCATAAATAGTCGCTTTGTACACCTGCATGATGTGTTTGGATGTTGTTCGTCAGCTGGTGAGTGAATGAGCATGTGGTTAAGAAGCATGAATGTCGATGCCAAAAAGCTAACGTGATCGTGCTTGTATGCGAACTGCCAATACAGCAAACTGTCATTATTTGTACACTGTACACTTTCAAAAGTAGTGCAAATGTTGTGTAGAATCTCTAGTAAAGAGGCTGCTGAGGCCAAATGAAAAACTGTTTCAAGCAATACAAATACTAACGTCCGTTATCAAACGGATAAATCTTCCTACAGACCCACATGTCTGCTCTCTTCCTGCACGATTCTCTCACTGATGACGGCGCAGCAGATTAATGTCAATCTGCCTTTGCACTCACACGCAAAACACGCTCACCTCCCGCACACACACACACACACACACACACCCACACACACATGTCATGTTTGCATGGCTTTTGGGGACACTGCATTGACTTACATTAATTCCCTGGAGACTCACTCTAATGGCTTCCTTAGGTTAAACCTTGCCCCAACCATCAACCAAGTCTTCACCCTAAAATGTAATGCTTTACGTGTTTGGGGCAATTGTCCCCCCAAAAAAACTTAAGTCACCACAGTGGGACTGTGTAATCAGATGAATGTCCCCACAAGACAGGTAAAACACACATATCCACACACACACACACACACACACTTTCATACTCCGCTGTCCCCTTCTCATCTAGTCCTCGACTCATCTAATCAATGAGTCATAACTGGAGACTGCTTACATGACTACAGTCAGTCCTTTTGAGGTTTGTTTGTATTATGAAGCTTTAAAAAAAAAAAAAGAATGTACTTTCTGGTGGTGCAAAATAACTCTCATATAATTGATATATTCGCTGAGATTACAGGCTTGTTGGTTAATACTTGTGACTCAACATTTTCTTTTGCCATGAGCCAAGATCTCCTGGTTTCAAAACTCTCTTTAGAACATCCTGGAACAAAGAAAATGTACCTCAAACTGACATCGCAAGACACTCCCTTACACTGACAGCAGTGTGTCATTGAGATAAGCAAGTACAAACCTCTCACCACAGTTTCATTTCATTCCAACACTTTCTGTATCTGTCGGGGCACACACTATTGGCTTGGTATCAAGGTTGCGAGAGATCGAAACCACCAGATGTGGTTTGGTTCGTCCACTGCCCACATAGCACGCTGCATCACCATGTGACTCATTACTGAAGCGCGTTATCCATGTTGGGTCTGGTCTCGGGCTCGTACGCAGCAATGTGTGCCATTAATAGAGCTGAAGAAAGACACCTTTTAGTAACGCGCTCATTTGCTGCAAAGCTTCTGCTCACCACGATCTCAGTTATGCATCTCCATGAATATGACTGAACAGCATTAGAGTCATATTCAGTCATTACAGAAACAGAAGTTAACTTTGGTGCAAATCCAGCATCAAGCTCTATTTATCACCACATAAATGAAAGAATTTCAACGCATTTAGGGAATGGGGACGATAATTTAAGCATGATTCAGACGTGATGAAAATTGGTGCTGAATTATGAATCAAAACCAAACTCTGGTATCAATCTTATGAGAATGTCGACCCCCTTTGCTTTTGCTTTGTTAGTGAAATCCAATCAACACGTCGCGTTTCTCACTTTGTCATCCGTGATCAGAACTGACAATCTGGATGCGGCCACAGCTGGGTCTCTAGTGTCGTTAATTGTCTCGCTGCCTGTCTTTCCTGCTCTGCCCCTCCCGAGCCCGTTCGATCCCACCCGCAGACCGGCCTTATCAAGGGGCAGCGGTTCCTCGTAACGAAGGCGCTGTGTTATCCAGATAAAATGTGTCCCTCGTTCCGTTTGATAGCTCTGCCGGAAGGATGGAAGGAAGGTGGTGAGAAGAGAGTGGGGGCAGGCACTGCACCAGCAATAAGGGATGCGTAACCTTTGCGTCGTCTCACCGAACCAAACTCTTCTCTGTCAGTTGGTTGAGGTGGCACCTTGGGGAGTTACAGTCAATACAAGGAAGAGAAACAAATAACAAGAAATTGAGAGTCAAACCTCCCACATCCTTCCCTCCCTCTGTCACTGATTGGGGGAAGCGGAGACAGACGATGTGAGTCACCGGCACAGCCCCCTACCTCGGCTCCTCTGGGGGATTGTTAAAGAACGGTACAGAAAGAGGAAATGTCAAAGCCCAGCTGACTGTCACTGTGCCTGCCTGAACCTGCCACCAGCTCCAGTGTACCGCCTCACATCAGCTTAATCAGAACCATCATCATGACAAACGGCCCCCGTAATAGATGTACAGTGTATATATGTGTGTGTTTGAGCGGGGCATCGCTGTGGCAATGACATTACACAATGCTTTCCCACCCACTGACAACCTGTCAGAGTATTGTGACATATTAAGTGAAATGTGTTTTTTCCTTTCTATTCACAAGATCACTGCGTGAATGGTTTATTGATATATAGTTTAGGTCCCAAATGCAGTAGGTGGCATTAGATGTTTTTAAAAGCAGTTGCCAATATTTTATGTCAGCTTCTAAACCCTGACATATAGTAATTATTTGTGCCATTACTAATTGTACTATTCCCCTTGACGGAAGGTCCAGCAAGTAGCCTTTTTTTGGTTACACTTTCATATGCATGTGTGTTGGTCTATAGAGCCAAAACAATAAACAACCCTAATCCTCTAGAAGGAAAAAATCCACCCGAAGACAACTGAAAAACTACTTTAGGTAATGTACCATACATCTTTCTTTCTATTTTGTTGTTGTGTGTTGTTTGGCACCTGCTCCCAAATGAACGTATGTATTTAGACAATGCTGTGTGTGACAGTAATGTCTATATAGGCCACCTTCATATGACGCGGGCCCTCCCCAGTCGCCACCCGCTCCCAGCCCCCCTATCTATTACATCTTTCCATCTCTGCCTCTGTCTTTCCATCTGCTGAGTGGGAGTGTGTGTGTGTGTGTGTGTGTCTGTGTGTGTGATTAAAGCGGAGCAGTGCAATCTGTAAGGTTCCAGTGAGTTTAATTCCAGCTGAGTGGATTTAGCTTTGTGCCTCCCACACAGGTGATGAGAGGGGAGGACGGGGAAACGGGCTGGACAACAGGGGGATGAGAGAAGAGGGTGGAAGTGAAACAAAGACAGAGGGGGAGAGGGGGACAGAGAGACAGAGGGGGGAGGGGTTGGAGTCGGCATGACTCTTAAGTTCCGGTCTTGAACAAATGAAAAAAAAAAAAACCCTTATCTCAGTGCATCTGCGCGGGGGAGGATTTCTGTCATGGCTTCTCATGAAGGTCACAAACTATTTGTTTCCACGATGAGCCATAGTCCTATTTATTATGTATAGATCGTGAGGTAAAACCCCACTGTGCACAGCTGGTTTGCAGCCACAAACTGAAGTCCACATTTAGCTATTATTCTTGATTTCAAGAGGTTGCATATTTAACTATTTGTTTTCATAGTGTTTGTTGTATAATGTACTTCTTGCCGTCTTTATATCGTATTCTTCACTGTGCAGCACTATATTATCTCCACTGGTATTAAGATACATCCTGTATTGGACTGTTGGGGTGGTGAACCACATTAATGTCTGAAATACAAACAGTCTTGTTTACTGTAAACCCTGTGCTGATATGGCTTTCATCGCGCGGCACTTGCTGAGTCAAGTGTTTAATGTGAAAGCAACAGGCTTTGCAATTTCAGGTGATCTCGCACCAAAAGACTGTACAACTGAATGTATGAGGTTGTTTCAATAGTTTGCAAGATATTTCTTCATGTGGATGCTACAATCACCTCACTGCTGCAAACCTTCACCTTTATCTCACACACACACACACACACACACACACACACACACACACACACACACACACACACACACACACACACACACACACACACACACACACAACTGCAGATACAAACATTCGATTGTCTACAGGAATGTTTTTGAGCTTGCGAGAGAGCTTACTTCCTTGAACAACAAAGGCCGGTTTACCAGGCATCGGGAAATGTTCAGCAGAAGCCGAAGGCTGTTTTGACTGTAAATCAGTTTTTGCTTTGTGACAATGCCTGCAAAGTTATAGAAGAAGGAAATAACGTGAGACTAGGTCTCTAACCCTGCGGCTTAGTGAAAGTCCTGGGACTTTTGCAAACGTAACTAATGACACTTAAACTTGTTTTGCATTGTTTCCGGTATCCTGCTATATTCAACAACTATGTTGGTGACAAAGGTTACCTGGGACAAGTTGTGTTCCATGATATTGAAAGCTTCAGTCTGCATTCATACGTCCCGGATTATTTTATCCTTCGTGCAGAAAGGCTTGACGTACACAATCATACTAAGAGCATGTCGGGATTTACTCTGCAGGGCTCTGAGGTTGATGATCCATTGGCTGACTCACCGCTAAAGGCTTAAAGTGATATTCATTGCCTCCTCAAAGTGACATTAACACCCTCAGAGAGGCAAACGCCGCGCTGCACTGACAGTGCTGCCCCTGCATGTATTTATCCTCCGGCTTCCTTCCTCGCTCTCCGCTGTGATCCACTGAAGTGAAGACGGAAAACAATATGGTAACATATATGTGTATTTATAGACACTAAAATGAGTTAGAGAGCAAAGTGGAACGCACATCGCTATATACAGTGTAATGCTGCGTGTGGTAGAAGGGCGACAGTACGTAAGGAGCTTATTCAGACTTTTACCTTGATTGATTACAGAGGCTGTTTTCAGGTTGAATTTATTTATCCTGCCTCGATCTGTAGCTCCATAATGTCTGTGTTGCAAAAAAGACATGTGAAATATAGCAAAGATAAGTTTCCTTTTGTTCTAAATAAAAGAAATAAGCAGATGGAAGCCAAAGACATTTCTATTAATGGTAATCTCACAAACGTCAATGGGCAAAGAGAGATTTTCTACTTTCCCATAACACAGAAGAACCTCTAAAGCAGCCCAGTACCTGACGAGGTTTGATAGCATTATTGATTAATACCGATTATGGCTCTTGTCTAAAAGATATAAAGATAAGGCTGCATGGTGTCATATTTCTCTACATATTCCACATATTGCACATATACTTTCTGACTTCCTCGTGTCTGTCTGTGACACTCAGCCACAAGCCCATTTGCTCCCACACAAATCTGTTAAAAAAGCAAGTAATAAATAAATAATAATTCTGTAGTTTTCAGCAAACGTTACCCAAATACGAGTAAACGGTGCATTTTGTTGGAGTATTTTCAGCAGCGGATGAACACACACACTGCTCTGGTGAATATTTCTGGCATCGGGAATAGGACTTAAAATAAACTACAGTGTCCATGTTCATGAAGGAATGTGTCACCCAGTGTCACGGCGTGGCTCATCGATGTGTTTTTAATACTTTTTGGACAACAGTGAAGTCCATGTGACATATATGAATACGATAAGGCTTTGGATGAACAGAAAGTATTTCTTACAAGGATCAATTAACTGATCTTTTATCTTGATCTTTTCAATGGATTTGTTGACGGTAAATAAATACAGAATATCATCTGCCTCGTCCTTTAACCCCCCTGACTGCTTGTTTTGTCTTGGAACAAAACATACCCATGGACTGGCCCTTCAAGGCCTTTCTGCAGCCCTGCTCTCAATAGTAATAGAGCTCACTGCAGTGAGTAGTATCAGTATTGCAACACATTTTAGTGGCAAAAAGCCAAATATTGTCGTTGGCGAGCCAAATCAGGAAATGTCCTCATTATTTTCTGCAGTGATTTATTATTTTTGCACGACGTTTCTGTTGGATCTCTGCGGTGAATAACTTCCTTTTTATCTGAGTAAGGGGGCAGGAGGAAAGAACACAGAGTTCTTAAAGCAGTGATACATTTATGAGTTCATGAGCAGCTCTGACGGCAACACGGGACTGAGCGGCTTCCAGATGTAGAAGTGTGTGAATGTGAAGCAGCTGAAGAGCATGTAGTCATCTCTCCTGGATTGTCGTCCGTCATGATGGCATATACTCGTGGTATTTTAAGAGATGTAATAAACGTGGACTCTTGTATAAACCTCCTCTATGATAACCGGGCCACGTTGTGCTTCACAGTACAGCACACAATGTTACTCAGCTCTCCTCAACCGTGAATGATGGTCTGTCTCGTGGAACAGCTGGACACACAATGACACCGTGGGTAAAAGCAATAACCAGATGTGTATGTATTTCTTTATAGTTTACACGTCACAGAGGAGCACGGCGACGCCTCGAGCTCCACGGTGAATTCCCACGGCGCTCTCGCCTCTGCGGCATAAACAGAGCAAGCCGCATTCATCACCACCTGAGGCCTCGACTGTTTCTATGCAATGGAAAGTTCAGGGTGAGTTTTCCTTTTACTGGGGTCAGTTGAATCTCTCTCTCTCGCTTAAGAGTTTGCCTCAAAGCGTCCTGACATGGCGGTGAGCGGTGGGTGGGAATCGTGGGGCGAGTCAAGCCTTTGAGGCGTTTTGTGTTCAGCATGTGTCATCTGGGCCGTCGTATCATGACTTGAGCTCAGGAATGCCAAACATCGCTGCTCCACATTGAATTTGGCCGCCACGGGTTGATGCGAGCGTGTGGTTACTCACAACGCTGACGTTTGTTTGTTGCTGTCTCTGCTCATGAACATAAATCGAGGACCGGTGTGTGACTCCCTGAAATACTTATTCTACTTATACTTGTCTTGTGTGCTTTATTTACCTAACGTTGTACTTGATTTTCTCCATATTGTAATTCTGTGACATATTTCTAACTCAAACTTTTTTTCCCCTATCCCTAATATTCTGTCATAGCTCTGTATTAAAGGACTAAAAGCTGATCTGTTCATAAGAGGGAACATTTTTACACTTTAATGTAATATTATCTGAAAGACTTTTATTTTACTTATATCATATATGCCTCATTATTTAACATAATGATTAGCTTAGCTGATACTAAATAAAACAGAAGACTGAGCTCACGAGCTCAGTCCGTGGGGACTTTTGATCGCCAGATTCAAGTCCCAACATGGACCAAGTCCAGGGTACGGAGACGTCGTGGAGACAGAATGTGTCAAACTTTTTCAAACTGGCAACACAGTTCAGGAGCTATTGGGTAATTAGTTTCTTTTGATGCTTTTGTAGGGGACATTACCATAAATGACTGCTGTTACAATAAACACACCGCAGACTGTGAATTGTTGCTCAACACTGAAACTCCTTTGCGATAGTTCTGGTACCCGAGTGTACACGGTGGTTGCTGGTGAGATGAGTAATGTGGGCCTTATTAGGACACAGTGTCATCATCTGAAGGCTCAGTCAGCAAATCAGGAAACACCTGTGCTGCTGAGGGGGGAGGGAGGGAGGGAGGGGGGGGTGTTACATGTCCCAGTGAAGGCAACCTATTGTGTTTTTGGAGCTTTTTATAAGTCACGTGGAAAGAGGGGACATTCTGGGCAGGAAGTGACATGACGCACGTACATACCATAGCTAATGCAGTCTGCCGCAAATAAAAAGGTCTTGTGACATGAGTTACATGCATGCAGCACAAACACAGACACATAACGATGGCTGCAGTATAAACTATTCTGTGAACAAATTATGGAAACATGCTGCAAACTGCAAATAGTACATTTAGCGGTTGGAGCGATCCCTCGCAATAAAAGACGGAGTGGTTCGTTCTAGATCCGCCATTTTAGATCAGTGTTCAATTATGAACCAGCAAGAAATCAATTATAGATGAATCAGAAAAATGGTTAGACCAGAAAACAGTACAAGCCTTGAGTTTCTGTGTCTGTGAGTCATTGACAGTTAAAGGGGTTCTTTAAAAAACAAACAGGAAATTGCGAAACCTTATATTTGGAAATGGACAAAGCAGGTCAATTGAAAGCAGGCCCCAAACCAAACAACTAAACTAGATTATTTCACATAAGAAAACCCTCGGAAAGCACTAATCATCACATATTACTGACATTACTCACACTTTTTTGCGTCCCTGCTCCTTTGTGAACATTCTCAAACTCATCCATCCCGCTGTTGTTTTTATTCCCTTGAGCAGTGAGAACCGTCCTTTCATGTTATGTTGATGAGAACAGTAGCGCAGGTGAAAACAACAGTCCGTGTTGTGAATTAGGTGAAATAATTATGTAAGATCACTTCAGTACATGATGTGGAATTGATATATGTTGCATACATTCCCACAGAATGTGGATATAATCCACAGTTAAATCAGGATCATTCTTACATGTTACTAAACACGTTAACATAAAAAACAACATCTTTGAGTACTAAGTTGACCTGAATCTATAAGACATGTTTAACTTTCTTCCCTTCAAGGCTGTATAATCATTATTTTCATCATCGATGAATCGACTCATTCTTTTTCAGTAATCGTTTGGCCGATACAGAATGTCAGCAAAGAGGAAAACATGGCCATCATTTGCACAAGTTCCCAGAGTGATGTCAGTCCAAAACCAGAAGATATTCAAAATAAATCAAACTTGACCTGTTGCACTTGTGACCCGATGACATCACCACACTTTGCAAACACACCGCGTTTGACACGGTTACGGCCGAGACAACAGTCCTAATAGCCGACCAGCTGACTGCGGGACGCTGTGCAAGCAGGGTTGTGGCTGGCTTAAAAACCGCCTGCCTGCTTCCTAAATATATTAGCAATACTACAGAGCCGCTGATGTACTGAGGCCATCCTGTTAGAGAGACGTGTATGGGCTCAAACCATTCATGTTAGAGCGGAGAAGGGGAGGAATGGGAGGAAAGAGAGATAGAAAAAGAGGGCAGACATTTAGAAGTCAACGACTGGAGTGAGAAGCCATGAACGTCTTGTTTGTCTGGCTCATCTGGGTCCACTGTGGTTATTTACTGCTGACACTAACAAACCCCATAATTAAATGAGGGCTCAGAAATGGATGGTGGGCCTCCCCGCTCATCAGCCATGATGTCACAAACCCAGATTAGACTGGACCATATGACACGCTGCCTGCTGTCCCTCTAATCCTCAGTCACCATCCACTGCCAGGCATCTACTGTATCCGTCTCTCTCTCTGTCTGTCTGTCGGGGTTTTTTTGTGTGTGTTTTCTTTTGTCTGGTCTCTTTCCATCTGTGTCTGTCACTGTGTATGTCTCGCTGTCTGTCCATTTGTCACAATTCTGCTGTGTTGTTCAGTGCCTCTCTCACTCTGTTTTGCTCTTATCGTTCCCACGCATTCATGCAGCACAAACAACGTGATGTAACAGCACGTTATTTGTTGGACTCGGTTCACCAAACAGGCTTTCGGTGCCTTTTGTTTACACTATGTTCAGGCTTCATTTTCAGCACGGTTTGACCTTTGAACCTTGATCTTTCGTCACACTCGAAGTAGGAAACTCTACCAGTAAAACCAAAATAATTTCAGTGCATATATGGGTCAGTGATTCACATGAACAGTAAATCATCTAATGAGCGAGGAGTCCCAGGAGCGACTGTAATGCTGCTTCAGTAAGTTCAGTACGTAGCCAATCTCATTAAAACATGTTAATGTAGGCACTATCAACATTTGCTTTCTTGCTAAAAGTTAGATGAGAATATTGATACCACTCTCTTGCTCTTTTGGGTGAATTCGAGATGCGGTTTCAGTTGGATTACGAGCTAAAGTTACATATTTACAGTAAATCCATAGCAGCACCCAAACACAGTCCCGCCACTGCGTGTTAGGATTGACTGCACATCAGGTGAGAACACGCAGTGTGACGTTTAAACCTGTTAATTCATTTGTGGGATTAGGTTTACATGCTGAGGGATCATGGGCCGGTTCACTGGGCTATACATGGGAAGCGGAAGTTAAAGGTTGCTTATGTCAGCTACTTGTCGTCCAGCCAACGAGTTCTCCCTGAAAGTCCCCACAATACTGAGTACATGCAAGAATATTCATAAGTAGCCTTAACAAAAACATTTAGGGATTTACAGTACTCAGAGTGTGGTACTTACTATGTGAACAAAACATATTATATGGCATTTTTATTTGCTATTATATCATTGTGAATGTTGTTCTTGAAAGACCTGCAGTTTATCATGGGGGCTGTGTACATTCGTGTGTTGGTGTATGCGTGTATGACACACATTAATAAAAAATGTTACAGAGCTAAAACAATTCGTCTTTTTAATCAATTGCTAGACGGATAACATTAGCCCCTTTGTAGGCATAATCAGCAACTATTTTAATAATGAATGAATTGTTTAAAGCAAAACGTTCCCAAGTGTCCTGCTTCTTAATTGGGAAGGTTTTAAGCTTTCCTCTGTTTTGTCTCATTACAAATTTTAACCGTATTTCACTATCTTCTGACATTTTCAGCACCAATAATCCCAGAGTCAGCAGATAAATCAATGTTAAAAATCAATGGGGTCCATTTCATGTGATCCCTATTATATCCGTGTAACACTTCCTTCTGGATATGTTTTTGTGTGAGGCGCTTCTTCGTTATTCATCTAATAGCATAGTATCTCTATTACGTGTTGTTATTGTGCCTTCGATGTTTGATAGCATTCAAAGAACATCCTTTTTTCTTTTTTTGTCTGGGGGATGTCCAGTATTGTCTGCTGCCTTATCAAAGCACTCTGGGTTGTATGTTGGAAGCTGAAAATGAAAGGACTTGTGCGTAGCAGGCACCTGCAGAGGACACACAGTGAGTAATAGTTGAATCAAACACACTGCAGTAGCAGGGTTATTATTTACCACGACCAGGGGTGGAGTCACAGCCCAGTCATAGATGTGGGCGGGCTTCTTGCTGCCATCGCACCTCGCCGGTGTCCATATATGGTTCGTGGCGTCACGCGCCGGAGGTCCCGTTCACATAAAACCGATTGGCCGGGATCCCCTTGGAGGACATGTAGACACAGACGCGCACGGGACTCCTCGCTCGCCCGTATCCGCCGTTTAGGAGTAATCCAGTTGAATTCTTGAGGCAATAACATCAACTCCGCGGCGACAAGATGAAAGTATCCAGCGTAGACTGCCGGCGTCTGAGGAAAATCATAAAGAAGGAGAGCGGGAGCTGCCTTATTGTGGATTGCAGACCTTATCTCTCATTCGCGAACTCCAACATCAAAGGCGCTGTCAATGTCAATCTCAACTCGGTGGTGGTGCGGAGGTCCCGAGGAGGACCGGTGCCTCTGCACTTTGTCATCCCGGATGAGAGATCCCTGCTTCGGCTGCGGGAGGGGAGCATATCGGCTATCGTAGCTCTGGATGACCGGACGTCCCACTGGCAAAAACTGAAGAAGGACAGCGTAGCACAAATAGTAATAAACACTCTCTCTCATCTGGCGAGCGGGGTGAACATCTGTTTCCTCAAAGGTGAGAGCTTCGTGAAATTAAACTGTTTAGTTGTTGTCTCAAGAACAGAAGGGATTATAATAGGGAGAAAGCCAGTACGGTGATTTACACCTTAAATATTTCACATTTTAGTTTTTATTTGTATGAGAGGGCCTGTCTGTTCTGCCCCACAAACGTAAAAGTATTAGAAAGTAATATTTTATTAATTCAAATCTTCATGAACCGCAACCAGTGACGCATAAATAAATTATTGTCCACTTTGTTTCTCAGCGCTATTTCATAGTCGGTCCATATTTTTAAGGTCTAACCGTGCGTTCCTTACATGTTATTTGACTTCTCTTTATAATCAAGATACATTTAAGTCACATGTCCCTCAATATCCTTCTCGCCTGTGTTGAGAGCTGCTTACAATCTTCTCTCACTTCTTGGAGAGACTAATGTCCGGCGTGCGTCAACGGAGCGGATGAGTCAGTGCGAGAGAAACGCAGGCAAATTGGTGTTGCAATGACTTTCATTGATAAAAGAAAGAAAGAAGGAAAACCCAACCTAACCTTTTCTGTTAGTTGAATAAAACCCCCCGGGGTTGTGATAATGTGTTGAAACACCTCCATATCCGTCTGTCACCTCTGCGTCCCCAGGATGTTAAAAGGATTACCGGTCTTTCACCCGAAGGCTCCAGTAATTAATTAGGCGCTTATAACCAGGTTATAAATGTTATAATCCGCTGCTAAGACATGTTTCATAAACGCTGCTGTTTCACAAGACGTTTTGTGTGTGTGTGTGTGTGTGTGTGTGTGTGTTTGTATCAGCGGGGAAGCAGAATTATTGTAAGCCTATTTATTACAATGTGCTCACGGGTTTCCCCCCCTTCTCTCAGGAGGATACGAGAACTTCCACTCTCAATACCCTGACCTTTGCACTGAGGTGAAAACCATCGACCAGAGCGGAACTGAAACCGAGAAAAGAGTCAACAGCAACAGCGAGAAGCTTTCTCACCACAAACCAGATTACGATCAGGTACGGAAACACCCTTCACGATACACATAGGCCTACTTCCTATACTCTCCCACACATGCACTGACAGCTTATTTTTTATCTTTATTAACCTTATCCAAAAATAAAGAATGAAATATAAATCTGCACATCCTGCTGACATCAGATAGACTTATATTTGGCATCAGCCCATCAAAACATTTTCTCATCACACATATGATATTCTGTGACCTTCACTGCTCCCCAGACATCTCATATTTGAGACCATGATGCCCGGCTGACACCCCGTAGAGAAAAACACGCTTTCATCTCTGACCTTTCCTCTGTCTCCTCCACTGCCCAAACAGAAAGCATGTGTCTGCTTCACATCGCAGAGAACGCTCTATTGTGTCTCGTTGACATATTGTGGGTTATTCACCATTAATGGTTTACATAATATGGGGCCATCCATCCATCGTGCAGCTCCATGTGTCCTGCTTGCGTTTAGTCTGCAGCCGAACGTAATGTTCTGCTCTGCAGCTTGTTGAGCCGGCAGGTGTTTGGATGTTGTGGCTCCGACGCTTTTTCTCAGCGGTGGATGATTAAAGCAGATGCATTGAGTTCTGGGGTCCAGTATTATGTCTTGTCAGGTGGCTGTGAAATCACACTGTGTTTTCTGTTTATTCTAATCCTTATCGGAATGAACTGACGTCTCGTTCTCCCTCCCTCTCCCTCTCAGGGTAAACCTGTGGAGATCCTGCCTTTCCTCTACCTCGGTAGTGCCTATCACGCCTCCAGACAGGACTATCTAAGCGACCTTCACATCACAGCCTTGCTCAATGTGTCGCGCAGGGACCTGCAGCCGGCCAAGGGCCACTACGACTACAAGTGGATCCCGGTGGAGGACAGCCACATGGCCGACATCAGCTCCCATTTCCAGGAGGCCATCGATTTTATTGGTGAGTTGGAGGAAATTAAACAATTTTTCCATCAAGAGGGTTCACACTCCTGGGTTTGCGTCTGAATCTGGATGCGAAAAAATAAGTCACCACCTTCTCCTGCAACATCAAGTTCTGTGTATGTACAGTGCAACGTCACCCTAAGGAGTCTCCTCAAACAAACCCCCTTTGTCTAAGCCTCTCACCTGCCACCATTCACAAATAGAGGGCAATAAGCTGTAATCAGTTTAACTTGATCACCTTCCTTCAATCCTCCACCAGCATATCCAGCCAGCCTGCTTTCAGGATTTGCTCCCCCCCCCCCCCCCGGGCCCCTCCATCCCTCTCTCCCTTCCTCCCCCATCTTTACTTGAAAAAGACACTCCCATGCCGTCATCGCCTCCCAGGCCTAATCTCGGTGGCTTTTCTGCCGGGTGTGGCCAGTCAGTGTGGCAACTGGGTGAGCTGTCCGAGTTTAGTAATGGCCGGGTGGAGGAGGTTGGGGGCTGACTGACACACACACACACACACACACACACACACACACACACACACACACACACACACACACACACACACACACACACACACACACACACAGAGTTGTTTATGATGGTTGACTGACACATAATGAGAGAGCATATATTGGTGGTTGCTCGCAGTTGGGAATCCTTGATGAAACCGAGGGCAGCGGGTCAATGAATGTGTCACTGAGGAAGAGAGAGCGTGTGGGAGAGGAGAGAGGTGCTGGATAATAACAGCAGCAGCAAACGATGTACATGGTGTGCTATTGGCTATTTATAGCCAGGCACAACTGAGGCCGAAAATCACCCACGAGCAGCTTGGCCGGCCAGCAGCGCTATTGTTGGTATTGTGCATTGTTTTGCAGCCCTACAATTAGGGTGTCAGCCCGTCTATTATTACATAAGGCCGATAATGGTTCCAGGGGCAGGTTTAGCCCACGTTCAGAGAGGGCCACTAAACTCTTTCAACCATGCAAAGCAATTAGAAATGCAAAATAACCACCAGACTGCAGCGGACCCCCCCCAAACCAAAATCAATCACCAATCGGGGACCCTTTCGACGTGGTTACTGATGCACAGTCAGGGAGGAGACGATAAATATTATTGATCCACTGCTGCCGTCACTCCTTCTTTTGACCCGACCACACTCCACTCCAGATGGGAAGTTCATCCATCATTCATGCAGTTTATAAAGAGGCTGACATAAGTCATCGTTGGTCCGCCTACAGTGGCTCTCAGGACCAGACAGAAGTGTTTCTATTGTTATAAATGTTTCTATTTAGTGCGTAAAGAGACACAGAGAGAGAGAGAGAGAGAGAGACATATGTGTCTGCAGTGGCTTGTAAGTGGAACCGAGTGTCTGTCGGTAGATTGAATTTGCACACGAGACAGACAGAAAAGGAGATATGTAGGTGTTCGCAGTAGTTCTAGGAATTAGCGAAATCTCAAGATGTGTCGCAAGTGACACTTGTACAGATGACAGAAAGTAGATATCCGTGTGGGCATTAGAGCATACAGCTCCAAATTAGAACGCGGGTCTCTGTGCCACAGCGAGCTCTGCAGCAGCACCCAGCGCCCCCACAGCAGTGTAGGAGAAAGAAAAGTCATGTACAGCTGCACTCTGTGACTCAGACGAGCCTCACAAGTGTCTGTGCATGTCCAACTGAAACTGGTAGAGAGATGTGCGCACATTTCCTTGTCGCTACAAATGAGGCGCACTGACAGGGTTCAGTGTGAGTGTGCGAGTGAGAAAGACACTACGGAGCGTTTGCATTAATTAGTGAGTGGGAGTGAGGAGTAGATAATGATTACACTGTTAAAATGTGATTTTCTTTTTTTTTCTCCATTTGTTATTATTCACTGTTTCAAACTCCCTGTTGATTCATTGCAACCTCTCCACCAACGTAACTTGACTTTTAAAATATCAATTACAGACACACAAACAAAATGAGGAATAAAACGTGACACACACCATGGCCTTTATTTTGAAATGAGCATTTGAATGAAATAATGAAATAATAATAATAATGAAATAATAAAATGAAATAATGCAAGCTTTGATTCACATCATTTTGTGGATGACCACAGTAAGGAAGTCAAATGGTGCCACCATCTCAGCACAGATCATTAACCTTGGTTTCTTCTTCTTCTCATTCCAGATCACGTGAAGCAATCAGGGGGAAAGGTTCTGGTCCACTGCAAAGCAGGCATCTCCCGCTCACCCACCATCTGCATGGCATACCTCATGAGGACGCAGCAGCTGCGGCTGGATGCGGCCTTCGACATCATCAAGCAGCGCCGGGCGGTCATCTCACCCAACTTCAGTTTCATGGGTCAGCTGCTGCAGTTTGAGTCAGAGGTCCTCTCCATGGCCCCGGCTCATGCCGCCACGCCTGAGCCTGCCACACCCTGCGCCCAGGAGTCCGCCTTCTTTTTTGCCAACGACTTCAACACCACCACCTTCAACACCAAAGACTTTGAGCCATCCGTGTTCACCCTCCCTACCTCTTGCCTGCAGGCCCCGGTCCACCACCAGTTAAAACTGAGCCCAATAACTGCACTGCCTTAAAATGAACCGTGACTGCTTGTAGTCTTACTTGAATAAAAAAGTAATGGTCTCTGTGTGCCTGGTGTTGAAACCAGCCGAGCAGATGGACAGAAACAGAAGAGTCAAGATAATAGTATTCACTTCATGGGACTTGAAAACTATGGGGTATAGACATTGATGTTGTTCTCCTGTCTTCTGAACTGCTTTGATGAAACGACACGTCACAGTGATGAACTGCAATATACATGCCTTAGGTTGATATTGTGACTCATATTCACAAATACAGTCAGGCATTTAAACCTAATTTATTTGAAAATTACAGTCTGTCTGAATTTTTTCAATAATGTGGATGTTAATATGTGTTTAATAAATGTTTTCACCACCAAATTAACTCTGTTGTCACGTCATCATTCTAGCATTATGTTTGAAGAGTTATAGGCTAACTGGGAAGTTAAATGGGATTAAAAGTGGACTTTTTTCCAAGTCATTTACTGCCGGACTAAATCAATGAGTGTTTACATGCACAGTAGGATCCTATTTTTTAAGCCTTATCCTGGTTTAGATCTTATCCAGGATATGATATTTACATGGGACATGATAAACCTGCTAACCCATAAAGGAACACTTAATCCTTAAATTCAACAGAAAAAAAAAATTCAAATTTGGATCTGTAACTGGGAAATAATAGGCTTACAGCTTTATTGAGACGCTGCATGTCATAACCTGGTTTCTATCAGAGTACTCCAGATAGCTCATCCAGGTTTCTGAAAGCAGGATGTTTACATTCGCAACAATAAACCGGGACAGGCCTAAATACAGCAGAAGAGGCAACAGTGACACCTGCAGTGACAGAGACTGACATATGACTAGATTCTTCATCGTCAAGTGTAACAGTGCAATCTAAACAAACTATGAATGGAAACAAATGAAAACCAGCCACAGGTGAAGAATTTCAGTCAGAATTGCTTTTTGAAACAGAGTGACGTTCAAGAATAAAACGTGTAGTTGTGAGTATCAGTAAACAGCAGTCTTTGTCGATTAACAAGATAGTTTTTCCCATCGTTTTCTACCACTTTGCCGCTTCTGCTAGGCTACTCAGCGCTATCGACTCTTTTCTGTCTTTGGCGCCTAGAAGACAGCTAGACTGTACCAGCTGTACAAATGGGGAGGTAAGTACATAGCAAACGTGCCTAACATGTTATTTACATACAAACACACAAGACGAAAGGTTGAGGACACAGTACTATTAGGTAATTTAGTTTCCCATTGTCTAATTTTGTATGGTAACGTTATCTACCACACATCATTTCGCATTATGGTTATTGCTGCAATCCTGTTTTCACATAATGGTATGGTCCATTATATCCCGCCCCCGCCGCCATTTTCCATGTTATTCTCTTATCCCACACAGTGTTTCACCAATTTGTAATTCTTCGATTTCTATTATTTTGTTCAGTTTTGGGTTATTAAATTCCTGGCTTCTTATAGTGGAGGAGGGAGGTTATCTCCAAATTCTTCCGCGGAGACGCCTTGTTTAGACCGCCATGTACATCAAACAGGTAAGCTAACGGCCCCCAGACTTGTGTGTGTAGCCGACTCTTCACGTTATTTCACTGAATGGTTGTGCCCGGGATACGGGTTTTGCACACATTTTAACGTCAATTAGAGTGCAGAGCTATGCTGAATCACACCAACGTGAGCTACAAATTAAATAGCTTATTTGCTAATGCTAGTTAAGGCTACCTAGCTGGATTAATCTTGAGTTGAATTGCTCGTCCCCCTACTCGGGATGCTAAGCTAACGCTACAAGGCTAACGTTAGGTTAGCGGATTTATCGCTTTTCTATTCATGTTGCACGATATCATATTCCAGTCGATTTTATCACATGTAAACATGAGCTGTGATAGTATAGTAGTGTGTCTAACGTATGTTTTATTTTGTTCGCAAACTTGCAAACCCGTTGCCGTCCTGAATGAACACTGGCCCAAACCGTAGCGTCCAGTCAAGGCCCCGTTAATGACACATTTGATGCTGCGCTGAGCAAACACGTTTTCAATGTTGTCTAATTTATGTGCGACGGGGCAATGTAGCAATGTTGCTGCATTCAGAAATAGTTGCTGGCTTGCTTGCTTCTTGTTAAGTTCGTCCTTTCCCTGAAGAGGAGGATGTGATGCTCACGGTGGTGTCTGGGTTCTTGTGCAGGTCATCATCCAGGGGTTCCGAAGTTACAGGGACCAGACTGTGGTGGACCCGTTCAGTCCAAAGCACAATGTCATTGGTGAGTACGCGCTCATCCCGTCGTCTCACACAAGGGGGTGTAAGGGGATTTACTGTGAAGGAAGGTTACCTTACTAACATAACTTTCCAGACCAAACTTGGTGTGCCACAGACTCACTTTGGAGAGCCGTCTACTTATATCACCATTGTGTGTTTTTTCGTCTGTTACAGTTGGAAGAAATGGCTCAGGAAAAAGTAACTTTTTCTATGGTACGTCTCCCTCAATGATTTCTTTTTACCATACAGTGGTCAAACCTTTCCCCCGCCTGTGTAATGTTGGTTATTTTTGTTGTCTAAAGCCGTTTCTCCGCTCTGCTTCTTTAGCCATCCAGTTTGTGCTCAGTGATGAGTTCAGCCACCTGCGACCTGAACAGCGCCTGGCGCTGCTCCATGTGAGTTCAGACAAATGTCACACTGCAGATCATTGGTACTGTTTGAAATTGGTCATGTGACACATTGAGTGGTTGTGTAGAAATGTGTTGTTAGACATGTTTACGCTGACAGACGCTTGTGTAGCTTCCTAATAACTGGTGGATCACAAAAGTCTTCATAGGATTACTGTAATTGCGTTTCTGTTAAAACATGAAGTTTTGTAAGCGATTGAAACATTCAAGGAAATTATTAAATGGTATTAAATAATACGTTGTGGTTTTTCCTCCCCTGTCATTGTAGGAGGGAACTGGTCCTCGTGTCATTTCGGCTTTTGTGGAGATTATATTTGACAACTCTGACAACCGGCTGCCGGTAGGAATGGCAAACATTTCATATTGATCCTATTACAATGTCATTGTAGACAAACTGATTCATTCTTTCCAACTTGATTTGTACCAAGACTCTTTACAATGTGCATCAAAAGTACCAGATACTGGCATCACCTTTTTAAAATAACTTAACAACATCCTTAGTCCAGGCTTCCAGCGGAAATGGTACATTATCACTATATTATGTTGCTCATGTTGTACTGTCTTCCTAGATTGCTGATTGTAGTCACACTGCCTTCAGTACACACAGTGCTTATTATTCTGATGATGAAGGCCGGATGTTTGCACCACTCTAGAAATCCAAACATTTGATAACACTGATAATACTGTGACATAACCAGCCAATTCTGCTGCTGCGTATGGTTCTCCTCTTCACTGCTGATAACTGTCTCTCCCTCCAGATCGACAAAGAGGAAGTCTCCCTTCGCCGCGTCATTGGCGCAAAGAAGGACCAGTACTTCTTAGACAAGAAGATGGTGACGTAAGTATTGTCTGTGGATTGACCGTTCATTTAATCACAGGAAATGACAACTCTGTGGATCCATGTAATCACTTGTTTGATGGTGACGGTGATTTTTGCAGTAAGAATGACGTCATGAACCTTCTGGAGAGTGCTGGCTTCTCCCGCAGCAACCCGTACTACATCGTAAAGCAGGGAAAGGTGAGAAAGGAGTGGGTGCCAACCTCACGCTCGTTAAAGACATACTAGTTAATTTCACAGTGTCGTGTAATGCGTCGCAGTATCAAACAGAGCTGTAAAAAGAGTGCCAGCTGTACTTAGCTGGACGTCTTGGCCTGATTTAAGGATTAATGTTAAATAAGAAATCGTCATCTGCTAAAATATATTCAAAATTTCATAATTTTTCAGGCAGGAAAATCTCAGCGCTGCTTTGAACAGCAGTGTGTTTGGTGTCGGCCGATATTGAAATTATCTTGCTGACAGTATTGCCCGTTTAAATAAAAGTGGAAAATGGTTTACTCTTAATTATCAGGGTGGTCAAGCAGCAATCCAGCACCATTAATTTAATTTATAGAACCACAATTTCACAAAATCAGACGTATGCGTGCATGTTACCTTTTTTGATTTGATTGAATATAGCGCAAAACTAATAACAGGCGTCGCATAATTGAATATTGTTTTTTCAGCACGGACAAGTTGTGGCCAGCAAATCATATCGTCCAAGACTAAATGCGTTTCATCTCACGCGTTATAATTTGAATGTTCATGCAGATCAACCAAATGGCCACAGCACCCGACTCCCAGCGTCTGAAGCTGCTGAGAGAGGTGGCAGGAACACGGGTGTATGATGAGCGCAAAGAGGAGAGTATTTCGCTGATGAAGGAGACGGGTAAGTCATTATTCACCATTACGTCATAGTTATCGAAGCAATTCCAGTCCTAGGAAGTTGAGTGTGCAGTTAGTAATGATTTGCACGTTTTAAAAAACAACAGAGGGGAAGCGAGAGAAGATCAACGAGCTGTTGAAGTACATCGAGGAGCGTCTTCACACCTTGGAGGATGAGAAAGAGGAGCTGGCTCAGTACCAGAAGTGGGACAAGATGAGAAGAGCCCTGGAGTACACCATCTACAACCAGGAGCTGAATGAAACCCGCGCCAAACTGGATGAGGTAACATACCGAAGAAAAACGACTGATATACTGTGTGTACACCGAGTAAAAGACTGAACATGTTTGACTCTATATCTGTTTTGGTACCTGGGTGGGAAATTATCACTGCCCTTATTATTATATAACATTTATATGTTGTATAATAATAATAACAGGCAGCTAATATTAATGTTCTGTATTATCTTGTGTGAGACTTTTTGGCTGTTTGTTTTCTTTCTAGCTGTCCAGCAAGAGAGAGACCTGTGGAGACAAATCCAGACAGCTGCGTGATGCTCAGCAAGATGCCCGAGACAAAGTAGAGGTAAAGACTTCCACCTTGCAACAGAAGTGTTAATATCTGGGATAAAGGATTGGTGAAAATATACACTGTAATTATCATCACAGCATCATCTCTAAAAAATAACTCCCAATATTTAGTTTATTGTTCAAAATCACCCGGTCAAATTTCAGGTGTGGAAGAGGAAGTAAGTCGTTGCATTTATGCTCCTTGTGAATTAAATCTCACAGCCGGCGTCTTTTATTTTTGGCTCGCCTTCTGTAGGAGACGGAGCGCGTTGTGCGAGAGCTGAAGTCCAAGATCTCCGCCATGAAGGAGGAGAAGGAGCAGCTGTCGGCCGAGCGCCAGGAACAGATCAAGCAGAGGACCAAGCTCGAGCTGAAGACCAAGGACCTGCAGGACGAGCTGGCAGGCAACAGCGAACAGAGGGTACGGAAGCCTCCCGTCTGCGTCACTCTGCACACGTGATGCTGGACCAGCAACATCCCCCTCCCCCTGCACCATCCTTGTGTGTAGAGAAGGATGCTCGTCTGTTTCTCTTTTCACCCGCTCTACCCACCCGAGAGTAAAGCCTCACAGTTTGTGAAAACCCAAACCAGCATTTGTTTCGTAAAAAAAGCAGTTCGGGCCTAACTATATAATTCACATATTAGCGCTGAATCTTTTAGAATAACTTTTTGCTGATCTAATAGTTGGATGAATTGAGAGCCGAAACAGAGGAGGCACCAGCCTGTACATCAGACTCTTTCCCCTCAGCTCCACTTTACATCATTCCTGGCAAGAGGTTGTGTGTACAGAGCTGGCATGAATCGCTCTCCGTATGGCCGCGTGTTCAGTTTGTGTGCACGTGTGAGTACGAGGATGATAATCAAACATAGCGGCTTTATTGGCTCAGTGTGTGCGTGTATGTGTGTGTGACCCGTGATGGCCCCAGGCAGCATGCTGGCTGTTGGCTGGATTAAGCCCACCTGGCTACGGCTGGCAGAGCATCGGCCAAAACTTACTGGAGCAAAATTAAAAGCAAGGGAAGCAGAACTGCGTCACAAGCCGCTGACGGTTCTGATTTTAGATGGCGAGGACACACGAGTATAGATTTTCATTCCTGGGCAACCCACCATCACCACTCACACTGTCAAAACCAGCCGTCACTGAGCACTAATGCAGTTTCCTATATTCATTATAAATGTTTCATGTGTCCAGAGTAGGATGTCGTGTCCCATTCTTCAGCTGTGATTGCGGCTTACAGGCGCAGTCAGTTTAGTGACGGGAACTGTGAATTTATGGTCATTCATTACGACGTTTGCTTCATGCATATTTACTTTAGTATACTGTAACTAAATGCATGCTAATTATGCTGAATAAATTAGAAATCTAAACATTTTAACACACATTTTAAGAGATTGCCTCGGTCTCCAAAGCTGTGCATCACTGCACCTTGAATTCAAAAGCCTTCTGTTCCTAATTTATATCTATCTTACGCCACGAAATACACAGAGATCTGTTCTGTTCGCTACTTATGTTGCTTTAAAGACGGGAGTTAAATAATTATATTACTTGTAGGAAATGAGGTTGGAACCTAATATGAATATTTGATCCGAGCAGAGTAACCTCAGATAATATTTCTTGAACCATTTTTGATGAATCATTTTGTATTTGTGTGAATGTACTGTATATATTTCCTTTCTTCCCCTGCCCACCTCTTTTTGTTTTACATTTTGAAGACTTGGGGTAAAATCCCCAATCTTGTTCTTCCAGAAACGCCTGCTGAAGGAGCGGCAGAAGCTGCTGGAGAAAATCGAGGAGAAGCAAAAAGAGCTGCAGGAGACTGAACCCAAATTCAACATGGTGAAGGAGAAAGAGGAGCGGGGCATATCCAGGTAGGGATGACTCATTCTCAGCCACGGCCCCTTGAGCAGCCGGTGACCAGGTATAACTCGATGAGTCAGACATCCCATTTTGAATTCATTTGGGTAGCGAGAGATCGAGAGGTGGATGCACACGAGACATCTGTGGGTTCTCCTACAAAGCAGCTTGTTGCAGGTGTCGTGCGAACAGTGCGAATCCTAAATTGAAGGGAGGTGACCCTGAAGAATCAGTCGCACCTGTACGACACTGTGTGACGTGGCTGTAAATGATCAATGATCTCCTCCTGTGGTTTGCGCCTCCCTCCAGACTGGCCCAGGCCACGCAGGAGAGGACCGACCTGTATGCCAAGCAGGGCCGTGGCAGCCAGTTCACCTCCAAAGAAGAGAGGGACAAGTGGATTAAGAAGGAGTTGAAGTCTCTGGACCAGGCCATCAACGATAAGAAGAGGCAGATCGCAGCCATCCACAAAGACCTGGAGGACACGGAGACCAGCAAGGAGAAGAACCTCGAGCAGTACAGTGTATGTTTTGAAGATGACATCAAAGTGATAATCTATTCCTCTTGTTTAATTTACAGGGACGTTTATCTGATCAACTTTCAACTTGTCTCTTTTAGAAACTCGATCAAGATCTAAATGAGGTCAAGAACCGCGTTGAGGAGCTCGACAAGAAGTATTATGAAGTGAAGAACAGGAAAGATGAGCTGCAGAGCGAAAGAAAGTAAGATGCTCGTCTTTCCCACTTTAAAGTTCAGCTGTGTTTTGTGCTCATGCTTTCTTATTTTTAGTTTAGCCTCACTTGATTCATATCGTTCAAAGCTTTATTCACATTGGTTTAATAATCCACATTATCATTGTTGATTATTTTATTGATTAGTTGGTTAAAAAATGGTGAAAAATGTAAATCTGTGTTTCCCAGAGCCCAAGATGATGTTCTCAAATTTCTTCTTTTTTTTTTTTTTTTACAACTAAAAGATATTCAGTTTTCTGTCAAAGAGGAGTAAAAATAAAAACCATAAAATAATCACACAAAAAATATCCAAAATTCACAACATGTTTTTATCAAACTAAATACTTTGGTTTTGAAAGGATAAATGGCAACAAATATGGAGTGAAGCAAAGGGAGGCAACACTGAAGAGTTATATTCCTCAAATAAAGTTGATTCAATAACAAAAGACGAACTAATTTAATCTGATGCATCGCTTCACCTCAAATGTAGGATTTATTTCCAGGATGTTACATGAAACCCGCGCCAAACTGGATGAGGTAACATACCGAAGAAAAACGAATGATATACTGTGTGTACACCGAGTAAAAGACTGAACATGTTTGACTCTATATCTGTTTTGGTACCTGGGTGGGGAATTATCACTGCCCTTATTATTATATAATATGTATATGTTGTTTTTATCTTTTATTTAGGCTCATGTCATAAAATATGACGACAGACCTTCAAAGCTTCATCCGAAATCCTCAACTGAAGCTTCTAATTGAAAAAACTTGGCAATCGTTACAGCCCTAATTTAGTTGATTCTTTCTGCATCTTGCTTTAAGTTTTGAGTTGTTCACTCTTCCCTTAAACCGATATGCTGATTCTGCTTGACAACAGTCAGTTCTGCAGCAGAATATTGTCTGCTGTGAGTGTCACTGGGCCGTCACTGAGCTTTATTTATGTAACGGTGAGCATGGTGCCTCTGGTCTCTGCTGCCAGACACCTTTTTGCTTTCGGTGCGTCCACCGTAGTCGAGGCAGCTGCTTCCTGACGGCACACTCGACACACTCACACATGTGTTTTTAAATAACCAAAAGAGGTCTCGGACCTTTTTAATTTAATTCCATTAAATTGAATAGCTGGCCCTCGGTACAATAACTATATGAAACGGATTACATGAATAGGTTTGTGTTTGTCTGCTATTGAATCCGCCCTCCAGTTCACTGTGATCCATTGTTCAGGTGCAGTGGGTGAAAAGGCAGCATAATGACATCTTTGATAGGACGGTCGGACCCAACAGCTGCAAGCTATTACGAGTGTATCATCTACAAATGTGAACAAATACAGAACAGAATTACCCTAATGGAAACAAGAGGGAGCCGGTTTTATTGCTCTCATTATTTAAATGTGGTTATTTAACACAAATTCAGTGACTTTGTATGAGGATTTGAAAAAAACCTCTAAATTATTGGGGGGTGAATACTCTTATAATTCACTTAATATTGCAAATAATGAATCTGCTTTTATGGACGAGTTGCTTTGTTAAAGAAACATTTTCCTCATATTTAGGAAGAGAAATACCATTTATATATAAATCAAATATATCAAAAAGATTTCTGAAGGACAACCCTTTTAGTGCAGTGTCCTCATTTTGGGACGCGTTTCTTATATCACTGACTGGCTTCTTCTTGTGCGAGCATCATGGCTGCGGTTGGCTTTTGGTCTTCCTGGTGACATAAGTGAAACGGCGTGTGACTCTCTGTGTCTGTCCAGCTACCTGTGGCGCGAAGAGAACGCAGAGCAGCAGGCCCTGGCAGCCAAACGAGAGGACCTGGAGAAGAAGCAGCAGCTCCTTCGAGCGGCCACTGGCAAGGTCCGTGTCACTGTTCACAAACTGCCTGATTATCGACTCGCGATACCTAATGCAGACACTTAGTCTGGGCAAAAGTGAAAGGTGTGTGTGTGTGAGAGATAGAGAGGGCTCAGGATGACACTCGTACGCCAGAGGTAGAAACCGCCACACATGCACCGACTTGCCGGAGTTCTGTGAGAGAAGAAATGGGCGAGTGAAGATAAATCAAACCCCGAGTGGGGAAAAAGTGTCTCTTTTCCTCCATTTGAGCCCACTTGCATACCGCGAAGGACTCGCTTTGTGACTCAGCCAGTTGTCAGGATCGGTACATCAAGTGGAATCATTAATCTGCCTCGCTACTGGCACCTAATCACAGCCAGCTAAATTTACATATGACTCACTCCTCGCTGCCTCGTCCAGTGACTGCCAGTCGTTTCTTCTGGGCAGATACATCAATCAAATATCACTTCTGTGTAATGGCTGCTGTGATGAAAGGAGGCTGTTTGTAGGTTCATGGACAAATGTCCTGTGTTTTTTACTCTTCTTTCATTGGTCCCAGCTGACTCATCCCGTCTCCAGAGCAGGCAACAGAGAACAGGATGGACTCCTCGCTCGCCTTTTTATGATCATACTGTACAATTCATAGTGCTGCACAATATCAACTGTTATTATGAGAACATTATGATAGAGATTTGGTATGTTTTTATGCTTATTTTCCTCTCTAAAGTTTTAAAATGATAGATATTTTTTATTTTTTTTTTGTTCCCACTTGAAGTGAGACTCCGTTAATCCTCGTCTTTCTCTTGCGGTCATCCAGTCGATTCTGAACGGAATCGACAGCATCAACAAAGTCCTCGAGCATTTCCGTCGGAAGGGCATCAACCAGCACGTCATCAACGGTTACCATGGCATCGTCATGAATAACTTTGAGTGTGAGCCGGCCTTCTACACCTGTGTAGAGGTGACCGCCGGTACCCGGTGAGGACTGCCTTTTACACTTGGCAAACAAACATGTGTCACTACCAAACAAAGTTTACAATGACGCAGCCTCGATTTCTATTTAAAGTGACAATGTGACGGAGCCATCCACTCGTATGTCTTTTTGTTACTTAACGCCCGTCTACCTGCTCTCATGTTTTCCAGACTGTTCTATCACATTGTGGAGACTGACGAGGTCAGCACCAAAATACTGACTGAGTTCAACAAAATGAACCTTCCTGGAGAAGTCACATTCCTGCCCCTGACCAAGCTGGACGTCAGGGACACCGCCTACCCCGAGACCAACGTAAGGGACTGTAGGCAGTACATTTTGACCCTGAACAATTAAAGTAAAATATTTTACTTTACATACTTGAAGTGTAGCAATCATGCGCTATATGAATTGGATTCATTGTTATCATTAAATCTCTTAATCATCTTAATCACCCCTTGGGACATGAGGGCACAACAAGCTCCCTCAATTGTCCGAGTTACACGTAACGTGTGTGTGTGTGTGTGTGTGTGTGTGTGAGAGAGATATTTGCCACTGTGTTCATACCAACGTGTCTCCGCCCCGTTAGGACGCCATCCCCATGATCAGCAAGCTGCGCTACAGCAACACCTTCGACAAGGCCTTCAAGCACGTGTTTGGGAAGACTCTGATTTGTCGCAGCATGGAAGTTTCCACCCAGCTGGCCAGAGCGTTCACTATGGACTGTATAACCCTCGAGGGTAAGTGAACCTGTACCGCACTGTATGTACCACGACCACGAGAACATAGGAGGGAGGCGGCAGCTCTCATAAAAAAAACAATGTAGTGTCAGTCCAAAAGTGAGACAGCAATCATCTGTACTAACCTACATTAAAAAAGTATTAAAAGATACTGGTGGGCATTTGCATTTGCATCATTGTACGTCTGCTCCAGTACTGTAGAAGCCCTTTGTCTCTTATACGCAGTACATTGTGTCGTGACCTTCTAGGTGACCAGGTGAGCCACCGGGGAGCTCTGACGGGAGGCTACTACGACACCAGGAAGTCCCGCCTGGAGCTGCAGAAAGACATGAGGAAGGCTGAGGAGGAGCTGGGCGAGCTGGAGGCCAAGCTCAATGAGAACCTGCGCAGGAACATCGAACATATCCTTTCAGTGACATCTCACCGAGACAATGTTACGTCATTGATGTCCACCGAGACATGTTGGTGTCCTGTGCTCTACATCGGGAAGTCATTGGGAGATTTATATTTTTTCAGAAGGTGTAGCCTGTGTGGCTAGAGTCGTGCGTTTTCTGTAAAAGCGCCACCATGTGGTCACACTCCACTCAGTTGTATTTGCTGTTTCTCACTGACATCCTCTGTTGATAAAGAAGTATATTAATTCATATGCCACCTTGTGCTGTGTAGGAGACTCTCTCCTATCTAGGAGAGGAGTTATAACACCGCCTTCGCTCAATTACAGTTTGATGTCACATGTCTGAGTCCTTTGAATGTGGATTAGAGCTATCTGGGTTACGTCGCCACTTCAGCCGGCAGGAGGCCGACTCGGCTGCAATGAGAGGGCCTAGGCAGGTCAAGAAGGATTAGTTTATGTTGATACCGGCCAGAGCCGTGACTCACTTCAGCACAGGCGGATCAGAGAGGATTTGGGTTTGCATCTGCGGTATCTTTATGAATATGGTCACTTCCGCTCAGCAACGAGTGCGTGTGTGTTTGCACACCTGTGTAATTCTCAGCCAGTACTGCGTAACGTGTGCACCTGGTGATTACGTACGTGTGAGTGTGAGTAGGCAGGGGAGGCGGATGACTGATCCGATGACATGGCGCTGGTCCTTCACTCCTGCGGCGGTGAGTCAGGCAACGGATCAATTATTTAAAGCCTGTTGTTGTTCGCTCTCCACCTCGGCCCCGTCGATAAGCACAAGATGACACTGATGCACCTCAGCCATCCACCAGCAGCACGTTGCAGCGGAAGGATTGAGGTCTTGCCGTTAGTGCACTCGACTGCTCGTAACTGCTACGACTCTCACTGACCTGCTTATGTGACAGGATTAGGGGGCCCCCTGCCATCAGTGTGTGAATGGCGACATGTAGTGTTAACGTGCTTTCAGTGGTCGGGAGACTAGAACACCGCTTTGCAAGTCCAAGTCCATTTACCGTGATTTATATTGTGTTCATGGTCATCACAGGGACTAATGCAGGTTTATAAATCCTTTCATTCAGCGCAGTTAGTGACCTGATGCCAGCTTGTTCCCATTAAAGAAAATGATCAGATGACCTTCGACCATCTATTTCCTCCGTCTGCTCAGGCAGGGCAGTCCTCTGACTTAACGCAGGTTTATTGGCTTCAGTGTTAATTGAGTTCTGTTCAACCTCAGAGGCCTGTGTTGTAGTCTTGGTCGATCAATAAGCTTCTCTGTTCAATTAGATTAACGACGTGAAGCCCTCTTCTACCCTCTGCCTTTATCAATGATGACACAGTCTTGGAAGGCCAATCCTGTTATTTACGCCCTCTTGAGGCCTACAAGTCGTCTTGTGACCTTTTTATTATCTAACGCTCTACAAAACGGGTCTCTGTTGCTTCAGCTTTTAGTTTATTTGTGTACAAACCTTTTTTTTTGTCGTACTCCATACTGATGAATACAGAATACAGGTTCAGCAGCACAAGTCCCGTGCACTCATTCGTCATATGTTTGCAATCTATTTCCTTATCTGCATTGAGGGATGGAGGATTTGTGATATTTGACTTTACTCGCACTACTAGACGGTGCAACGGAGGTCGATAAAGTCTGACTTGTCAACTTAACTTGAAATGTCTTTGCTAAGTCACTGCTGAGAGAAAATGAAAATGCTCATCTGTGATGATCATTGGCTTGTACTTCCTTAATCACCGCCTCCACGCATCAACAATGAGATCGACCAACTGATGAACCAGATGCAGCAGATCGAGACCCAGCAGAGGAAGTTCAAGGCATCCAGAGACAGTATTCTGTCCGAGATGAAGATGCTGAAGGAGAAGAGGCAGCAGTCGGAGAAGACGTTCATGCCCAAGGTGATTATGAAACCGATGTCGTCACAATATCATCATTCAACGTACATACAGCCCAGAGTTTGCATGATCTGTCGCCCGGGGCTCAGCCTGGTCCCTGCACACAGTCCGTGCTGTCCACTGATGTCTGACTCTTCCTCTTTAGCAACGCAGTCTCCAAAGTCTTGAGGCCAGTCTCCATGCCATGGAGTCCACCAGGGAGTCACTGAAGGCCGAGCTCGGTACAGATCTGCTCTCTCAGCTCAGCCTGGAGGACCAGAGGCGCGTTGATGACCTCAACGACGAGATCCGTCAACTCCAGCAGGTGGGTGGGAGGATTGGACAGAGATGGTGACCCGTGTTGTTGGACACAGTTTTTCACACCTTGAAATAACTGACAGTCGCAGGTTCTATAGACTTGTCTGGGGTCGAGAAAAATCTGAAAAAGTGTTGTAGTGAGGCGGTCCGGTGTCAGTGAGTGACATCGATACAGCACCCAGTGAACTACGTCACCGCCGCACAGTTTGTACCGTCGATGGAGACGTACTAGGACAGGTTATGTCAGCTTTTGCTTTTCTCAAAGGTGTAAATTATTTTAAGTGTAATGTAATTCCCGTTGTGGCTGTGGGGAAAAGAGGAGAGAGAATTTTAATAAAACAGTAAAGTGAATTTTTTTTAAATGTTCCAACACGTATTGCTTGGATCCAGGTTGCTCAGCTCTCTCACGAAACAGCATGACTGTTTCTGCTGTCTCTGAATAAATCACATTACGGAGGAGGCTGCTCCTCCCAAAACACATGTACACGTATACCGGTACACCTCATTCTCATTCTTATTTGGAGCCAGTTAACACGTCTGTTAACAAATATGTTCCCTTACATTGACAATAGAGTAAGAATTGGTAGAATCCTGTTTTAATACTGTGATATAAATACCGTCAATGCAAAAAACAAACAAATATAAGGTGATTATAAATTTTTGTTCATATCACCCCCTAATTCTATGGAGTGACAACAGATTCAGTGTTTGATTTGAATGGATTTAACCCTTTCTGAGGGGCTCTGTTCACAAACCTCCAGCTGATTTTCATGTAGTTCACACGGTACGTTTACCCTCCATGTCTCCCCCCCCCCCCCCCCCCTCTCTCTCTCTCTCTCTCCCTCCGCCTCCTCCGACTGTATGCTGTGCTAGCATGTAGTGTTCAAATAGACCTGACTGAGGTGAGAGTAGCCGGCAGCGTCTAAGCGTGGGTTGTGCCTGCGATCCAGCGTTGCCCCCTCGTTCTCTTTCAACGCCAGCTGCACGCCGCTCTCACCTCAACGATCTCTCAGCCGTCCCCGCTACGGTTGCGCAACAACTCCGCCCCTGCAACACGGAGCTTTTCATGTTCGTTTCTGCCGTGTTGGCGGTTGTCAAATCCTATTGCTCGCAACTTAGTTGGGAGTTATTGGTGATAAGGCGGTTGCCCGGACTGAAGTGAATGCACACGCAGAGATTAATATTCACCAGAGACTTGCTTATTCACAAACAGAAGTGGATATTGTTGTCACATTACAGCAGAGTGTGTGCAATGCCAAAGGCAGATATTCAAAATTGCAGTATTGAGTTGCTGAGAATGAGCCAACGTCTCGTCTGTCTGCACAGAGGCAGAAGAGTAACCCATCGTATGTTGTGTGTTGATCCCTCTTTCCTCCCACAGGACAACAGGCAGTTGTTGAACGAGAGGATTAAGCTGGAGGGCATAATGACCAGAGTGGAAACCTATCTCAACGAGAACTTGCGTAAGCGTCTTGACCAAGTGGAGCAGGTACACGGTCCCCTTTACACTCCTCAGAAACCGGTCGTATACATACAGGATCCTCTAGTGTGCAACGTCGGATGAATGTGTGACTGCACTGTAGTTTAGTTCTGTTTTTGTTATTCGTAAGGTAAATTATGCAACCTTGCATAACCACGTTCAAGGCTTGTGTCTGCAGCTAGTGATTCAAAATATAATGAGCTGTTGTAAATGGAGAGTCGTGGATACAAATGCTTTCATACATACAAGTCAGGAGAGAGGTGTTAGAATTTGAATGGCCCTCTTTTTCTTTTCTTTTTGTTGATGTTGCCTAATTTGCGTCGACACAGGAGCTAAATGAGCTGCGAGAGACGGAGGGAGGCACGGTGCTCACAGCCACAACATCGGAGCTGGACGGCATCAACAAACGTGTGAAGGACACTTTGGCGCGATCGGAAGGTACGCATCGTACTACAGACACAGCACTGGGTTACTAACGCTTGTAACCAGAAGGTTTAAAAAACAAAACATGCACACACACACACTTTCCCCTCAGGACCTTTAAACAAAGTACAATTTCTGATAATTCATCCAGATCACTATATATATATATATATATATATATATATATATATATATATATATATATATATATATATATATATATATATATATATATATATATATATATATATATATATATATATATATATATAATTATTTATTTCATGAAAGGCCAGAAAAACATGTTGACATGCATCAAGAGACAACCGTAATGGTTTTCGGAGCCTTTGAATGTACTCGTCACTGGTGTATCATTTCAAGCAACTGACGAATCAAAGTGTATCGCTATTGTCTGATATCAGTAATCTTAACTGATTTATTATCTGTTCAGTGCAAAAATAGCAGTTGGAGAATCTAAAGCGTAGACTGTCCTGGTTGGTACCAGCAGCAGATGGTGAGAGCTGCTGTGATGTGATCGACTCTGTGCTGATGTCCTGTTTCAGAGACGGCCTGCCCGCTGCTCTTCTGTTCTAGCGGTGCTGTGACCCAGAGGAGGTGGATGGAAGGCAGTTGTCCTGAATAGATTTAATTTGCATGAACTCCTATTTAATCATTGTCACTAATTAATTAGACATATTAAACAGCATGGCCTTATTCTGAAGTCTGCATTATACTCAGTCCTTTGTTCTAAAGTAGGCTTGTGCTGAATGGCGATCGGATTGGAAAACAACAATTGAAGGGATGACGGACAATTGATTTTAAGGCCATTTAAACCCGCTCACTATCAGAACTAAGATGTTGTGAAGTGATCTCCAGACTCTGCACCCTACAGTGCACTTGGAGATGTTCCTGGTGGAGCAGTCGGCCCGCTGAGCCCTGTTAATCAGCACGAGTGTCGAGTTCATTTGAATCCTTAATTACAAACCAGTTTGCCTCCTTCTCCACAAATCTGTCACCCCGCATCTCCGTTCTTCATATGCCTGCTCACCAGAGCTTTGCTCTGCGCTCCACAACAGTAGTTACCGTTATGGATAGGGCTGTGTTGAGGTTTTTGAGTGAAGGGAATAACTTACCTATCACCCTCCGATGTCTTTTCCCAGATCTAGATGTTCTGGCTGACAAGACGGAGGTGGAGATCAAGGACTACATAAAGAGCATGGAGCGCTGGAAGAACATCGAGAAGGACCAGAACGACGCCATCAACCACGACACCAAGGAGCTGGAGAAGATGACCAACAGGCAGGGCATGCTGCTCAAGAAGAAGGAAGAGTGCATGAAGAAGATCAGAGAGCTCGGCTCGCTGCCTCAGGAGGCCTTTGAGAAGTACCAGACCCTCACACTCAAACAGGTACACACACACACACACACACACACACACACACACACACACACACACACACACACACACAGAGAGATGGAGCCAGCTCTCCTGAAGAATAAGACCCAGGGCCATCACATCCCACCCACTCACCAGTGACTCAGACACTGCTGAGTGCTCTGTCTCTGAATTTATTTCATTTATTTTTTAACCAGCTGCCTCTGGGAGACTGAGTTGAGAAGACTTGGCTGCATCTTTCATAAGTGTCTGAGCGCGTGTGTGTGTGTGATCTCCCCTCCTTGACAATGCTGAAAATAGCCACACACTTTCTCATAAGCACTCCACATAGTTAACCGCTCTCCACAGGACACCGCTCAGGGGGCAAGGTGGCGCCATTGATTGCAGAAGTGGGAGCGAAGGGCCAAGTAATGATGGCACTTGCTCGTGTTCCCTCGGTCGGTAGTGATTCAGATGGATGATGCTTCTTAATCGGGTCGTCTTCAGACATGAATAGAATCTAGCAACATACTTTTAAATACCGACATGAAGAATGGATCTGAAGTCCCCGTTCAAGTCTACAAGTGGTGTCACGGCACACTGATAAGAATACCGACAGGCTGCCAGCCTGATTCACCAATAAGGCAACGATGATTCACTTTTTACCTTCTTCTCCCAACAGTTGTTCCGAAAACTGGAGCAGTGCAACACGGAGCTGAAGAAGTACAGTCACGTCAACAAGAAAGCTCTGGACCAGTTTGTCAACTTCTCCGAGCAGAAGGAGAAGCTGATCAAGCGTCAGGACGAGTTGGACCGCGGCCACAAATCCATCATGGAGCTCATGAACGTCCTGGAGCTGCGCAAGTACGAAGCCATCCAGCTCACCTTCAAGCAGGTACGTACCCCCCCCACTCAAAGGGTCCAGACGGGTGCGTCACGTAAGGTCTGTTTCATGTCCGTCAGCTTAACTCGTGTTGGGCTCATTGCTTAATGAGACACGCCTGGCTTTGCAGGACGGATGCAGCCTGTTGGTGCCTTATTGAATATTTCTATGACGCGCATGTTCTTTTAATGTCCTTGGCTGTGGCCTACAGTGGCACTCTGGCATAAGAAGTAAGACTCAGTGCAATGTTATTAATGAGATACGGTCCCTGGAGTTAAACGGATCAATATCTGACCAGTGTAAAACACCATTAGTGCCAGTCAGCAGTTAATCGTGATTTAACTGTTGTGGAAAACATCCTTCGGCGTCCTCTGGTGATCGCAGACACTTTGAACCGCTGTACTGTTTAGCAGTAATAAAGGCAGTTTTAATAAGTACAATAAGTAATCTCTACTGGTGGAAAACACATTTTCTGACGTGACTGACATTCACCTTGTTTGTTCCCGCCATGTTTTATTTTTCCGCCTCAGGTGTCAAAGAACTTCAGTGAGGTTTTCCTGAAGCTGGTCCCGGGGGGCAAAGCTACGTTGGTGATGAAGAAGGGTGATGCTGAAGGCAGCCAGTCTCAAGATGAGGGGGAGGGAGGTGCAGACAGCGAGAGGGGCTCCGGCTCACACAGCAGCGTTCCTTCCGTGGACCAGTTCACCGGAGTCGGCATCAGGGTACGAGATCTAATTCATCTTATCGTTACAATGATAGCGGTGTCGCTGTGTAGCCCTAGTATGAGTCATGAGTAATACTCGATTCTCTTCACTCTAAATGTACGCGTATCATTATCAAAGCTGTCATAACGGCTCACAAGCATTCTGGTCATCTGTTGGAATATAAAAGCTGAAGCAGCCATCGGGTTAAAATAAGAAGTGTCTCTGCGTGTCTTCTCGGTTCTGACACATACGCCTCCCTTGTCGCGTGTAGGTGTCGTTCACAGGCAAGCAGGGCGAGATGAGAGAGATGCAGCAGCTTTCTGGAGGCCAGAAGTCTCTGGTGGCTCTGGCCTTGATATTCGCCATCCAAAAGTGTGACCCGGCTCCTTTCTACCTGTTTGACGAGATCGACCAGGCCCTCGATGCCCAGCACAGGAAGGCTGTCTCAGGTAAAGAAAGAGCTAGTGGAGTAGAGTGAATCTCATGAGTTAATGAGTAGCGAGACAATGTGAAACACCTGCACAGAGGCTGTAACGGTTCTGTATATTCACGCAGAACCGCCGCTGTTCGTTGCATGCAGCCACACAGCTTTGTCCTGATCTCTTGTCTCCTTGTTCCAGACATGATCGTGGAGCTAGCAGGTCACGCCCAGTTCATCACCACCACCTTCAGGCCTGAGCTGCTGGAGTCCGCTGACAAGTTCTACGGCGTCAAATTCAGAAACAAGGTGAGTCTTCTGCAGAAGGGAGGATTTGCACAGTTGTTTTAATCTTCTATGCATTGGTTGCAGCAGTGCCATGACATTCATAACTCCTGGTTATATGGAAACGGCGGTCTTTAATCTGACGAGTACTGCCTCTGCAACCAAAGCCTGGTGCATTATGTGCCTCTGTGGCAAATTAAGTCCAGTTTTGTCCAAAAATCCTTTAAAAGACAAGTTATTCCATTAGCTGCCATAATCTGTACCATGTTTCTGAGCATCAGATCCAACAGGAAGTTGCAGATTTGTTTGATATTACGGCTTTAATCATAGCTGTAAAATCCAAAAAGAGCAGGTTCACCTCTAATCTCTGCCAGTGTATCATCATTGTTTTTTAAATATGAAATGAAAATCAATAAAACGGAAAATAACCCACCATGTTTCCTTCAGTCCGCTGTATTTCAGGTCTGTTTTCTGAGCCGTCTTAGTGAAAAGAAAATATTCCCTCTTAAGTTTTTGTGGTTTGATAACATAAATGATCGCTGCTTAGTCACAGACGCTAAAATGGGGCATTGATTGGTCATTAACTGTGTCTGTGTGTGTGTGTGTGTGTGTGTGTTTTTAGGTGAGTCACATTGATGTGATCACAGCGGAGCAGGCTAAAGACTTTGTGGAGGATGACACCACCCATGGTTAATAGTCCTCAGCTCTTCATCATCATCATCATCCTCCATAGCTTTTGACATCATTCCAGGCTGATAAAACTACAGATTTGAGGAAAAACATTTTTTTGGTTCTTCGGGAGACATTTGTTTACGGCACACTTTCCAGCATTGCCGTGTCTCTGTGTGCATCACCCACGCTGGATCTGACGACTAACAGAAGTGTAATTGTTTTACACTGAAAAAAGAAAAGAAAAGATTCGTCTTTTGCCTAAAGAGGTCCTGAAGAGAGCAAAACCGTTTGTGCTACTGTATTCATTTCTATCTGGCAAACTGTAGAGTTTTGCTTTTCTGCCAGATTAAACCTTCAGGACCTTTTCAGGAAGATCAATCATCTTGTGTACAGTTGAGTGTTTTGTTAAGACTTAGATGAAGATTGTGAAAGCTCAGTGGCTCTTCTGGATTCTTATTTTTGTTGCCCCCCCCCCCCCCCCCCCTTGGTAAAAGTCTTTGTTCATACCGAGGTTCCTGTAATGTATACTCTTTATACGCGTTGAAACGATGCTAACTTGTATCTGTCATAACCAGCCACATGGTTTAAAATGTTCAAAGGTTGTGGTTCCTTTTTATGGTTGTTACTGTATTGTGTAATTTCCTGTTTTTAGGTCATTTAAATATATGAAAGTTTTAATTCCGTAACACCAGATATTCACTGTGGAAAATCAACACAACTTCCTGAACTTTATCAGTCAACATATTAAAAGCCAAAGTGGTTCCGAGATTGAGAACCATTGCTATTTGGCTCCTGAAATTACTAAAGTAGTACCGGTAGCTGTGCTTCTCTGGAATGCCAAATTGTAATTTATCATTTATTTCCTGACTGGATATTTAGTTTGGGATTAAACTCCTCATATGTTGCACCTAGTTTTACACGCTTTCTAAATGTTTTGGTTCATTTCTATGTTAACAAGAAAACTTTACAAAAATAATAAAAGATTTTAAAACAAACTGTCAGTGGTTTGCTCCACTTAATTGGACCACTAGGTGGTGCTGTGGCACCGATACCCGACGTCCTCACGTCATCAGAGAAGCTTTCATGAAGAGAAAAGTTTTGTACTGTTGAGCTTTCGAGGAAATGCACAATATTCAAGAGGATTTTTTGAAAATGTATCAAACGTGCTGCTGAAAATGATACATAGATAGAAATAATCCTATTTGTATTGTTTTTTTACAAATATTTTAAAAACTACTTCACATGTTAACCAAAGAAATTAACATTTGCGCTTGTACTTATGAGTGTATTCTATTCTTTTATCATTTCTATATTTTTGTTTCCTATTTTTTTTATTCCTGTATTTACTTTTTTGAGATATCTAAGGAGGGAAACACCGTCCAGCTCTAGATTCAGCGTCCAATCACATCAGACACGAGGTCAGTGACACGCATCACGCCGCCCTTACACCTCGGTCACATTTTGTTTGTGATATCAATGATCCTGTTGGTCACACGTCACATGTCACACATGCGTGGCTGTGGCTGGAACTTCAACTTTGCTCTGGCGGCCGGTCTGAAAGGTGACCTCCTGAGAGGGCTCGTAGGCCCGTGTTGCAACACCACAGACCTCCTGAACATCTCGGCCTGGTGCCGAACGTCAAGTTGCATTGTTAGACGTCACCTAAAGCAGAAATGCATGTCTGGCCAGCTGCTGGAGGGAGATAACTGTTATATTTAGCTTGACACTAACTAGACCTACTTTATCTAATCACTGCTTTACATCACACTCTCTCTGCCGTACTGCTCTCCTGCTGCTTCCTCCGCAACATATTCACACTTGTGAAGTGAGAAATAGAAATAACCACCCCACATCTCACACCTTGGCTGTTATTGCTCTGCCATTTTCTCTACGAACCCATTGTTCTGGTATATAAGGAAGATGTATTTACATGTATAGTACTTTTCCGTTCCTGTTTGGCTGTCAGAAATGTATTTCACAATGATTGAAGTTATTTTTGACATAATGGTCATAGTACAGTTCAACATCCTTTCCTTCTGAAAGAGAGATTTCAGATGCAAAACAGCATCAAAGTGTTGGTGTTTTATTGATGTGTGCTACTAGAAACTCACCAGTATACACAAAATTACAACATTACGGATACACAGTAGCGTGGTGTTTATGCCAGACGTGTTGTAGAGCAATTTAGTTGTTTGTGTTAAGCAGAGTGAATGTTAAATTTAAAGAAACAATTGAGATGATTATGCATTATGTGTCCCGACTGAAGTTTTTCCTGCACCTCCCTGCATATGCAGTTCTCACCCATATAATCTGCACTCAATGTTGTTCTGCTAACATTAAATGTGAACCACACTGACCTCCAAGTCGGTTGGTTAAAAGAAGTGCCAACATGTCAGTGAAGCCTGGTGTGACACGGACACCTCATCCCTCTGGGCCTGCCAGCAGAGAGCAGATCTGTTGCTCTGCCAGATATTAACAACCCTGCACACGATCTGTCGCCAAGTCAGCTGATGATGAATTCTCGTAACTCATCTCCTATAGGTTTCAATTCCCCTTCATCTGCTGTCTCATACGTGTACGATGTGAACCTAAAAGTAAGAGCTCGGATTTTTTTTTTCATTTGTTTTGTCATCTCAAAAGACAGGAAAGTGTTCTCTGCACCGTTTGTGGTGGACAATTCATGCAGAACATAGAGTGGTGCAGGTGCTGACGTATATTCGCAGGCCAGCCCCGGACGTTAGAGTCCCAGGGGTTCCCTCCACAGAAAGGCAAGTGGATTTTTTTTCTTCCATTGGATGTACAAAAAAAGAAGCGCTGTGGCAAACACAAGTTTATGATATGTACACCGTCACAAATTAACACCACTTTTATGATTCACATGCCAGAAGCAAAAAGCCAAAGGCTATAAATGAACTTCTCCGCGGTCACATGAGCACGAGTTTACACAAGGGCTATGAAGGCGAACTAGTTGGTGACATTTAGTATTCTCATTTAGCCTCTTGTTAGCAACCGCCTTTTGCATGACACATAAGAGCTTCAAAATTCAATCTACCGACGGATTTTATATGTGGAAGAACAAAACATTGAAATGTCTTTGACTTGTGTTAAACACGGACCTAATTTAAAACTGGAAGTGAAAACAATGTGTAGGACTCATTCCAGCATGCTGCATACCAGGACCCTGAAAGTGAAGCGGCTAAATCAGGGGTCTCAAACTCATTTTCACTCCGGGCCACATCAGCATCACGGTCGCCCACAAAAGGCCGGTTATAAATGTAACTCGTAGCATATTGTTAAATAACTCTCTGCATTCACAGTTTAAAGTAGTCTTCAATGTGCTCACAACACATTTCCATGTCAAATGTACAGTAACCAGCCAAAGAGCTGCTTCTATAACTGTGTGTTTAAGTATCTCATAATTTTGACTTTCAATCTCATAATTTTGACTTTCTATCTCATAATTTCGACTATGGGGATATTTTTATTATGAAGTCTAACTTAAAAAAAAAAAAATTATTTATTTTTTGCTGGCGGATTCGCGGGCCACATAAAATGACGTGGCGGGCCAGATTCGGCCCGCGGGCCGGGGGTTTGACACCCCTGGGCTAAATGGAATCCAGCCATCATTAATGTTCATATTTACACTTGTGCGTCTCATACTGGGACACGTGGCCCTTTGAAGCTTATTTAGAGACAAATTGATCGTGTTACTTTTGAGCTGGTTGCCTTCTTAGCGTTGGCTAGTAAGACAGCTAGTTAGCCAAACCAGCTATCACCATCTTGGTGAGCTATCACTACTCGGCTATCCTTCTGACCTTCCAACATAATGCTCATATTATTGTTTGTCATGTTTGGCCGATTGTAGCTATGCACTTTTAGCTGTGCACTCTATAGACTGAAAGCTAAGTTGATCACCTTTTTACCCATCTGCCCTTTCTAATCAGATGAACCAGTGAACTTAGTGTAATTCACCACCAACTAAGCAAAAACTATATTTGAAAGTTGTATTTTGTTAAAGGCATACATCAGGGGACTGCATTTCCTCTAAACCTGTAATTTGATGAATAATTTGATTATAATTTCTATTTATACCCAAAGAATATGCTGTACGTGTCATTCTTCAACCGTTGCTTGAGATCTGTCAATCTGTTAATGGCTGTGTAAGCTTTGCACATTCTCTTCACGCCCAGATAATGTACCACCAAGTCAACCATCCACTTGCCCTTCGGTATCAGAATGTGTACAGTAACTGAACAGTGAATACTATCTCCGGTATTCAAGCTCCTAATCATGAAAAACATGCATAAAACTGTCCTGGTGTCTTACAGTCAAGTTAATTTGTTGTCTAACAGGTGCTTATTAACTGCGGTGGAAGGAGGAGGCGGAGGGGGAGGAGGGGGGTGACCTGTGAACAGACTGGCTCTGTCCTTGCACTTCATGGTGGTCCATCTGCTGCGCAGGCCTGACCGTCTGGCTGACTCTTTTCTCTTTTCTGTCTCTTTTTTGCTGCTCCAAAGTCATCTCCATACCCGTCTGTTTACCGGTAGTCAGTCAGATGATCAGTCTGTCGGTCGTCTGTCTGCTTGTCTCACCGCCTTTCACACACATGTGATTCTGGTCAAACATGTTTCCGTCCCAGAGCCTGAGCTGGAGCCCGGAAGTGGCGTTGACTGACGAGTTGCAGGCTGCAAAGCAAAGGATCACTGATGAGAGTTGTGGTTTTATGGGCTTTATGGGCTAACAATATGCTGAAATGTAACATCAATTTCCGTGTTTCTGTGAACACGGCATCACTCTTCCGTTGCGTGAACTGCTTATAATCTTCCGTTAGGACCGGTTAGGATGCATCTCAACTAAACTGAACTCTCCAGTTATCAAACGTGTGAATTTGCCAAATATCCCCCCTTTGTTGTAATCTCTGTGCCTACGATATGAATGTGATAAAATCTGAATTGTAAGTGGCTTTGGATAAAAGCGTCTGCTAAACGACTGTAATGTAATGTAATCTCTATTAGCCAGTCTATCGCCACACCATCCTGTAAGTGTCTTGGCAAACTATTTCGCTAGATCTCTCACAATGTTGTCAAAAGAAGCATGAAGCTTAATTATATATATGAACATGTGTGTTATTCATATGGATAGAAATACAGAGTAGGATTCAAATTAAAGACCAATATTAGTATTCACTCCGTGGGTCTTCTCAGAGTAATGTTTGTTTAGCTGACACAAAGAGACGGACATTAACCCCTGCTGGTCTGCCGTTGAGCTGGAGCCCTGCAGGAGGCCCTGGCTCAGACTGGGTGGAAAGGTCACCCGCTGATCTGGCCCCTGATTTCACTACGTGACCCCGAGCTGCCGGCTGGAGGCAAAGTGTGATTATGCTCAAGATAGATCAGTGTTGTTTTGATAGCTTAGTGCGTGATCCAAATGGGGTTTTCAACCTTCTCTAATTCAACCGGAATTGCTTTACAATCTTTAACAAAACAATGTTGGGTGATCTTTAAAGCAACAGCTGTTCATTTGTATTATTTGTCATTGAAAAAGCAAACAATATACCACATTGTTGTGGTGTTTTTGCACTTGAAATGAAAAGAAGTCTGAGTGTCCTGATCGTCGCAAGACTTTTGATAAACTAGGAATATGTGGATTAATTATGGAACGTTATTAATTAAGGAAAATTACGACTTACAATAAGGTTTCCACTTTGATGGTTTCGTTGAAATCACATGCAACTAAAACTGTAAGTGGAAGCAGCCGAGTAAGCTGTCTTTACTCGCTTTTGCCCATCAAAGGATAATTATGGCAATTGTAAGGTAAGCGAGGTTGTAAATTCACAGTTTAATTCGCATTTACATGTGAAAGTTAGACGACTAATTTATTCACAAGAATCTGTTCAATCTGTTTTACAAGACTTGCCACTTAGTTGTGTGCAAGTGAGTGGAGGAGCTGTTCAACTCTTTTATAATCTCAGCTGTTTAAAGCTTCTGCAGGTCTGCGACTAAATCCATTCCCACGGATCAGGTGCAGGTCCTACTGATGGGGTTAAGGTCGCTCGGGTCTATAAAACGTTAACTGTTTATAAACTCGCTTCTATTTTCGACTGTTTAAAACCGGTCGGCGCTCCGTGGAGCCATTAACATGATTGGACGACAGCAATTCTGCATGCTGTGCTGTGGCTTTGTGTCACTGTGTAATTTTAGTTCAACAATAAAATAAAAATGCAACTGTTGTCAAAGGAAGTTACAGGCTGTTAGTGATTGCTCGTGCCTCATTCTTTTTTAAAGCTGGCTTTATGAGGTCATATGTTCTCTGGATCCTGATAGCTGCTCATATCTTCTCTTTGGGTTTGCCACATGGACACCAACGTCTAAACTGCAAATGACATCTAAAAGGGCCCCCAACAGCTTTACATTCATGATGATGTTTAGATATGAAATATATCATCTTACTATTCTAACTCATTCTAACCTGAAATACCTCACAAAAGCCCCGCAAAGCACTCAAAGATATGCAACTGAACTGTTTTCGTCTACTTCAGCAGAAGATATTGTGGCGCTGCATTTAGACATGCCAAGCCTGCCGAGTGTGAAGTCCATTTGAAGGAGCGGTTCTCAAGATATGCGAAGGACAGACAGAGATTCCTTGCTTTTTAGTTGGATACAATTCTCTTAAAGAGCTTTCACTCCAAAACCAGATAAACACGACGTTGTGTTTGTGTATGTTATTGGTGATCAGTGGTGCGCCTGTAAAAGAGGCCTGCTGAAACAGACACCTTCTCACGCAATGACCAGAACCACATTTGACCTTCTGTGTGTGTGTGTGTGTCACATGTGTTCGTGATTGAATCTGTGAGCTTTTGGTTTGCTCATTTCTCAACATAGAGGTCTCCCTCTAATGAGGCTAAAGGTCGAACATTAGAATGGCTGTAATGAACAGACTACGCCTGCTCAGTGGCTTCACACACGTCAGCTTTAACCCACTGCAAAAATAAACAGACAAATATAAATATGTTGATGTATGATGAAGGAAGTACACGAGTAGTAAAGGACAACACTTCTTGCACTTGTAGCTTCGGTTACATAGTTTTGTTGCTGAGCGTTGTGTCGGTCAGACCCGGCATGGTGAGAAGTTGTGACACAGACTTCCACACTTTGTCATTGCTTAGTTCTCTGCAAGGCCGCTTGCTGTCGCTCTCAATCATCAAAAAATGACTTTTCATCACTCGCCTCTTGGACCACAGCTGGCTGCACCGAATATGACGGATCACTTCTCAGCATGTTCTCAGTTCACACAAACGCGCTAATGTTAGCTGGTGAGGCCGCATTGATGAGTCATGGGAGATGTGGTTCGATGGCACACTTTGTTGTGTGGTGAGAAGGCTTCACTGATATTCAGATTGACTACAAATACCAGAATGGTTAGAGCTAGACGGCATTTGTAACATAGACGGCAGACAAACGGACACACACACACACACACACTCACACACACACACTCTCACATACACTCACACACTCTCAGACACATGATTGTGAAGTTCTTTCACATGGGACTCACTGAGATCATTTTTAAAGCTTGGATTATGTGCATGTTTGGTTTTCAAAAACGTTTTATTCCCTCAATTACGCATGTCCTAGACCTGCTCTTAAAATACATTTTACATTTTTATTTTATTTTTTATTATTTTTTATTATTTTTAATTTTTCTCTTTGTATGTAATTTATTGACCCTAGGGTCACATTGTGTTTTTTATGCTTTTAAATGTCTGCTCTGTTAAGCACTTTGTGATGTTATGTCTGTGAAAAGCGCTCTGTAAATAAATTTCATTCTATTTCATTACTGTGGCAACAGCCTAGTGGCTCATATTTTTTGAAATTTCAGAGGATGGTGATGTGCGAGAATGGAACTGTGAAACTATATTTACAAGAAACATCCTTTCAGAACCTTTGTGGAGGTTAACTCTTGTTTCGTGGACGTGGAGTTTGATGGTTTTCAAAGATTGCAGGGAATTCACTGGACTAACGGTTTAATTGTGATTCACTATTATTACCGCCATGCTCGACATTGAGTAATTCACCGTTATGGAAACAACTTCATGCTACAGTGGTATCTGCTTTCTCACCGAGCCTAAAATAAGTGTGTGTGTGTGTGTGTGTGTGGGGGGGGGGGGTATTGTTATGTAGAGCTGTCACGTGAATATGTGCACGTGCTTGCAGACGCACAATGCTTCGCGAGAGTTTCCCGGTGGTTGTCAGCAAGAAATCTGTCAGATAAGTTTGTTGAAGCAGACAATGTGCAGATGGAGTAAAAGCATCCTCTCTTGGTTGATTAGGGGAGCGCCTCCTGTTTTACCACGATTGATAATTCAGGTCCTTGTGCACCACTAGACAGGGGCAGCATGTCGGCTGAGATATAAGCTGATCAACGACATCCCTCTATGGACAGTAACCCAACTATTTGATAGGTTGAGTCTGTGCGTGTGTTTGTGTGACAGCTCAGACTCCGACTGATCTCAGAGCTTATCGGGAACTTCTTTTTATTCTCTCTTTCCCTTTTTCATTTGTGAAGCAGATTAATAAAGGATAAATCAAAATGTCTGATCACAAAATATGAATTAAAAAACTATGGCCACTCCAGGGTCCATGATGGAACATAATGTAAAAATCCATTCATTGATTTTAGGCTAAAGTAAAGAAGCCAAATGTCTGTGTGTTTTGTGAACAGCTGGATGTATGCATTATATCTGTCCTTGCTATTATTTATCTTTTTCATTCATCATCTTTTCTGGTAACCTTTAAAAGGAGTCACAATCTGCTGTAAATCCTAAATCTACTTGCAGACAGAGTTCCAGTTTCTGGAAATAACAGCTCACACTCTCAGACTGATCCTTTGTGCCCAGTCATGATATTTATCCCCTTGCCAAATGACAATTTCAATCCAACCAAATTGAATAAATAACAAAATATCCATGTGGCCACACCAAGCGATGCCCCGTCTCCTCATTTTGAGGTGTTGTATATCCTTCAAGAACTGCTGACGTGCTCTCACTCAGTGCTGTTCTTCCCCAATGGTGATTTATTACCAAACACGCCCGACCGTTTGACTCGCAGATGTGAAACCCCAGACTGCCAGACCATAACAAAATGTGAATAATCTGACACGGTATTCCAGACCCCTCCGATGATTCAGCAGCTAAATTGATCCCGACACCTACTGAGTGACTGATTGCATTCCCGGAACCCCAGTGCATCCCTTCACTGGCAAGACTAATGTGAGGGTGCGTGGTTGTGTGTTTGAGCTTGGAGGTGATAATCAGTTGTGGCAGGAGGGACTTTCTTGCCCCTGTTGTTGTTCCGTGTGGCGCTGTCCTGGGCAGGGACTCCCAGTTGGTCTCTTTATACTCACCCCCCTTTCTGTCGTCCCCTGAGCCCACCTCTTCTGTTATTCCCTCTTCAACTTCACTCAGTCAACCTCCTGTTTCCCTTTGAAGAGGCTCTGTTTCCCCCATCTTCTGAGGCTCGAGAGAAGCGGGGAAGTGAAGGCACGTCTTGGAAGTGTACGTTGCGTGGTTTATAGGGAAAGAGAGGGCTGGAGAGAAGAGGCTAAAGGGTGCTTTGCTGCCTTTGCTGCTGTTGATCAGGAGTAGCTGAGTGGAAGAGCCCCTGCTGAAGCTTTTCTTCCTGCTGGCCTTTCTATCATCTGTCCATACAGTAAGGGGAGAGAAAATCACAGCGTGCTAGGGAGGGTCGACTCATCAGCATAGCTGTCTTGGGACTGCGGTAGTTATTTTTCGAGGGGGTGTGCGTTTGGGGAACTTCGGGGTGTTAAGGCTGCAGGTGGTGCTAGGGAGTTTGTTTTGCCATGCGGCAGGCTTGGGATCGGACAAGTAGCACTGAGAGTGTCAAGAGAGGCCATACAAACATGCTGGGAAAAGGACAAAGTGGCGGCTACGCCCCCGAGACAACAAGTGAACTCTTGCAGAGGTAAGAGAAAGTGATGTGCACCACACAATCTGAAGGTGTAGTAAAGGCACATGCCTGGTGCTCACATGGCTGAATGAAAAATGAATTTTTTTTGACTGGGATTTGGGTGATGTCATTCATAATTACACTGTAGCTTTCAAAGGTAGCTGTGGTGGTGGGAAGTGTTTCTTGGAAGATGAATTGTACTGGAATGTCCGCCCGCACGAAATCTCCCTCAATGCATCTGGTCTGAATTATACGTCAATAAAACTATTACCTGTAAGTCGCAAAACTAAGTATTTGGATATTTTCTATAAAGTAGCATTTAATTTCTTAAGATTTAATTAATTTCATGTTAAACATACATATGTTTGCATATAAGTAAAGACTGAGTACTCCTCTAGAAAGTTGCACGACAATTATTGCAGTAATTTGCATAATACACAAATATTTATATTTCATATTATTAACTGAACTACTTGCTGCTATTTATCAATCTTAAAATCAGCATCTTTACCCGCAGGGGAAGAAATTGTATTTTCTCAAAATAGTGATGTCCATAATTAAATCTCTATAGCTTAGTTAAACTCAGGCAACCTTTTTTAGGTGAATGTGGTTATTAATACAAATCTTTTCCTGTTAGATAAATAGAAATGATGAGATAAAATATGTTTTTGTTCATGGTTCTTTGTATTGCATTCATAGAACCACAGAATTAATTTGAACACACCGTCTCTGTATCTGTCTTGGAAATGTGTTGATTTGGAAATTTCAACGTAATGTCTCTAAAACAAGAAGGCATCTGGTGAAGTAATTGAAGTCGGGCTTCTTGCCGTGAACGCATGTCAAAGCTTTACATTCAGGCCGTCTGCTCCGCTGCATAGCTGCATCTCAGCACCGGTTGAGGTTACACCACGGTTTACATATCTCACAGCTAAACCCAGTCCAACAAACATGTGCTTTGCAGCATTGAGTGTTAAGTGAGGACTGAATGGTTCTTTCTTGTCTTTATGAATTAATATTGTTATCTACTTTAGTAAACAGTGATGGGGACAAGCATGTTATTGGCCTTAAAGATTGAATATCATATTTCAGACAGTATAGGAATACACTGTCTTAAATCTGAAATTCAATCAGCCTCACTGTGTTGTACGTTGTACACTGGAGGCTCCTTCATCTACTGGAAGCAAACATGTGTCACAGACCCAGGAGTGGTAATGAATAAGAGCAAATGGCAAATATTGAGTAAGTATAGTCTCTGTATGTGTTTTTTGGGGCAACATTTAATTAGTTTAGTTGTTAGAGACAAAGTAGGGTTCAGCAGTCCGTACATGGATTTTCAGTCCGCTGCTTATTTTAGATCATCAACTAATTAAGGATGTGCTGCCACACCTGATATCCAGCAGAGTTTTTATGTTAGCCAATCAGATTTCTTCTGCGAAATATTTTAGTTTGAGGGTCTTTAAATACGCAACTGCTCAAAGCCATGTGAAGCAGATTGCATGTTTAGACTATTATAACTGCACGTTCGATCGAATGCCAAACAAATGATAGTTTCCGAATGCAGCTCCATGCAAGAAAGCACAAAATGTAATTATCCTACTGTAATAATACACTAATTTCATGTACTTGGTTGCCGTCTCAGCACCTGTCGGGGTCTTTGCAGTAATAATGTTACAGGATAAAATTGTGGTCTTAAGTACACCGGTTCTGATCTTATGATATAAAAACATGTCCCTTGTTGCATGGTCTTTGTCTGGAAAGGGCATCAAATATTAAATCCAAGGTGTCAGTTGCAGTCATTTCCGTACGTATTTAATTTATATATAATTAATAGACATACAAATCCATTGTACAAAGCAGAATATGAGGAAAATAATTAGTTGCATTAGGACTACCAACACGTTATGGGATGTTTCCTAAGCAGTCAGTAAGACAAGTAAAGCAGATAACATAAGGCCTGCAGGGTAAAATACACCTTCAGACACAACTCCTCATATAGTCCCAACATGTTGAACTCACTTTGACCTGAAAAGACAACCTTTAGACACACGTTGGTCATTGCTCGAGCATGTCCATACACACTGATTCTCTGTCACTGTTGAGAACATGAACCGCTGTCTACACTTGAAACATTAACGGTGAAAATCATAAAGATAAAACTAGAATAAAAAGGGTCAATCCACTATAATGAAGCTCTGTGTGGACCCAGGCAAGCCAGATCTTGAAACTACTCAGAGACAAATGATATGATGAATAATGATGGGACATGGTTAACATATACTGTCTCGTTATTTTATGAGCGGTCATCCCTTCCCTCTTTTTCCCTATTTCACTTTCCTCATCTTACAGCTCTTTCCCACCTGCTGGCTCTATATCACTCTGGCAGCATGTTACAGAAGGAAACGTTGTCTAAGCAAATTGTACCCTGTACCACAGTCCCTGCAGATCTTCATCAGCACACTGACGTGTGAAAATGCCACAGGAAAGGTAAATCCCACTGAGTTGTGGTTTTAAGTAATTTATTCCGCTTTATGGAGGTTTCACGCTTTGTGTTTATTGGGTTGAGCTTTTTGTCCCCGTGCACTGTGGAGCCAGCAAAGCCGCAGCTACATTTAATGAAATAACCCGAAGGCACCAAACGTTGTTATATTGCCTTTCTGACACTTACGATTGTAAAGGAAACCTTTTTCTGTGCAGCACTATAGAATAAATCCTTTAGATGTTGTTGCCTTTTCGTTTTGTTGCTAATTGTAAAATTATTTAATTTCACTTCTGTCTTATGCCAATTGCAACAGCATTAGAACAGACAAGTAATGATTGAGTAATGGTCATATAACAAAAATAACATTTGTTTTTATAATTCGGCCCCCCCACCCTCTGGATTTATTTATTTTTACCCAATTTAATATATTCAACCACGCTGACTGAAAACGAATACTGTGGTGGCCTCGTCACTGATTTAATGGAAACAAGCTATTCATGTTGTGCAACTATTTTATACATTCTTAAGCTAATAATATTTGTGAGTTGAATCTTGCACCTTTTAGGTTTGTTATCATGAAAGAGGATTTCCTGCTGCCTAGAGCAGGAGTGTGTGTGTGTGTGTGTGTGTTTTTTCTTTATAACTGATCTACAATCTATCCAGCCGAACTTCTATCTCTGTTTGTCTCACAGGGTATGGTTATATATATATATTTCAAAATATTAGGACAGATCTCCACAGCTAACTTAAGGTGACTGGAGAAGTGAGATTTACGGGCTTTCCCGCGCCTCATGTGGCTCTGCCCAGATGCGTGTCTGGACTTAGCTGTGGCCATCGATTAGGGCGCTGGCGTTACAGCTCTGTGGCATTGTGGGTCGCCTTTGAAATCCGTGGAATTTGTTTGAACAAGGCGGAGCAAAAGAAATGCAGTCAGTGTTTTATTTTGTTGTTTGAGAGAAGGACACAGACGTTATGTTACGCAACAGTGGTTGATAGTTTACCCATACAGGCTGTTTGTAGTAAAGATATTTTGAAATTAGGAGGATGTTTGTGAAATTAACATAAAATCCTCACTTGATGGTATCTCCTCATCAGCAACAGTTCCTCTCAGCACCTTTAGCTACAGAAGCAGATGAGTTATTCCATGGTCTTACTTGTAGGTGAGAAGAGTTGTTTCTCCTTTTGCTTCAAAAGATTAATATTCATTGTGTTGCCTGCTGTAGTCGTACTACTCAGCCTCCCCCACCACCTACCACCACCACCACCACCACCACCATAAGCATGTGTTCATTGCTGTGTTGACACGTGGCAGCAACTGTGGCTAATCTTGATGTTAAATGGCTGACAGTTGCATGGCACCAGGCTGGGGCCTCTGAGGCCTCATCGTTACCAGGGCCCTGTTGGCATGTTCTTTGGTGGTGACACAAGTCAAGTCTGGGGGCATCCTGTAATTACATCAGTAAATCTGCATCAGATTGTTATGAAGAAAAACACCCACGATATCGGCCGAAATCACAACGTTGGGCTGTGAGAAGGAGAATGTACCATTCCCTCCAGCTTACAGGGAAATTATCTCATTTGTTCAAATGAAATGCTTGCGGCAGGTTCACTAACCTTTCTGTGCACAATTCAAAGTGACATAAGAACAAAAAAACAGAAACGTTTTTTTTGCCGTACATTTATGAGGTATGTCACTTCTAATTATGAATCGTTCCGTACCATGATACCAAACTATTCAATGCATAGTTTTACCATTCTAGCATACAATTATCTTTATAAAAAAGACACCATTATACCCAGGATGTGTGGAGACACCCCTCCAATGGTGAGAGAAGATGTAAGAGAAGGTTGGTATTTAAATAGGTATCTTGGTTACTGTGGCTATAAAGGTGCTGTCACTCTTTTGCGTAGATTGCAGTGGTTCCCACAGGGTTTTGTGAGGCTATGGATGGATCTCGAACCCTCTAGTGGGGTCCAAGGGCATTTTATTGTTGTACATTTTAAAATTAAATTCATCAATCTGGTGCACTTTGAGAGAAAAAAGGGGCTCGACCTATGATGTGCTATTGTGCTATTATTTAAGAGGTGGTAGAATGTAACTAATTACATTTACTCAACTACTGTACTTCAGTACAATTTTGAGGTAAATGTATTTCTATTTTTGCGGAACTTTATACTTCTGCTCCACATCTCATACATTTAGTTGTCAATATTAGTTACCAGACTACTTTGGAGGTACAGATATACAAACTAAACGTAATATTAAGTAGCATATAGCCCAATTATTACGTATATAAAGTTGTGAAAACTAACTCCACTTTTACCAACACATTAATGCATCAATAATTAAAATCCATTGATATAGGCCTCCCATAGACATATTATTTGAAATGGGCCATTCTGCATAATTAGTATACTTTTGCTTTTGCTACTTTAAGTATATTTTGATGCTAATACTTTTGTAATTTTACTTAAGTAACATTTTGAATGAAATGGACAAAGTGGACTTTATAAAGGATTATTAGGAAACACTGGATTGGTTGATTGGTTTTGGTTGGTTTGTTGTATTCATTTTGTTTTAATTTTATATTGTTTTGCTACAACAGAAATTGTGCAACCTTGTGATGTAAGATTTCATTCTTACAGATCAACAGATATCCAGCAGTACTGTAGATGTTTGCCTTCGGTTCTCCTCCTGCAGCGTATTGTTATGTCTTAGTGGAGAAGGGTTTACAGGCGTTGAGTTTGCAGACTTAGCAGGGCTAACTATCTGGAACAATGGGAGTGGACGGAGTTAAAGAGGCTTAAATGTCTGCATTCGCTGTATCAACATTAAAAGATGGCAACGAGGAAAGAGTGTTGTCAAATATTTCCCTCTGGATATATTTACCGATGAGATTTACACATACCTTGACCAGGCTTGAGTGGGATAAAGCAGTTAATCCTGAAACCATCACAGTTTGAGGGTTTTGTTCTGGGGGCGCCATCAACGAAGCTGCAATGTGACTCAGTTGCAAAAATGTCAGCTTGTACAATAGTAATACAGCTTCGATGTAATGTTTGTAATGTCTACCACAAAACCGATAAAGATCAGCAGGTTTATAAAGAGAGACGGTTACCGTATTTAGATTGTTGCAGTTTTGTTAGTACAGGGCTCCAAAAGCCTTCAGCTTCAACATCTTTCCAGAGTGAGTTTGACTTGATTACACTGAAATCGTTTGTCAGTGCAGGTGTGACATTTTCACACGGCAAATAAACTGTAAGCACATGTTCTTTTTGTTCTTTTACTCCCTCCAAAACCAAGCAGGAGTTGACGAGAGCTGAATCTACTGGACACAATCAATCAAGTCCTTCGGGATCAGCTCTTCGTCACTAGCTTCCCAGTCGTTGATGCTTAAATATATGAGCTGGCAGAGTTTAAAGGTCTCGGTGTAAGCACATCTAAATTTAAAGGGTTGTTCATATGAAACTAATGAAGTGTACTCCCACATGGTAAATATTAAGTGCAGGCAGTAAGACTCACGCGTGTGTGTTTTGGTTTGTTTGTTTTTGCATATTTATGTAGGTTTTGTGTGTATGCATGTTTTTCTATGTGCATGACAATAAAATTCAATACATTTTACACTTCCAATATAACATAATGACGGCACAGATAAGAGCAACGAAACCTTGTCATTCTTGTATTTCATTTTCAACCGGCTGACTTTTGGGGGAGATAAAAGGGAAAATGACATCACTGTGGTCCTTCCCCCATCAATTCTCGTGGGCATCAGATGATCCCATGTCTTTGTGCATTAAGCGTTGCACGGCCACGCCCCTTGGACTCTAGTAGCAGAAGAAGACAAATATGCTCTCTCAAAAATGTTCACTTGAGTTTTTCACCCTTCTGTTGATCAGGTACTGTAGGTTCTAGTGTAGGTAGACTGTGGTACGTGGGCACTTTGCTTGAATTCAGATGATTAATTCCCACATTGGGTTCTATGAGTCACCATAAATGAGTCAGACACTGTTTTAAGCACCTGTCAATACTGCCACCGCTGCACTATTTTCGTCTGACAAGGCTAACATAAGTAGGCCTCTGCTACTTGTTGTCAATCAGGTGCTTTTGGTATTTGTTGAAAAGATAGTAAAGGGAGGGAAGAGGGAGGATTAAATGCTGCTGCTACGTTGCATGGCACATATACAGAGTTGCTTTTTTGACACTTCAGCCAGTGTGGAAAAGTCCATGCTGACATTTTCGTCACTTTCCGGAGCTGCTTCACAGTAAAAACATTTCGGTGAAAAAGAAAATATTTGCACAAAATGTACTTTATTTTCTATGTTACACACCAAAAAACAAAGGAGACCTCGCTGAGCTGAGGGGGAAGTGTTAAAGGATGAAGATATTTTGTCTCGCCAGGCTGCAGAGCTATAATCATTTTTCGAACCAGAGTGAAGTTTTCTGCATACAAAGATATGTTCAACAGTTGGCGAGCTTGTCGGTAGTCAGTGTGGTCACAAATTCAGTCCAAACGCGGCATGTGGGCATGTGGGCATGTGCGGATGACATGCCTTTAGATCTCCACGAACCCTCGTATCTACATAAACGCGAAAGTATCATGTATGCTTTAGCAAACATTTAGAAAACAAAATCATTTGCCGCAGGAGGGCTCCATAAGAAAAGTGACCAAATAAACTAGAATTTAGATGTTTTTATGATGTCTTTATTCTCAGCTCTCTTGTTATGTAGAAGTATAATAATGCTATGGTAAAAGCCTTCGGAGAATGTATTGAAAGCAGTTGCCCTCCTGGTTTAACAGTGAGAGAGTAGGGTTTTCTATAAGTGACACATTAACACGCGCCCTGTTTTAAGTCTAACGCAGCCGCTCTGCTCTGCGAGGCTCCACCAACAGCTGAGGCCCGAGGGGAGATTGTAGCACGTGTGCTCACCCCAAAGGCATGTTGCTTGTGTCCACGCAGTGACAGGGGCCAGAACACAGTACATCAAATTTACAGTTCCTCTGCCACACACAGGTGCTGCACGCACACACACACACACACACAGCCTTTTTGGATGGCACAATGAATATATATATAATATAGATTCATATTTTTCTCAGTCTAAAGCGAGATAACATGCTTTATTTGTTCTGCACAAGTAAGTCAATTAAATAATTTAAAACAGACTGGTTAAAAACAACACATTTGGTCTTTCCAAATGGAAATGATGTGTGTTTATTTGAATAAAGAGTGGGGAAGTGACCGGCCACTGTAAGAGCATGGACATTGTGTATAACTAATGTAGGCTTTTTTAGGAGTTTTATGTGGGGCAGCTCCTCTGCAGGTGAGTTGCATTAGCATTTACTGGGCAAGGGAGTCAATGATATCTTTCCCAGATGTGTATGGTATAATGAGCAAAAGTAATAATATTAAGTGTTTATTTATACAAACGGTGTGTGTGTGTGTGTGTGTGTGGGTGTGTACTACTGTATGTCTGTGGGAGCCTGTGGTTGTAGAGCCAATGCATTGTCAACAAATCTAGTGCAAACAATGACTTTGTATTTTTGCGTGGTGAGGATCTCTGTAAACACAATCAAGAGGCAGGATTGGAGGCAGGCGGACGACAAAAAAAAAAGATAGAAGACACATGATGTAAATACAGTCCGTCTTAAGTTAAGGATTTACTCTAAGTTTGTGTTGAGGATTTTAAATGAGTTGATTGCAAAAATCAAAAGAGCTAGGCTGTTAGTGATCCTGTTGAATTAGGGCTTGAATTCTACCACTATCAGGTGGACCCCATCCCATCAGCAGGGCTGGCTATGTATAGGCCCCTCATAGCAGAGATGCCAGGCTCAGGCTCTTGGCCCTGAAAGAGAGGGAATAACAGGCAGGCAGAAGGAAGGCGTGGTGTTAATTACCTCCCTATAGTTATTCATAATCGCCAGATAAATGATCATGAAATATGATTCATCCATTCTGACGTCAATGGGGAGGGAGGGGCCGTGCTTTGTGCCAGGGAGATGTTTATGTTTGTTAGGCCACAAAGCTTTGAATTATCTTGCCTTAGGGGAAAAGTCAGCTGGTCTCAGCTTCAGCTGTATCGAATGGTTAATATGACGTCAAGCCTACTCATAACTTTGTCAAGTGTTAAGATGTTTGACGTGGTAACAGTGTGATGTAATGTGTGCTAAGAACTTGAACCAGGTTTTGGGCCTTCCTCTCACACTGAATTACATATAGCTTTGATAATTACAGTGATACAAACCTAACAGTGCGACAAGGGGAAATAATTTTTTTGGCTGAAGGTAAGCAAGTCATCTGTTTGTGGTAGGCTGGCCTTTAACAAGGGAGTATGTGGCCCAAGGGTGAAGGTGATAAAACATTGGTATTTCACAGTGGTAGTAATCTGGCCACAGTGTTAACAGTTTTATCCCCAGCACGTTGGCGACTTCTTAAAAAGCTAATTCATAAAGGTCACCTAGCCAATCAGTTGATCCACTATCACATCACTGTAATAGAACTTTGGAGTATTTAAAAGGGTTATGACATGTTATCTAATCCCATTTGTCCCATGTTCTTCCTCAATGTCATCCATCCAAATTAGGGGTTTTCAACAACGTTACATAGACACATGTCCTTGTAAATATAACAGTTTATGGCCTGGAGGAGTTCAGGGCCAGCCTACTTTAGAAGTTGCCTTAGTTGGAAACGCGAGCATCGCTGGACACTTGGTTGACTGGCAAATTTACCCTCACACGTTCCCTTGTACGTAGTATGTGGTCCGTATATTTTCTGGCAGTTTCCCTTTTTTGTATTGTTCATCCTAATGCAATACAAGAATGCCGCATTGGACACTGTCTTGGATTTCTAGAAGTAGGTATGAAAGTATTTAATTAAAATAGTATGTCAGTATAGTAGTTCCAGACCATGTGTGATAATTCAGTTTATTTATTTCACATGTCTGTCGTGTGTGTGCAAAGCACTGAAGCAGTACCAAACCGACGTGTTTGGTGTTTGGGCAGTAAAGTAACATATGCTGGTTCTAAAACAAGCTTTTATGTGTTTCGCTTGTCTCACACATCCAGATTTATGGGCCTGGGGTCAGCAGTGTCCTGCAAGGACATATATGTTCTTTTCCATAACTATTACCTCCGTCAGTCTTACTCCATCTAATTAGTTGTGTGTTTTCACAGACTCTCGTAAACATGTAGCCGATGAAAGCTTATTGGCGCTGTTCACACTTCAATACCTTTTTGTGTGGCAATGAGTGGCAGCTTGAAGAAGCCCGGTGATTTGTGGCGGTGTTAAAATACAGTTAGACATGTTATAGGGCTGGCTCATGTTGCTGTTTTTTCTCCAACTTCTGAGGCGAAAGGAAAAGCAGGGCGGAGTCAGTCAGATGGTTAAGACTGCTCTCTGTCTGTAGGGCACCAGGTGGGAAGTGTATAAATGATCAGACATGCCATATCCCCGACACACCCTCACTTGTCAGAGCCGGAGGTTCCCCCTTAGTCCAGATAAATGGAGGTTGTTGCTCCCGTGTGGCATGGTCGATAAATTAGAGATGTCGGAAGTCGTTTTTTCTTTTTAAATGAATAAAGTTCTTTACTTTCAGTCCACTCAGAAAGAATTGGGGCTGAAATACACATTTAAAATGAAACAGTTATGTTTGACGTTAACATGCTGACTTGCAGCTTTAAGGATGTTTGTGAGTGTTCGCATTTGAGGTGAGCAATGAGCACGCATTGCCCTATTTTAGCCCCCAATTTTAGGACAATCCAGCAGGACAATGTTCAGAATCATAAGGCAAACATTTTAAGTTATGCTATTTGTAGGACATTTTCGGAAAGTTAATGTCTTTTGCAATCAAGGTTGATTATTCTTACTGTTTGACAAATTTTGCAACCCACTGTTTTGATATACATTCCTTTAATGTGCTGAAAACTCATAATGAATGACAAATTAGGGTATATTTTCATGTAGCGTGATAATCTTTTTTTGGCTCTTAAGTACGGGTGAATTTGACTTGCGTAGTTGTTTTTGTTGATGATGTTGTACAGTGTCCGTCAGTTGCTGCGGCGAGAGGAGAGTGTTATGTCGCAATTTGTGTTTCCTGGATCTGGTGCAACTTTTGCAATAAGGAGCACTGCAGCTACAGTTACACATTAACCTAACCACTTTTTCCTGAAGCTATTTCACACGTTAACCACAGATTTTACACCAGTGGGATCCCACAGAACTCTGGAACAGAGTTACATTCAGGGATTAGATTTAAATGGGCTGAGCAGGATGGCAATAGGAAGAGTGGCTCACATGAGACCACATTACCACCAGTGAGAACCACTCAATCCGTCACCAAACCCACTTTGTATTATCTTGCCTGTAATCAAAAACCACGGCACCAGAACTCTCTGTGCCATAATAGTAAACAAATGAATGCCAGTTGATGATAATATATTTTCCAAGCAAAAAGTAGTTTTACAATCTATCCCCTCTAACAGAGCTTAACAGCTTTTCAACTGTTGTTTCATTGACTGCCTTTACATCAAAGGAAGATTCCAGGTTGTTGAGAAACATACAGGAAAAGGAAATTAGAGAATGTGTTTACGTACAGTGTAATAACATGATTATAACATGCGTTAACGCAGTTGGTGAGTAATAAGGAAAGGGCATGTGCCTCCTTGATGTAAAAGCATATACCTACCTTCAGTCTGCACACTAATCTGTGATGAAGCCTAACCTCCTCTTAAATTCAAGTGCCATTGAGAGTCTCACAGTGTGGAGCAGGGGGTGCATGTTTGATTATATTTTGGGTGTAGTGGTGAGTCATCTAAAGGTGTGTGGGTCTGGAGTGAGTGAGCACAAACCTTACATAACACTAAAATGGTTACTTTGGAAACTAGGACAGGTTATGCATCATCGTTTGTATAAGAGAAGTATATCATTCCAAACTGTCATATTTGAGGCTGATGAACTTAGGCCAACAACAATAACAGAAACCTTTTTCAGGAGTTAGTTGGTGTCACGCTAGTTTGACAGCATCTGTCTAACCAACCAAACAACCTGACTTACACTAATGATGTCCTCAAAGAGTTACTCCTTTATGTCATGAAGACAACTTTGCATTCTTAAACTCCATTTCCAACATTAACTCTTGGTGCTGGCTCCAAGGTGGAGACAATGTCTATTCCTGGCCTCTGCTATCAGCCACCATACTGCTATCAGGGAGTGTCGGATGAAAGTGTGTGTGTGTGTGTGTGTGTGTGTGTGTTATCTGGGGAGACACAGCCAAAGAGGGGAAGGCAGAGAGGGTGAAAGAGAAAACACTTAAAATAGGGATGGCGAGAGAGGGGTGTAGATGCATACACAGCCAGAGAGAGAAAATGATGCTGTCATGCTTGGCTGTTAGGAATTGGGCATGCTGATGGACCACCTAAAATACACAGTGTGATGAGGGAAGTGGCTTAGAAGGTCTCTGTTTGCCAGCACACGGTCAAAACCCATATTGAAGGCCAATTCATCTCCCAAGTGATCAAGTGCACCTCAGGGAGGTGGGAGGGCACAGGTGGTGACTTCCTCTTTGAGATAGCCGTTATTAAGTAGTTGGCTGTAATTGCACTGCTGATATGAATCTGTTATCTCCCTTCCACGTTTCTTCAGAGTAACACGATCTGTTTTAATTAGAACCCGTAGAGTCAGAGTTTACTCTGCAGATAAAATAAATGAAATTGTCCTCATGGGGGTCTGGGACAGCTCAGATACAGCTGTCTCATGAATGTGAAGATAGCATGGCGGTAACCTTCCTGCCTCCCTGCAGTGTGTGGATTTTCCCGTTTCCCCCTTGCAGATCGTAGAGTGACGATAGAACCTCTCTATCTCAGATTGGCTGAGTGCGTTGTCTTGCACAGCATGTGCGAATGCCTTCCATCTAATAGATCACTTTCTGAACAAAGTCAAATCCTACCATGTCATTTTTTCTCACATCTGACACGCTCGCCCCAGCAGCTGGCAGCTCTGGTTTCCACGCTCTCAGATGCTGTGTGCAAAATAATGATTTTTTTTAGTTTAGTTTAGAAGGATCTCTGCACAAAACTAAAGCTAGATCCTGATACTGTATATTTTAGCCATAGAATTACGAAACACAAAGTGTCTTAATTGTTTCTATTTTATGTGTCTGTATTATTCTAATGGTCACTAGGTTCCACAGAGAAATCCCTAGTTGGTCATCACTCATTGGCATAGCCAACCCATTCTGTCCACCAGCTTTAAGGAGGATTTCCCGTTTCCCCCTTTTTGTTTACTTTTCATTTTGGGGGTTCTGCCGAGCAGCTGTTGGAAAAGTTGCAGTTCTCTTGTTTCATTATTTGTGTAGTTTGCTGTAATGACTATTTGAGCGGCCTGTGATGCCAGCAACGTCCAGCAGGATGAGACATGTTGAGCCATATGGCCACACTGCCCTCCCTGTCACTGTCAGACCTTTATTGTGTCCACCATGTGTGTGTGTGTGTGTGTTGTTTTGAAGACATCATTTTGGATTGTTGTGTGCATATATCATGCTAACGTGATCGCATGAAACTGTATTTCAGCATTCCAAGACACTCGAGACAACCAGGTTAATACATTTTCATTGTTAATTAATGAGCACGAAAACACACATTTGGGGTGGAATCTACCTGAACTGAGCAGTTGTCAGTATTGATATTTTAGAAGAAATGACCATCGAACATGTTCTTTATTGAACATTGAGTCGGCTAAATGTGCCCGATCTTGAATATGATATGGGACCAATATCACCAAGGAACATGTATACACATATAGTAAAGACCGTCTACGATGTCATTTTCAAAGTAAAAGTTCAGTGCCGGTCACTATTTTGTTGAAATGTGGTACTATAATCATCCATAATGCAAATTGAACACAATGTATATACAGTGTATCAATAGGTAAACCATTTTTTTAACTTGATAATTGATTTTGTACCAGCGGCTTCACAAAATTCAATAGCTTCAAATTTTTAATGTAGATATTAGGCATCTTTTGTCTCAAAGAGAGGACGAATAAAGCCACCCTAAAGCTGATGTTGTACCACAGGTCTTACACTATGGCTCATGCACATGGACATAATATAATGTCATTTCCCATGCAAGGGGATGGGAGTATGTGGAAGTCGGGGGTCGTTTAAAAAAAATCCCTTTAAAATAATTTTTACTGTATGTTATGTCGTAAGCCTGAGGAAAGCACTCTTATTTGGTATTTATTACATTAAGTGAACAGGAAAGCCCGCAGTAATTGCTGATGCAGGGGTTTTATTTGCGATTTTTGTTGTTTCCTGAACAGTCTGATACCAAAGGGCTTCCCTTGGCAATCAAGTTCAACCACCTGTTTGTTTACTTTCAGTACTATATGCTTGATTTGACTGTAATTCTAATTCCCTATAAAAGCACAATATTATAAAAATATGACCATTCACCCTCAGGTTGTAGCCTGATTATTGCTCAAGGGCAATTCAATTTTTTTTTTTTCCAATGATAGGAGGTGAGAAGGGAATTCTACTGCCACTGGCTAGAAAGTCAGTGAGAGGGACAACACAACTGCAGGATTGATTGGTATTTGTAAGCATGACGGCAGTGACAGATGGTAAAATGAAATGCTTGCTTTGGACAGACATGGGGGAGAGTGAGAGTGAGGTAAGAGAGAGAGAGAGGGGGATATGAAAGAAAGGAGAGAAGGTTCGAAGGAGGGGTTGTGGGAATCATCGCTACGTCACCTTGTGCACCAAAATAGCTCCGATGTTGCCGACCACTGTCGGGGAAGACTCCAGTGAGATGTCCCTTACTGTACCCTGCAGATGCTCATGAATAGAACAAATGAGTGGCATGCCGGAAATGTAATGGTCCATTGTATATGTTTATATTTGACCTGTAGAATTTCCCAAAGAAGAATTATGGACTTGTAGTGTGTCACTGGACAGCTCAGCAGCAACCAGTTGAAGAAAAATGTACTGTCTACACCCAGGCAGCAGCTATAAATAACAATTTCAGTCCAGCAGGAAAAATGGCTGGTCAGACTCAAAGCCAATGCAATCCCTCCCCCACTCCTCGTATTACTTCACCTCTGAGTCTTCTGATGCTTCCTGTGCTTCAATCACTACCTGGGAAATATTTCTTCCTCTAGTCCAATTCAAACAACACTACTTTCTTATTTGTTTATTTTTACCTGATTTGGCTCACCGTTTTCCTGTGATTCTCCCTCTTATAGTTCCAGCACCCTCAGCTTATTGACTGATGGGGAAATGAAGGGACTGTTCTTTTGTCAGCTGTAACAGGAGCTATATAGCTGCTGTAAGTGTATAGATTCTCCTGTCAGCCTGTGCGGTCGCCATCCTTCTTTTTGCCGGCTGCAACTTCGACAAGCCAGATGGTTCTATGGTGTCACTCTGTCAAAACTCCAAGAAAAGTGTTCGGCGACAGTCACCTGGCGCCCAGCTCTCGGCACCCAGTTTGGCACTCAATGTCAGCGGATCCCAGGTAACCTGAGGGCTTTTCTGAGCTCTTGTCAGCGCTCTCACATTAAATACTAACCAAAGAACACCTGATACGTCGGAAAAAGGCGTGCAAGTGTCGGAAAAAAACGTGGTGTTGGAATGCAGTGTTAGTAGCTTTTCCGGTTTACTTCAGAAAAGTGCATAGTGAGCACAGTCTAGTCCAGGCAAGAAAAAATATAATACGTGTGCTTCACGCTGTTGTCAAACTATCTTCTCGAGTTTTGTTTCTTCAATTGAGGTTCGTCATTGAGCTTACAGGGATATCTTACGTCTTAGCAAATGCCGCAAACAGGTGTCACTCTAAAGTCCTCACGTGGGCAGTGTGTCAGCAGAGCTCTGAAGACTAATTGTAGATTTCTTGCTCGGGGACCTATTTTTTGGAATGCTTTTTAAAGTTTCACAGTTGGGCGGCAGCTGTCAAGTCAGAAGGTGCCTTTTGACATGTATGTTTCTCTGTGACCCTAATATCCCGTGTTACGCTCTCCTAATGGTTGAAACAAGATCACCTATAGCTACCATGTGTGTGTGAGAGAGAGAAATGGAGTAAAAACGTTTCTCCAGCGTAGCTCTCTCAGGGTGTAGTTTCATGTCTGTGGGTCTAACGTGTGTTTGTGTGTGACTCAGTCAGTGACTTAATGTCCGGCATGTAAACTTTAGGCACGTACAATAGGTTTATTGGACAGTGATAGGCCAAGGCCGGTAACATGCTAGTTCTAGTCACCTCACAAACTGAAGTGTACCTTTTGATGCTATACTTCGTAAAAACCCTGTGACTGATCCCGGCCATACATCTGACCATTTTGCAAGCATCATCAGAGATACAGGGTATGAATCACGCCACGCCACCGTTATAGTGGTCATGAGCGGCCAGACCATGTGTCTCTGTGGCCTGGATACCTCACCCATTGCAAGGGCGCCGTAAATCAGGAACCACCCCCGTTTGCAACTGTGCCAAATGCAGAGCAAGGCAAGCTGACCCTGCTTCCTCACCCATACCTCGCCCCATGGAACCATCTCTTGTGGCACGATGGTGGCTATGTGTCTGATTTGTTGAAAAGTTAAATTAAGGCTCTGGAATGTCAGTAACTGTTTTCGCCTTAACGGGAAGCTTCAGGGTTGCATGGTCTCCGCTTGATTTGTGTCTTGAGTCTGAAGTTCACGTGTAATTGTATGCATAACTCTCTCACGCCTATGAATTTATTATCTTCAATGAGCACTCTGTTCATATGTAAGATTGAGCAAATTATGTATTATGTAAAATGAAAAATATATATATCATAATAAGGACTTTCATTTCAAAGGTGAGTTACCAAAGTAACATTATAATACGAGTCACAGTATGTAAATCACCGCCTGCAAATGTAAGCATCGTGACTCCCATTCTATCAGGCTGAATAGGAACGGCTGTTCAAAATACATACAGCGCTCTCATATGGAAGGCTGATACATTCCGATCAGCCCTCCCGGGGCCTGTTATAGCAACGTGTGGCACCACCTAGTGGGCCACGTGTTTCGTAAGACACCTGTGCTGTGTGCCTGCTTTTTCCCCCCTCTTCCCCATGATCATAAACTCTGTCCTATCCTACCACACAGTGGCAGGAAACAGCAGACTTGATAAACAGAAAATATGAGACAAAAAAAAATGTGTTTGCTTGTTTCCCATTGTAGTGTAGAATAAAAGAATCCTACACTCGCTCACCAACACTTACATGCATGTACAGCTGTTCATCAAAGGAGGACGATTCTATAATGTCAAACCACTTCAGCTCCGAAAGTTCAATTTAATTTAAAAAACGAAATGACTGAAAAACTAAAATACACAAAACAGTGTGATTATCATGCATTGCGCAGTAACAGTATTCATTATTTAGTATGCCTGTTGGATCTCAGCCCTAGTGAGATAACTTACTGGTCTCAACTTGAAATGTAGTTAAAAGTATTAACCTGGCACACATAATTATATATGAATCATATATATATATCATATAATCATATATATATATATATATATATATATATATATATATATATATATATATATATATATATATATATATATATATAGTATATAGTATAATCATATTTTGGACATGCAAGGGCCTACATTTAAATTATTTTTACAGTATTAATACTGGACAGACCGTGTGGTAATATCTGTGAGCCCTCGTAATAGATACCTCTCTGGATGAGGGTTATGGATTATCTGTATGGTAGCACATGTTGTTTTTGTAATTGATGTAACCCTACTACTCTCTCAATGTTGGAATTAGTTCACTGCATTAGTGGCCAAAGAAATAATAATAATAATAATAATGATAGTAATAATATATATTCACTGGTAACATCCCCTTTAGATTATCTAAAGCACGTATGGTACCGGCACAGGATAAAAAGCGGCTTGTTCTCTCTTTGCCGTCTGTGCGAGCAGATGGAGTGACTGTAAATCTGTCGGGGTGATACCTCTGCTGGAGTTGAATGCGTGTGTGATTATGTAAAGCACTCATTTACAGTTGCTAAAAATCTATGGATGGAGGCAGGAATGGAAAATGATTTATACAGGAGATGACATTGTTGGTGTACATGTATTTTGTTGTAAGATATTTAGTTTTATGGGATTCCTGTATGTGTACTTTTGACTGCAAGAGACTGCAACAGAGTACTTTTTAATAACGTTACATTAGAGAGTTACATTAAATTGCATTTTTATTTTGTTGCCATCTTTAATTGAGCTGCGATAGAACATAAGAGTGAAATCCAAACAGCCCTTTTATGAAATGGTATATTAAAAAGAGAAAAGGGAATTACAAATGTATGCAAACATGTTAGATTATTATATCTTTGTAGTTGTATTATATGAAAGTGGAAATATACATATTTTTGTTTTTATACTCTTTTCACTGTAGAAAGAACATTTAACGTGCTTAATTTATTCACGTTGTTGCTTCAGTACGGGACAAATGACAGACCGGTTTAGAAGATCAGAGATATTTAAAATAATTTACCTGTTGAAGGACAAACATTTCTGTGAACATAGGAGCAATACATATCTTATATATAAGAGTCAACTGTTGGCTTATGGATCTACTTTACTGTAAATCATTTTAAAAATATGCTTAAAATACCTTTTTTGTATTGGCATAATTTCTTGTATATGAAACAATCAGTTTTTCTATTTTAAAATGTGTTAAATAACTTCTGCGTACAGTTAAATGAAGGGCAGCTTCTTGATACTCGATTGATTTTGATTTTACAAGCACAGGAAGGTCTGAGCTGCACAGGTTAAGTTGGGAAGTGGGAGCTCACATTACACCTCTCATTTCATGTTCTTCAAGTTATTAAATTTCACACTTTCTTTTTATTGTAGTTGTTTAAACCTATGAAGTGTAATGCCGGTATATCTTGATGAATTCATTCATCTGGGGACTCTTCTACTTTACGTTTTCCCTTTTGGAATAGTTGGTGATCTGTTTTTACAAAGTACAGAAGAAGCCACTTGTACAATTAAACACGTTTACAGAGCTACACAATCCACTGCTTAATGCCTTATTGTTATAGTTCGCTGTGTGAATGTGGACATAACATTATGTTCTTTGTCCGTCGACCACCAGGCACCCGCAGAAAAAATTAAAACCATATCTATCAAAACCATATTACCTCACAAACTGAATGGCTATATTTGTTAGTGGCATATTGTTTGGTGTTCTTTAAAGAAAATGCAATTCATACAGCTTTGAGAGGAGGGATTACATTTAATATGTTACAAGAAAAAATAGGATGTGTTAGTATATTAATAGTAATTTTGCCGTTAGCGTGTTCTGCTACTTTGAACCAGACTGACGACTCTAAATGAATCTTTCTGTGGACCAAACTGCCGTGGGAGCAGCAGCTTCAGCATTGCACAGCAAGGCCTCCTCCCTAAATACTTGGTTGGTTGGTCTACCCCCCGTCCTCACTCACTCGCGCACGCACGCACGCACGCACGCACGCACGCACGCACGCACGCACGCACGCACGCACGCACACGCACACGCACACACACATTCTGACCACTTGTGACTTGTGACTCCTGCTGCTTGTCCAGCAGTCAGTAACACGGGGGAGCAGCGTGACACTCGCATAGGGTGAAGACCCCTCGATGTGATGGTATGCTAATGCACATGTGGCTGCATAGTCATCATGTTAGTGGGTAGAGACTTATACGTCAGTCTCTGACAGAGGTCAGGCTGCAGACAAGCAGTGCACAGTTTAGTGTCAGAGGTGTAGCTTGGACTTCCGCTGCCTGTCTTGTCAAGGTTGGTGTGTTTCTGCAATACGTCCAGGTGTCTTTTCAGTATAAGCCTGTTATAGTGTATGAGGTGGCAAGTCTTGTCAGCTGCACTGAGTGGGGCGGTCGGCATTGAGGCACGATTTATAGCTGTTTTTATGTGTTTGGACATGGTGGAATATTTTTGTTGGATGCTTCAGTGGACTCGGTTGAGGGCTGTTCTGGAGCTGGACTGGACTTGAATCCTTCTAATTTGTTACTTCCTCCACTGAGGCTCTGTGAACGGATTGGGCCCATGTGGCGTTTTGTTATGACTACGGAGCTGCCTCTGATCTCTGCGAAAGTGCATGTGTGTGTGTCTTTTCTTCTACTTTGCGAGGACAACGTGGCTTCGAATTAGACTTTCAAAACAGAGTCGATTTGTTTTTCAAAGCTGTTCTGATAAAATATGCATATTTAATGCAGTTTGCTCATCTTAACTTATATTGTGTTGGTATAGGCGGCTGGGCAAACATTCGTTGAGGTGTGCAGAGAGATGCTGACCTTTCAGATTACTTGAAATATTTTGCAATATTTAAGCATGTTTAGTTTTAAAGTTGATATTGATGTCAGCTGTCTATAATTCAGATCATTTCCTTTTTTTGCAAACTGAATGACGCAGCAGTGGGTCACGTCTGTAGTAAATGACCAGTACATTGTTGCAGATAAATGTTCACATTTAATTGTTACCTTTTGTCGGTCGATTGAGGAGTCTGGCCTCAAGAGCAGACAGGCGTTAAAAGTCATTTCAAATAGAGCGGCCATTTCTGCATGATATTTGATTATTTGCTTGAATTGAAAATAAATTCCTAGGTTTGTTTTAACAAATTGATCAGTAGACCTGCACTGGATGGGAAGCCTACGCATTATCACCTTAATTCAGTGCAATATGAACACTTTTCCATGTTCATAGTGGATACTTGGTCAAAGTAAGAAAACAAAGTCTGGACAGGCAGAATTACCCGAATAGGTAAATAAAATGGGACTCAGGTCAAATGGCCAGAAAGGATAGATATATCTATAGACAAGTTCACAAGATTTAACCTATAGTGTTATAAGCTTCATGTAGGTTAAAGCATTGTGAGCTGAACATTACAGACACCACAAATTCTGCTACTCCATACTTTAATGTACTGTATGTCGCACGTACACTACAATGATACAGATATTGCATATTTGTTAAGCTGATGCTGTTCTTCATGCATTGCGTACTTTCTTGCTTTTAAAATTGTGAAACGAAACAGAGATTTGTTTACGTGCAGGAGTATTTAAATAACCACATGAAGCTATTCTTGAGACTGAGCTAATAAGCTCTGCTATGACATGGCTTTGACTGTGAGGGCCTTTTTCGGCTGTCAGGGGTTCATTCCCGAAGAGCAACAGTAACACACGGAGAACAGACCCGGGTGTTATTTAAAAAAATAAATATAAAACATAGAAGGGTCAAGAAATCACAGCCAATAATGAGATCTGTGTATTATATTCTGATCTCATACATAATGTTGTGAAAATGTGGCCACCGTTTTCAAGACAGTTGTCCACACTTACATTAAAGAGTTTCTAAAAAGACTTTTAAGATGTATTTTATGTAATTTAAATGACATGTCTCCTCATAAAACTGACTTCATCACTACAGATAGATTTCATTCTTCAATACATTTTGTTCTGCGACTGAAAGCTTAATGTCAGCTCTGGTCCTCAGCATCAGATAAATGAGCAAATATTCTTTAAAGTAAACTGTCTGGGTTGCTCAATGTGTGTTATGTTTTCTTAAGACATTTGTGTTCCTGGTTTAGGTTTATGATAAAAAGAGTAGATAAACCATACATAACATCTGCCCAAATGCAGAGACCAAACAATTTCTGAATCACTTGAGTTCATCAATTTGTCATTAACCAGAAAGAATATCGAATTTATTATTATTATTGTATAAATTAGAGGTACTACACATATTTACCTAATCTCTGGTACTCTTAGATAACAAATATTCTAATAATGCATTATAATGTTTTTTAACATTATAATATTTTTTACATTTTATTGTAAATGAATGCAAATAACAAAAGGTCGATATTCCACGGCAGTTGTAGTAGGAATGTGTCCGGGCGGTGCGGCTGTGTCCACTATTGCAAACTAAGATCATTAAATCACAGTATAACACTGTGATACTGTTGATTTTCCTTCTCATTTTATTTACAAGTTTTTCTCTCCGGCCATCCACCGAGACACCCATTGTCCCTTTCTTCATCACAAAATGTGTCTGAAGTGTCTATCTAGCACATTGTGCCGGTAGCCCAAGAGTCCATATTAGTCTATTAAGGACAGTGTGCGTCGGGGGGGGGGGGGGGGGGGCAGCTCCAGTATTTATAGCTCTGAGTCATAAACTGGAATGGCGTAAGTATATCTCTCCATCAGCATGCTTGCTCTCTTAAGAGTGTGTACAATCGGCAGTGAAACTAATAACTGTCAACTGTCCAAAAGTGAGTCACTTATCATAATTACACGTGTCACTCCTTAGACTGTGGCATGTTATTTTATAGGTATGTTTTATGTTTTTGTTATTGTATGTATGGCAAATACATACAACTTAAACTCGATAAAAACACCCATGTGGTTCTTTAACTTAATGCACTTTAGTTTTCTGGACAAAGACAAAATGCTTAACAGGAAGAAATGCAAACTTAGCGATCACATTTTTTGTCTAAAAATTGTCTACAAGTTGTTTGTTTGAAAACAGCAACATTAGTACTTGAAATAGCATTTGAATGTGTTTCTGTTAGCATTCAGCTTTTATATCAGGAACACTTTTAGTGACTGAAGCTGCTCTAAATTAAGTTTTTCATAAAATGTGTATTGTTATATATTTTTAAACCATTTAATCACATTCATTACTGTTGCTCATCATGTAATCTACCATGTGTGAAATTGGTGGAGCAACAATAATGAATGTGATTCAATGATTTAAAATATATATATATATATATACATATATATATATATATATATATATATATACATATATATATATATATATATATACATATATACATATATACATATATATATATATATACATATATATATATATATATATATATATACATATATATATATATATATACATATATATATATATATATATATACATATATACATATATACATATATACATATATACATATATATATATATATATATATATATATATATATATGCTGTATAAGATTTTTATGTTTTTTATTTTGTCCCGTTAGTTTTGAGTTTTGTTTTCATTTTCAATATCAGGGGTTTGATTTCGGGACCATATGTACGACAGCAGGGTATAGCTCAGTGTAGCCTAGATGTATACATTATGGTTGTTTTATGATGAGTTTATGAAGTGGCAATGTAATCGCAAAACCACATAACAACTACGGTACATAAGCCAGGAAGACAGACCCGGAAGCGATAATCCTCAGCAAGATTCAGTTGCATAGATTCATATTTCAAAATGTCTCTTCTTCTGCCCCATATTTAAAAAGGACAACCACAACCCGTTTTACTCAGATCCTTCTCTCATGTGCAGTACAACCTTTTAAGAAGAATCTGTGGAAATGTGATCACAAATAACCACAATGCAGTGCATCATGCAAACTTTGTGGCTGACAAATCTTGTTCTCGAACTATTTGAGACTTCACCATGTCTAATCTCATTGGCTTGTCACCTTGTAGCAGGGTTGGTAGGAGTACTTTCTAGATAGGGCACTGCCAAGTGCTTAACATAGATGATGTGACGAATAGTTAAGTCGACTAAGTTTAGACAGCTCGTGTGAACATTCATCAGAAAAGGACAGGCCAGTCAAACATGGTCACAGCACCAGTTGGTGATGTGGTTCTAAGTGCTATTAACAGTTTGGGTTGTAAGAACCTGGTGCACGGAGCAGTGTCAGAAAATGGGCGCTTCAGCAGCTAACCTATTGATATCTGAACCGTGCTTCATACAGCTATCCCTCTTCCACTTCAACTAACTCGCTCTGTAGCCGACAAATTGAAATTATGTTGCAGCACCCGGTCCATGGTAGATGTGCTGTGACCTGTGGAAGGAGAAATCCATCATGTTCCATATGTTGGTTAGAATTATGTGAAACAGTGTATGAACTACGTTTGTTATAGTGATAGAAACGCACACTGAAAGAGCTGTTGATTGCAACATGAAAGTTATTTCCTGCTTACGTTTACATTGCTTTATTTGTAATGTAATTGGTCGAAGGAGGCTGCTGTCTACTTATCTCTACGGTCTGAGAGAAGAACTTCAGGAGGCATTTCGGAGTTCACGTACCTCGTAGGGGATTTTACTCGTCTGTAATCTGGACAATCATATCTGACACCAGGAGACGGACAGAGGTTGAGAAACCTAAGATTTACAAATTTTGGTTTGATGAAAACTTACCAGTTCCTGAGTACAGAAAAGACACTAAAGAATTATAGAATATGAGATATTCTGGGCACATTGTTCTGCACCCCAGCTGACATAACCATCTTTCCCAGCTACTGTCGTCAGCCACACAATGTAAAGAAAATACCGTTGCTTATCATTGTTAGGTGAGAGAACAGCAACCGCCTGTGTAATACCTCTTGGCACTGATTATTTCCTTTGGTTTATCCTAAAGCCAGCCACACTGACAGCTGTGCAACTTCATCCCGTCTGCTGGTTGATTCGATTTATTAGCTGTGGGGAACACAATTCTGTGACTACGGGGAACTGAGACTTTCCAACAGTCAATGCCGAAAAGGAAAGCAGTGGACTAAATGTCATAGTTCTATGATCAAAACTGTGAAAAATCTGCATTAAGCATAATCACCAGCCACAGCTGTGACATTAGCAGTCAATAATGGTAGTGAAGTGGTGTGATGATTGCAAACAGTGTGAACTTAACTGAAAGCAAAACGTTTTTTTGTGTTGGATATTAAGACAAAATGTGCTGCTTTAGACGGCAGTGACATTTGAAATTGACATTATTCACAATAATAATCCATTGCTCTGTCATGCCAGATTTCTCACCTATAGTAACTGAAAACCACCCTCCACTAGTAGATAGTATTAAGTGTATCTAATTTGTGTTTAATTCAACCACCCATACTTTCATATCCTGTTCATTAGTTACCTTCTCAGCTATTCTGTGAGATCTAACAAGGTGAGTGGATTTGTCCTTTGGGATATGTGATGTTTATTTTTTGTTCCCCCATAGCATCAATGCGGTGCCCGTGGACAGCGGCAATAATAAGTGCCTCCAGGTAGGCGCAGGTGGTGTGCAGGCGGGGCCTCAGCAGCAGAACCAGCAGTTCCTCCTGAGCCCAGCCAGCCTCCAGCTCGCCCAGCTCCAGGCCCAGCTTACCCTCCATCGCCTGAAACTGGCTCAGGGCGGCAATTCAGCCGCTGCTGCCACTGTTCTCAATCAGGTTCTTTCCAATGTCGCCATGTCCCAACCCCTGTTCAATCAGCTACGGAACAGTATGGTTGGGAACCCTCAGGGTGCCTTCCCCACGGGAGTGCTCGGTTTTCCCTCTTCAAATTCAGCGTTGGGGGCCTTGGCTGGGGGGGGATTCAACCAAAACCCAGGGAATGTGAGAGTGAACCACCCTGGTGGAGTGGGGGCAGTGGGCCAACAGAGTGCGGAGTATGGTAAAACATCAGCGTCCACTTACCCTTCTGATACTGACAGGCGTGTTCAGTACAACTTAGTTGGTGCGACATCTGGAGAGTCAGCCACAGCTGGTGATGGACAGTACACGGTGATTAACACTCAGGCAAAAAACATGAACAACGTTGGTTTTCAGAGGGATTTCTATGGGCGTGATGTGCTGGGACAACAATCTGGGTTCAGTGTCAATGAGCAGAACATGAATGTTTATAACTCCACTGGGCTTAAGGAGCAATGGAAAGGCCCCGCTAACTTGAGTCACACCGCAGGGGTGGACCGGGTTTCTAATGCTGCCAATGTGTGGACAGCAGCTGGGCAGCCAAGTCGGTGCAGAACAGAACTGTATAACCCAGAGGAGCCAACCCCTGACCCCAAGTTCAATCCCGGTAGTGGGATTTCCTCTTTTGCTTCAAGTGGCTCGCAGGGGTTTGGGGGCTACCAGCCCCTGCATGGCAATGAGGAAACCGTGTCTTCAGGTACCAGGACACTTCAGCCCTACCAATTCAATGATTATCATGCTGTCACACCCAATCAACTGCCGCACCAGTGTAGCATCTGTGACAAGAAGGTCTACAACCTGAAGGTGAGTGAACCGACCACTCAAAATATAAATGCTTGCATGTAAATGTATGAGTTGCTTGTTTTGTAAGCATATTGTGGTGACCCGGGGGACGTGGAGGCAAGATTCAGCGATAAAACAGGTGACTCAGAGGCAGTAGTCAGGTAACCAAAAGTGTCCTTTAATAACCAGGGTTATAACCAGGGTAGTAAGGCGGGATTGGGTCAAACTAAACAAAAGAGTCCTCCCGGTCGGGGTCTTTGGCCTCCGGTCTACACTCCGCGTGAGACGATTCTGCCGACCTGTTTGGGCAGAGCAGAGGAGAGAGGTGAGTACTCTTAGTTACCTCCCGTCTGCTGAAGCTCCGTGCCAGAGGTTCCATGGGTCCTTGTCTCCTCTGCCCAGTCTGTCGGTCTGTCTCTTTCCTTCCCCCGGTGGCTTCACAGCCCTGGGAATATATGCTCCGTCTAATTAGCTCATGGGCTGCAGGTGTGACCACTGCCATGTGCCTAGTGGCTGCAGCACCTTCACCGGATAGTACACTCCCTCTATCACCTCCCCCAACCTGAGCTTGGGGATCCGCCTCCTGTGCTGTGTCGGCTCGGCTTTTCCCCCTGGTCTGCCACACACCCCCTCCAGGTGGGGGCTAGGAGCGTCGACCAACCAGCATTCCTCTCTCCTGGACAGGGCATCCGCATTTCCATGGGCTTTTCCAGGCCTGTGCTCAACAGAAAAATTTAAGTTTTGCAATTCCAAGAACCACCATGTAACTCGTGCATTAGTGTCCTTGGCTTGGCTGTTGACATCCATCTCAATGGTGCATGATCTGTTACCAGAGTGAATTGTCTGCCCAGGAGGTAATATCGTAGCTTGGTTAGCGCCCATTTAATTGCCAGACATTCCTTTTCTACAGTTGAATAGTTCAGTTCATGTTTTAGCAACTTACGGCTAATGTAGGTCAGTGGGTGTTCTTCCCCCCCCCCCTAACCTGGGACAGCACCGCTCCAACCCCTGATCCTGAGGCATCTGCATGGACGACGAACGTGTCCTTAAAGTTTGGTGTACTTAAGACCGGCTCGGTGCATAAGGCCTTCTGAAGGGTTGCAAACGCTTCCTCTGCCTCGGCGCTCCAGAGTACATGGTGTGGGTGGCTGTTTTTCGTCATCTCATGTAAGGGGGCTGCAATGGTAGCAAAGTGAGGGACAAAACACTGATAATAGCCCACCAGTCCCAGGAACGTTTTTACTTGCCGTTTCGTTGCTGGCTTAGGCCAGGTGGTGATGGCGTCCACTTTCTGGAGTTGGGGTTTCACACTGCCTCTCCAAATAGTGTAGCCGAGGTACTCCGCCTCTTCTAGACCCAGGTGACACTTTTTGGGATTGGCAGTCAGGCCAGCTTGCCGTAGACTTCCCAAGACAGCTCTCAGATGACTTATATGGGAGGTCCAGTCAGGACTGTGGATGATTACATCATCTATGTAGGCCGCTGCATACTCCCGATGCGGTCGGAGCACCTGGTCCATCATCCTTTGGAATGTGGCTGGCGCTCCATGGACTCCGAAGGGCAGGCCGTTATAGTGACATAGGCCCTCCGGGGTAGCAAAGGCCGTCTTTTCCTTGGCTTCTTCTGTGAGGGGAACCTGCCAGTAACCCTTGGTGAAGTCAAGAGTGGACACAAACCGGGCTGGGCCTAAACGCTCGATTAGCTCATCAACTCTCGGCATGGGGTAGGCATCAAATTTAGATATTTCATTCAATTTCCTAAAGTCATTGCAGAATCTATCAGTGCCATCTGGCTTGGGAATCATAATAATTGGGCTGGACCAGGCACTATGCGACCACCACCCCCGCAATGACTTCAAAAGTGCCACTCGTGGTCTGAATCTTGATGTGGGTGGTGGGGTAATCCCGCGAATCCCGATGGACACAGGAGACTGGGATAGGGGGCCCTCTGGGCCCGGTTGTCAGTCCTGGCCGTAGGAGAGTGACGGCACTCCCAGAGTCCAGTAGGGCTTCTGTGTCCTGGGTCCCTATTCTGACGGGAAGTTTGGGGGCCCTTGTGCCCTCATGGGCCCAGCAAGTAGTAAGGTAGCTGCCGTCCTTCGGGGGGGCGTCTGATGAGCCCGCCGTAGGCATCATTACATCACCCACTGGGCAATTCCACGCTAAATGGCCCTCTTGGCCACAGGTGAAGCACTTCCGGCGGTCCTGATTCACAAGGGGTCGACGGGGGAGGGGTGGCCGGGGCTGGCCCCTCTGGGGGATCAGGGCGTGGGGGGGGATGTCTCCGGGTCACCCTTCCTCAGCCTTGGCTTGTCTTCCCTGGGGTCAGAGCGGCTGGGTCGGACGGCCTCTTGCCGACTGCTCCGCATCAGCTCCACTGTGACCTGGTGATTCTCCAATAGCGCCACTAGGTCAGCCACTGTCTCTGGGCTGCTTTGGGCGGCATGTCGTTTGGCATCTCCGGGTAGTGCTCTAACACACCGGTCCAGTACAACTTTGTCCAGGGCCGAGGGCCCATCCCCCGTGGTTAACCAATTACGGGTCAGGCGCAGAAGGGTTGCAACTTGCGGTCGCACTGGGACAGTGGCGTCATAGGTCCAGGCGTGGAACTGTTGGGCCCTTGTCTGGAGGTTATGACCGTAATGGGCTAAAACGGCTGCTTTTAAGGCCTCATAATTATTCATGTCTCTGGGGGCGAGGTCCCAACAGGCTTTTTGGGCTTCACCAGTTAAAAAAGGGGCTAGGATCCCTGCCCACTCTGCTCAAGGCCACCGCTCCCTTCCTGCAGTTCTCTCAAAAACCTCTAGGTAGGCCTCAATGTCGTCTTCACCAGTCTGTTTGGTGAGCACTTTACTGGCTTCCGTAGGCCTCTCGGGTTTTATCAGATGCTGGCCCAGAGTAGTCATGGCGTCCTGCAAGGCTCTAAGGCTCTCGGCCTGCTGGGTTTGGGTGTACACGAGCTGTGCTAGTGCGTTCGCCATAGCACGGGGGGGGGGTCTCTCTCTCTCGCTCTCAGAGTACCTATTTTATTCTGAATCCTTAGCGACAGATCACCTTGCCCACATTCTCCACCAAATGTGGCGACCCGGGGGACGTGGAGGCAAGATTCAGCGATAAAACAGGTGACTCAGAGGCAGTAGTCAGGTAACCAAAAGTGTCCTTTAATAACCAGGGTAGGGTAAGGCGGGATTGGGTCAAACTAAACGAAAGAGTCCTCCCGGTCGGGGTCTTTGGCCTCCGGTCTACACTCCACGTGAGACGATTCCGCCGTCCTGTTTGGGCAGAGCAGAGGAGAGAGGTGAGTACTCTTAGTTACCTCCCATCTGCTGAAGCTCCGTGCCAGAGGTTCCATGGGTCCTTGTCTCCTCTGCCCAGTCGGTCTCTTTCCTTCCCCCGGCGGCTTCACAGCCCTGGGAATATATGCTCCGTCTAATTAGCTCATGGGCTGCAGGTGTGACCACTGCCATGTGCCTAGTGGCTGCAGCACCTGCACCGGATAGTACACTCCCTCTATCACCTCCCCCCAACCTGAGCTTGGGGATCCGCCTCCTGTGCTGTGTCGGCTCGGCTTTTCCCCCTGGTCTGCCACAATATGCATGTAACTGTAATGCCAGAAACTATACAGAATGATTCACCAGCAAGTTTAACATTTTTCAGCTTACATCTTAAGTGAAAATAAACAATGGAGAATTGAACAAATGGGCAAGTTTGTCTTTAAATTAAGCAAGAAGTCATTTGATGTCATTCAATCACTAAAATGGATCAACTTCCTGGCTTTGGATTAGAAAATTGGCATTTCAGCCTGAAAATAGCTAATATACTGTCGCTAAATGTTTTGATTTAAGGAGCAGCCACTAACTAACCAATCCAAGATCTTGTCTCTTTAACTGCTCTCAGCCACAAGCTTATACACGGGGTATGTAAGACCTATGGGAGGGCAAGCAGTGAGCTTCCAGTGGTTCCAAGCTGTCTGATATGTTCGGATGGTGTGCGTGTGTGTTTTAGGACTGGGACCAGCACGTGAAGGGAAAGCTACACCTGCAGAACCGCACCTTGTACACAAACGAAAGGTGAGTTATTTGCTGCTCAAAAATGCAGTGAGAAAAATGAGTTGAAAGTAGGCCGTGATTGCAAAATGTTCTCTACCGTGTTGTTTTACTATTGACTGACAATTTGAGATGTTCACAAAGTGGCCTCACACGGGACATTTCGTTTTTAGTTCATTTTCAAACAATAATAGCTAAAAAATGTTACTTTTAATTAACCTTGACCATAGTTGGATATTTTCCCCTCTCGCTTACCAGCTGTGTTAGTTTGTTTTAGTTTTAGCACTATGCTGATCAGTTCAGAGCAATATCTCTCGAGTGTTTGAAGCATTTTATTTTGCTTTTCCTTGCTCTATACGGCTGGCTTGATGTTTCTATGAATATGAGCTCTGTCACTAGATATGAGCGAGCAAGGCAGGGGAGAGGCAGCTAAAATCAGCCTTCTCTGATCATTGCAGCTCCTCGGCGGTGTCGGCTGGAGCTGTTCACTACGCTGTCGGCAGGTCTTCTGATGGAGGTCTGAACCCCGGAGGGACGAACGCCATGGTCTACTCTGCTGCAAGTCACGGTAAGGTAACCCATATGTCACCACAACTGCCTCTGTTTGTCAGCAATGTTAGAGGGATGTTTATCTGATTGCCGGAATATGTGAAACAACGTGATAGATGGAGGTCAGGCAGTATTTTTAGAATTACGTGAGGGCATGAGGCATGATGTTTTTATAACTTGACAGAGTGTATTTTAATACATTGATGTATGCTGAATGAACATCCAAAATATGGTGGAGCACAACACCAAGCCAAACCTAAATATGCAGTTGTTGTTGCACATATTATAACTGCAAATCCATAAAGCTGATGTCACTTGTCCAATGCTTTTCTACACAGAAACAAATTGGGCACGAGTTTTCTACGATATCGACAGTATCTGTCCACCCTATATCAATATCCCTTTCTGTATCACTTATCACTTATGCATAATTCCTTAAAGGCAAACCACCTGTGGTTGGCCGCGGGCAGCTTGAATGAGCCTTTGCACGTAACTCTTTGAGCAACCTTAAGTTGGAGAGATTGTCTCTTCACTCAGAGAACTGTTGTTTACTTGTACATATGTTACCTTTAGTTGATTCTTCTTTTAGTTCAGTGAAAAGTTGGGGAACAATAGCTGTAAATAAGAAGGACAATGTATGTCTTGTTTTGAGCTATACCCAGGACACAACTGTTGTAGTAAGCCAGCACCATGGGCCAATGATGAGAAATCAAGCCATATCATTATAAGTAGAGGACATTGGCAGAGGACATTGACAGTATCACCGTACTTCCCAGATGTCCGTTTTAGCACTGATGCATGTTTTGTGTCAACTGAGTGTTTTAAAATTCTATAACTATACAACACAATACAAAAAAATAATAAAAAGAAAAATAACTAATAACGATTTGAATTATTCACTTTTGTAAGTAATATTTATAACAATGCGTGTCAACAAATAACTTCATCCCACACTTGGTCGACTGTATGCAGAGATGATTGAATCCAGATTTCAAATTGTTTCCACAGATGTATCTACAGGAGCCAATGCATCATACTTGCCAGTTGCAGCCATGACGACTTATCCCGCATCAGATACGGGATTCGTCTCACACCAGCCAGAGTCAAAGGTCAGACTAATGTATGGTTTTTTTCCGCAGGATTATTAGAGTTTGCCCTTCACATATAAATCTAATTTTGTGACCGGCTTGGAAAAATGCCAGTGAAAAGGACCAGCTGTCATCCTTGAACATGAACACTGCTATACCTTGATCATATCTTGTTTCATGGAAATTGATTGATGGTGATTAATGAATAATATTTGACTCTAATAATGACTGTTGCATGAATAGACTCAGAGGACAATGGCCAGCTTTTATTGGTGTTCTTTGGTGCAGAGTAAGATGTTATTATATTTTATCTCTAATTACGTTTAATACTGCATATCTCCTGTATACTGCATTTCTTCTGTGTTTCTTAAAATAATTTGTTGCTCAGCAGCAGGAAAAAGTGTGCAAAGTGTGTAATGAATGGAGCCAGAAGGTGTTTGCTGAATTAATAGACCCAGATCCTCTTGTTGACAGCTGCTGGCCCAACAGCAGGCTTTGTCTGGGCTGGACAACTCTTTTTCCACTCTGTGTCATTAAAATGTTGGCTATAAAAGAAAGCGTTGAGACTTTTCTAATATCCTTATTTTACCACTTAATTATTATCCAGCCCCTGGACACATTTGAAGCAGTAAAATGGGTTTATATGACAAATAACTTGTGAATTTGTATTCAAATATTATTCTTACTTTGGGATTATTTTATTTTTACTGACATTAACTGATTCACTGGCTCTATTTTAGGCAGGGTGTCACACGTTTCCCACTTGTAAGTGCGTCCTATACTGTAAAACTTTAAGACCGGACACAACTCAGCAGCGTCTTGACTTGTTTGCTTTTTAAAAACAGAAACCGTTTCATGTTAACTAAAGCAGCTGTCCACATACGCTCTGCACAGTCCAATGCTCACACTACAGCACATACACACGTACTGTTAAGAGCTAACGGATGTTTTGCAATTCAGAAAAAACGTTTGCTCGACTTACACGTGCAACAAAGCTATCATGCAATCACTTTGACTGAATGCACCTCTTCTGGGTGCTGCTGCAGGATTTGAATGGGCTGCTGCAGTGACGCTTGCATGGCATGACGTGGTAAAAAGAAAAATAATTTAAATGAGCATTAGTCCAGAATGTTTTATCCATCTTGCATGGACAGAAGCTTTTAACAATTGTAAGACTATTCATCTTTATGAATATTTATTTTAGTGCTAAGCCACACTGTCAACTTACTCAAATTTAAAACTTTGATTACAGTGGAGGGTGCAAATATAGTACATTGTAGGAATGTGTCAGGGTACCAATAATGAAGAAAAGCTCTTGTTAATCCCATCACTTTGCCTTTGGCTACGATTAAATTTGAATATCGTTAGGAAAAGATTTGTCACTGCTCGCTGCCCCACAGTCGGTTAGCCTGTCCAAAGGTTTTGGCCGCTGACTGGGGTTGAAAAACAGCAGCTGTTGATAGGCGTCCATCACGAAGAGGTGTCCTGAAAAGCAAAGTGCAGCAGATGATGAGCGAGGTGAAAATTAGCCCCAGCAAACCTGTGGAAAGCCAACTCTAGTGCCGGGCACACAGCTTTCAACAGTCAGCGGGGCACACAGATATATACTGTACACACTCACACTGTCCGTTGTGTATTTAGTCTCACTTCTTGAAACATACTATACCAACCTTTACAGAAAATGTTCAGGCCCTGTCCCAAAAGCTCCCTAATTAAGCCACATTATACAGTATACACACTATTCACACTATCATAAAAAATGTAGGATGCAGTTTTTCATTTGCATGACTAATATTTGATATTGATTAAGATTCGATAGAATACAACAAAAGAAAACCAAAAAGGTTTCACCAGCCAATGCGAAAACACGAAAAAAGAGAAAGGCCCATGTTTGGTTTGTCCGCTCAAGGCTACTGTAGAAACATGACAGTTGGCTCAGTGAAGAGGACCCGCTCCTCCAGTAAATATAAATTGCTCATTCCAAGGTTCTATATATATATATACACGTTAATATATATATATATATATATAATTCTATGAATATAAGAATATAGACTTGTATGGTTGACGTGGGCTGAGGCCGATTCTGAGTGAGGCCGTGTTGTTTAACTTACATTCCTTCCACTGTAAAACCACTTCTTCCGTTTCAACAAGCATGCGTGACTCTGCTGTTGTGTATCAGCCAATTTAACAGGAGCCTGAACTCAGTAGCATGAAAGGCATACGCTTCATTGGTCGGTTATTGATTTATTGTAGCAGTGGGGAAATATTTATAGGCTGGGCTACATGAGCTAATGTTGGTTGCTATAAACACACACCTGTCGAAGCGGAACAGGTGGGGTTTTACTGGTTTTTAAGCCCTGTGTTGAACAGAGAGCACTCACACAAATGCACACGCACCACCGCATGCAATGATCATTTTTGAATTTATTTTCAATGTGTTAAGTTTTATTTATGTATGTTTGGATATGAAAGTCAAAATATACAAAAATTAGCACAACCTGTACGGAGAAGCTCACACACGTGCATTAGCACATGCATACAAGCATATCTTTTGCATGCTTGCACATACAAAGCAGGCTTTAGTTTGGACTGCAGTTTTCCGCAGCCCAGCTGGAAGTAAAACAGTAGCTTTACGTGATAGGACAACTCAAACAGAGGTAAACACTGGATTACAGCTGACTGCTGTGAAGAGCACAGACCTAGTTAAGACCCCCTGGTCACACCCCGAAGGCAGTGGTGTAACATTTCAGACTGGTGAGAGACGGGTAAAGCGATCTGACGGATAGGCGTGTGAAGGAACGCGGGGAGAAACTGTGAAACCAGACTGACTACCTCCCTGCATCCTCCAACATGGATCCTGCTTTGTACAAATTAACATACATGTCCTGCGGAGAGATTCCAGCTAATGATAGTCAGCACGCTGTCAGTGAAAACAGGACAGCACTCAGTGTGAAATGGTTGTTGTCCTTTACCTCATTTGGCCCTAGTTCAGCAGGACATAGTGTTGTGTTTCAGCCACAGAACATATGGCTGAACACACTCTGGCTGGTAAAGACATTACCACTGTTGACTGCAGTGTCGGGTGCAAATTGTCTGATTGGTAGATTTATGGAAAAGTGCATTTAAGACAAGACATTATGTCTTTTTTTTCTATTGTCTTTGGGCTTAATTGAAATAAAAGCAAAATTAAGATGTGATGAAGCAAATGTTATAGAGAATCATTAATTACACAAGGTTTTTTTCTTTCATAATTAATTTCCAATTCAATCAAATAATTTTTTTGGAGCTGACCAGGTTAATTGTTCTTAATTCTTAGAATCAAACTGTCGTGAATGTAAGTGCATAACCTGCTTTGTGTGGGTGATTTAAAGCATAAAACCATGATATTGTTTAGCTACGGTGTTGCTTCAACAGAAAAATTTGATTTTTTTTTTCCACAAAAGTTTTGTTTTTGTTGTTCCATATATTTAAAGCCCCCGTAATAGACCATTTAAGGATAGCCTGGCGGTGTGGTGCCTCCCTGTGAGTGGCATTGACATGGCATAACTCTGTGCCTCTGGTGTGCGGTTCACAGAAACAGCTACCTTTCAAAGCATGAGCCAGCCTTGACTGTGACATCAATGCTGTGGTTGAACTGTCTGAGCTTCCAGACACAGACAACATTTCACAGGTCACACATTAGTGACTCTTCTCTCTAATATCGCAAGGACATAAACAGCCTATTCCTGGATCTGTTTAATGAACCCGACCTGCTCTGACCTTTGTGTGTCCTGGTGATGCCACTGAGCTGTTGATAGAATTATTGCTCACCATTCAGTTGTGGCATCGAAATTCACTGATCTGGCTCATGCAGATCATCATTTGATCGGGGTTGTATGCATAGTTATATGGCTTTCCCACAATTTGTGGATAGAAATAAAATGTATAGTATCCGCATCGTAAAAGAGTTGAGTCAGCAAAAAGTACCCTTTCAAAAGAAAGTCAGTTTATTTATTAATAACTACGAATATCAGATTTTGTTTTGGATAAAATCACATGTAATTTATGGAGTATTTGCGATCAGTGCTTCATATATGTTATCAATACTGATATACTTGGCTCTGATTATATTTCAACATGCATGGTAAAGTGATTTTGAGATTGTAAAAGTTTCCTCTTCCTCCTCCTCCTCCTCCTCACACATTCTACACCTCACGCTGTTAGACCCAGTGTAAAGTATATGTTAGTGTTGATGTTTTCCCTGAACAAATTCCCTGTAAAAACAGAGAGCCTAGCTGCTGGTCCGAGGCGGTATTGAGACCCCAGTCTGTCCCGCACATGTAACTGTCTGTCAGGTCTATCAGCCAGCAAAGCAGGAGGAGGAGGAGAAGGGGCACTGGAAAACTTGCACTGGAAAACTTGCAGTGGCAGCACAATGGTTGCAGAAATTAGACTCCAAGATATGACGCTCTGAATTTACAACCGCTTTCTGAAATGATGTTCGGGGGAACATGAGGTGTCAAACGGTATGTCCAACAACTAGGTTGATGGTGAATAAAGACAGACAGATTCAATCAGTCAGTGGTACTTGCCTTTGCATTTTTTAAGTTATAAATGTCGTAAGTAAATTGTTCTGGGGAACTAATGGGAAAGGTGAAACAACTACTAAAAGGATGCATAATGCATGATAAACGTTAGTCTTCTCCTTCACATGTAAAGCTATTTCTTTTGATTATCTGTGTTACCGTCTTAGCATGGCTGTTCTCTAAATTCTGCTTGGGACAGAGATGGAGGATGACAAATGTGGTGATTGTGAGTCCATAGAGGGAAAGATTCACGTAAAGCCCAATCTGAAAAGAGAAGGAAGGGACGACTAAACACTGTTAACATGATCTGCCTTAAAAACAAATCTATAAAAGTGAATACGATAATGATAAAGCAATGGATTGTCAGAAGCAATAATAATGCAATATCTAAAAACCAAAAGCAGATTAAATTAGTTTCACCATCTCTGTACTGTCTCTATGCAGCCTTCTGCGTGTCTCCATGAAGACAAATATAATTTACTGCTCATTTAACCACTTTCCATTAAGTTACAAAAGCAGTGCAAGTCGCTATAGTTGGCAGCCCAGAGGGATTTGTGTGAAATGTTTCGGGCCAGTCAGCTGACAAGTCTCTAAATCCAAACAAGTAAACTTTCATTATCACTGCTGCCAAGGAACTATGAATAGATGGAGTGAGGTGGGCTGTATTAAGGAGGGAAACTGACATGACATCCTGTGTGATAGTGTTGCACTGATGTTAGACAGACTAGTTTCCTACAGTATGATTGACTCGGATGTGCTATAAATAATGTTTAAATAGGACACTGACATTTTGGAAGTTTTTAGTTTTTGCCATCAAGCCCACAGTTGGATGAAAGGATCAATATTGATTTAATCTCCGTTTTATTTCTGTGTATCCAGTTGAGAGTTCAGCCTGTCTTTACAGATTCACTGGAAGCAGGGGGGGGGGGGTAACTGCTAGCCTAGCTGTGTCACAAGTGAAAAAACAATAACAAGTGTAAAATCCCCGTAACTGCCGTAGTTACATGTGATATCTTTTATAATTACCCATGAAGAAATAGAACAGGAGGCGCTGTGGTTGGAGCAGTTAGCTTACGCCTTGCAGCTAGATTCCTTCACCATACGACACATGGGTTCAGTGCACGCTAACTAAAGTTAACAACCTTCCTCCCCGCTGCTGTCAGGCTGCACAACAAGCTGCTCTCGGGAGACCACTAACACTTTGAACACTTTGAACACTTTGAACACTTTGAACACTTTGAACACTTTGAACACGAACATTTGGACTGAACATGAACACTTGAACACTCTGAACACTTTAATTCATTCACCTGGTGCAATACCTAATCCGTGCAATCCTGTGCAATATCAAATACGTTTAAGTATTTACCTTACACTTACACTTTACTCCGTCTGTATTTACTGGTATACTTAATAGTCTTCTTTACTGTCAATCCTGTGCAATATCAAATACGTTTAAGTATTTACCTTACACTTACATTTTACTCCATCTGTATTTACTGGTATATTTAATAGTCTTCTTTACTGTAAATCCTGTGCAATATCCAATACGTTTAAGTATTATCTTACATTTTACTCTGCCTCCGCCTGTATATACTGGTATATTTAATAGTCTTCTTACTGTCAATCCCGTGCAATATCCAATACGTTTAAGTATTATCTTACATTTCACATTTTTACTCCGTCTGTACATACTGGTATATTTTGTATTCTTCTTTACTGTCATTTTTACTACTGTTTACTGTTTAGTCTATTTATGCTACTTGATTTTTTATCTTCATTTATTACTTGTGAGCGATGCTGCTGTAATCCTGTAATTTCCCCACTGAGGGACTAATAAAGGATTATCTTATCTTATCTTATCTTATCTTAACTGAACAAAACCAGACGACTAGCCCAGAATTCATGGTGAAAATTATTAAATATTATTGTAAGCAGGATGTTGATATATATTGATGTACTGGATTTTATTATACTGGTCTGTCTGATACTTAAAACAGTATTCATGGTTGCAATTGTTTTTATTATTTGCAGCCATTTCCACCCAGAAAGGCCACAACTGGGCGAGTCGTCCACATCTGCAACCTCCCCGAGGGCAGCTGCACAGAGAATGATGTCATCAACCTGGGTCTACCCTTTGGCAAAGTCACCAATTACATCCTCATGCGCTCTACTCACCAGGTACAAGAATATTATTGTTTGATTTTTATTTAAATTCATATCAGTACCAGTACAACTCACTCAGGTTTCAGTTATCAGGACTGAACTACACCATTAATATCACGTGGCATTGGTTTCAGGGACTAAAGCAACTGTTATGGTGGTTTGTTACGGTAATGAAATGTGATACCTTGAGATGATGATTTTCAAAGATTATGTGAAATGTGAAACATTATTGTTCAGATGCAAGAGAAACCATATAAATGTCAGAGGGGGATTATTGTTTATATTCATTTTCTGTCCTCCCATTAGGCATTTCTGGAGATGGCGTATGTTGAAGCCGCTCAGGCCATGGTTCAATACTACCAGCTCACTCCAGCTGCGATTGACAATCAGAAACTTCTTATACGAATGTCGAAGAGGTACAAGGAGCTGCAACTCAAGGTGAGGCTGAACAACAAAATAAACATGAGGTTAAATGCTGCGTTGGCTCATTACTTAACTGGAATTCATTTTCTGTATAGAAACCAGGTAAAGATCTTCAGTCCATCATCCAGGACATCACCTCTCAGCGGGGAAAGGACGAGATGCAAGAAGTTGAACAGTAAGACAACTTTTCATTCTACTTTATCAGGCTCCTTTTTTTGTGTAGCCGAGTTCTTTGAGTCACTAATTGAGGAAAGCAAAATGGAAATCCATGAAGGTAAACATTTTGTAGATGATTGCTTAAGCCTGCGTGATATTTCCGATCTCCAAAATCACACCACAAAGTGTCGTTTTAGAGCATTTCTCCATGTAATCTATCTGACCGTCATCTCCTTCCAGCTACATGCCAGAGAGAGCACGCTCCCGCAGCCCAATCAGCCGCTCACTAAGTCCTCATTCCCACAGCCCCAGTTTTACATCATGCAGCTCAGCCCACAGCCCCCAGGGAGGACCATGCAGGGGTCCGGAGAGAAACAGCAATGGCCTGGGCCCCCGCAGCGGCTCTTGGGATTGGTCCTCACACTTAAGAAGGGGTGAGGACGAACGGGAGAGGGATGACCCATGGAGGAATGGGGGCAGTGTGGAAGACGATCGGCCAAATGGACGGGCAGCTGACCGTCGGAGGGCTTATCAGAAACCCTTGGATCATATCAGCTCGAGATCTGCAGATGAGCGAGAGGGTGGAGGAGGAGGAGGAGGAGGAGGAGGAGGAGGAGGAAATGGAGGTGAAGGGATAAGGGGCAACAGAGACTGGCACCCACGAGGCAGCCCTCAAGGCATGTCCTTCAGCTCTTACAGGAATAAGGAGGGCGAGTTCTACACGAAGGAACAAATGTACAAGTCAGACAAGCCGCCCAGACCTCCATACCAGAGGCATGATACCAAGCCAAAGAGGAGGGATGGTGGTGACCACCACAGCAGATCGAAGCATTCTGAGTTTGAGATAACTGAGGAGCCCCTTCGCAGAACACTAGAAGACAAGAGGCAGGGTTCACCAGGCAAAGACAGGAGCAAGAAGACAAGCAGGAGGTGCATCGCTGCGGAAAAACATGGGAAAGACAACACGACTGATAATACTGTGAGTAACCTTTGTAATATCATTTGTTGTTGTATACTTTGCGTGGCACATCCTTCCAGCTGTTAAGGCATTTCTTTTTCCAGGATCGCAAGTCAAAAGAAAAATCTGTTTCACCTCAACAGACCAATATGCCAAAAGAGTCTACTGAAAGTAGCAAAGAAAGAGACACTGTAAGTAAGCATTAAGATCTTCATTACACATTCAAACTCCTGTCAGGGGAACTGTGAACATCCTCTTTAAAGCTCCAGGTTACTGCTACTGCAGAGTAGAGTATTAATGGCTCTTTTCCCAATGCATTTTCTAAGGTGAAGGAGCGGGAAAGTGGAGATGACACTGATGAAGAATGTTGGTATCCTAAGAACATGGAGGAACTGGTCACTGTAGATGAAGTGGGAGGAGAAGATGATTCCATAATTGAGCCAGACCTTCCCGAGCTGGAAGAATATGCGTCCTGCCCCAAGGAGTCTGCAGAGGAAGAAGCAGTGGATGAGCATATACTACCACTTACCTCGTCCTCCTCCTCCTCCTCCTCCTCCTCCTCCTCCTCCTGTGAGGTGCAGGAGACATCTAATGAGAAGTCTACTCAGGAAAGGTTCTGTGAGGATGCTGGAGACCCGGCAGAAACATCTGTAAAGGAGAAACCAAGGAGTGTTTTAACTGCAGCCGGTCCTGAAGACCATACACTCAGTCCAGTGACTCCTGATCTACCAATCCCCAACCTTATTGACTTCCCCAGTGAGGAGTTCAAGGCTGCGCTGGAGGATACATGTTTAGAGGATAAAGTAACCAAAAGTGGGCCATCAGAGGAGCCAATGGAAAATCACATCTGTGTTTCAGAGGACAGCAAAACCCTGGAAGTAGAACAGGTCACGGAAACAGTCAATAATGGGGTTCAACACAAGGATGACATTCATCAAAAAGGTACATTTCAAAAGAGAAGTCAAATGTTTGCAGCAGAACATTGAGAGATCAAGCGTTCAGTTACATGAAGCATCTTAAAGGATAGGTTTACCATAGAGTATAAGGACAAGTATTTACGTTTTGTCCAAAAAAGGCATTCTAAAGGAGAAAAAAAGTTAGGAGTTTCACATTACAACTATAAACTATATGCATTTCCTGCAGTAATGATTGTTGTAAACAGCTATGTATTTTGTTTCTTCCCTAAGGGAATAGTTTCAGATATTCCCTGCAACTCTGTCATGTAATGTCCTAAAACTAGTGTCAAAAAAAATATATTTTTTGAGTAAAAGTAAATACATCGTGGTGAGTTAGTGGTTAAGAAGTGTGTCGTATACTGTGATTTCTCTCCTATCATGGATTAAAAAAAAGCACAATTTGTGTTGTGTTGTGCATCCTGCCTTTCTTATAGCTGACATGCCTTTTACAGAGATGGAGGCCCCCTCGCCATCTCGTGAGCAAGACAAAGCCGTCAATGAACACAGCATCCCTCTGGGTGAGCATACGTTTTATCATCACTCTGAACCACAATGTTTGAAAATACACTGACATTGAGAACTCTACGCACTATCAGATCCTCCATTTTTTATAATGTAAAAAATATTCATGAAAAAAAATAATGATACAACTGTATCAGATTTCTCTGGCTGAATTAAACCCAGTTCAACAGTCTTTGAACTGGTCTATATTTAATGGTCGTCACAGAGATAAGTTCATAGAGTCGAGCTTGTGGTTTTAGTCCTAAAGATGTAGTGTTGTCATGCACACCACTAATAAGTGCACTGACAACCTGTTGCATTCGCACTCTAATTGACTGGAATTGCTTGGCCACTTGCTGACCTATTTCCGTGAGCAGGTTGTGAAACGCACCCCTGAGAGATGAGTATTTATATTATCATTAGGGCTAGAATGACACGGCCAAGCACATGGCCAATGTTGGGCCTGCTGCATGGAGACTTTACATAAGCCCTGGTGCAGCGTAACAACAATAGCCCACAGTACAGACACATGAGTTTGGCTATTCCTGTTGTATGATGCCCTCGGAATGTGTGTGTAGGTGTGTGTGTGTGTGTGTGTGTGCGCGTGTGTGTGCATGTGTCTAGAGCAAACTATGTCCATTGATAGCATGGATAGCATTGTCACAGCCAGATATGTGTTGTTGAAACGTACCTTGATACTCATCTGAACAGTGTGTTTAAAGGACTAAAATAACAGACATACTAATACATGTGATGTGTTTTTTTGTAAAAGGAGAGTGACTTCATTCTCAGATAGACGTTACTCCACTATATCTTTAGATAGAAAATAGTTTTTTGCCGCGATATTAATGCTCTGACTGTCATGGAGTAAACCTTTCGGTAGGCAAGGCAAGTTTATTTGTATAGCACATTTCAACAACAAGGTAATTCAAAGTACTTCACATAAAACCATTAAAAGCATCAAAACATAAGGCAAAGGAAATTTAAAAACAATTAAGAACATTCATTAAAACATTAAAAAGCAGTGTAAGAAATAAAATGCAGTGGTAAAATGCAGAAATGCAGGAAATTGATTAATATATTAATTGAATGTGGTTCAATTAAAGGCAGCAGCAAACAGAAAGGTCTTCAATCTTGATTTAAATGAGCTGAGGGTCTCAGCAGACCTGCAGCTTTCTGGGACTTTGTTCCAGATATGTGGAGCAGAAAAACTGAACGCTGCTTCTCCATGTTTAGTTCTGACTCTGGGAACAGAAAGTAGACCGGTCCCAGACGACCTGAGGGGTCGGGATGGTTCATAAGGTAGCAGATCAGAGATGTATTTTGGCCCTAAACCATTCAGTGCTTTGTAAACCAACAGCAGGATTTTAAAGTCAATTCTTTGTTGGACAGGAAGCCAGTGCAAAGACATCAGAACTGGGGTGATGTGATCCACCCTCCTGGTCTTAGTGAGGACTCGAGCTGCAGCGTTCTGAATCAGCTTTCTGACGGACTTTTTACAGAGACCTGTAAACACACCGTTACAGTAGTCCAGTCTGCTGAAGATAAATGCGTGGACAAGTTTTTCCAAATCCTGTTGAGACATAAGTCCTCTAATCCTTGATATATTCTTCAGGTGATAGTAGGCTGATTTTGTAATTGTCTTGATGTGGCTGTTCAGGTTGAGGTCTGAATCCATAACTACACCTAGATTTCTGGCTTGGTTTGTGGGTTTTAACATCAGTGATTGAAGCTGAGCATTGATTTTCAATTGTTCGTCCTTGGTACCAAAAACAATTACATCTGTTTTATCTTTGTTTAATTGAAGAAAATTCTGGCACATCCAGTTGTTGATTTGTTCAATGCAGCTACCCAGCCTTTGTATGGGATTATAGTCCCCTGGTGACATAGTTATGTAGATTTGTGTGTCGTCTGCATAATTATGATAACACACTTTGTTGTTTTCCATAATCTGAGCTAGTGGAAGCATGTAGATGTTGAACAGAAGAGGCCCCAGTATTGAACCTTGGGGAACACCTCATGTAATTTTAGTCAGCTCTGATGTGTAATCAGCTACAGACACAAAGTATTCTCGGTCCTTCAAGTAGGATTCAAACCAGTTAAGTGCTGTGCCAGAGAGTCCCACCCAGATTTTTAGTCTTTCTAGGAGTATGGCATGGTCGACCGTGTCGAATGCAGCACTGAGATCCAGTAACACTAAGACTGAGGAGAAGTCTTAAGTCGGTAAGAGGAGAGCGTCCCGTCCTCTTTAATTCATTCATCAAAGGAGAAAATAAAATTGTGGTGTTTTTATAGAAGATTTTTCATGTGCAGTTTACATAATTTATTTCATATCTGAGTGACATAAAAGGTTTGAATTTTGGTTTAATCTTTTCTGGTGATATATGTTGTCCTTTGTCATTCCAATTGAATGAAAAGTTGCATTTAAATTTTTTTTTATGTTGACTAGAATCAATCAAATAGTATATTGTAGTTGGAGTGCAGAAGCAAGGTGTGTAGTTAGGGGTTCACCGGCATTTTTTTAGCCCGCATTGACAGAGGCATGCTTTAGTTTCTCTGTGTTGATTTGAATAACTGAGAATGACACAAAAGTTGTTTAGTAAATAAAATAAGCAGGATCATTTCCCTTTCAAAATTTGGATAGAGTGAAAATAAAATAATTTCATTTTTAAAACTAAGACAAAGTGCAGCAACTGTACTGCCTCAAGTGCTATCCAGGTAAATAGGACCCTCGTCTGGCAGGTGCTGATTTCTGGGATTGAATTGTAATAGTTGTGTTTGCTGCCTGACAGGAGTGGAGTTCATAGTGCCGAGGACGGGCTTCTACTGTAAACTCTGCGGCCTGTTCTACAACAGTGAGGAGACTGCAAAGACCACTCACTGCCGCAGCACCGTGCACTACAGGAACCTACAGGTACACGCGGATCGGTGAAACTCCCGTCCTTCAGGGGATGATAAGATAAGATAAGATAAGATAAGATAATCCTTTATTAGTCCCTCAGTGGGGAAATTACAGGATTACAGCAGCATTGCTCACAAGTAATAAAATTAAGATAAAAATCAAGTAATATAAATAAACTAAACAGTAAACAGTAAACAGTAATAAAAAATATGACAGTAAAGAAGAATACAAAATATACCAGTATATACAGACGGAGTAAAATGTAAATGATGATGATGATGGTGATGATGATGAGAAGGAATAACATGATAACCTGGATTTTAATTCCACATTGGATTCATTATTTCGTCCCTGAATTATATGAGGAGGCTAAATTTGTTTGTGCAGACTCGCTGTATGTTCCGTAAGTACATATACAACATATCTGAATGTGCTGTCACACATTTTTTACTACCAAATGTAAAATCAAAAATTAAAATCTGCATGCTGGCATACTCCACTGTACTGTGGGCACAGCTGGTGGTCCACAGTCAGTGTGGTCTGGTAGCAAGATTCACAAGATCACCACCTGTTGCTGAGTTATCGCTTCATACACATTCAGCACATGCATGTTATATTAAGTTTCTTCGCCTTTCTTCTTATGTATCTCTTATTTTGGGGATAAATCTTACTTTAAATCTTACATCAAATATGATGTTTTCTAAATAGGATTGCAAAAGACAGTTAATATACTAACATACTGATAATATTAGTTTTGATGATTATATGACTTTAAATTGAATGTATTTGTGCTTTCTACTATTTGTTGGACAAACAAAGGATTTTAAAGACTTTTTTACTGATATTTTATGGCATAAACAGTTAATTGAAAAAAATACTCAACACATTAATCAAAAAGAAAATGTATGCAGTCAGCTGGGCACACAAACGAGCACAAACACATGACGAACATACACATTTGCATGTAAACTTGAAACTGTATTCGGTTTCTTAATATTGGGCACTCAGCACCGAGTCATCTTGCATTTCTCTCGTCCCCGGCTGCACCACAGCTGAGGCAAGCCGGAGGAGCAGCAATTCAAACTTTTGATGGATTTACATTCCGAGAGAGGAAAAAAAACAGTTTTTAAACAGTTGTGCTGTCTGTCACGTACAGTAAATACACACTCACAGATATTAGCTAATTATTGTTTACATGATTATCAATTCAGTTCATCCGAGTCAGCATCAGATGCAGGTTTTCACCAAAGTATTTAATTGCTGCACAAAAAGAAGAAAAAGAAAAGAATACGGCCTCTGAGCGATTAGCTTGAAAAACTGTTAAGTACTGTTTGGGACTACAGATGAAAAATAGCCTTTTGGCTAACTCTGGCACATTTGCAGAAATGTTTTTATTAATGTGCACTGTCCCGTTCAAATAAACCAATAAATAAAAATACAATTCAGCATGCTGCTGGTGGAGACGACTTGACCGCAATGCTGACATTTATCAAGATGCAGCTTTCTTGTCCTGAGCTTTCTTGAATATATATATATATATATATATATGTATATATATATATATATATATATATATATGTATATATATATATATGTATATATATATATGGGATTAAACAATTTTTCATTTCTTCCACTTGTCCACAGAAATACCTGTCCCAGCTGGCAGAGGAGAGTCTGTCGGGGGTTCTTGCTGAAACCTCGGCTGCACAGTGACATCCGCTTGACTTCTCACGTCTTGTACAGCGAAGAGCAGAGGAAAGATTCGTGTATGTGTGTGTGTGCTGTCGGTGCCAGGTTATGGACAACTACAAAAGTGACACGTGAAAGCTAGACTATGAGGACAATTGCACTGGTTTTGATATTTTGGGAGGACTGTTTGGATGTCTTGATTGGCACTGACAACCATAGATATCTCAATTTTGTATATACCTGGGGCTACAGTATTTAATTGCTTTTTTTTTGGTTTATCAATTTTCTTACAGTTTATTTTATTGATTGTGTGTGATGAAATGTATTTGTTATTTTTTGGAATGGAAATTATTTGCAATGATGTGTAATTACTGAGAAGACACATTTTTACAGCATGGGCTTATGTTAGTCCATTTTCTGATTTGAAATCAATTTTACCAACAATAATACAAACTGGTTGCAAAATGACTTGAAATATGTGCCACAAAATGTTTTGACTCAGTTGAAAATATGATTCTCAGGTTTGTTGTATGTGTTTAATATATGTATAGCTTAGTAAACAACATTACATTTTTATTTATGTTTATTTAAAGGCTCATGCTGTTTTTCTGTCCTCTTGTCATCGATGATTTACGTCTATCAGGTAGAAAGGTAAATCATCTGGATTGATAATGATGCAGCTATTCAAAACATATACATTTTTTGTGCATATATGCACAGCATTGCATGTTGGATTGAATTCATAAAGCAATCCCAGTCATATTTGCTGACATATGTAATGCCTTAAATATTGAAGACCTTTTAAACTGGACCATGTGTTTAATTTATCAGCTAAACGAGCAATGTTTCATGTTACAGTGATTTGTTCAGAGGGATTATCAAGCCAAATTCTGTTTTTGTATACTGTGAATACTGATCCTGTGACATCAATGATAGTGTTGTTTTCTTTGACAAGCTTTTCATATGATTTTTGATGCAAAAAACGTAAATAAACATTTTCAAACTTGTATTTTTATTTTCAAATTAACTTTGTGTGTAGTCTAACATATTCTGTATGCTATATAGTGTATAATTGCAATACAACCATGACACACGCCGAGTACAGTTCACCCATCCATGTTCTGTAATTTACCAGTTTAAGGTAGGACTTGAGTGGGAGTGTTGTAAAAGAGCTCCCCCAAGTGTTGGTGAGGCATAAAGACACATCTGGGTGCTAAAACTAAATTGTTGTTGTGATATTTTAGTTTGTTTGGACAACACTGATCCTGTCCAAAAATGATTGTACTTTTATTAAAAATGACACTATCATACATTTAGTCTGCTTACTCACACAGTATGTTTACACAACATATTATTTTTAAGTGAACTGATCAGGATGGTTAACGTGCGTTGGCCAGAAGAACAAATCATTATCATTTAAACAACCAATCATTATCATAAATATCACCATCGTCATCATCATTATTTAGCCAGAATGTTGTAGTCGATGTGATAACATCCCAAAATAGAAAGAGCAGCTCTGCACCACACCGATAGGGGGCAGCACTTGTAAACAACATGAACTAACCGGAACACGCGAGAAGAAAAGTCCGTGTTGCATTTTTATTGGTTCTTTGTTAAAAAAGAAACGACACGACGCCACTCCAGCCAATCAGAAAAGCAAACGCAGATACGTTGCTGGGTAGATAAAAGAAAAACAACAGGACTCGAGTCAGAGTTTGAAGCTTGGACGCGACCGACGGTCAGTGATTTTATTTATTGTGAGTTATTTAATCGACAGAAAAGAGTTAGACACGCACTTTCTATACGTCGGTGGTGTTTAGGATTTAACGGTGTTATCGATGCACGCGGAGCAGTTAGATATTAATGTTATCTGTTCACGACTCGTGACGTCGTCAACAACAGATACATGGCAAATCAGCGATATATGACAACGGTCAATAAACTGCAAACCGCAGATTTTGACGGTGTGTCTGAGTAGTTGTCGGTGTATATGTGCATTTAGATAATCTGGAGTTTGGTGTTGTGACGCAGCTCTCCATTTTGACAGTTAGCATTGAAGCTAACGCAACGCTAGCCATTGTTTATCAACAGAGTGACTTTGAATGAATGGGGGGAGGGGAGGCTGCAGCATCACGTCCGGGCATGTTATGAACTCTTGTCTGCATATAAAACGTCTGTTTCCTCTTTGCAGGTATCATTTGACATTATTTTATTTTTTTTGCACACTGCTGCAAAATCACTTTTTCTTTTGTAAAACATGGCAACTGACTGCGCAGCTTGGCTGAACGCAAACCCCGTTGGTAAGTGTGTCAACTGTTTAAATGCCTCATTCGCTGAGTCTGATGTGGGGCTTTGGGGCTTTTCTATGCGGATGTGGTTGATTGCATATTTTCTTGCACTGCTTGCAGGTTTTGTGACGTTGAATATGGCACTGGTATCATTCTGCCATACCTCCTACTATGTTGTGGTTGTCTGTCGTATGTAAGCCAGTCTGACATAAGACATCCTGATTCCTGCGTTTATTGTATTTACACATGGGCCCCTGCTGCAATATAGATAACAAGACAAATGTATGGAGCAGCTCTAGCCTCCTTGATCTGTTCTGCACATAAAAGCTACTTTACTCACAGTTTGTCAACATTGACACTCCCAATTCCCCCAATTTTGTCTTGAAATCCAACAGAGGCAGAGGACCTGAGTGACTCCTTGGTATCTGAAGAGGAAGACGATACAAGATCGGTTTTCAACAAAAACATCAAAAATGAGATCAATGGCACCTGGCTGTCCTTGTCTAGCAACAGCATCCATGAAGCACGTCTCAAGGCGAAGGCCAAGCGCAGGCTGAGAAAGAACTCGTCCAGGGACTCGGGCCGGGGGGACTCGCTCAGCGACACCGGGGACGCGGTCAGGGGAACCTCAGTGGCACCCACCAGCCCGAAGAGCAAGCTGCTGGACAGGAAGTCCCGCCTGGGCAAGGGAAGAGGTCTACCAAAGAAGGGTAAGAAGATTTCACGTAATAATAATTCAATAATGTTATCATTGTAACATTGGAACATACAGAGATCAAATGTCTCCGTTTCCCTAATGTTCAATGGATAACCTTTGGCTGGTAAAAGTTAGGAGAGCCTCTGTGTTTCAGTGGCCTTCATCATCATCATGTGACCTACTTGTCGTCACCGGAGGCCCTCCCGTCTAGCAGCCGTAATCCACTTAGCATGTACACAAATGGCGAGGTGATTCTGAGCAGGTCAATCCCATCTAAACGCACGCTGTTCTTTTCTTACCATATGCTCAGCCAAGCTTTTCCGGGTACATTTCCATGAGAGGTTAAACAATAATCGGTGTTTTTAGTGAACCAGAAGCTTTTCGATAGTGATAATCTTTCAATGAATTGGATGTGGTGTGAAGGTTTGACTGTTTGGACTGTGCCTACAAAAACAGCTGGCTGTGGTTTTAAGAAAAATTGAGTGTAAATTGACTTTAAGGTGTATAGAGCGTTTGTTTGTCCTGTGTATGAGGTTTGTTATCTGTTTTAGAGTCACTGAAATAGCTAGAGATATATATATTTTCTTTTTGTTGGTGACCCTTCTTATAACAGCATTCAGCTGATGTTGCATCATGTGTCAACATGATTCTGTCCAGCTGTCACTCACTGAGTCCTTATTCAGAGATGTAAGTATGCGATGCCTACTTGTATGTCCTATTAGACTGCTGTACACTTCAGTCACTTTGCTCCCATGGGCGGTTGAACTGGAGCAAGTAGAGCTTTTCTTGGCACAATGTCTGTTTTTTTTGGTTGCATAACAGAACCGTCGCACCAGTGGAGCTCTGTTATTTGAGCTGTGAGCTCTCCTGCATTAAATGCCCATGTATTGCAGTATTTGCAATACAAATACAGTGGATATGCAGAAGCTGTGTCTTGAGTAAACTAGCGTCAACCATGTTTTAGATGCTGATGTTGTGCACAAGCAGTGTGGGGCTGTGCTAAATATAGTGGCATGTGCTATATGCCACATATTCTGTAGGACTAATGGAGGTTTTAAAGCATGTCACGCAAGCTGCTTGGTATCGGGCTTCTTAAGCGGTCTTCAACGTGTTGGTGCTTACCTCAGACCCAGCAGATGTTTGTTTGTGTAACACTGACAAAGACGTCCCCACCCCAGATAGAGGGATTATATCGCAGCACAAAACTGTAGCATGGGTATTAGTACAGATTACGCATACAGCTTATGATCCATATAACTGAAGCAATATTATTACAACTGTGGTTTTACTTGTTTTGACCACGGAAGAAGACCTTTACGAAGTCTAACTCGTGCTATAAACCATAGTTGAGAGATCAGGAAGTCTGAAAGAGAGTTGTGGAAATTTTTTTTGGGTACAATAATGTTTAAAATATATTGTGTGGTTCTGACTAAACCGCTGAGTAACTGCCTGCATACTAAAGATTAAGCGGTTGACCGCTTGTCAAAATGCATCGCATTTTTCTTGACTGTTGTTTCCTTCTTGACGTTAGCGCTCTACCTACACTTGAAAACGAATACAAGAGACTTTAACATTAAGGCCTATAATGAAAGTCAGGCTCTTAATGAGCGCATTCTAAAGACTTATCTTAAAAGTAGCACCATACAAGTGTGTGTGTTTGACCCTAAATTGCTCATGAGATTTAATCTAACAAACGTAAACACTTGAGGTTTGAAGATGTTTCCCTGCTGTCGACCATTTCACGCTTATAAACGTTCCAAATGTGTCCGGGTTTATTTCCTGTTGCAGTGTATGTAAATGGCATCAGCTGACAGGAAGTAAACAGGGACCCAGTAGCTGTTGCTTTTACAACACTATTCCGTTGAAACGGCCCAGAGATCAGCATGGCCTTTCTGTTTCGGTGTCTCAATATTTTGCGACATGACACCATGCGCTGTAACCTGTAACCACCTCCTAATGGTTTCACTTAGAAAAAGGCGTCAACGTTGTTTTTTTCAGGAGTTCTATTTCAGGGATATCGTGTTCAGAGAGCCTGGTGCTCCCAACAGCCGCAACTTGACTTTCTTTCCATGAATGAATTGGGAACTATTAGATAAAAGAAAATCAACAATATATATATATATATATATATATATATATATATATATATATATATATATATATATATATATATATATATATATATATATATATATATATATATATATATATATATATATATATATATATATATCATGTTTCACATTAACCAGATATGTGTGCCTCTAAATCTTCTGAAAAGGACACTGCTCGTGGACTTTTACACCACGTTACCTTTTTGAAAATAGACGAGTGTGATGTAGTCAGACGTCTAACATCGTCACTGACCTTTGTCTGCAGGTGGGGCTGGAGGGAAAGGTGTGTGGGGCCGATCTGGTGAAGTTTATGAACAGGAGGCGGTAGATCAGAAAGACCCCAACTATGACGGAGCTCAGGTACTTCTTTACGCATGTAGTGTTTGGATCAGCGTGATCACTTGTGTAATCTAATGCTATCCAATACACAGCCCTGCAATTTAAAGACGATATGCAGAGCTTGTTGTTTTGTAGGTTTAGTTTGTGTGTTGCTGTTCTAACTTGCATCATCTTGTACGTTTATTTTGTAAAGTATTGGACTATACAGTGGATAAAATAACAAATGTGGAATTCATCTGTGTCGTCATGTTAATGTCTGATAAAATTACCGTCATGTATTGAAGCTCCTCCTTATTTCATCTCTCAAACACTAGGAAAACTGCGTGTATGAGACTGTGGTTCCTCCGCTGGATGAGAGGGACTTTGAGAGTACAGTCACACCCATAGTGCAAGAGTACTTTGAACATGGAGACGTAAATGAAGTAGCGGTAAGCGTGCAGGAAACCAACCCGTCAGTAAACAAGTTCTCATGCTTAGCAGAAGAAATAACATGAACAGAACCATAAAGCACGTGCGCTAGTTAACGCCCGTCTCTTCATCCAGGAGCTGCTTGCAGAACTGAACCTGGGACCCATGCGGAGCGAGGTTCCCTCGCTGGCTGTGTCACTGGCCCTGGAGGCCAAAGCCAGCCACCGGGAGCTCACCTCCAGGCTGCTGGCTGACCTGTGTGGGCCGGTGCTGTCCCGCAGCGACATGGAAAGCTCCTTTGACAAACTGCTCCTAGAGCTGCCCGATCTCGTCCTGGATACACCCGGAGCCCCGCAGGTGAGTCCCCCCAAGGGTCTGCAGATGCGTACGTGTGTCAATTTTGCAACTTATTCTATGCGCTTGTGTTAAATTACCTTAAATTGTTGTCAATTCTGGATGGGTATTAACTGAGAAATCCAAACTGAAAGAACTGATATTGACTTAGTTGACAAATGTCCAACAATCTAACAGTCCACCATGTTACCAGGACATTTTAACAGACTGATGTCAGTCCCAGTACAGTAAACACGAGACTCGTCACAATGCTTCCTGCCTCTGTTTCAGGCGTCGTGTTTTCTGCACAGTCTGTGGTGGAGCGGAGGGGAACAACACTGTGGGTTGATGTGTTTCTGTGTGTGAGAGAGCTAGTGCGTGTGTGTGTGTTCTCTCCTTTTCAGCCTGCACAAACATGAGATCTCTGTCCATTGTCCGTCTCTGCTCACAAAATGCAAGCTCAGCAAAGGACGCTCAAAGGGTTATTGGTCGCCCCCCCCCCCCCTCCACACACAAACACCCGTCCTGTCACGGTTTCATTGGGGCTCACTAGTCATTTCTGTCCCACTCTCGCTGTTCTCTGTGGGTTTAAATGGGTATTATGACTCTGCCCAGCCCCCCCCCCACCCACACCTCCTTCCCTTTTACCCCTTTTCACTCTTCTCTTTTTCAGTTTCTCACACACACACTGCACTCTTTTTTCTTTCTCCTCATGTGCCTGCGAGTCTAGCCACAGCCCCCACGGGTCAAATGAGAGCTGCCTGTTGTCTGGACAGGGACAATGACCAGAGATCAGCGCAGGCTTTGTCCAGGCCAGAAGAGCAAAGCCAGCTCTTTCTTTTCCCTCAATCACGTGCCCACACTACTGTAAACAGATACACACACACACACACACACACACGAGCCAGTGTTTTTATGGGACCACTTCTTCAAACTGAAATTACTTTGTAATTATGACTTGATGTGAAACAGAATTGTTTGTTGGACTTTCTTAAAGGAGTGTATTAAATCAATTAGATTTCATGTATTCTCATGCAACGCAACTGTATTTTTATTAACTTCTATTTGCGGAGGACAGGGCACTGATCCTTGAAGTCATTTACATTGTTGATTTTAAATATGTCTTTGTTTTCGATGTAGAAACAAAATTAATTTGTATTTTTTTTATACAGGAAATACAAAAATGAATTCCCAGATTAAAAAAAAGGATCATTTATTTTCATTATGCAACACATGGATGGACAACGAAATTCAGTTGTAACGCAACAAACACATGACTGAGTACATTCCTGTCGTGCACTTTTTGAATTTGCATCATAAGGGATTTAAACGGCAGCAACGCAAACATGAGTCTGCAGAATAACATTTCTAAACTGTGCCATCTTTCAATATTTTGTTTGTTTTTTCCAGTTGGTGGGCCAGTTCATTGCACGAGCTGTGAGCGACCAAATATTGTCCGAGAGCTACATCGAGGCCTACAAAGGCAGAGTCGACTGTCAATACACAAGGTACTTTATGGTCGGATTCTAGTGATTTTAGTCTCTATTATTATTATTATTACCTCAGAGGTTAGTCTGTTTTTTTTTTATTTTGTTTTTAATCCTGCAGAGTATCACTGGACCGGGCGGCAGTGCTGCTGAAGATGAGTATGGAAGGCCTACGCATAGACAACCAGTGGGGGACAGGCGGGGGACAGAGACCCGTCACACAGCTCGTCAAAGAGGTAGATTACATAAGGCGGACCGGGGAAGACCTGTTCTTTATTACCACTCGTCTAGTATCTGATTGGTGCTCTTTTTTTACAACTTTTTCTAGCTGTTAAGAATAATTGCCGCAGGTGATTAATTGTCATTTCCTCTGTATTGTCAGATGAACCTGCTGCTGAAGGAGTACATCCTATCCGGAGACAACAAGGAGGCTGAGAGGTGCCTGAGAGATCTGGAAGTTCCCCATTTCCACCACGAGTTTGTCTACGAGGTAAAGGCTTTGTATTAGCTTGAAGCAGAACAGCTTCACATAACCCGTGTGTCAGAGGCCAAACATGAGAAAAACCTCCTAAAACAGAGACGGAAAGTTTATTCTTTCATCATTTAAGAGATCCCGGTTTGAATCCCCGTTGAAGAGTGTGACCACCTCCTGGTCTCAATTAAAAATATGCAGATGAAAAACTATGCACTGCAGTAAGTGCTTCTTGTGAATATTTGTGTTCAGGCGATAGTGACGGTGTTGGAGTCCAAAGGAGAGAAAACATTGAAAATGGTTCTGCAGCTTCTCAAGTCGCTCTCTTCCTCCTCCGCCATCACTCTGGACCAGATGAGAAGGGTAAGGCGCCACCCGGTGTTTGAATTAAGCAATGCATGTCATTATTCCACTAAGAAACCGAGCAAGGACGTAGGTTTGGTGTCTACGTTGGTAGGGACACACATTAAGAAGGGGGGGGGATTTTACACATCACTTAATTTTCTGCATTCTGGTGAATTTTTCTGCATCCATTAATGGTGACAAATCTTTATCTTTATGTAATGGGAAACAGGCACCAGGTGACAATTCAAAATATAACAATGCAATGGAACACAACGCTGTAAGGCTCTCGGGCATTCTGTATCGCTTTCAAATATTTATTCTTCTGTAGATCAACTTTTCTCATTCAATGTTATCTCTGCTGAGTCAACACACCTGAAGGCATTCTTTCTTTTTTATCCCCCCCCCCCTCTTTAAATGTGCATGTGGCACCTATTCATCTCAATGCTATATTAAATTAACACACATATGTGTTCACTGGGAAGTCGGGAAATAGTTTAAATATTTCAAGAAAAAAAAAAACGATAGTATCTTCTTTCTGTGCAAATGTCACCGAGTACAATTATAGTTTCCGTGTGTAAAATCTCTGCAGTGACCACAGATGTGCTGTCAGACGCACAGAGCAGTGTAGACTCCGTGGTGCGCCACACTTCTCTACCTTCTCCTGCCACCTCAGCGCCACAGATAGGGGTCTTATTGATCGCTGTCAGCTTCAAGTGGAGACGGTGGGCTTTTTTGGGAAATGATGACCTCATAGCTGGCTACAACCGATTATCACACCAGAAGCGCATTCCTCCGCGCCGGTCAAAAAAAGCGATTCTGCTCCTCAGTCTCTCTGTGCAAACGTTATACGAGAGGTTTGCTCAAATATTAGGGGGGGGACAATTATGTCCTCCCCAAAATATTGGGAGGGACATGTCCAGACCGTCCTTATGCAAACCTACGGCCTTTATAGACTGTGTCTTTTCTTCCATAGGGCTATGAAAGAGTTTATATGGACATTGCTGAAATCAACATTGATGTCCCTCGGGCATACTTCATCCTGGAGCAAGTTGTTGATAAGAGCTTCAGTACGGGAATCATTGACGTGAAGTTAAGAGATCTTTGTCCCTGTCGGTAAGTGCACGCCACTGGCTTTCTCAGATACACGCTGTACACTCTTGTTTCCATGTTTTGTTTTTTAAACTGTGTTATGTTCTGTCTGTCAGAGGCCGGAAGAGATTCATCAGCGAGGGAGATGGTGGTGTTGTCAAAGTGGAAAGTTACTGAGACCTTTTTACGTGCCAGATTTCCTGATAAGAAAGGGATGAAGCTACTTTTTTTACTTGTATATTTTTCAAAAAAAGTCAAGTACATTTTTTTCCCTTTTAACAGTCAAAAGAATGTACATTTCTCAAACTGAAGTGGGGTAAAAAAACAACTGCACTTTTGTTTGAAACTGAAGTGGATCACTTTCTTCAAGGTGTTTCAATACAAACCCTCACATAAGCTAACCCTTAAAGTGCCACGCCTTCATGTTTTGTATGGTATTTTCTTGATTTCACTGCCACTCATGTGTTTTGTAGAAAGCAGTGTTTGTACAGAGATGACTGGCTTGTGTCAAAAGATTTATAAAGGGGTATAAAAAACAAAGGGGAGCGCGTTGGTTACCGGTAATTGCAATACTGGCCCCCTAACTAGCTGCTGTTTCTACGCTGTGCTGGCTTTTTTTCCCTTTTCCTTTTCCCCTTTAAATTTCACAGATGTCATTATTGAAGCTATCAAGACACGAGTAAAGTGCAAAAACAAATACCAGTTGGATAACTTCACAAAATGGTGTTTTAGAATGTTTATTTTTATATCTGGGGAATACTAATGTGTGTAAAATGTATCATGTATTGCTCCTTGTTTGTTCATTAAATCACGATTAAATCATCCAAGACTGTTTTTGTGAATGTCGCACGAACTACATCTTACGACTTCTTTGATCAGACACATTAATTGCTCCACCCTCTATTCACACTGTTGAATTTTGTATGCATTAATGCCAAATTACAGATGCAATAATACAAATGGACAGTAGAGAAGAAGTACACAGGTCTCAGTAGCCACACTGATCTGATCACACACAAATCTGGCAAGCGATAGATGGAACTCCTAAACTCTTGGTTAAGCTCAGGGGACTGCTCCCCTCCTATCGTGTCTGCTCTATGAAGCCAAACAATTGGTCACTTCTTCATATTGCACTTGACTGTCCATAGAAATATCAGTGCGCGAAAACCCTGGATCTTCGCCAACCGTCAGAAGACATTTTCTGCCAATTTGACCATTCCTGCTGTTTTGAATAGTTCACTTGGCGTCTACTGCAACTGCTCCTTCATTGCCAGTTCCTGCTGCTTGACAGCCTCTTGAGCCTCCATCTGCATCTTCTCCAGTTTCTCTAGAGTGACTGATTTGAGTGGGAGAAGCTTCGGCTTACACAGAACCATGGTCGGTACATCTTCCATGGAAAGTTGCCCTGTGGATGTTGCGAAATAAGAAAAAAACAAACACTCAACTCCAATATCTATTTTCTCATCGACTAATCTTGGCTTAAATGCAAAGATAATGAGACTTGGCTGGATTGTTACATCTGTAGGCTCTCGTTTGACTCGTTACGCAGTTGCTTGCCAATGTTTTTAATTTCTGTTCCACTGATGGTCCGTTGAACAATCACTCTCTCTGCATGCAACATCTGGACATTTCACACATCTGTTGCTCTGGCCCCTGAATAGCTTGTGTCCATTAGAAAGCATTACACTTAACACCAGAACTACATCCAGCTCTAGTACTGACCCATATTATAGAACCGTTTATACAGCAACAATGTCTATGGTGTTGAGCTGTAAAAGAGACGGTAAAGAGCGAGCACAGAGCACCCACTGACTCATTCTGCAGGCTTTTGCACATTTCTAAACAGTTCACATGTTGTATCGAGCACCACAAACAGCCTTTTGTTTGTAACTACTGCTGCTGTACCAACCTTGTTTAGGCAGAACTTCTCTGAATATTGACTTGACTTCTGGCATTGTGTCCTCTGAGCGATTGCTGAAAGGTATAGTAAACATATTAGTTTACTACATTAAACATGTTTCATCTGACACAGCTTGGCACTTAATATCTGCGAATGCAAATCGCTCTGTTCAGGAAGCGAAGCCAAAGATTTAACAAGATGACACTGTGGGGTCATCAAGACAGCTGCTATTGTTTGGTATTTCTTAACGAACACAATTCAATAAAGAAGCAAATTGAGGTTGCATCCAGGCAAGATTGGGGGTCAAGTTTAGTTTGAACTTAAGCATGTTTACAATATTAGAGGTTCCTGTAATACGGAGGATAGTGAAATAAACTTTAAGATTTGGATGCAGCCAGTTGTCATCAGTTAGACAGGCAGACACCGTCAAACTGAGACACGGATAACACTAACCCAGCCTAGCACCCGTACTGGCCTGTGGTATTTTTTGTGAACTTCCGCTGTTGTAATATGTTAAATGTTCACGTCTCCATCCCATTCACCCACAATTTCCAAAAAGGCAGTTAGATGTAACGATTGCGCTACCTAAGTTAATTGATGCCCGAGTAACATTATATTACCTTTACCGTTAGAGCTATGCGACTGACTGACACGTTGAGCTAACGTTAATTTAAAGATTGGGACTAATATTTGCGCCCCATATTTTACAACATAATAGCTAACGTTAGCTGACAGCCGCTTGCTCAACCCAAAGCCTGCTAGGTTTAACACGTAACGAGACATTTTATTTTGTCAAACTACCAGGGAAATACAGTTCATTGACATTACACTGCTATATATGTCCGTTGTCGTGTGTGAACACGTTAAATACATAAAAAAACAGAATTGTTGACAGTTACATAAATAATCCCACCTTTAGCACCAGGAAGAGATTTAAACTGTTCAACGAGAATCACGTGACCTTTTCCTGCGCTTTAACTTCTTCGTTGGTGTTTTACGGCAGTCGGTTTCCGTTATATTGCGTTGCTGCCACCGTGTGGATCTAGACCATTACTGCGTCATCTTCATACTAGATCCTTTTTCCTTCGCTGTATTTCTCAGCCACGGTGCTTGACTGTCATCCACAGGCGGCTCACAGAACAACATAACTCAAAATCATGACCATGATGTTTGTTTTTTCCACTGTGTTTAAATAAAGAGTTTTGCATATTTTTTTGTAGTAATACGTTTATTTAAGTGCATGTAGTTATATACAATGTATGTAATTTACCAGTTTACGCTACTTTATTCTTATATTACACTGGATTTCAGAGGAAAGTGTTGTACTGTTTACTCGTATATTCATTTTCAAGCTACATTTACAAATTACTTTACAGAATTATCATTTTTTTTAGTGGAACAAAATATGAATATTCACATCATAAAATATGAGTTCCACTTTTCAAATTTAATCTGTTTGCATATTCATATATGTGGATTGCTTTCAATGAGGGAAAGGTAGATTTAAGAATTTCTTTGGGAAAATCATAAACATATTATCCCAAGCAAAGTATTTATTTTATGTCTTTCGATAGCATTTTGTCATAGGACTTTTTCTTGTATTGCTATTCTTCGTGTTGTTATTTAATACAAACCTGACACAAAACAAGTAATTTCCTTGTGTAAAATATATTATGTAAATGAAGCCAATGTTTATCCACGAATATTTGCTTGTATTTCAAAGTCTCGTGATAACATTGGTTAGGCGTGCGAATGACGCAGTTTGGTGGCAGAGGAGGGAGGGAGCAGAGCAGTAGTGAAGGAAAAGAGGAAAAGAGGAGGAAGCAGCAGCAAGGATGGCGGAGGCACACCTCTGAATGTAAAACAGTGATATTATTATCACATTAACAGTGGACGTTTTACCCCCATAGCGCCGTTACACACCTCTCCAGAGACAACACACTCATCAGCCTCTTGTTACGGCGGGTGTCACGGTTCATTGTCATGTTGCGGTGGTGAGTACGAACGCACTCTTTTGTTCAGCTTCGGAATGGCCGCTGTTTTTCAGAGTGTTTTCTTTTTTTCCCTCGGCTAATATTCAATACGACAACGGGGCTTGTGTGTTGTGTCACAGTTAGTTCGCACCTTGTGTGCCTGAAGTGGCCGCTAAGCTGGGATATTAAAACGCATCCACCGGCTCTGTTCTCTCTGGGTGTCTGCTGCCCGGTTGCGTTCAGCTGGCTGCAGCAGAGATCTCCCCTCTCGGTCCAACTCACGGCGGACAGCCGCTCTGCTCGGGCCTTCACACAGTTAGCTCTGCGCTAACCACAGTTCGCTCTGTGCTATCCACAGTTAGCTCTGCTCAAAGCTAACCGCTGGTAAATATGTCAGGGAAGGTCTCGAGACCATTAGCAGTGTTAACTACGAGTAATAATAACAGTTTGTTGTATCGTGTCATATTAGCCTTTACCTTTCCTCATTTGAATCGTTATATCGCTGGTTAAAATGCTGTTAGCTTGCGGGCTAACTTGCTCGCTAGCTGACGTTAGCAGGTTAGCCGTCTGCCATCACTGACGTTTTGCTTCGCTGTTGACGTTTAGCTAAGCTGCTTTTATTTCCTGCCTTGTTGTCAGTTGTTTTAGTAGGCTTAGCCGGTGTGCTTTCTCCCTTTTTTGAAGTTTGGTCGCTTGAGATGTGTATTGTAACATTACATTTGTTCTCCGAGTCACATCCAAGGCTATTTTAGCTATCATTAGACATTTTCAGCCTACGTGAGTTGGCTAGCGACCATAGTTAGCGTTAGCTAACGTTGGTGTTGTATTCTCTGACAGGCTTACAGTGGTGCATTTCTTATTGAATCCATTGTAATGGACAAACCGAAGCAGGAGAACAGAGATTAATGCTCAGGCCTAACGTTACATGCACTAGCATTGTCAGAAGGGCCAAAGTATCTTTAATGGAAACGTAATCCGTTTTTATGTGGGTTGCAAGTGCCATGAAGTGTGTAGTAGCACTTTATGGTTGTGTTAGTGTTGACGATGCACATGCATTAGCTTTTCTCCGAAGCTATATGAGTTGAACCTCATATTCATATCTAATAAATGATTAGTATTAACTGAATAGAACTCTTTTAATGTGTGCAAGTTAGGCCCTAGCACTTGTCTGTTTAATTTACATTGTCCAATGGTCCTGGCTGTGTTTTGCAGAAACCTCTGCATATATTTTAAAGATAAACTAAGAGTATGCCTGCTTTAGTTTGGCAAATATTAGGTTCAATGACCAAGAACTACACTTTCAATATTATGATGGTCATAAATATCAACTAGTAAAAATTGACTAGGCAATGATGTTGCTCAATTTATTTGAACCGTTTCTTGGTATTTTCTTAGGTTTAAGCAGAAAGTAGTATTAGACATATCTTTTTTTCTTTAAAGAAATAAATCACAGATAATGCTTACATGCAGCTTGTTATAAACAATATGATGTACCAAGGCAGGAACTTGGAGAGTACAACCGTAAAAGGAAGTTGCTTGCAGTTTGGTTTACAGAGCTCCAGCAGTTGAACTGGCCTGGTTATTGTCATTGTATGTTAATACTCATGTTGTACACCGGTATGCCCATTACAGTCAGTGTTTCATGTTAACCTTCTTATTTATGATGGTGTGAAAGAGCAGCGGATAGCCTTTTTATTTACAGAACACACTGTCGGGCAGTGTGTCATGTTAGGGGTGCTGCTATTGACCCAACATTTCTTTTACCCAAAAGGTCATATGACCTGTTGTTGTGGGGACTTCATGCTTTGAAGGCCACTTCTAAAGATTACTCTCAGCAGTCCTAACCTTTTCACTTAGCTGTGATCCTGAGCCAAACCTGCCTCTCTTTCTGCCACAGCTTAGCTTGTACTAGTGCAGGGAAGCTTTAAACAGCCACAGAGACTAAACAATGCCATTCTAGCTCAGATTGTCACGTAAAGATCCAAAGAGTTTTGTCTGGATGTCTTTGAGACATAAATATTCAATGTGATGGTTGTGTTACAGGCTTTATAAGGGATGGCTAAATAGCTAAATGTATGTTAAGGTGGGGCTGTATGCTAACAGTAATGTCAACACCCGCTGGGCCATGTTTGTTTAGTAGGGGTAAGTTGGTGTGAGGCTATGTGCAGTACATTCAACAGATTTGCTTGGACTGGCACATTGTGATACTGACTGACAACCCACCAAACCCATTGAAGTGTTTTTGCTCTTTTTCATGAACAAGGAAAGAATATTATCAGGGTATTAGGGCTCCTTTTGTTATTCTATTTTTGACATAATGCAGCTTACATTGCCCGCCCACAACAGGCCCAAGTTGAACTTAGTTGAAATGATTATTTATTCAAATATATTTGTAATATTTCGTAGGAGGAAAGTCAGTGTGAATTTGTCGTGGCAGAAAAGCTTGGACATTCTTTTTTTCAGACTTTTTTTTTTTTTCTCCAGCATGAAAACATTTTCAACTAAAAGCAGTTTGTTAGAGTTGTGGTTCACCTGCAAAATGCTGATGAAATAGACAAAAAATGAGGAACTTGCCTATGGTGTGTCTCTGCACGCATCACTTACTGCTGCACTATGTCAGTCTTAAGTATTTGAAACTGCTTAAAGCTGTTTGATTTCTTACACTCGTTGTCTTTGCTGTGCAGTACCGTTTTTTTAAACGGAGTGAAGTGGGGAATGTTTGAATGCTGCCGACCAGAGCAAACTCGCATCAGATCGGAAAAGACTTGGGCTTAACCTAGCTAAAACTATTCCATCAAAACATGTTTGGAGCGATTCCGATACAGCAGACAATGTTAAGTTCTTTGTTTTTGACTTTATCGTACCATCTCATACCTTTACATTACTATATGGGGGTATCTGATGCAGTATAGGCAGCTGATTTGCATTTTTTTTTTTTTCTCAATTTCCTCTTCATTTTCTATCAGTGGAAGCTTATTTCGATCGGTGGTCCCTACAAGCAAACTCTGTTTACTATAAACTGTGGTGAGCAGTGTCTTTTAGTGAGAATCATAATACATTTTTGATGCATGAGACAGAAAATAAAGAAGAAAATTTGTTCAGTTCCCTTTTGGAAGTGATCAGTTTATTTCTCTCTGGAAATTGGCAGAAAATGGTAAAGGATGAGCCGAAGGAACATGTTATCAATAGTCTGAAATTATACAACCGGTGACAAATACGTACACCAGAAACCGACCTCAACTGTTTAATTTCAAAATGCTGAGGATGTTTATTAAAGCTGAAAATGAAATTGTAAATGCAAACTAAATTTATTTTTCTTTTCCCCAACAGCAAACCTTCGAGGGATTTAAAAAAAACAACCTTGATGACCTTTGCACCCTGAAATAACTTGTATCCGAAGGTCCTGGGATCGTATGCAGTTCAAAGACTAAAGCATGTGGCCCATGGGTGCCACAGTCCAGCTACTTCAAAGGATTTTTTTCTCCCATGGTATTTTAACAAAGGAACAAAGTATCTAAAGTATCTCAAAAAAACGTTGGATCACAAGGCCTTTATTTCCAGGATAATCATAAATGTGTGGGCCCGTACGGGGATGTTTTCTTTAAAAGCCTCCTTGGCTGACTGTCCCTTTTTTCCTGAATAAGTAACCTGACAAGAGACTCCCATGAGCAACTCTGCAGGAGGCTCGATAACGTCGACATGAGTAGTACTTTAGGCAAAGAAAAAGATTCGAAAGAAAAGGACCCCAAAGGTGGTCCAGCGGGGAAAGAAAGGGAAAAGGAGGCCAGGGCTCTAGCCGGCTTAGTCAAGGATGTTGGCAAAGAAACGAAGACCAAAGGGAAAGATGCCAAAGAAGGAAAGAAGGACACCAGCAGCTCGACACCGGGTGTGGCCTTCTCCGTTGACAACACGATAAAGCGGCCAAACCCGGCAGCAGGTACGCGCAAGAAGTCCAGCAACGCCGAGGTGATCAAAGAGCTCAACAAGTGCCGGGAGGAGAACTCAATGAGACTGGACCTATCCAAACGGTCCATTCACATCTTGCCCACCTCCATTAAGGAGCTGACGCAGCTGGCCGAACTCTACTTGTACAGCAACAAGCTGCAGAGCCTGCCAGCCGAGCTGGGTTGCCTATCGGGCCTGGTCACTTTGGCCATGAGCGAGAACTCCCTGACCAGTTTGCCCGACTCCCTGGACTCTCTTAAGAAGCTTCGAATGCTCGACCTCCGGCACAACAAGCTGAGAGAGATACCGGCCGTTGTGTACCGGCTGACATCTCTCACCACGCTGTACCTGCGCTTCAACCGCATCACAACAGTGGAGAAGGACATCCGGAACCTCTCCAAGCTCACTATGCTCAGCATTCGCGAGAACAAGATTAAACAGCTGCCCGCGGAGATAGGTGAATAAGAGATGCATGAATGCATGTCTTCAGTACAGCAGAGGGTGGGTGACTGAAAGTGTTTTAATCTTGAATTAATAAATATCTGAGTTTGGTGTGCGTCTTTCTGCAGGGGAGCTATGCAACCTCATCACTCTGGATGTTGCCCATAACCAGTTGGAACACCTACCGAAGGAGATTGGGAATTGCACACAGATAACCAACCTCGACCTGCAGCACAATGAGCTCTTGGACCTCCCAGAGACTATAGGTAATTTATTCATATTTTAGGACTCGGAAGCAAAGGTCTTCTGTTGTTAAGGTAAAAAACAATATAACTCCAGAACCATTTTTCTTTCGTCATTTTAGGCAACCTGGCAAGCATAAATCGCTTAGGTCTGCGATACAATAGATTGTCAGCCATCCCCAGATCATTAGCCAAATGTCGAGAACTGGAGGAGCTAAACCTTGAAAACAACAACATTTCGGTGTTGCCGGAGGTGAGTGGAAACGTATAAAATATACATTTAAAATGCAAGTTGTTGCGGTGCATGGTCGTGCACCTCTGAGTTTTTCAAACATGACCGTCACTAATAGTTGACTGATAAACGGCACTATTGCCTCGTCTGCGGATTTTACAAAGCCCGTCATTTAGTTTTTATGTGCTTTTGAAACGGGAGTTCTTAAATATCTTTGTTTCTTTATATCACATTTACTACTTGACTTCTTTACTGTACAGGGCTTGTGTATACAGGCAGTAAAGTACTCCATGAAGATATTAGTTTACAGTCAATTACAAGACCTCTTTGGAATCTAAATGGCAGTAAAAATGGTCAGGAAGATCATTTATGCACAAATTTGCTCTTCTGAAAGGCCATTGTGCATTGGGTGTCAATGGTGAGTCTGTAAAATATCAATATACAAGTTCATTTACCATTTGCTGTGCTTGACCAGGGCCTACTGTCGAGTTTGGTCAACCTGACGAGTCTAACACTGGCGAGGAACTGCTTCCAGTCGTACCCTGTGGGCGGACCGTCCCAGTTCTCAACCATCTATTCCCTCAACATGGAGCACAACCGCATCAACAAGATCCCCTTCGGCATCTTCTCCAGGGCCAAAGTGTTGAGCAAGCTTAACATGAAGGTACATATATATGTGTGTATGTCTGTGAAATTAGTGAGATAAATCCCAAAGTCAGCAGATTCTAAAATGTCTAAACAAAGTAGAAACGATCATGAATTTTCACCAATCATTTATATATTCTTGTTTCATATCTTGCTGTCACATGTAAAAAAAAGAAAAAAAAGAAGCCTTTTTTAAACCGTGACACATCTTTTATTATTTTAAAGAAGCACAGTTGTGCAATCCTTTTTTTTTTTTTTTTTTTTAAAGAGTGACACTATCCTTGTGTTGGCTCTGAATTGTCACTGATTCTGCTAATGAGGGAATGTCTGCCATTGTCTTCTTCAGGACAACCAGTTAACATCTCTGCCGTTGGACTTTGGCACATGGACCAGCATGGTGGAGCTAAACCTGGCAACCAATCAGCTGACAAAGATCCCGGAGGACGTGTGTGGTTTAGTCTCTCTGGAGGTGAGTCTTTGCAAATGCAGAACCCACTGAGTTTATTGATGAAGTAGAACGTCTCGTTACATAAATTGTATTTTTTTTTTTTGTGCAGCCAGTGTAGGAATAGAGATCTTTATTTAGCAACTCTTAACTCATGTTATGTTAAACCTGCAGTAGTAAGAAAGTAAGATTTGGCTCCACAAATATAGCTGAAATGTATAATACACTTTTTTCAAGAGGTGTTTTGATTATTGTTAAACATGAATATTAGTAGAGCAGCTCAGTTTGTTTTCATGCTGTGTCATGATGCCAGACTGTCACTGTCTTCACAGGTGTTGGTACTGTCCAATAATCTTCTCAAGAAGTTACCACATGGTATTGGAAATCTGAGAAAGCTACGGGAGCTCGACTTGGAGGAAAACAAATTGGAATGTCTACCGAATGAAATTGCTTATCTGAAAGATGTACAGGTGAGTTTTCCTCCTTCTCTCCTTCACACTTGTAGAGATCACAGAATGATGTCATGTTTCTTCTGCATCTGTTGTAATGGGAAAGGCTCATCTTCAGTTCATGGCTGATGAGGCCTGTAAGTGGATAAAAAAAACAGCTGATTTTTGCTGCTAATCTGGCGATGCACGTCTCTAATGTTGCTGTAGATGAAGATGGATTTTTGCTTTGTTGCTGGAGCAACGGACCAGTAATTAGAATGATGAACCTGAATCAGTAAACAAAACAATACCCAATCCTAGTTAGTGGGTTGAAAGATACTCAAACTGATGTGAAGTCATTACAGCAAACACAAAGAGAGTCTAATCCATGGCTATATACAAAGAAAGGAACATGTAATATGCCGTCTACCAGTTAGACAATCACCCACAGTTGTTGGATGAAAGGCTTGATTGTAAATACTCTTCTCATTTCAACAAACCTTTAGAGCGCATTATAAACTGTGTTCTTACTCTTTCATTAGAAATTGGTGTTGACAAATAATCAGCTGACCACGTTACCCAGAGGCATCGGCCACCTCACCAACCTGACTCATCTTGGTTTGGGGGAGAACCTGCTGCAACACCTCCCAGAGGAGATCGGTAAGTACGTCCCTCGAGCCTGCAGCCACGAAGATCAGCAGCATGCTCGGCTAATCCGTTCAGCTTACTTTACTGCTCAAACTGTCCTGCAGTGATGATGTGCACATTGTGTGTACATGTACATCTAATTGGTCTTTTAACAAATTAGTTGTAGCTTTTTGAATTCAAAGTGTAACATTGTTTCCTCGATGAAAGCTAAACTCGAGCGTTAGGATTTAAGAGCTTAACGGTGCGTCCCACCTCTGACCCTTCCTCCGAGCGATTGGTCCAGCGTGGCTGCACTGGTGAGGTCAAGAGTTGAGTCCGAGATTCAGGAAGAAGAAGCCGATGGCGGATGTATTTTTAGAGCGTTCAGACTGGACCCAGAATGGAATTATCCCCGTGGCTTTGTGGTGTTACGGTTTCCATTAGAACCAACAATGTAACGTGTTTTAAAAATATATCACGACGGGCATTAAAAGCTTCATTCGAAACCTCAATAAGTAGCTTTGCTATACATTTGATACAGCCCTTATACATTGAGTCTGTCTGCTGGCAGACGGGCAGAAGGCATTATGGGAGACTGAGTCCGTCTGGATTGGACAACCGGATGCTACGTCTCGCTCTCGTTTGATTTCCAGCTTCGATTCACCGTAACAATGAAATGATTGCATCAAGAGTGGTGCCGGACATATTATAAGGCTTTAGTCAACCAAAATATGAAAAACTCAAGGTTTTTAAATATCCGCCGCCATAAGATGCACAACAGCTACAGCTGGAGCGGTACCAACCAGTCGACCAATCCTAATATACCGCCCGGAGGCTTTTTACTTGAGTCCCCGGTTCCTTGGTTGACTTCTTCAGTGCATGCCTCCACTAACAGTAGCTGGTGTCTGTCCTCAGGTACGCTGGAGAACCTGGAGGAACTGTACCTCAACGACAATCCCAACCTGCACAGCCTCCCGTTCGAGCTGGCCCTCTGCAGCAAGCTGTCCATCATGAGCATCGAGAACTGTCCCCTCAGCCACCTGCCGCCCCAGATTGTCGCGGGAGGCCCCTCCTTCATCATCCAGTTCCTCAAGATGCAGGGACCGTACCGTGCCATGGTCTGAGCCAAGAGCAGCTCAGTCCGAGTCCTGCTCGACTCCACTCGCTCTGAACCCTCTCGCCTGCCCGCCCCCATTACGTGTATCATACACTGTAAAGAAAACAGACTCGCCACAATCAGTGTCGGGGGCAAATACGAGGACGAGGAGGAGGAGGAGGAGGAGGAGGGAAATGTTTCTTTCGCCATCCTTGGATAGAAAGGAGGCGAATCATTGGAGACTTCTGTGTTACTCCAGAGTTTATCACGGTCATTTTAGGACCCCAGCCACCCCCACTCATGTTTCATTCTGAATCATACAAGACGAAAAAAAAAAGAATATTTCCATCTCTTTGCCAAAACTGAAGATATATAAAGTTCTATATATTGAGTAACTGTGAGCTAAGTGGCAAGTCTTTTAACCATATAAACCGTACTCCCATTGCCAATATATTTACAGTAATTAAAAGCATCTATTATGTGAGCAAGGATACAATTGTATGCAAAAACAAACAAACAAAAAAGTCTTTGGAACTTCACATTTACTGCTGCTGGCGTAATTTTAACTTTGTCATCTTGTTGTTTTTTCTTTTGATATTCACTTCTTTTAATGTCACCTTTGCTCGCGATCACTTCTGTTCACTGCTCGTTGACCGGAGAGAACAAAGGTCCAACGATGGCTTGTTTATACTTTCTTTTTTTTACCTTTTTATGTTTAAATACCGTGCCTATGTTAAGAGTGATCCAGTGGTTCATTTCTAAACACAATTGTCGATGAGAATACAAAGATATAAATTATTTCAAAAATTATTTTTCTTTTATTATTTCTGCTGTTTTTACTTGCGTTTTTCTAATTTGTAGTTGTTTTTTTTGCCGTTGCATTGATCTGTTAAATCAAGCGATATCAGTTGTAAAATAAGATATTTTTAGCAAATAGCAGCAGTAGTTGGTAAACATTGAGCTATTAATGTATACATATGAAAAATGCCAATCACACATGATTTAACAAACAAAACAAAAAGCAAGTTGGACTTTTCTACAAAACTGGAGGTGCAGTACCCCCCCCCCCCTCTCTCTCTCTTACTATTGCTTTTGTGTGACACAAAGGTATTGAAAACAGTCAAACCTGCACAGGTGATGGGATAAATGAGATGTTTTTATATATGTATACGAATGCTGGTGGTTGCCTCGAGTGCAATTCTAGTTCCGTTTACTGGTTTGATCTTATCTTCAGTGTTGGGCTGCAGAGCTGTCATTCAGTGGATCATTGACCAACATATCAAGCATTTTTAAAAAGACGTAATCTGGAGCGAGTGGTGAGTGTATCAGAGCTTCGAATGAGGTTTGGTAATAAATCATCGACTGGTAACACTTCCGTTTTTGGTTTAATATCCTTAATTGTTTTTTTTTGTTTTTGACCGGGTTTCCTAAGAATCTTAATTACATGATGGAAAATTTTCCCTTTATTTAGATTCATACTTTTTAAAATATATATCTATATATCGATATATATATCTTCATTTGTCCCACACTGTCCCAGCAATGCTGCTGCTCTTATGCACTTTTAAAAAAAAAAAAAAACTTACTTTGGCATCCTCTAGAAAAACACACCGTAGCCTCTCATTGGTTATTTTGAATGGGGGGCATTTTGTTTCATTAAGTATTTTATCGGTCAAACAAACCGTTTTAACATGTAAATTTGAATAAATTAAATCTAAATGTTAAGTTTAGCGGGCTCAGAATATACTTGTTACTTTCTCTGGTTTCATCCTGTCGATCTTAATTCAAAGGAACTTGCTCTCTTGAACCGTAGGACGGTCTGTGTGGCCGCGAGACGTCTCAAGGTTCCCATATCCTGCTTTCTTATTTGCAAGTGAAATGGCTTATTGCAGCTCAGATCAGCACTGTTCATTTTAAATCAATTTACATTAAGTGTTCTTTTTTTCTAAATGATGAAATGTGTATTCAGTTAGTATTATTTCAAGTGACTGTACATTAAAAATCCAGACAAAATGTAATCAAACCAAACTTTTTTTTTTTTTTTTTTTCTTTCTCAAAACGTGTTGCATCCCAGCTCTATATTCAATCATGATTCTCTTTTGTATTGAAATGTGTGGGTCTACTTTTTTGCAGCAGCAGCTTGGTGTGTTTTAGTGGGCTGTGGTTCGAGTGCCACAGCTTACCGGTGGGGGGGGTGGGGACGATGTACGCTGCTTCTAATTTACCAGCAGAACCTGTTGCTGCTTTTCGTGGACTGAAACATGCTGTACAAGACGGTGGGGGGGGCAGGAGGCGGGAAACGATCCACTTCCAATACTGATGCGGACTTCACTCGAAAAACCCGACGAGGGACAAATCCACTGACCTTTACGATTTGGCGTCAGGCCCGGTGGTTTCCTCACAGATCAAATCGTTTGGACACAACGATGAGACGACACAACACGGTGCATATATGAGCTTAACGCAGTTACAGTACAAGACTGTCGGAAAAAGACAAAACAAAAAAAAAGAATTGTAAAAAGGGCTTTCTGTGTTCACGCTCAACAAACACACCGGAGGCATTGCATTCCTGGGTTTTCTATAAAAGCTTTGGAAGTTTTTTTTTTTTTTGTGTATTTACTTTTAGCTGTAAACAATTGTGTGAAAAATGCCTTCAACGAGTACTCAAACGTGAGACGTGCATTAGGTGTGCAGCGACAGCGCTGTGACCCATTTTTACATTCGGGCTCTCTTGTTTTTAGTGTTTTTTTTCATGTGCCATTTTGCAAGATTGAGAATGGCGATGTATAAAGACGCAGAGGATGATGGGAGGCGGGGCAGAAACTGGACTGGGGGGGGGGGGGGCTCATGGACCAGAGAGCATTTATCACATCCTGGAATGTAGTTTCAATGTGCTGTGGAGGGAGATGGTCACCGACTGACGAGCTCAGCCAAACCTGTGACTTGTTGGATCAAAAATGATGACGTATTGCATACTGGTGCATCCAAAAAATAATTGGTGTTTATTTTTATATCGTCTGTGATTTTCGGCAGTGGAGAGCATCGCAGAATCAACGTCATTTCGCTCCTTTCTTTTTTGCTTTTTACTCTGGATCATACAACTTGTCTTTTTCTTGCCTGGTTATTTTGTACAGGAAACAAGCATGTTGAACACATATTAGACATGATTTGTCTGGGTCAGAATTGGGCGTTTCTTTGCATAGTGGACTTGGATTTAGTGGCTATTTGGTGTATCTGCAAATGCTCCCTTTTTGTATATTGCAAAGAGTATCGAAGCATTGTGTGGCAATGCTTATCCTACTTAATCTACATTGACAAGCAGCCTTAATGATCTTTTTTATGTGTTTGTTTGGCTATTCCTTGTGTCTATGGCCACTGACTGTACTTGATGACAAGCAACTGGTCGTTACAATGTAAATTTGGGTCTAGTTTCTTTCTGTCTTATTTTTCCTTTTACTCTGTACAGTGATCTGCGTTACGGTAAACTCAGTATTACAAAATCTGTAATGTGATGAGTTTTACATAAAGACAGTGCAATGGAAGATAATGCCATTTTGCTACGCATTAGCTTGCGTCTCACTTGTCTTTGGCATTAAAGGGGAATTCCACCAAAACTGACTTGCATTTTTATTCTGCAACAGCAGAGCTTTTTCAGTAGAAACAACCTCGTTTTTCTTCATGTATTTCAAAAGTAATATCAGGTTTGAGTGATAATATTACAAGATCAGAGGCAGTACAATCATGTGACATCAACTTTAATAGCTTGAGATTGAACTTTTACCACATCTATGTGTAGAATCTGCAGTTTTCAAAAACAAACTTTTTAGGAAGTTCAGGTCGATATTGTAGGAACCACACGTTCTTCATCTTCAGAGCACATAACGACATAAATGTCCACTTTTCGTAATTGGACCAAATCACTTTTGGTGGAAAGGCCCTTTTAATGTGTAGCTGCCGGCTCTTTCTCCTACCTGGATCTCACCCGCACACACCCCTGCTATAGTATCTCCATACATTTACTTGACCGCCTTATGCGCACCAAGCAAAACCTTTATGACAGATAATCGCTTTCCTTTCCTTTCTTTCATGTCAGTGAAGGGGTCTGGGTCCACGGATTGAGCAGATGTTGAAAGCAAAGTGTTTGGGTCAGCTGTCTCCTGACTGGACGAGCAGATGCAGACATGACTACCTCTATGCGAGTCTTCATTGCTAACCACACTGACCAAGCTCCAGTCTGAGGTGTTTCTACCCGTGTACACACAAAGCTGTGTGTTGGCAGCAGGAACTTGGATTTGGATGAACAATTCAACCCCAGTTTGTTTTACTACGCATCCTTCTGTTTTATTTTGGTTACATGCCTTTACGAAGTATTATTTGGCAAATGAAATGAGGAAACCGTTTGTGTGCTTGGTTGTAAATGACAAACGTAATACCGCCCCATTGTAAGACGGTTACCCTGAAACCAACGCGCTGCAGAGCACTACTTTGCAAATGAGTGAAAATGACCATGTGTGATGTTCTGTATGTACATACATCTTTTTAACTGTAATAAACCGATACATATTTACACATTTATGATGTGTTACTCTCCTGTTTCAGTAAAAAAGTTATCTGAAAAGAATATATTATATTATGCAGCAAAACTGAATGTATTGTGATTTCATTATTTTGGTTACAAAAACATAAGCTTGTATTCCAGTGTTTCTATTTCAGAGGCCCGAGCTGTGAGTCTCTGCTCCAGGTCAACACCGCCCCCTGCTGGTGAATTAAAGTCTTAATATGATCAAAGCCGCCTGTATTTCTGTAACACGACCATCTGAAAGTCACTTCTGTCAGTCAAATGCAGTCCATCATCCTGCTTCGTTTCGCTGAAAATGTGTGGAGCTGCGGATGCATTTCCCCGCATGTTTGTCTGCGCCTTGTCGCTAAAAGGGGCGAAATCACCTGTAAAAACACAAAGTGGTTACGTTAAAACAGACCCTGAGCGCTCTGACCTCACATTCGTCATCATCTAAATTGTCAGACCACTTTAAACATTTTCCCACCGCGTCATCCTCCTAAAAACTGGAAAGCTCTTGCACGAGACGACAGGTGTCACTGTATACTTGCGCTTAGTCTGCACCCTCATGCAACAACAAGCGCCACGACAAAAACAGCTGTTTACCCAACAGAAGTCAGTGAGTCAGTCCTGCGGCTGCAACGGGCGATGTTATTTTACCAGCACGGAAAGACGGGATTATCAGGCTGATACGAGCACCGAGGTGAGCGCTTTGAATAGTCACTCACAGTTTTAAAGCCTCTCACGCGATACTTTGACATCATTGGGCAACTGCCTATCAGATCATCCATAAAGCTATATTTTTCAAGAATGAATTTCTATCAGTTATTTGAAAGGCCAGATCAATGGAGGAGAACGGGGTCGCTTGTGATGATTTGGTTTCTGCAGGAACAGCTGTGAGCGATGTTGCTCAGTCCAGTCACGCTCAGGTGCATACTCACAGCCAATGGGAAGCCACACTCACTCACACTAAGTATGAAAACATCATAGTATATTTTTTTGAAAAAATAAATGAAGAAAACAAGTTCGTCAAGTTCGTCAAAAAAAAAGCCATAGTCAACAAAAAAGTCAACCAGGTGTCTTAAAAAGTCATACGCGATATATATATATGTCGGAAAAAGTATAGCACGTCAGGAAAATAAATCAGGAAAAAGTCATAGTGTAGTATGTCGATAAAAGTAAAAAAGTCATAGCATGTCGTGAAAATCATGAAAAAGGCATAGTACAGTATGCCAAATAATATAATCAAAAAAAGTCATGAAAAAAATCATAGTATAGTATGTTGAAAAAAAATGATAAAAGTCATAATATAGTATGTTGAAAAAAATCTTTAAAAAATCAGGGTATAGTATGTGGAAATGTCATAGTATTGCATGTCGAAAATATCTTGAAAAAGTCTGAGTAGTTTGTTGAAAAAAGTCATAAAAAGACAGTATAGATAGTATTGCAAGTGGAAAAAGTTATGAAAAAGTTATAGTATTGTATGTTGAAAAAAAAGATAAAAAGTCATACTATATGTCAAAAGATTCACAGTATGTCATAAATGAGTCATACTATGGCAAAAAAAAATAATAGCATAGTGTAGCATCTCGAAAAAAGTTTAATATCTTTATAATGTCTAGAAAAATCATTACAAATCATAGTATAGCATGTTGAAAAAGGTCATAACAGATTATTAGTATAGTATGTCAAACAATTCATAAAAAAGTCATAGTATGATGAAAAAGTCCCCAAAAAGTCATAATATAGTATGTAAAAATAAAATCCTAAAAAAGTCATAAAAGAGTCGTACTATATGGGTAGATGGGGAAACATCTCTGCTGTCAATGCACAAGAAAACAGGAAGAAGGATATGGTTTCCATTAGCCTGCGTGGACCGCGCTGTCATGGTTTCTCTACTCCCCCTCTCATCTCTCTCCCGTCACTCCCTCTCTGGAGATGCAGAAAACCCAAGGCCCATTACGTGGGCCACAACCCCGGGTTCATTCGTGGTACTCTACCACATGGATCTGGTTCATATGGAGTGCCTTCCTTTCATCAATTAAGTCATAAATGAGTCATGCTATAGTCTGTCAAAAAAAATATTATTGAAAAATCTGCAGCATGCCTGTTCGAAGCTCGCTCCTGCCCCAAAAGCATTACTGGGAATCCGCCTGGCCCTGAAGCTTTGTTAGCCTGTCAGCCTCGAGCCTCAAGGTTTGGCGATCTGACACCTGTTCCTTCCAGTCGTTTCCAGTGCAGCAACCACCAGCTGCAGAGCAGCAATCACAAGTTACCGTTCTGCTCTTCGTTCTACAGCTGGGTCATCAGTTGCTTACTGCCCCCATGTGACCTCAAGACTCCATGCCGAGTTCTAGTGTGGTCCTGTGAACATGTCCATGTTCCTGTCTCTGTGGCCATAGGGCCCTCCCTCCTGGTTTCCCTCCGGAGACGTTCTGCCCTGCTCCCGGGCCGTCTGCCTGCATTCCCTTCTCTGCCTCTGCCCTGATCCCAGACCATCCGCCTGGGGTCTCATGCTCCGCCCCTGTCCAGCCACCGGGGCCTTCAGCCTGTGGTCCTCTGCTCTGTCCATGTCCAATCCTCCATTTGTATTAGTTTCCTGGGCACTTGTTCCTGAGTAACAGGTTTGGACCCAAACACAGATAAGGATGAGGAGGCAACTCAAAAGATATAATGCCAAAAACAATCAGAGGGCCTCTGGAAACAGAGCCAGACTGTTAGTAGAGTCAGAAAAATATCATGATAGGTCATAACAAATGTAATGTCTTAAAAAAACATATTGTATGAAAAAAAAAAAGGTCCGAATTTTTTTTGAGAATGTATAAGGTTGGACCATGACGAAAATGTGTGTAAGAGTAGCAGGATTTGAATGGCACTTGATTTAACGTCATTAAAACAATTAGAAAGCACTTTAATCCAGTGGACGCGACACTAAGTCGTGTCCACCATGTCCAGGACAGACGTCAAGGAGTGTACACCGCAGCCTCCCACAGTTACTCAGGGATTTCCTTCTCCAAGCAGCCCTCCCAGAGTGATTTTAAATTTACCAAAGAAGACCACAAACAGTGCATTGAATTGTGTGACTGAGAATCAGAGCTTTTGCGGTAAGAAGGGGCTCCAGTTCCAGGAAGACTCTGGGAGTTTGGAAAATGATAAATCCCCCGACGGATGAAATCTCAAGAAATGTTTTCTTTTTCTTGATTTGCGGAAATGATGCAAAATAACAATCAGTTATGTTCATAAGTTCATAAACGTGACAGGAAGGACTTTTTAAGTATTTGCATGTTCTCTACTTTTTGCAGTGTTGTGAGTATTTGCAATTGTAATTTCAAAGCAACTTTGGTATCGCGCTAAAACTAAAATTGCTTTCTATCATGGCTGACACTGATGTTAGTTGGGATAAAACGGACCCTCTTCATGAGTTAAAGGAGCAGTGAGTCGGAATAAGTGGCATCTAGCGGTGAGGTTGCAGATTGCATACAACTCAATACCCCGCCTCTCACCGTCGCTACCTGAAGTTCATGATAAACAGCATACGGAAATTGTAAAAAATAAAAAATAAGTCAGACTGGTAGCCTCCCTTGAGGCTGAACTGCTCAACCCGGGCCTGTCAAGTAGTCAAGTGGCGCCTGTTAGCACCTTAGCTAAGCTAATTGTACCGTTTAGCAGCCAGTAGCCAATCAGAGGGTAGAGTAGGGGCGGGTCTACCTGCAAGGCATACTGGGTAGACACGGCCGCACACGCGCAAAATGAATCGAGCAGCTGGCAGGGATTGGGCGCTGACACTCACCCTTCCTTTTCCAAGCGTGACGGAGAACACGTTACAAAGGGAAAGGCCCCGTCAGCGTTTTTACTGTAACATTAGTGAAGAGAACAAGCTCCCTGTGTGGATATAAACGGCTCAGATAACAAAACACAGTTTCAGGTGATTATATACGAAACATAGTTATGAATAGCAGTGACTATTAAGCTATTATATCATATTTGTGAGCAAGTTTTACATCTCTGTTTTATAAAAACTAGTATAAATGACAACACATTGTCTCACATACTGCTGGTTTATTTCATATTTATCTAAAATAAGTATTAACCAACAAAACCAACCAATGAACTTGTTTTTAAGAGTAAACTTACGTGACCTGTTCCATGTCTGCTGCCATCACCTGCAACGCCTTAAGCCTGTAGAGAAAGTAAACAAGATGGATCTTGTTTTTCATGGACATGAAAAACATATAATCATTTTGACAGCTAAATATCATCCAGCGAAACAGCACTGGGCAAATGACATGAGGTGTCAGATAATGTTAAATATTTGCCTTGTTAAAACTGTCTCCAATTGTTACACTGAATAAAACAAACTTTAGAAACTTTAAACGTTTGCTTTGGAAATGTATTTAAAATGATGAAATCTATATTGTAAACAAAAATGTAACAGTTGAACCCGGCTCCTCTTGGTCTGTTCAAACACAATGTCGTCTATACTGCGGTTTTAAGGCCACAACACACAGTGGGAAGATTAAAATCTCCCCAAAAAGGGTCCATTTTTATTAAGAACTCAGACCCCAGTAAAGTGTGGATGAATAATATCGTGCACCTGTATCACTGCTCCCAAGTGAGATCTGTAAACACCAAAGTACACGATCAGAAGTTTATTCATAGGCCTGAGAATCAGTCTGAGGTCGGCTCCTGACAGAGTTTCCCTCCTGTGTTGGATATGAAGTGTCAAAAAAGGTGAATAAATAAATAAAGTTCAGACGAAGAAATAAAGGGCCTCTCTTTACATCCACGTGGTGTGGCTCTGGCTGCTGCTTAGCAACGGAGTATAGCACCTGCACTGCAAAAAATATCTGTCCCAACAGGTCCTGTAGTTTACTCTTTAATAACTATTGTCTGTTTTTTGAGTCTTTGAATTTGTGTTTTATTGTTTTCAGCTCAGTTTCAGAAACAAATCAAGAAGATGCTGACATCTCAGTGTAATCCAACACATTTTGGCAGAGTTGTTTGCAAACAACCACACTTTTTATGGAAAATGAAATTGAAGGCGAGAGTGTTAATTATTACTCATTATCATAAACACACCTCTCTCTACTGTATCCTCTCTCAAAATAAAATAAAAACCCCTGCATTCCTCCTGTCTCTTTTAAAGATGAATACCTTTAATTGCACTTTTATTTAATTATTTATTAGAATTTTACTGCACTATAACTTTGTTTTGTTTATGTTTTAGTATTTTATTCGACTGGGGTTTTATTTTTGTTTCTATTATTTTTTTTACCTCATAAATAAACTTGTCTCGATCATGTAGGCCTACTTAGTTGCCCTTTTATTATGTATTTACTTCCGACAGAAGTATGTACAGGGGGACACAATAACAGAAACACTCTAATGCAGACCATTTTAACAAAAAATACTAAAACTTCAGAGTTGACCACTCACCTGAATGGTGTCAATGGCACGTGTACCTGTGTTCAACACCTGTACCTATATGTAGCCTATATGTCCACGTGTAATACTTTTATTTTCCTTGCTGGTGACGATTCATTTTTATGGCGTTTTCTTCCTGCAATTCCTTCACTACTATACAAGCGCATTGGTGTTTGGTGTTGTTAGACCCACATGTCTGTCCATGTTGACACTCTGTGAGCGCACAGTGAGCGGAACACTTTTTGCAGCGTGCGGGCTATAAAGAGAGGGAGTGTCGCACTGGTTAACGCTGAGAAGAGAGGACCCGCACACAGACAGCAGCACGGCGGCGCCCGGGATAACATGATTAGCGCTCTATTAGGTCCGCGACTGAGCACCACTAGATGCAGCACAGGGACCATTGTGTCGGGAAGGAGAGGAGACACGGAGGGAAGACTTCACGCTTGATCCGCCTCATGGATCGTATTTGCTTTCTTTTGATCTGTTTAAAGAAGTTACCCACTGACAGCTTTTTTTTTCATGCCCGTGCGTCTCTGGCACCAGAGAGGTTGTGCCACCGCTTTCTTCCTCAGGTAATATAATTTCGCACTTTATATGCCATTTAAAAAAAATGCTATTCAGGGAAAAGAGCTGATATACTGCTTGAGCTAATTACAGTTGTAATAATGTAAAGTATGTCATAATTGATTTAAAAGTGTAAATAGCGTTGAAGCGACCTGATTTTTCCTCTTGTTGCCTCATATTTTCAGATGAATTGACAGCCTTATCAACGATAAGCGCTTGTACACGATGAAAGAGAAAAATCCGGGAAAGCCTCAGAGGAGTGATTCAGTTCCTTCCCTTCACAGCCCTGCTGTGCGTTTCTAGCTCTGTCCTTCCTGGTGATGATATTTGTTAACCTCAGGGGAACTCACACAGGAAGTGGGCCAATCTACTCCAATGGGGTTCGACAACGAGACCAATCTGACTCTTCCAGACGTGGCCCCGTACAGCCTCCGGATCTCACTGCCGCTCACTGTGCTGGTGGGAATCATGATCTCGCTGACAGTGTTTGGCAACGTACTGGTGGTCATAGCTGTGTTTACAAGCCGGGCCCTGAGGGCTCCGCAGAACTTATTCTTGGTGTCTTTGGCGTCGGCAGACATTTTGGTTGCTACCCTCGTGATGCCTTTTTCCTTGGCCAATGAGCTCATGGGATACTGGTACTTTGGTGAGGTGTGGTGTGAGATATACCTGGCGCTTGATGTTCTTTTCTGCACCGCCTCCATCGCCCACCTCTGCGCCATCAGCTTAGACCGCTACTGGTCCATCACACAGGCCATCCAGTACAACCTGAAGAGGACGCCGCGACGCATCAAGTGCATCATCGTCATAGTGTGGGTCATTGCGGCAGTTATCTCCTTCCCGCCTCTTATCACCATGGAGAAAGAAAACAGCGAGGAGGAGCCTGTGTGTAAGATCAATAATGACAAGTGGTACGTCATCTCGTCCTGCATCGGCTCCTTCTTCCTCCCCTGCGTCATCATGGTCCTGGTTTACGTGCGGATCTACCAGATCGCCAAGAAGAGGACACGGGCGCCGCCGGGAGACAGGAAGCGGAAGGAGATGCCGAAGACGGTGACCGTTGCTGCCGCCAACCAGAAGGAGAACGGCGTGGGTGCAGGTGACGCCGAGGAGCGCCTCTGCCACGAGAAGCTGAATGGCGAGCAGGACATCGAGCTGAAGGAGGGAGTGGGAGGAGAAGGAGGAGCCGATGAGGAGAAGGGCGAGGTCAACGGGGTGGACCTTGAAGACTCATCCTCCTCTGACCACAAAGTGAACAATCCCTGCTCGATCAAAAAGAAAATGGCCAAGGGGAAAACCAAACTGAGCCAAATCAAACCGGGGGACGACAGCGTCCAGAAGAGGACATCGAGCACCAAGGGCAGCCGCTGGAAGGGTCGACAGAACCGGGAGAAACGCTTCACCTTTGTCCTGGCCGTGGTCATTGGCGTGTTTGTCATCTGCTGGTTTCCCTTTTTCTTTACATACATGCTGATGACGCTGTGCGAGTCCTGCCCGGTGCCCGACACCCTGTTCAAGTTCTTCTTCTGGTTTGGCTACTGCAACAGTGCGCTGAACCCCATCATTTACACCATCTTCAACAATGACTTCAGGAGGTCGTTCAAAAAGATACTGTGCAAGAGGGACACTACAAGATATGTATGATGGGCTCCATCTTTATGTACATACCTTTTTTTTTATTATATTGTACATACAATACATAGACCATTGCGCATGGGTCAGTGGCTTGTACGCTCTCGGTGTAACTGCTTGAAAAGGTTTTCCCAGGATAAGCTTTACGTGCAGCATCTCTTCAAAACATCCACCGCAACCTTCACAGAGAGTCTATAACAGAACACAACACCACAGTGAAACCATGTTGTTATTTGAAATTGTATTATTTTTATAAATGAAACAAACACAGTGAAGTCATGCTAGGTGTTGTACTTTAAGACAGTATGTTGTGCAAATTGACCCGTCTGAATATTCGTCTATTTTTCCGTTGTTCTGGATACAGTATTGCCATTTTGTATAACATGACCAAAATGATGGTGACGGGGGTTAGGATGATGAAGTGTGGGAAGAAGGCTGGCTCTTTAAAGAATAAAATCAATTTCCTGAACTGGTCTCAAGGCTCGACCGCAATTTAAAGCATCAAGTTAGTGACGTTATCTCATTGTATGTTGGACTGCGTGGTTACACACACACACACACACACACACATACACAAAAAACAGTCTTTTCATGAGTTTTGGGGACATTAAATTGACTTACCATATATATATATATAACCCTGACCTTAAACCAAGTCTTCACCCTAAAATGTAATGGTTCACATTATGGGGACAGGCATTGTCCCCATAATGTGACTGTGGAAACAGATTTACTACGTCCCTACAATAAAGGTAAAACTCGTTAAAAACACACGTACACACACATTACACACACACACACACACACACTATGAAGGCAAAGATATGCGGAAAGGCAGAAATAGAGTCTGTTGTAGAAAACATTTGAGTCTGAATTTGCATTCAGAACGTGAGCTGGTGTTAAGGGAGAGTTCCCAAAATGCAAAGCTGCTGTGATCCATGTGAAAACGTTTGGACCCATGAGTCCTCCTGTGCAGTGAATGGTCGGTTGAATCCGACCTTTGCAAGAGATTAACAAGGAACTCAGTTCTTACTGTAATGGGCCCCAAATGGAATATGTATAAATGTTCTTTGATTCTCGGATTAATGACGGAGGTCTTCATTCTGAGGTGTCAGATTCCCAAAAAATTGAATTACATGTTATATCTTTTTGAATCTTACAAGCGAGTGTTTGCTCTCAGAGGCCGTTTCTAAATCAATTGTGAATGATAAATACAGTTGCAATGCGAGGCATGGGAAGTGGAGAAGTAACGGTTCATTTGCTGCTTTGTGTTACCACGGCATGCGTCGTTAAGAAGACATGGAGCATGTCAAACCAGAACCTGATCGACTGCTCTCTCGCTCTCTCTCTGCTCAAGTCTAGGAGAATAAACCAAAGGAGCGACTATCATTTGTGCGGCGAATTCAGAAAATAGAGCTTCTCCCAGCGGAGGGAGTGTAAGTAAATACATTCCTTTTGACAGTCAGGAAGGCAGGTGAACAGCACTATCCTCAGAAAGCTAAATGGTTCTCCGAGGAGTCTCTCTCTCTCTCTCTCTTTCTCTCTTTCTCTCAGTATATCCTTCATTTCGTCCAACACAGCCTGGTGCGTGCTTGCACTCAGTGTTTCCCAGCATGTTCACAACACGTGTAAGTGTTCGAGTCTGTGAGAAAGAGGGAGTATGTGAGAATGTGCATGTGTGCGTTTGCAGTGCATATAAACAGACGGGGTGAGCTCCCACTGGACAGAGAAGCTTGCGGTTGTGCCGATGCTCCACGTTCAGTGTTGTGGAAGATTTCGAGGGGAAACAAATATTCTAGATTACTTTCTCTAAACATTAGGAGCTGACAGAGCCTTTTGTTCTTCTTCTCTTGTGTGCAAAAGTTAGTGTCTTCTGGCAACAAGTTAATTATCTTGTGCTCACAACATTTTACTTTTATTTATTTATTTATTTATTTATTTATTCATTTATTCATTTATTCATTTATTCATTTATATGTATAGTTGAGCGTTAGTTCATGAGCTCATTTTAATCTGCAGTCCCTGGGCAGGTTATTACAAATGGGTAGCATAACGTTATCGATACAATGCTTCAGCAAGTAATACAATACAATAAAATACATGAATACATTACAAAAGTAGCAGATATGTAAGAACAATTCAGAGTATGTTACTCCTGATTACAGGTTTGGTTTGCTTTGAGCCATCTCTTTGGTTTCTGTTTTAAGAATAGCTAATTAGTGCTCTGGTTTGCCCAAACGTACGACATCTGTATTGTACAACACAGTCCCCTCTGGTAGTTATCCTCATTGCCCTCCGTTTACTATTCTTTTGCATTATTAACTGACTCAGTGTGGGAGGTTCAAGCCTATGTAAAACCTTAAAGACGAGACACGCATCTACGAATTGTTTACAACTGCAAAAATGATCATAATTAAATGAATTGTACTTTTGTACTTTTATAATTATCCTGTGGCACAAAATAGAAAACAATATCACATTTCAGTCGTGAAACAAGAGCAAATTCATTTAGAAGTAAAAGCCTTTCAGCGTTTTTTCACATTTGCACTTTTTATTCCAATTAAATTAGATTCTGGTTCGTTTTGGGCAAGTGTGAAATCGCACTTGGATGCTGACCAAAACATCTGCATGGACATCTGCCTCGACTCTGGAGTGTTTGTGGTGGGAATGTGATCCGACCCAACTACCAGGTGTACTCTGCAAGTTTGAGCTGAACTATTCCTGTAGCCAGGTGTGCTTTGCTCTCTGGAATGCAGTAGAGAACGCAAATTGTAGCAGTTTGTATCGTAGAAATAGCAGCTAGCCGGAGAATGAACCAAGGTCTCACCTGGACTTGCCTCAGAGTGCATTCAGCATTCTGCTGGTATAGTTTTGCCCCGATTGCACAGAAATATGCACAAGACCTTCTTCCTGTATTTCCTTTCTTACTCAAGACACATCTGACCAATAAGTGGACTGAACACTCTCACGTGATTTTTCTCTGTGCAAAATGAAACCGCAACAAAGGGGGAAACGCTTCGAATTTCAAGTGAAAGGAAATCAAGACAGAAAGAGCAGAGTTAAAAGAAAATACTAATTAAATGGATAAAGAATGGCAGAAAAGCAAAAAGGTTGAGCAGAAAATAAAAATAAAGACAAGACAAGCATCTACAATCATAATTAAATTAATTGTACTTTTTTACTTTTATAATTATCATGTGGCATAACATAGAAAAAAAATCACCTTATAGCATTTTCGGGGCTCCATAGAAGCCAGCTTGCATAGGGAGGGAAAGCGTCCGATTGAAATATGCCGCAGACGTTTTTGCCCAGACACATCTGATAAGTGGACTTACTGTATGGATAATTATTTATTTTTTTAAATGTTGAGGCTGATGCTGCAACATGAGTTTTACGATAGCAACATTTATTTTTCAAAAATAACGTTGTTACAATGCCATCGAAAAACCCTGCTCGCTGCGGCAGTGACGGCATTAACATTCGGTCGGCACCAAATGAAGATGAGGAGGAAAGAGTCTGGACAGATGAGCAACAACGGACACGATCAGGCTGCTGCTATGGACCAGCCAGCAGGTGATGCATGTGGTGACTGTTAACACAGCCAGCCAGTAAGCAGCAGCACCACCAATGTTGTACCGTTCAGGTGGCTCAAACTTATCTCTTATTTGTGGTTCAGAGCGGTGGATTTTGTTAATGCGTGGTTGGCTTTAAGTTAGTGTGGCGTGCCTGCACTGTAAATCCTTTGACAGGTGAATTTATTTCTAGTTATTGTGCTTTTGGCTTTGAGTGCTCCTGTACTGTCAATCCTGTTGAGACTCAGGTGAATGTAATGTCTTAGTTTGTATTGTGTGTGGGCCTATGTGCGCTGTAAATCTTGTTGAGGTATACAGGTAAATTGGGGAAAATTGCAGAGGCCGAATATTGTTCCCAGTTTGACTCTGGCTGAGAGACTAAATATGGAAGCTAGTCTCTTGATTCGGCAAACTAAGACTGCTGAAGCCTCATTTTGAATGGCTTTTGAATGCATTTCTGCACAGAACGAGGACTTATGTTTGTCTCACTTTTCCCTCCTTTTCCTCTCTGTTTGCCTCTCCGTACCTCACACATCAGCAAGCAGCAGTGATATCATTGGGCAGATGTGCTTGCTGACAGCCTGAAGAATGCAGCTGTTGAAGTCAGCAGACTCCTTCCCCTCAACACACACACTTAGCCTCTGGGTATACAGGGGACATGGATCATCAGGTTAGAGTGCACATCTGTCTCCAGAAGGCTAATCATGGTGGCGAATAGCAGCTACCATTCAATGAGACGGGGACAAAATGTCAGCAGCTGCAAAAATCACACAGGACAAACAATCATTTTTAGTTGGGGGATGTGGGCGTTGTGGGGGGGGGGGGGATGAAGTTGCATGTGACTTGGCTGCCTCGCATTTGAGATGGCAGTCTGTGTTTGCTTCTGTGCATGTATGTGTGTGTAGATGTGTGTGTCGATGTGGGAGGATGGGCGAGTCTGCTTTGTACACGTGTACTGTAGGTGGCCGGGGGGGGAAGAGGTCCCGATGACGATGAGTGTTGACTGAAGCACCCACATGCTACAACCTGTGCATATTTTTTCACTGTGACATCCGCCTATTCGAGGTGGCTACAGTATACATTATTATTCCTAATGACTCACTCTTGCTTTTATTTGCTTTTCTTCAATGCAGCAATTTCACGGTGGGTCTGTGTTTCTCATCTAAATGATACTTTACACCATCCAGGAACATATTATTTAGTGGGATCATGCTTTCTAACAGTCTAAAAGTGTTTCAGAGGTATAATTTAAAACGGAGACTCATTAACGACGGGGCTGATTAGCTGTTAGGCCTTTGGGTCTGATTGGAGACACAAAACAGTGGCCAGTGGATATTTCCCTGGGAAATAATTTGTCTAGACAAATCTATTTTCCAGGAGCTCATTATGACCGAGCACAATCAGCTCCCAAAGACCTCACGGCATTATGCGACGTGATTATTAGAAATGTGAGGTAATTCACTGGTGGTTGAAGAAACAGTGCAGGGTTTGACGTTCCACTGCCTGAGCTGCAGGGGCTCTAATTTGTACCACACACACACACACACACACACACACACACACACACACACACACACACACAAATATGAGCTAAGAAAAGTAAATAATGAAATTAGGTTTATAATTGGTTGATTTATCGTTAAGTATTTTTGTAACACTCCCTCAATTTATCGGAGTATCACCAGAGAGCGTTTAACAGAGGTGGAAGATTAAAAAAACAACTAACACATTCACAGCCCCTGGCACACCGCGGCTCTGTAATTATCACAGGTAAAAGCGGAGTTGAGCCGTCCATTATTCAGGCTCTTTGTGCTGGAACTACTTTGTCTCTCAACGAGTGACGGACAGCGGAGAAGAATAATCTGTTTGGTGACACGGGAACAGCAAAGTCAGTGTGAGGCAGAGAGGGCAGTTGAAGTGGGTTGCTGTAGTGTGTGTAATGACGGTCTAGTGTGTGATGATGGATAGTCTGGTGGGCGTTTGAAGGAGATTATACCTGAGCACTCTGGTGGCCCTTAATGATGGTGACTAAGATGGTCAGTGAGCTTGTTGTGTCAACTGTTTGTTTTGATGTTTATTTCATACTGCAGCTCTAAAGTTCTTTCTCCGATGCCAGTTGGACTGTTTCAGTGTGTAAAGGGTAAATGGACTGTGCTTGTATTGTGCTTTTCTAGTCTTCCGACCACTCAAAGTGCTTTAACTACATGTCACCATTCATACGCCGCAGGCACAGCAGGGGCAATCAGGGGTTTAGTGTCTTGCCCAAGGACACATCTACATGGACTAGCGGAGCCGGGGATCAAACCACCGATCCTCTGATAGAAGGGCGTCCCTGCTCTACCACTGAGCCACAGTCGGCCATGTGTAGACTGGATTGGATGAGAAAACTCATACAGACAACTACGTTGACTTTACATTCACAGTACACAACGAACAAATGCATGTTTACAACTGCACAAAATGCTTGTTTATTGGTGTGTGCTGATGCGTGACTGTCTTGAAAATGTGATTTTTTTTTGGCTGCAACGAGTGTCCATAATCACATGTTCATTGCTAGACTGATTTACTGTGTTTTTGTGAGAAGAACTCAGCACAATGGTGGCACCCTCAACAGAAGGTCAGAGGTCACAACTGCAGTTTATTGACGCTATCAGCTTGTTTTTAAGCTTCTGCTGTCTGGTGCTTGCAGGTTACTTTGAATAGATCTCATGTGGAATGGTAACATTGTTCTTAATCATTTGTGTTCATTCAATAAAAAAAAATGCATAATTTCCTGTGCAGCACAACATCAGCCCACAGGAATCTAAAAGCAGGCTACTAAAGAATGTCAACCTGTGAGGTGTTGTCAGTCAACTGCACACAGATACAACCTGACTAGGCTCTGGTGTTTTCTACCAAACAGATGCTTCATGCTTAAGATATCTATATGTCCAGCTCACTCACTGCTGTAATAATAATAATGTGTGTTTTTTCACACTTCTATTTGGTGACCACAAAAATGTCTTTAAACAACACCAGCATTTTTTCACGTGGGCCAAATCAATGGGCTCCAGATAGTCAGGATGGATCTTGGTGTTTTATTGTAGCCAGACTTTTAAAGCTCAATAAACCCACGTTTTTGTTTTGGTAAATTAAATCTACAGTCACTTTATTACTTTGTCAACCAATTCTGGTCCCATTCCATAGTGTTTATTGCTGCAGAAGTTATGTTCCCTTTTCCAGTGATACTAGCTGTGAGCTATGTCACATATTGTTTTAATATGTGAAGGGGACGTGTACAAGATAAAAAAGGATGATAAGTCTGTCTTTAAGTATTCTCTATAACATTAAATATTCACGGTTAATTAAGCAATTCAAATTCAACTTAAAGAGAAGTGATATTTATAAAAAATGTCATCAGATTCCGATTCAAATACTGCTGAACTGTGATTGGTGCATGCATGTATAGTGACATCACTTTGCACCCACTGAGCCCGTCGACTTCAAACCTGTGAGAACAGCGCAGAGAAACTACCGTAAACATGGACATCTCTCGTGTGACATAACCAACACTGCTTCGTCTTTGGCAGAAAATTGTTATCTAATGTAGAACATTGCTTAAAGTAATACACGTTTCAGAGACATCCAAAACTTACCTTGCAAAAGATAAGAAGCATTGCAAAACAAAACCTGTTGGGCAGAAAACAAGTTAATAGGATGCGTTTTCCTCATTCATTGTAAGTCTCCAGTTCATTGTGAACTACTGAGGTTGTACATTTTATACCATGGATTTACAAAATTTATAGTAGTCTTTCTAAGAAAAAACCATCAAGAGGACTTTCAACAATGGTCATGCAACCTTGTTTTTTTGGGGCGGGGGTTAAGTCTTTCTGTGTTCAGGTATCAGTGAGTTTGTAGTTGGCCTGTTTCTGTAGTTTGTGTGAGGGTTTACCGTGTGGGATTAGGAATAATCCGAGACTCAGGCGCAGACTTAGACAAAGGACACAAGTTGAGGTAAATTGCAAGGCTCTTTTTACTGGGCATCAAGCAAACAAAAACAACTCCAATAGGGAGTGAGAAAAAACCAAACTCAAAATAAAAGGCAAAGTCACAAAAGGGGCTTGGTCACCAAAAGCACAGACACAAACCGTGGGGCGGGAGGGTCAACACGAGGGAATGACCACAGGCGAGCGAGGAGTCCACAGGAAGGGAAAAGGAACAAAGGATAATCCGGCAACTGGAACAGGGCAAGCAGGGGAGTCTAAGTAGGTGAGGGATGATGAGCAGATTGCCGGCAGGTGAGTAGAGATGACTGGGGTTTGCAAAGGGAAAAGCCAGGGGCAGGTGATTTGGCACAGGTGGAAAGAATAAGCATGAACGAGAGACACACACACACACACACAATGCAAAACCCAACCGTGACAGCTTGTTTGTTCATTCTTGTTCTTACTTTCATCTCACAAACAGCAGACTCGCTGTTCTCTGGGCAGCAGCTGTATCTGAGCTCTTAATCTTAATTTGAGTGACAATCCCGTTTAAGGCAGCACATTATAAGAATGTAATCATGTACATTACCAACATACAGTACTTGTGGAAACAATTCAACATGTCATTTCATTTCACAAGCACAATCGCTGTCACGTCAGCGCCTGGCAAATATGAATAATTCAGAAGTTTAAACCTTTCAGAGGAACTTGAAGCGTGACTAGAAGCCGGCAAATCACAGAAAAGAAATGCATCATAGGTAATTATCAGTATCACGGAAAATTGGTAGGGGTGTACCAGTGGGCATGAATCCAAGTGGTGTAGATTTAACATGTGGGTGTTATCATGACATAGATCCCATTTCTTTCATTGGAGGCGGATGGATGAAAATGTCAGCGGAAATGAAATAATGAGATAACAGACGGTGGATGAAGGACGAAGAAAGACAGAAGGAGGCAGAGAGACTAGCAGGTAAACTCCACGGTGGATTAGATATTGTGAAAAGAAACAGCTAATTGAGGCGAGAGCCAAAGGTGCACGAGCAGCAGGTGTTTGTTGTGTGTCTGAGAAAGAGTGGGCGAAAGAAACAGAGAAATTGAGAGAGAGTGAAGTGGCACACAAGCCACTTTGGCGGGAACACAAAGTCCATCTCGTCTATATGCTAAAGCCTTTCACTCTATTTGCATGACAATATGTTGTGACCTCTCCAAGCTCTGGCCTGCTAATTGCGACATGTGTTGCACCCAAACTGCATTCCGACTGTCATCTTCCCATGTAGCAGTCCCCTCTTCGTCAAAGCTGATGTGATTCTGCCTCTGCCCATCAATAAGGATAATCATATTTCCCTGAGACAAAAGGCTCATCTTTCATATCATTGCCAGCGGTAAATTAGTCTGAGGCGCGGGCATGGAAAATGGACATGATGGCCCATATTTATGGGTGAATTGGGTTATGTGGCTGGCAAACACAAATGGAAGAAAACCACCGGTATTCTCTCTGGAACATTCCCAGCAAATCATCATGTGTACATTAAACAGTGGCACGCCTGGGAGTATATTGGTTTGGAAACCCAGGGACATTGTGCACAATTGAAAGTGATTACAAAAACTGCTGCATATCGTAGTGTGTCATGACAGAGAGCCAGCAACTCTGTGCTTTCTCACATTGACCGCCCACCTTCATTCATTTCCTTCAACGCAAAATCATGTTGTTTTGTCAAAATTAAAAACACAAAAACTCTTTTCCTGGCGGAGAGCGCTTACATTGAGTTCAACGCTCCCCTGGGAGTGTGCATTTGTAAATATTGAGCCAAGCATAATTGCTCAAGAGAAATCTGGTGGGAGACAAATATTCTTTTGTTGAATCAAGGGAAAAGTGGCGTCTACGGATGGACTTTGCCACCATGTCGGCATTGTTCCTTCAAATGAAGTGATAACGCAGGCTTGTTGCAGCACATTAGACTGCATTGTACTGTGTAAGCACAAGGCTATTACTTGTGAAATAGAACATGGGGTATTGTTCCAAAAACCAGATATTCACTCTAATGAAGTGCTTTGTTCAAAAGGAGACGGCCGTCTATTACACAACAGTCTTCTCGGCTCACACAGAGCCGTTTACACAGCCACATCTGAGAAATCTGTCTCTTTGCTCAACCAAAACAATTTTAAACTTTGCCTATGACTTCATAGCATCCCTTTCCCAACAAAGGTCAGCCCTGAAATGTCTCTCTGCAGGGAGCCACATTGTTTGTTCTCAGTTTCACAGGGCACCATAAGTCAACACAACAAGGTGTCTTGGTGTGTGCAGTATTTGTTCTTCCCTCCGTGCATGTGTGTGACTTCTATGTGACTTCACATTTAGATCTTAAGAAAAAGAAAAGACTCTGCCCTGAAGGCTCCACACTGTATTTCCCCTTTCACCTTCTCCTCCATTGGCCCCTTCCCATGTGGATATCATTTAGGGAATGTCTAAAATACCAGACACATAGGTGCACAGATTTCATGTCAAACTTCAGCTTTAATTTATCCAATCCTTTGATGCTTTAATGTATCCTTTCAGCAGGGGAGTTGGAGGTGGGCTAAATAAGATGTGAAAAATGTGAAAGAACGAGACTGAAAGAGCCGGCTATGCATGGGCAACAGAGGCAGACCGCAGCGGGGAGAGGCCCTGGCTGTGAATACTGATGCGATAATCATTTGTGTTTCGATGGTGTATGAAAGAGCTCGCCAGCGTTGTGGAGGGGACGGAAAAATAGACAGTGGGAGTCCAGCTTCGGGGAAGACGACATCTGGCCTGGTCTCTTACTCTGTCCGCGTCACGTTTTCCGGGTCCTTGTTTGTTTCTGGGGGAATTACTCAAGCCGTTGGGGAGTTATCTGATGGAAATACAGACGTCAAACTCCCATAACATGCAGGAGGAACAGAAAGGCATCGAAGGAGGGCTTTCAACACTTGGGGCATTAGTCAAGAATCATGTGATGCGATGCTCAGAATGCATGCCGTCGTACCACAGATGCATGAGAAAGCAGTTCACAACCCTTGTTCCAGTTTCATAAAATATGTCACAATCTCGCCGGGCTCTTGAAAAATCAATCAAGCCCAGCGAGTTGATGTTTACATTCTGGCTATCAGTCGCCGTTATTCATCATTAACGTCCTGACAGCTCGACAAATCTATTTCTTACGACTTCACGCCTTGATAAAACTGTCGCTGAGCACATTTCTATCAATATCTCCGCTGTCAAAATGGATTTGACTGAGCAGGCGGCAAGTCGCTGTGTAAAAGTCCTCAACACTTAGTGCCCTGCTGAGATTTGATATCTGGCTCCTTCAGGCTGTGTGTGTGTGTGTGTGTGTTTGTATATACATAATGTGTGTGTGTGTGTGTGTTTGCCTCCCGCCCTCTCCACATGGAGTCTGTCCAGGGATCCACAGTAGTCAGTTCTCACAGGATTTCAACCGTCCCGGGGGAATTAAACGATAAACAGTGAAGCTTTTTCTGGAACTGCCCACCCCACCCCCACGTCCTCGTCCTCGTCCTCTGCTCTCCTCCTCCCCTTTCCTCTCCCTGTCCTCTTCGTCTTCATATCTGTAACTCTCTTCTGTAATTCTCACATCTCCTTTCCGCTTCAGGTTACAGCTGACACCCACCCTCCGGTTCCCCAAGCTCTCAGGAGAAGTGACGGGCTTTGAGGCCAATTTGACTGAGTGGCCTTCAGTGGAATTAAAATTGAATTAGTGTTTTTCAGCCAGTGAACAAGGCTGGACTGAGGACTGGTGCTTTTCTTCTCTTCATACATGCTTCCCCCTCAGATAAACACTGTTAGCACCGTTGACATATTTTGCGCTGTTAACTATGAGCAATTTTGAGGGCTGTTGAGAGCCGATATAAATGGTCCCAATCTCATCTCACCGTTTCCTTTCCTTATATTTTCAAATGTTTCCTTTTAGTTTCTGTCCTAGCCTTACTGTTTATTTTCCTCACCTTTTCCTTCATTTCCTTTGCACTTCCTTACTAGCTATTTCCTCATTTTCCCCTTCCATTTCCATCCTCTCTTTTATTTCCTCCGACTTTCCTTTCCTTCCCTGTCATTACATATTATCTTCACCCTCCCTCCTCCTCCTCCTCTTGCATCTGGTAACCTCTCTTCCCCAGCGACCGTTGGGCTAAGTGGGAACTTGTTGCAGAAATATGAAAACAACAAGCCACACACAAGTCAGAGGGACGTGACTGCTGCCTGGAGATAAGAGAAAAACTGTGTGCAACTTTTGGAGTCCTTTGACGCCACACAAACCCTGTAAGCAGGCACGTAATAGCTGCTACGCTGTGGTGGAAAGGAATTATTACCAGACGGGGATTCAATTGCAGGGACCTTGTGCGTAATTTCATACTCCCATTACACCGTTATTTGGCAGGGGGATGATGAACTTATCATTCTGATGTGACGCGGGAGAGACGCAATACAAACAGGCACATTCACAAACAGTACTTAATATTGCAAGGCTTAACCGAGCTAGTTATTCTGTGGTAGAAAAATAACTGCAGCTATGTGGACCGAGGGATGAGCGTTAAAAATGACAGCGCAAGAGAGGGGGGGGGGGGACAAGCTGAAAAAATAATCTTTTTCATGTTGTTTGCAGTAGACGTGACTAGAAAAACTCTATTAGTTGTAAACAAAAAGCAAATAATGGTGGATGGACAAAGCAGTTCTCAGTCGTCTGGAGGTATCTTCTCTCGACGAGGCCCGCGGCGATATTTGATTGGAGAGAGATTACATTGTTTACTCAGAGAAAAGTCTGTCCATCATAAAACAAAGGTAATTGACTGAGTGAGTGAAGCAGCTGAGCCCCATCACTGACAGTAAGCTTGTGTGTGTGTGTGTATACATGGGATTGACAATGTTTGCATGAACAGGACTGTTTTCCCCTCAGTGTCTGACTGAGTGTGTCTGTGTGTGCGCACGCTTGTTTGTTTCAAAACCGTGTGCATGTGTGGTTTTCGTCGGCCCACTCTTCTCTTTTGTCTTTAAGGTTTATTTCTGCACCTAAATCTCTGGAATTATCTGCTTCAACAGATTTGTTTGTATTGTTTTGTTGCACTCATCATTTGTGTTTTTTAACATCTGTATTATCTTTGTTGGAATAGGCTTTATTAAACAGTTTTTTTTATTTTGCAGTGTTCCTTTTGCATATTTATATTAGTGCGGTTATACTTCCTGGACTCTGGTTAGTTTGTTGGGAAAATCACTGAAGTCGTGAACTGAATAATCATGCAATATATGCTGCACTTCCATTTCATGTATAGCAATAAGCAGAAGAAGGATTTGACAGTTCTAATAACTAAAAGGATGTTGACCAAGAACGCAGTGGACTTAACTTAATTGATGAGCGCAGCAGGAGAAGGCGTCAGCAGATTCCATTTGAAAGCATTTATTCTCTCATCTTTTCAGTCAGAGGTGCCGTTGAGTGGTTTCATTTCCACACTTGGAAGACGGTATGCATACAATTTAAATTCTATCACTTTCTCGTAAATAAAGAAATCGCTAAAAACATCATAGGCTACATCAATAGATCCTTCGTACTTTAACGGACCATAATGTCAGAATTAACTAGAGGGATTAGAGGTACAACTCTGCAATTGGAATAAACTACTCACTCATTGCACTCAGAGATGAAAGGACAAAGGAGATCTCCTCAACCGATGCGCAAACTGTGGTCAGCTGCCCAATTGGCACACCTGTGCCGGCTTCTCGAGAGCGCGCACCTGTGCTCCCCAAGCACTCAACAATTCAATTTCCACCCTGTTGTCTGAAAAAAACCTGAGAAGATTTGCTACATTTCTTTGCTGCTTTCAGCAGAATATCTGCTTTAAGTCAAGTAATTAAGATCTACTTAGAGGGGCTTGTACTTGTACTGTAGGCTATATTACAATTTAGAGGGGATCACACACAGATTTGTTTTTGGTCACTTGGTTCAGAAACATCTTGTTAACATAACTTCACCTTTAAAGTTGATACGTCAAACGCGTTAGCAAACAGTTGCTGGTTGAAAATGATGTTATGAGAGTGAAGTTGTGGGCCAGAAAACCAATAAACAATGAGCAAACGTATGCTTTGTAGAGATGAATGGTATAGTTAAGGGAAATTACCTAAATGATCAGAATTCTTCTTTCACCCCTCTTGATTTTGTGTTCAGATAACGGAAGCTTCTTAGCAAAAACTTGTTATTTGCATCTTGTTTGTTATCAAAGAGCAGAAAATGTTGGTGCTGAACAGTAATAGCACCTGAGCCTTATCTCACTGTCAGACATTTAAAGGTGTATGTGTCCTCTAGAAGGACACATAGAAGCTTTTTCTTAATCAGACACCCCTGAGCGGGACAACATCGTTTGTCTGCGTCTTTTGAAACTAAAAGGAAATGCTATTGTTTGGGTTAGAATAAGCGTTAGGGTTGGGGGATCTTCATCGCCATTGTTACAGTAATAATCATGTTGTTAGGAATAGGGAATTGTGTTCATGCTTAAAAAAAAGGTTAAAAAAAGGTTGACTGTCGGTTAGAAACGGGAAACAAACAGCAGTCTGAGTGAATTGTTGATCCAGCCATCGACCCTGAACTCCATACGCAGACTTTAAAAACACCACGCTCTACTTCAAATGTGTCTGTAATATGGTGCGTTGGTTTACCTCCCCAAATACTGAGTAGGTTGAGTATTTATTTGTATTAATGGTAGTGGTCTGTTGGCTATGATTACAGGGTCTTTAGGCCGCAGACACACAGTTGTTTAGTGTGACCCAAACCCCGAGGTCTGTTCTGTATTTAGACATTAGCGTTAAACACTGTCTGGTCTGTGCTGTGAATCCACATTACATTAGCGCCCCCCCCCCCCCCCCCCCCCCCTGCTCTCTTCTGTTTTTCCCACAAAGATGAGTAGACATCTCATTTGCAGAAATAATTTCATCATATGAGGCTTTGGCCTTTGCAATATCCGAATGTCACTTGCATGCATTGTGTTTCAGTCATCCCTCCCAAAGGGAGATTTCTTTCTGGTTAGTGCTTGCTCCTATAGCATTAGTAGCCCCCCCCCCCCCCCACTAATCAATCTCCCCAAAGTGCAGCCAGGCTTTACTCCTACATGGAACAGTTGCAGAGTTGGATGGAGAAGCTATCCTCCTGGAGCTTTATTCAGATTGTTGTCTCTTTAATGGGATGAGATGCTCTGACAATGCAACGGAGAGCAGCAAAGGAAGGCAGTATGACTTTTCCCACATTATAATTCTGGAGCAATAGAAGCGAGGAGTTCTTTACTCTGGATTGCCTGAACACAGCTCTTTGTTCATCCGTAAAACTTTCTGAATATCATGAACACATTTGTAAAGAGGAGTGCACGAGGTTTAATATGCTTTATACAGGATTTCTTTAGAATAAAACAAAATCTTTTGTACATTATTCTCTATAGCTCAGAGCAGACAGCTAAACAATACTCTTGTAGTCAGTGTTTGTTGTCGAAGCCTTTTTCCTGCAGTGATTCTGCTACACATTTTCAGACGGTGTTGGTTTTTTTTGAACAATTAAATGAAGCCTGGAAGAGGAGATTAACACAATCAATTCCCATGCTGATTGTGTAGGTATTGCATTGTAGCCGTTTTCAGTCTTTGTTTTAGCAGGCACATTGGAGAAGAACACCTGTTTTTGCAGAGCAGCAGCCCCCCAGGGGAGCCAATAGTCTGGGAGCAGCCCATAGCCAGCCTCTCACACGGTCGTGGGCAGCTGCAGATACTGGGAGCGTCAGTAATTCACTTCTTCCACATCCCTCAGTGTGTAATCTGAACGGTAGATACTTAAACTACATTCATCATAGTTAGAAATACAGGTTGGTGGCAAAATCATGACTGAAGCATGATGATCATACAGATGATATCACACTAAGATACTTCTAGTGAACTAATATTGTTGAGTGGCGTTTCAGGGATCTAAAGTGTGAACAGAAAAGGTCAGGGTTCAGGCGGTGACAAACCTGTTTAAGGTCACCAGTTTGATTTCCAGAATTGGCAGGAAGCCTCTGGTCATAAAACTACTAGAAGAAGTTGCATAAACGCCTAAGTTCCTCTGAAATTGAGATGTTATCACCTCAGAGCTCTTTAGACACATATTGTGTTGTGGAAACAGCCACAATCATGGCTGGTTCACAACTAGCTTTTTTAAGCACCAAACATCAAATGACGACAATGGAAGTGATCTGAGAACAGTGTTTGTGCGCTGATGGTGATGGGTTTGGTTTGGACACTCCACACTTGCTTTTTATGGCTTGCTGGTGTTCAATCGTTAGACTTTGGTGAAAAGTGACTTATTTACATAAAGGAGCAACCGAAGAGGTGGAGGTTGATGAATAAAGCATCGAGGCACTGGGATGCTTTTACCATTTGGACACCAGTAGAAAAGCTGCAATCAATAAAGATATTCTCACTTTGTCTGATTTTATTTTTATTACTTATATCAGAGTGGAAAGTAAAAATCGCTGTGGTTCAGATTGAGGAATGGTTACAATGGCAATGTATGGAAACCAAAGGGCAAGAAAAAGTATTTTTCCCACAATGTGAAAAATGTCTGCTAAAGATAAATAACCCACAAAAGTTCAAAAGGTCAATCAACAAAAAATCCCCTAAAAACAACATCTCGCAATGATTGCACCATTGCTATGAGAACCTTTTGGCTTTTTCCTTTATTTTCTGGTGACTACTGTGTTAACAAACCGTTCATGACCTCAGGGCCTGTGACATACAGTAACTGGCAAACACAGTCTTTTCCATCATGTTTATTACTGCTGTGTATCACAGTGTAGCTGACAGATTCTCGTGTCCGAAGCAGCATGTCGATACTCCGGCCTTTGTGTGGGAGACACTAAATGTCACAGCAAAGTTTCAGCCGTACATCACAGCTGTTTTACCTGGTTGAGAGAAAATAGCTACGAGAGATGAAAGGTTTTCCCCCCCGATAGGCAGCGACAGCTCGTCACCACCTTGAGAACGAGTAGAGTTAATGCTCCTCAACGTTGTCTGTGCTGTGTCTCACAGCTGAGAGTAAAGTCTTCTCAAAGCCACCGAGGAGAAGAGAGCTAAACCTAATAAAGCCTGAGCAGTGACGACTGCCATTCGTCAGCTGCAGAGTATTTCATTACCACAGGATGCTTTATCTGCCCACGGCATCACTCATATACATTAGAGGCAAACTTGCCAGCGGGCCCATAATCAGTGGAATGGAGATGAATATTCAAAGGGCGGGAGAGGGAAAGCCTGATATTGACACATCAAGTCTCTTCTGGAAGCGACTGTTGCTATAAAAATAAATCGATAATGCTTCGCAGGGTTTTATTGTGTTTGAATAATGGCCTCCGATAGTGCTATATGATTTGGAACAAACAAAAGTGCACATCTGATCGGAGTTGTATGAAATCTGGGCTTTCATTCAATAAAAAAGTTGAATACAAGCTTCTCTAATCAGTTAAAAAGTTCCCGTTTTGGCCGTTTTGGACTTTAATCATCCATCAACGGTTTTGTGACGAGCGATTTCCTGTTTAGCGTTACAAGGTTTTATTCACTCTCTTGTCTTCATTTTCAATGCTTGCTGGGATATGCTGGCACCTCAGGTTTCACCTGATGAGTCGTGTTGTGATCTCCTCGCCTCCTATTGCTGGCAGACTGAGTCCTGGGAATTTCTGGGAGGCAGCCTCTTCCTTTGCCCATTGATTTTCTGCAGCAGCTTGTGGGCTAATTGCCCTTATCAAAATCATGACCTGTTTAATGATGGCCGCCTTTAATCGCCAGCAGCTACTGACATTTAGTACAATTAATTAAAGACAACAGAGGGTTGGTACCTGCTCCGCTTGGCTGAGATGGCAGCTGTTGTTATGTAACACGGCCACACGAGGCCTCAGAAAGGAGGCGAGATGGAAGTTAATATCTCGCTATCAAGGAGTCTGTGCTGAAGTATTGGAGATGCTAAAATATACCAAATATATCGGTTTGAGAGGAGAGTTTTGTTGGAAGCCATGGGAAAAATGTTTTGTTGTAATTGTCTTGCAACATTGTACTCCAGCTTATATCCAATTAAACTGGAGTAATCCAACAACTATGGTTTCTAGCAACCAGCAAGCTTACCAGGATTTGGATTACAATTACTGTGGAAGGAATGAATTGAACAGGTTTTGTCATCTGCTCTAATGTAAGTCGCAAACATGAGCATGTTTGGCTGATAAGCTAAAAAGGAGCTAATGATTAGCTGACTATATAACTATGTGGGTGGAGCGAGTCGTCCTTTTACCACAAGGTTGGTGGTTCGATCCCCTAAGAGATTTTCTCCCATTGATTTGCATTGGGGGGAAAAAGACGTCTGTAACTCAGCGGATAGTTTTGTTTGAGGTAAATCAACAATGGCCCTTATTTCAACTATTACATTTTAAAAATGGTAAAATGCACTCATAGCCGATTCCGAGTTATTTCCAGAGGCATAATGAAATTCCGTTTGTGAGCGAGCCGAGGCCGAGCGGCTGCGAGACTCACCATGTCAAAGTTCACAACATTTACACAGTGAAATATGGGAATCAGTGTCAGTGTTTGTGCTGCATGAGTGGAAAGCCGTATGTGCTACTGCAGCAGCAGCAGAGTGGAGGTTCAGCCAGAGCTTCCAGCTGCAACCAGACTAGTTGCTGTAACAATCACCTGCAGAGAGAGCACAGACAAACGAGTCGCACAGCAGACTTAAAACCACAGGGGTCAACATTTAACATTTTAACATTTACAAAATCCGCCAGCAACAGTTGACATTTCAGCTGACAAAATTGATGGATGCAAACTGGAAATGAAAGGGATCTGCTGCTGTTTACTTCTGTGTGAACCACTGATACAAAAAAGAAGAAGCAGCGTGACAGCCCCAGTGGCTTACTCAGGGTGAATTCCCACATCGGCAACATGACAAGTGACTGATGACAAAGAGTGTTTTGATCAATTCATTTGAAAATATTCCTCTGACACAAAACTGTGCGAGGGAAAAAAAACAGTTGGAAGAGCGGAGGAAGAAAAACTCATTTTTTGATCAACGTTAGAGCGATTCCTATTTGTTACGTGAACAGATATGGTGCACTACGGAAATTAATATGACTATCTTAGCACTACCACTGACACTGATGCATTGCTCAAATATGCTCAGAAAATTAGGAGAAAACTTTGACATTATCAAAAACGGCAGCTGAAAACCCTGCAAAAACCATATTTTAATTGTAGACTGTTGCAAATGTTGAACGGGTGTAATTAGTGATTAATGCTTCGCTGCTTTTGTGTTTGTTTCACCGTGTTCTGGCTGTGTTTGCTCCTGCTGCTCTCCATCTGTCATAAACAAACATGTTTTCCCCTCAGGTGTAAGTGGCCGTTCAGGTTATTTGTATTTGTGGTAGCGGCCTTCTATTGCTCCTTTTATTCGGTTCTGCTAGGATTCGTGCTGCTGATCTCTTTTTGAAGGTTTTTGCCAGTTGCTAGCGTCATTGCTTCATCTGCTGCTCATTATGAGCGCTTTTTGCACCGCTGTCCCCTTTCTCCCTCTGCTGAGTGTTATATTGGTCCTTTATTTGAATCCCAACATGCTGTCTGACTGTGAAGAGGCTCTTTACCTCCCCAGGTCATCTTTATCAAGTAACAGTTTTCTTTTTAATCATCTTGCCTGTATGCTCGAATGTTTCCAAATGTCTGACAATGAAAACAAATCCTGAATTCACATCTGCCACTCTTCTCTAGACAGGTGTTATAACCCACACAAACATGCTGTCAGAGCTTCTATTCTGCAGCGCCAAGCTACATATTCAATAGCGATGCTGTTTTAGTTTGATTGCCGACTGAAAGATGTAATCATATGCCATGCCGCACCTTGTATTTGTCTGAGCTGTTGTTGTCTTGCACTGCTAACCAAGGCAGAAGCAGCCCGCCCCACACCTATTCCACAAGGGAGGGAGACAATCCTGGATTGAATGTTCCTGTAAAATCACAGGTTGCCAAATGATTTCTCGTCATGGCTGAAAAGAAGGCGAGACAAGTGCACAGTGCATTTTACAAAAAAGAAAAAACAATCTCTGCGGCACACAAAAGGAGATATATATATATATATATATATATATCTGTATAGTTGCAGGGCACAATTCTTCAAAGTCAGAAAAAAACAAAACTACAAAACGGCATACTGTGTGGAAGTGGTGAAAGAGTTGAACTGTTCTAAACCCCAGGACAGCGTATAAACAAAAGACAAGAATTAAACCGCAAAACCCTGCCAGCGGCGTCTAGAGGCTACAATGTCAAGGTCATTACAAGTCATGACTTCAAAGAACTCAATCAATAGTTTAGTATTCACAATGCAAAAGAAGTCTAGTGACAAACACACTTATCATAAAAACGTTTGGGCAGTTTAGGCCTACACACATAGCTTTCATCAAGACTTAAACACGGCTAAATTAGGACCAAGTCAGACCGACCAAACACAGACACATTTGCTACAAGTCTATTTTTGGGCTAAATAACCGCCAAGACTAGCTAACACGATTTAGCCCTAAAACATTGCTGGCCAGTGAATTATCACCCGGCAGATATGTAATTATCACCCGACTCTGCACTTCCCTCAACTCTAATCTTTGAACTGATCGCTTTTACTTTACCGTTTATGTCGCTCTCTTCGGTGTTGCTTCAGCAGCTGTTTTCAGTGAAAAAGATCTGATAAACTCACAACACTACACCACCTGCTCACCATCACAGTTAGTAATATGTTGTATAATATACAGATATTTCCTCCAGGAGTTGGTAGAGTGGACATTGGACTCCCTGTACATTAATCAGTTGGCAGGACAACTTAATGCTAATGTTGCTTTGTGTCTGCTGCATGGTAAATAAACAACTTTTCTAACACGGTTGCCATAAAAACTGTGCGATGGGATTATAATGTCAATGTTATGTTTACAGCTTGTCGTCCCCAAGTGCCAAACAATATCAGTTAATGTTGCTTTAATATCTTAGCCTGAGGCGTACGACTGAGCCAAGCTCCTGCTGTGTTTGATGGCAGAAATCTGCTCATTCGGTGCACTAAGTGGTGCAAGACCAAACGTCAAGTCACCAAAAGCATTAAGAAATCAATTTATAAGAGATAGCTTGTCATATCATCAAGGGGAAGATTGACTTGACAATAACGCCAAAATAAGGAATCCTTACCTGCAGACCACGAACACACACAACCAGCATTGCCATCTTATGCCCCGACAGTAGCTCCACAAAAACAGACGAGAAGTCATCCAAGGCTATCCATCTTAACTGTCCGTCTGATGTTTTGCTGCAGCGTCTTCCATGTTCTTGCAACCCACCTCTCAACTTACCTGACTCAAGTGCTCTTAAAGCCTGATGGGAAAAACAAAACATTTTCCAAAAGAGGAGAGTTTATGCACTGAGCTACAAAAACATGTATTGAAGAAACGGACTTGAACTGGAAAATGAAAGCCATATCAGTCAAACAGCAATACTTTTATAAATCATAATACATGTAGTGTATTTATGAAAAATGATTAACTTTGTGATTCTGTTTAGGCCAGCAGAGAAGGCCTTGAAGGCCCTGACGGCCCATCACTGCAGTATATATATAAATATCCAAATCCCATCCAGCATCTCCTTTTAAAGAATTAAAATGACCGCGCTGATTAAAAAAACCTTATTCAATTTATTAAATCCTGGAATCGAAAAATCATGACACCTCTAGCATTTACACTCCACTTAAAACATGATCAGCATGAACTTAACGAAACTGAACAAAATATCGTCTGTCAACGGAGGCAGAGAACGAAAAGGAAGGACACGTCTCTGCTGGCAGAACAATAATGAATTCAGGTCAGGGAAAAAGTCTGATTATATTTTTGAAGGAGGAGAAATAAAAAAAAAAAGAAAGACCTTGACAAACTTCCCGCAAAAACAGAAGCAGCCTTACAGCTTCTGTATCAGGCGGGTAGAGAACCCCTCTGTGACCAGCAAGCGAGCCACATGTCTGAGAAAAGCTCTTTTTCCCCCAAAACGCCTTGAATCGATCTTGGAGGGGCAGAGAAGTGGAGTGGTTACGTTGCAAGGCTGCTGAATCGTGGTGTTTACATATCACGTGAAAATCAGTTTAATGACGCTTCAAGTACAGCGTGTGTGTCCAGAAATCCAGAGCATGGACCAATCAGTGTCCTGTGAGGTGTTCAATAAGTGTGTGGGAGACGACACAGAGCGGCTCCTGAACAAGGTAGTGTAGATGCTGCAATAGCATCAGTTGTATCAGAACTGGAGAGTTCATTGAAAGAAGAGCAAGGAACGACACTGAAGGCTTTTATCGCTGAAAAAGACGTTTTCGCTCTTCGCCCGACTGGCTTTGGTCAGTATTTTTTGAATGTGCCTGGTAGCGGGTCAGGTTAGTGGAGTGGAGGGATCACAGAGACAGTGGAAGCAGGTTGGGTGAGGGGAAATAACTGGTTCATCGTGGTGTTATAAACCCAGAGAGAAAGCGAGCATGAATTGCCCTCACGTAAAGCCAGGTGCTGTGTTCGCACTCCGTCGCCTAATGGGCCGGTCACTGTATAAATACAGTGTTATAGTGTGGGCTGCAGGTATAGGAGATGAAGAACGTGTCTGGACTAACTATTGTGCAGTTAAGAATCTTTAGGTGTTTGAAAGTCACACACTGGAAGGAAGAGAGCGTTTGAGGAAGCAGGAGTTTCTGGGATTGCTGTCAATTATTTCTTATGGCAGGGTTTACATTTCTGAAGCAAAGTAAGAAGGTCCATCATGTGGGCAGGTTTGACAGAACAATATGTTTTACATTAAAGGAAACCAGCTGCAGTGCAAGGTAAGTACAACTACTCAGATGTATTAAAACTATTAACGTTAAGGGGACATACTGAAAAACAGAGGATGAGACAATTCTGTAGGTTAAGAGGAATTTGTTGCTCTGCTACCACATTATCTAACAAATATAGAAATGTCAGAAATAAGAGTAAACATAATGACGGATTAACAATCCGCAGATCGTTATTCGAATACAAAATGGAATGAGGAATCCCAGGAAGAAAGTGATATTATCCTGGGAATCACAGGAAACCCTTCAACTCTAATGGCCATACACTGGTGTACATTGCACAGCATCATTGTTTGCTTGCAGAATTGTACAGCATCAGTAGCCATACAGGTGTTACACAACATGTATTTTTCAATGAATTCCTATTAAAGAAATGTACCATGAACCTCTTCACACATTATGCCATGAGACACAGGAAGCTATCAGAATAAATATGGAGACTAACATCTCAGTTTCCAGAAGAGAGCTGTGTGTGTACGTGTTCATTGAGAAGGCGTCGAGTAATTCGGTGTTTTGTTTGCGGTGATGTGCCACTCACCAACTGAAGCGCGGCAAAGTGGAAGACTTCTCATCTTCTCTCTACCCTCCTGAGGATGAGAGGTGGGCTGCTTGGCTTTCTGCCAGAAAACCTGTTCAGAAATCACACAACATGGATTTAAACATAAATATATTATACCATATCGATGAATGTGCGTTTAGATGTAAAGCCTTATGTAGAGTTGGAGTAATAAGATGTGAATATTATATATATATATATATATATATATATATATTTCCTTGTTGAAAATGTGTTGGGTGCTTTTGTTTCCCTCTGTCATTTCCTCACTTATCAGTGCTGCTGGTTACACTTCAAAACTCTTTCTTTTCAGCTCAGGAATCTTTTATTCACCCGAGGTCAACCTGAGAGAGACTGCTGACTGAATTACAACGTGTAAAACAACTGGTAAAGCATTGAAACGTTCATTCTCACATCCACTGGATTAACCCTGCATTAGGCGTCCATGCTCTCACTAACACTGAGCAGTAATGTGTTGTGAGGTTGTACTGCGGGACACGATGTGACTCCTGCATCGCTATCAATCGTCAGCAGCTGACTCTTTGGCTCCCTGGTCAATATTCAAATTACGGACTTTCAGATTTCACTTGACTTAGGAATATTTTACTGTTTTCAATGATTCTCGAAAGAGTATTTGCAAATCAGAACAAAAACAACTAAATTCCCTCTCTCTGATAACAAATGGTGTACGTGTACATACGTAACGACGCAGGCTGAACATGGGGACTGATGATCATGGCGGATGAATTATGATCGGATTTGTCTCTACATCTCTTTGTCATCGGCATAGACTTAGCAAGTTTGAGACCTTCCTAAACCCTCCTAAATGATATGATGATCATCATGCATATTGCATATGTATTCTTATGTGACATGAAAGCTGCATGAATCAATATTTGACATGTAATGCCAAAGGGGTCACTTGTAGCGATAAATCCACAGAGATTTCCCACCCGACCGCAGTTCTGCTCAACCGTGTCTTATTGCATTGCTCATCAAGTCTATTTTTTTTGCAAAATAAATCTCTAAAAATCCACTTAACACTACCTGTTCAGTGCCAAATGGCAGACAGACACAGTGAGCGACTAGCTGGTGAACATAGTGGAGTATTCAGCAGCTTAATAAGAGATACTTCCCTCAGGAGTTGGTCGGGACTAAAACTGAGCTAAAAGAGAATGAATATGGTTGGACACAAACAGAACTCCAAACAAATGAGGACATTGCTCTGTATCAACTGGACGTGTAAATTGGCAACTGTTTGCAAACATATTTGCCACATTAGTTGATATTACTGTATGTCAATGTTGTATGCAGTGCTGACAGTGTTTACCTGGGGGGAAACCGGAGGGTGGGTGCTACACTTCCGTGACGAAGCTGTGGGTCGGGAGGACGGTGACCGCCACACGGCAGTGAGAAACGTGCCAGTGGGACACAACAGAAAGACAACCAGAGCAAATAGTTGCTTGCTGCTATATCAATGTCGACAGAAGGGGCTGTTTGTTTTGTTCCCGCTTACATCTTTATGAAGAAACAACTGGTGATGTCACTGGGATGTCAGAAAGTTTGCAGGTGCAGTCAAATAATCACCGGTTGCCTTAACTGCTATCATGTTGTAAGCAACTTCTGGTGTCAACTGCATCTATGTGGAGATCTGCAAAAAGATAAGACTGAACAAATGTTGTGAGCTACTATTTATTTGGCCACACCAATTAAAATTGAAAAAATGAAAAACAGAACAAAAAATAAAGTAGCCTTCAAATTCAAGATGACTTAAGAGCTTGTCCTCGACTGCTGTGATGAATGCAAGGTTTTCTACAAGCATCTCTTTTAAGACACTTTCAAATAACACCAAGATCTTTTGACAGGCGCTAAACAAGTTCTTGTCACATCTCCGAATTTAATTGGCCTTTGGTCGTTGATGTCAATAGCTTGATGGTAAGTCTGAAAATAGAGGCAACAGAAATGAAGGGACTTCATCAGGTGGGTCACCGCAGAAATTCACAGGAAGTATCTTGTGCTTAAAAAAGACATGGATGTACTGTAAAACTGCTGTTTTCCTGTGGCTACGAAAAATCCCCTGCGTCCCGAAAAAGCAATTTTCCAATAGACCACCATTGTAAAAGAGGCATCTGTGAAACTGTTGGCAGGACACCTCCAGCTATAAACATGGTCACTGATAAAAGCACTACTCACGTGTCTTGGGATAATACAAAGAAGGCCAATTATTTTGTTTCTGGATGCTTTAGAAACAGGAGTTCTTAAAATTCTTCATTTGAGTAAATATTTTGCAGCCAAATCAATGTTAACAGGATATTCAACCTTTGTTTATTTATAATGCATTTAGTACTTGATTGTCTCTTTGCAGGGCGTGTCCAAAAGCAATAAAGTATAGCCCATGAATACGAGTTCACAGATAATTGCAATCCCTCCTCTGCATTGTGGGGGTTGGTTAATGGCTTTTTGCCGGTTACACCTACAGTCTATATGTGTCACACTCTTTTTGATTCTTCACAGTTCATTTTGTTGGTTCCACCTCTGGCGTTTGAGAATAATGCAGCAAACGGCGCAGAGAATATAAACGCCTCCGTGCATGCTCGAAGCACATGCGTTATTAGGCTCGTGCTATGGTGTGCAGCGCGAGTATTCAGTCTACAGACATGCTTGCAGGTGTATGGTACCTATCCTAAATGTTGACACCAGCATGCTAACATGCTCACAATGGCTATGCTAATATGCAATAGTCAAGCTAGTATATTGTTTACCATGTAGGCCTACACATCTGAAGCTTGTGTGTTAACACGCTGACATTTGCTAGTTAGCTTTTAAACACAGAATACCAATGAGGTCAATTTTCACCTGAAAATTCAGATGTGGTATATGATCACAACTCATCGTGAGGAGTACATTAATGTTCTGTGTGACACATTTTATGCCAATCCATCCATTAGGACAGTCAGGGGATTGCCAAAGTTAGAGAGATAAAACCTCGGAGAACATCTGTCCACATCGTGCCAAAAAGTGGAGTAACAACCAAAAGAGGGACATTGGCAACCAGCCACACCGTTAAAAAGCATTCATCCACTTTTGCTATTTTTTTTATCACTTTCTTACACAACTTAGCCAGACTTGACCCCCCTTTGCTGCTCTTAGCTGTCATTCACATATAGTGTATGTCTGAATGTGCTGATATCCTCTTCAGGCTTAATGTTCTTGCTCACATGTGCTCCAACATCTAATCATCATGCAAGTTCAAAATGGCAGCTCAGGAAACCTCTATATAGCGTGACTGATGTGCATTCACAGTTAGTCCTTTAAAGAGGTGAAGGGTTAATGGCTCTAAATATGGCTTATTGGTAGGATTTCATGATTCTCATACTTACACGTACCAGATGTGAGTTCATGCCAAACTCAACTCTAACATTGTTAACCTTTGACAGCCGAGACTGAGCTCTGCTGTAAGAGGAAAACTCACAGCCCTGAGCTGATTCATCTCGTACACTATGAAACTCTGCCAGGCACTGCAGACAAAGCCATTCCACAAATTGTCTCCTCTATCGGCTGCGCTGCTTTCTATTTAGATGCAGCTCATGCGAGAGAGCAGTCCCTCTCCCTCTCTGCCTCTTTCACAGAAGGAAAATTGAATTATCAGGAATGAAGAATGGCGTTAACACTCCGATGAATCAGAGTTAGTCTGTACGCACAAAGAGACTTTTACTGCATGACTTGGACCCCTCGCTACAGTTATGAGAGTTGGTTTCCATGACAATAATGCACTTTTGAGGGATAAATAAGAATGAGCTAGAGTATGTACTTTCAGTCTATACAGGGAAAAAATCCCCCAAAAAACCCATTAACCTTAGGGAGAGCAACATGACTTCAAATGATTGCTAATTTTGCTCAGTGTCTGCTGGATGTGCTGAACCCAAGGACCCCCCCCCCCCCAAAAAAAATAACTAATACAAACCAATTTAACTTTACCCCGTCCATGACATTTTCTTCAACAACAAGAGAAACTTTTTTCTTGGTAGCGATTCTCAGCAGTGGTGCACTTTGCCACTAGCCATGGCTGGGTAACGAAATCTCTTGGGAGAGAAAAGTCTGCTCGAGGACAAATGAGATACAGAGAAAATGTGTTACAGTTTTTCAGGAAAACGATCAACCAGGATGAGGACGTGGAGAGCAAGACGGTGGAAAAATAATTGAAGAGAAAGAGTGTGAAGGAAGAGAAAGAAACAAAGAGAGAGAGAGAGAGCAGCAGAGAGGAAAAGCCTCTTTCCTGTGCCATCGGGTGTCATTTCTGTTTCTGCTACTCTGACTTAAGTGTCAAAAGATTGAGAGGACAGCAGGCAAGATGAATAGCTTGAACCTGTGTGTGTGTGCGTGTGCGTGTGCGCGTGTGTGTGTGTGTGTGTGTGTGTGTGTGTGTGTGTGAATGGAAGATAGGAGAAGAAAGCAGAATGTGGGGAAGAGAGAGAGAGGTATTTCGGCAGAGTGGACTGCTTGTAAGTGGGTACAAAAACACACGGAGAGACTGTGCGGGAAGAAAAATGGAAGCAAAGCCTGCGGGATAATAGTCACCACATTAGGCGGCCATCATCCACCTCGGCTGACTACACAAGTCTCGACACGGGAGCCGTCATTAAACCCTCCCTACAGGTGTCTGGGTGAGTGATTTTAACCAGAGTAAACAGAACAAGATTAATGGTGCCAAATAGCACACAAGGGCCACAGAGCTGTGACCGTGTCAATGAAAAGGTTATTAATGTTTGGAAAGGAGCGGACAATGTCTCTGTTGCTCTGCTGCTCAGTGTTTTCCTGTCGTACTGTGCTCTGGTTAAAAATGTGTTTGTTTGTGTAACCATGTGATTTGTTAGGAGTACAGCCAAGAGGCCGAAGGAACATTGTAAATGCAGGTGAATGATTTACAAAACATTACACCCAGACGTCTCATTTAAACCCGTACTACTACGTGACCTTTGTCTCATTATATAAAAGGAGGAGACCCAAAAAAGGAAGAAAAATAAATTCTCGTTACAGTTAAAATTAATCAGAACACTGTCATTGTTCCAATCCACAATCCTCCAGACTTGACAGCAGTGGTCCAGCTCAGGCAGATGTGTCCAAATCAATAGCAAATGTAGGATGTCAGTGCCCAGCTCATTACATGGGGCAGTGTTATTTACTAGCTTCGGGCTGCCTCCCCCAGCATCCCTCCCTCCCTCCCTCCCTCCTTCTCGCCATCTCTCCCTCCTCCTGTTCCAGGATAGTATTTAATACAAGTACTCCACCACAAAGTAAGATAAGATAAGATAAGATAATCCTTTATTAGTCCCTCAGTGGGGAAATTACAGGATTACAGCAGCATTGCTCACAAGTAACAGAATGAAGATAAAAAATCAAGTAGTATAAATACAGTAAACAGTAAACAGTAATACAAATATGACAGTAAAGAAGAATACAAAATATATACCAGTATATACAGGCGGGGTAAAAAAATGTAAAATGTAAGATAATACTTAAACGTATTGGATATTGCACGAAATATTGCACGGGATGACAGTAAAGAAGAATACAAAATATACCAGTATATACAGACTGAGTACAACCTGTTCTTACTCAGTGAGAATCTGGAGCCAACTAGCCAGCACTCCCGAATTAGACATGTTACTGTCAAGATGTCCTAATCGCACGGCCAATTCTTTCCCGACCCGTTACGAGAGCAAATCCGCACCGCCCAACTCGCAAAAATATTAACCCGAACCCAACCTGGAAACCTCCAACATCATGCTCCATAGAAGCACAATTGTCAAGACTGAGACAAAGACGGAGGCTCTCGCTGTGTGTGTCTATTTGAGCGAGAGAGAGATTGGCAGAGAGAGGAGACGAGAGGGTGGAAGGTAGACTGTTGCACACGAGAGGGTGGAAGGTAGACTGTTGCACACGAGAGGGTGGAAGGTAGACTGTTGCACACGAGAGGGTGGAAGGTAGACTGTTGCACACGAGAGGGTGGAAGGTAGACTGTTGCACGCAATGTTTCTGTAAGTTATTGACAACGTCCTCGGAAAGCTGCAGTCACTTTTTTTTCTTCTGTTAAGCTTACCCGAACGTTGTGGGTCGACTCGCACATCACTGTCTCTCAAGTGTTGTTTGCATGAGTATTGAACATGCAGTTGCATCACACTTGTGTTCATTGTGCATTCCTGATCACCTCCAGATTGCCAATCAGACTGCAATCCATCCTGGGCTTTGGGTGCATTTACACCTGTACTTTCATGTGATCAAGAACTATTTGACTGCAATCGGATCACACAAAACACTTTTATTGGAAGGCGTAAAAGGGTTACAATATATCAGTGTTCCCGGAACAATAAGACTAGGAATGTGAAATATCTGTATTGTTTTATTCTTCGTATCACCCGGCAGTGTAGTCGAGATGGGAATAAAATAAATTGGGTTTTAGGAAAAGAACACATGGCCGTGAAATCAGCAGTGGCACAAGCAAATGTGATCCAGGATAGCAGAGCAACCAAAATACCATTTGAAATTCAGTCAGCACGCAATAAAGTCAGACCTCAGACAGCAGCAGTCGAGAACCTCTAAAGCTATATTATGAGAACATCTGTTTTGTTGTTGAGCATACCGAAACAAATTCCTCATCAACTGTGGTTGATATTTTCGGTAACTCTAAATTAAGCAGTGGTGGAATGTAACAAAGTGCATTTACTCAAGTGCTGCAATTAAGAAGTTTTGAGTTACTTGTAATGGATTTTATAAGTTTGAATTGCTACTCTCACTAAAATGCTAAAATACAAAGCAATTCTGTTTTCACTCTGCTAAATGTCAAGAAACATGAAAGAAAGATTATCACCCCATGATTAAAATGAATATGATTTATATTCACTTAAAAAAAAACAAGTTATCGAATGATGTGAAATGATTATGTATTATGAAGCATCAATATTTTGCGAGTAAGGGACTTGTGGCTTTATCATTATCTATGACAGAGATATGATCAAGAATAAAATGAATCTTTCATGGTCAATGTACTGTTCTCTCTGTGTGTTTTACTTCCTAAGTGTTAACACAGATAAACAGCCAGCTAAACTCCTTTTCAAGAGCCAGGAATGCGAGCGTGCTTGCTCCTTTATTGATTTCGTACATCTTAAATCAGGTTGACAACGTTGAATCAGAGTGAAAAGCCATTGCTTTCTGAGGAATTCAGATGAAGGATTACTGTGGATTAAACATGGGGCACCACACAGCTGCGACCATGCTCCCTGCAGTTTACAGCTCTCAACTTCCTCCTTCATTACGGGTGTCAAAATAAAAGCGCCACACCCATTTATGCATGAAACAATGAAAAGACATTTCAACAGTTCACTTATTCAGGACAGAACAGTCAACAAACCAGAGAGTTTGTTTTAGCTCAGCAGCTCTGTTGCCCGAGCGGCTCGGCCCGCTGTGTGCTGAACATCCTAATGTTGTCTGAGGAGGAGGCTGTGATCCGGCCTCCTCTGTGTTTACCTGCAGCTGTTTAACCAGGGAACGCCGGCGGCGTAGCGAACAGGGGGGGCTGGATTATTCTGCCTCTGCCAAATGAGGCAGAACGGGGCTAATTCTATTTGAGCTCGACTACTTGAGTCAACCTTGCGGCCCAATTAGCTCGGTGAGACGAGAGACGGGTAAAGGAGAGACAAGGCGATGGTGGCAGAAAGACATATCGATATCATATCATCTTATATATCATATTTAAAATTGATTTTGACATTTGCATATTCTGTGCATCATTATGAAGTGAGGAAATGTAAAAACTGAAAACATTATGTATAACATGATGCTACAAAATGAACCTCTAGCAGAAGTTAAGACAGGAAGACCTTTGCATGCTTGGGCCGGAAGTTTACTTCTCATTCATCCTGCCATTCACTACTCACACACATGCTCACTCATAATTCACTTGCTTTCATTGTTTGTGGCTGTCAATCACGATATAAATTGTTATTTTCTATCCAGCGGCACAGTGACACACCTACGCCGTCAGCCTATCACCTTGACTTGTCTCTTTTTAAATATGATTGTCTCTCTGCCTTAGGTACGTTCATGCAGCTGTTACACGCTTAATAATCGTTCATCCCCCTCATTTCCTGTCCTCATTCTCCATATTTTGTTGAGTTATTTACCAACATCATGCCAAATATTTTTGATGTCACAGTGTCCTTGAATGCATCAACAGGAAGAGTTTTAAACACAGTCAGCCGTTGCAGCTGCAGTACCTCAAGATAAAGAGTCTACACTGATCACTGTTTTATTGGCTTTCATGCAGTAGTTTTAAAAACTGCAATCGGCTTACCACATCACGAGGAAAGCTTTGACAAAAAATAAAAAATAATGAATAAATGAAAGTGATCTAAGGAAAGTTATTAAGTCAGTTATTAAGTCATTAAGCTGATATTTGCATACTGGAATAACAACTGAGATGAAAACTGCTGCCTGGAAGAAAATCAAGCCATATGATTACACTCTACTCTTGAAAAATAGTCAGATAATGTTAAGTGTGCAATTTGATAAAGAGGCAAAACAAAAGCAACGGTTAAAAAGAACAAGGTGGGAACTTTTGCAGAGAGCGAGTAGAGCAATTATGAAACCAGAGAGTAATGAGGGGGAGCATTTGCATTACAATGCAGTCTGACGCAGAGAAAATAAAACGTTTTTACAGACATTGTTTTGAAGAGGGACAATCTAATCTCAACGAGGTTTGTTACATGAGGCATTATTCTCATTATTAACAAAAGGCTCAATGTAATTGTAGATAGAAACACAATTAGCAATCAGAAAAGGTCTGAGGGTCAAAGCCACAGGGGCCACATAGCAGATCAAGACATGTGACAAACATATGTCACACAAATATTGTTGTACAATGTAGATGTGCCATTTTGCTGTTCACTGTGCATCAGATCCATCTCCCAGTTTGATACAAGGAAAACAAACCTATGAGTATCAGGCAGAAATTGTATTTACTGCTATTCTCCCACAACACTGGCAGCCTCCGTTGTTCGACCTCAGCATTTATTTTGTTTGGGAATTGAGCAGGGCGAGGAAAATAGTTTTTTCTGTAAAAGTAAGTGGTTTACCACATGAATGATAATCAAGTTGCCGTCAGTTGCTTGGTTACCGTCATTTGAAATCAAAGGTTGTGGAAGAACAGGAGAGGAGAGAGATGTTTGATCCTCTGGGGGTTCGTCTGTTCCAGTGCTTTAGATAATGACAGTGACGCTTAGACTGCAATTTATTTATTTATTTATGCTCAACAAATAACCTCTTACCCCCTGTAAGGTATTTATCTGGCTGATTGTTGTGCGTTTAAAAAAACACCGCTCCCATTTCCAGGAAGGAATAGCTGAGAGCAACACACACACACACACACACACACACACACACACACACACACACACGCACATCGATGGCAGATTTTGCTCCCTTTCGAAAAATGAAACACGCCCAAGCGAAGTTTCAACCAGACGAGAGGTTCAAATAGATTTCATTCAGCTTCATGTGGCAGCCTGAAGGCTCGCAGAACTCCCAGTGAACGTCATCATTTCACTATTGCATTAAATATGACTTCAGAACTGTTGAATTTCCTTTTCTTTATGTTTGCAGTCTGAGTAGTAATTACTTCATATCATATTGAACATTTCCAAAAGGAATGCACATAAGACAGTAAAAAAGAAGACAGTAGATTTATTTAAAGCATTTTCAAAATAAAAGAGAGTTCAGAATAATCTGACTGCTCTGATGTGCAGTAGTATAGAAAATTGAAGATGCCATATATTGAGAATCGATGAAAGGTGAATCATAATTGAATCAAATGGTGAGGTGAAAAGTCACACCATTGAAATGTTTGCTGAAAAGATGCCGTTTCTGTGCTTTGTCTTGTTTTCTCAACATGATGAAAATAATATATCAGCTTCAAGAGTTTTTCACTTTCCCCCATGACCAACCTTGAAGGAAAGAGGCGCTGTTGTTGTCACCACCATCATCAGCACCAACATCACTTGTGCTGAACTTTCGCAGCACTTATGGAAGCAGAATCACCTGAGAGAGAGAGAGAGAGAAACAAACAGATGGTACATTTGAGAATTTACTCTTTTTTTCTGTCCTTTCTTTTTTTTTCTGCCCCACTTGAATAAATGCATTTCATTTTCATTGTGGAAATGAATTAGGAAATCTGTGCCACATTGCTTTGAGCCAGAATCATCCACAGATGTGACACAGATCAATTAGGCATTGGAAGGAATCTTGTGTGGCATACCCTGTAACCAAATTTAACATTGTCCTTTATTCATTTCATCTAAGTTTTAGGTCACTCTCGGGGACCCTTGGCCTTAAACATTTGCATAATTAGAAAGATGACCACCGGTTGAAAAGGAAGAAAATCAAGGTTCAACCTCAGCTGACACTTCACTTGTAGACAGCCAAAAAAAAAACCACAGTATTGCAGTTGAGTTGCCTAATAATAATAATAATAATTTGCAACACTAATTTGGTTGTTTTTTACTCGTCCATTACACTGATAAAATGCTGCAAAAAAGCAGTTTTGATGGTGTTTACGTCTTTGGCAGGTGGCCAACCTATGGTAAACAAATCTACTTTGAAACTTCTTTGGCAGTGAGGAAATATAATTGGCTGCTGAGCTTGTATTAGTCACTGTGAGTGATTGAATAGTTATTGCCATGATCTGTGGTTATATCTCCCGACAGTGAAAGCTCTGGATCTTTTTTTCTGTTATCGTCTTTTCTACAAAACAAAGCAAAACATGAATTAGGATGTGCCATCTGTGATCCTGTGTGTTGATCCAGAAGAATAGCGTCCCACCAAGCACAGACCAGGTCCTCGCACATTGTGGCTGAGAGTCTATCAGGTACACTAATAACCTTGGCAGGCAAACAGTGATTCGTCAGTGATGAGATGAAATGTTCAGATGGATGTCAGTATCCATTACTGTGTCTGATCGGTGAAAAAAATGCAATGAAAATGGGTATCGAGGCAAACAGTACCTTCTTGTATCTGCTGATATATTAGTCATTTACATCTTTCTTGACACTTTCTTCCTCAGCCACTTCTCTCTGCGTTTGAGGGTGAAAGACAAGCACACAGCAGACCAACGATACTGACAAAAGAAGCAATCAGGGCACAGTGGCCACGAACAATCGCCGTGGGCGTTTTGACACCAGTTTTGATGGCTGCACGGCCTTGAGAAGTAAAGTAAGTAAATGAGCATGTCCCATAAAAAAATGAATATATCAGAAACTAGGCTTGCAGGTGCCATATTTTTCAATTCAAAACTGCATATTTTGCCAAAAGGACACAAGTCTGCACGCATATGTTAAGAGGATCGCTGAAATTGAGATTTCTCGTCCTTATGTAAGGCCACTCTTTCGCCATCATATCACATGAAACACCTTGACAGCTAACAACACATAAGACCTTGAAGGCCCTGAGAGGAAAAGACTCCAAACTCTGACCGTCCGTTTCTTCCTCATGTCTGTAAACAAACACATCGCCGATCACATCCTTTCTGCTTTCCCGGAGAAGGAACTCTGCACCATCTGCTGCTGGATTGTGAGTGCAGGTGGGTGATTTCCCTGTAAATGCCAGTCAGTTGGCTGCAGACCTTTAGCGCACTGCCAGGTCTCAGTGTAGAGGATTTGGCTGAGTTTTAACCTGCATATGTATGCTACTCTGCTGCGAGACTGGACACCATCTGCTGAGTGTCGACTTTCCGTCTGTGTGCTCTGTGTGAGTGTGTGTGTGTGTGTGTGTGCAGTGATGAGACTGTCAATGTGATTATTAGTGGAGGAGTTAGGATTTGCATTGGCTGAAGGATGGTGTTTGAATTCCCTATGGACGTGTGTATGGCATTTACTAACTATAAATGAGAGGATCTGCTTCTGTGAATAAACTTTGCAGATGAATGTACATGATATGATTTTCTGTCAATATTAAAGATGCAAAATACAGGCTTGGGAGCATTTCTATTGTCTCTCTAGGGCTCACGACATGTCGACGGATAACAACACACAGAGGGAGAGCGACTTGATTCTCTGCTCAAGTAGATGTTACTCCAATATTTATCTTTACATAGCAAAAAGTTGTTTGCTGATATTTGAATGCACTGGATATCAAATTAACTGCATTATGCATATATAGGCATGCAGTCAGGCACTGCCAAGAGAAGGGTGTGTAATGCGCAGACACATCAGCCTCAGAACGCTGCAGTTTAGGGGGAGAGGACCCGCAAACGTGACTTTAAGCTACATCTATATGGGCACACACAGAGGGATGAGGAGAGGAGACGCGGTGGCAGGATTTTCTCTGGTCACAGCCGCTCCCTTATTGGAGGAGAACGTGCTGCAGGTACCAGACGCGGTGCAGTCGCAAGTTACAGCTCACGACTTTCACGGCTTCTACCGGTTACAATAGCTAAAGTCAGCAGAGTGCTTTCTACAAAAATACAGTCGCAAGGCTGAATACATATTTCCATATTGGTGTCCGTCAGCATAAGTCACCCAGCTTCACACCGGCAGTTAATTAAAAAAAAACAACAATCCAACTAGTTGTTCCAGTGATGTCATACCTCCAGGTAGAGTATAAGTCTATAGCTTGTTGCCAAAATGGGCAAACGTCTTATCAATTTGTTTCCTCAACACCCAAAAATGTACAACAAACACAGCGATGTCTACCTGTGTTTAGACAGACCATTCTGCATGTTGACTTTCACTTTTGCTTCAAATGCAAGACTTTTACATGGCTGCTTTGCTACTTTTACTCAAGTAAAGGATCCGAGTACTATTTCTACACCTACCAGTGGCGGCCGGCCAATAGCGGGCCACGGGGCCTGGCCCCACCCACCTTGAGCCCAAAAACAAAAAAAAAAAAAAAAGATTATAATATATATTTTTTTTAATAATATTAATAAATCATACAAATTGTCAATATTTCTGTTTTTGAGCTATGTAATATACCCAGTAATATTTGTAAAATAGGACATCTGCGCAAAATAAATGCTTTTCCCTGCTTGTCCTCTCCGCTGGTGCACCTCTCAGCTGTCCCCATGCAAGTCTCTACTGCGCGTGCATGTGCCGGGGCCAGAACGATTTGGCTCGATTTGGCCCAAGGAAGACGGGTCTAATAAGCAGCTTAGCCAATCACTGATTAAAGAAATAAATGACTTGAAATGAGTGACTTACAATTTAGCCAATCAGCGCCCTAAAAAAGACTTCCGCGAGGGCCTGGCCCTTGTCTCGTTCTCATCTCGCGTGTTCTCGCTACCCAGCTGGACGACGGTCACCGGCTTGCGGTAAAGAAACACAACGAGGAGGTGGATAAAAACCGGCACATTTTATCAAAAATAATTGATTGTGTCAAGTTTTGTGGGGCTTTTGAGTTGGCTTTGCGTGGGCATGACGAGACTGACTCCTCGGACAACCCTGGCGTGTTCGAGGGACTGGTGGATTTTGTTGCGTCCCTCGACGGTGTGCTGGAGGAGCACCTGGAGACAGCCAGCGTTTTTAAAAGGGACGTGGAACACTGTACAAAATGAGCTGTTGGACTGCATGCTGTCGGTTGTAAGGGATTACATTCTGGAGGAAGTAAAGATCGCTGATTTTATCGCCATTCAAGCAGACGAGACGACGGACATTTCCACCCACTGCCAGCTGGTGCTTGTGCTATGCTATGCTAACGGTAACGTACAAGAGCGTTTTAATGCTCTGGCTATGCTCTCCATGGAGAAGGAACTTGTCAGGGACATGCCTGACTTCAATAAGAAGGTCATTGAGAGGTTTGCCACTCAGAAGAGCAAAGTTCCTTTACAAATAACTGTCATAAAAACATGCAGGTTTCCTCACTGCACCGATTTCTCCAACAAACAGGGTTCATAGGGGCATCTTAAAATATACTTGTTCTATTAGACTATATATGATATTTATATTTTATTGTAATATATTCATGATATTTCTATTGTATTTTTTTGATTATATGGTATTTATATATCATATTATACTGAATATTATTATTATATGATATATATATATATATATTTTTTTTTTATATATACTGAATTGTATGAATAAGATGTCCTTGTTGTCCATTATGTCAGTGTTGGAATAAATGATAACAATGTAACTGCAAAGTACGAATGCGTTTTTGATACCTTTTTTCTTTTTTTTTTGCATTGAATTATACTATTTGCTGAAATTGATTGGATGGCCCTACCCAAAAAAAAATCCACCAGCCGCCACTGACACCTACCATACTATTATTGTCTGTTTCTAAATGTATTGCATTTTTTATGATACTAGGTTATACTGTAGAAACACTGAGTCAGTCCCTCATATGGATGACATGAACCTTGTAATTAACTCGATAGCTTTGCAGCCTTCCACCAGGAGATTACAGCGATGAATCATGCATGAATCACGGAAACTAATGCACACATGAACAAGCTCATTGTGGATCTGGCAAACCCTGAAACAAGACATGAGTAGACCATAGGACCATTATTAGAACAAGGTGGAGGAAGGGAGTAAACACAAGTCATCAGCAAACCAGCTGAGGCTCTGGTTCAACCCTTACCTCCTTCTACGAATGCGCATAATGGCCATATATAAACAATTCGTCACATCGGTGGAGAACATCTGAGCAAAGCCGGTTGAAAGCAGAAGCACAGCAGGTAATGGAGGCCACGCATTCTTAACCTTGGCTCACCATTACACATCCACTCAGCCGGCTTTTTCAGCGGCTGCATGTACGGGCACAAACATGTACGCATGAAAACAGAACTTAAAACGGATATGTGAGGACTAACGAGTGGATAATGGCTGGTTGCTGATGAGCTGGGTCCATTATTTCTTCCATCACATCTGATGTTGGGTGTTTGTATAACCGTCTCGGATAATGGCGGTGTTTTCTATTTTGGACCTCTACTGTGGGTCGAGGTACAGTCTGGCCAGCTGAGATGAAACCTCGCTTTGTTTGTCATCTCGCATTCTTAGAAACAGAAGTTCTGTTGCGTCTGAATTTTTCTTTTTGAGATTTGGGTGATTGGTTCATGTTTTAACTGAAGGAGATATCGTCACACTTCGATCTATGCAGTGTCATGGATCACATTGTGTGACTATCTCACAATGATAGCTTGTATGTTTTGATACTTCCAGCACCTTCGTTAGGATTTAGCCGGGTGGAGCTGTGGTCATCCTGCATTATCAGAATCAGAATCCGTTTATTGCCATTGTATGTTGAACATACAAGGAATTTGACATGACGGATGAGTCATGTTTTAGCCCATGTCCTACAAATGACAGATTTTTCACATTACAGTACTATCAGATTAAAGAAGTGTGCTTTTTTTTTTTTTTTTTTTTTTTTTTAAATCACAGTAAAAAAAACTAAACTAAACTCCAGCTTTGGAGCATGGTCAGTGGAAATTGGAAATATACATGATTTTTAATAAATAGGCAATATATGCCAAACATTTTCTCCTTACAGTGTTTGTAGTCTATGATTCTTGCCTTTCATTTTTGCTTTCATATGCATCGAGACAGTGAATATAAATATTTATATCATCTGCAGTAGACTAAATTCTGTCAGAATAGATATTTACGTATATGAAAAGGTTTTTAGATTGCTGCCCTCTCACTCGCTCACTTCACTTGGATCCACAGACCTGACGCTCACATTGCTCATGACATTTTAACATCCTTCCCAGTCAGAACAACTGCAGTGACAATTTTACATTATTAAAATCAGTCAAAAGATATAATTCATAAGATATTTCCAGTGGTGTATAGTAACAAAGTAGAAATACTTCGTTACTGTACTTAAGTCGTTTTTTTGGATATCTGTACTTTACTATTTATATTTCTGTTGACTTTTACTTCACTACATTTTGCAAAGAAAACCGATACTTTGACTCCGATACATTTCCCCTGAAACCTTCGTTACTCGCTACAAAATCAAATCTATCTTTAGAAACAAAATGAATCATGAGAGCAGCGTCGGGGACTGTGGTGGAACACAGACTGCAAGCAAGCAGGTTTGGTGACAGTGGTCCTAGCAGCAAGTTAAATCATTGGTTAGTCACGTTAATGCGCAAACAAGTGTTCTCAAAGCTGCGGTGTTTTGATTCCCAGTGATGCCAGGATGCTACACGCTATAGCTAGCGAGCGACTACATGAGTAGCATTCCACACAGGACGGGTGGGATGAGGAGAGGTGGATGGGTCAAACAAACACTGCGTTTCCTCCAGGAGGCCGCAGTTTGTGCCGTGTGTGTGAAACGAGAAGCCAATGTTGATTTATTTGTGACGTGACTTCCGTACTTAAGCAACGCCACTTCTGTAGATATTTTAACGCAAACCACGATCTTTTCCTAAACCTAACTAAGTAGTTTCATCGCCTAAACCGTAGTTGTTTCCTGTGAAGATGGAGGTTTATTTTGAAAAGACAGTATGCATGTAACAAGCCAAAACAGACTCATGTTGCTGGACTTTTGCAGGAAAAACGAGAAGATCAATCTCATGTCTGTAAGTTAAATCAGATATAATCACTCTTTTAAAGTGATTAGTGACTCATCTAAAACATTTAAAAAAGGAATAACTTCAATAGAATCATTCTATACACTGTAACTTCTTTACATTCTAATAGAATTGTCTTTTGAAGATGAACAGGACATTATTTCAGTTTCAAGTAATGACTGGGTTGTTCCTTTCGGTGCTGCTTTAGTATTGATCATGTTTTGATATTTGAGTCATGTTGTGGATGATCAGATGGAGTTATGATGGCAGCAGTCGCCCAATTGCAGATTCAGCTTGAGCAAAACCTTTGCCTATTGTGTTCAAATCAGCCCACAGGAGTTTACAAGGCAGGCGTCCTTTCTCTAAACACTCACCTGATGCATCAAGTGGATATGTTTTTCTGAACATAATATTATGCATTGGCCCTCTACATCCTCTAGTCTAATGAGCATACTTATAAACGCACTGTTACAACGCCTTCATAGTGTCATATTGCTTTTCGGAGAATTATGATGATACGTTCATAGTAGATGCAAAAGTATACTTATGTACAATATATTATGTTGAACATTGTTGCTCCTGGATGGATCACAGCCAACCCAGTTATGTTCAACACAGCTCCAAGTCCTTGGTCATGGTGCCACAGCACTTAAAAGAATAAACTTCATAATTCTGACCCTTTGCTTTTTTATTAACAGCATTTACTTGTACTTTTACTTTCAATACTTAAGTACCAAAAGTAATTTTCTGATATTAAATGTACTTAAGTACAATACATATCAGCTACTTTAAGACTTTTACTCAAGTAATATTCTAATAGGTGACTTTTACTGGAGTCATTTACCAGTAAGGTATCTTTACTTTTACTCAAGTATGGCTTTTGGGTACTTTATACACCACTGGATATTTCTAAAGCTGACCTGAATGCTTCGAATCTTAAACCGTTGACATCATGTTTATTGACATCCAAAACAGTATTCAAATTGATCAGGTTTCATTTTACACAGGCTATGCATTACCCCAAAAATAGCCCAGTAGTAGTAATCTCACATTATTTGTATTAAATAAAATCCTGTGTGCTACTCCTGGACACAGCTATTATGAGTATCTTTCTTATCCTTGGTCGTATCAAAACAGAATTCTCCCACATGAACAATCACGCTTCAATACACTCTCGCTCTTAGTGCCAACATAAACAGAAACTTAGTGCAGCAGGCACACCAATGCAAACAGGAGTCCTACTGAAGGTTGTAGTCTGTTATGCAGCATTGACATCGTGAGTGATGGGCCCTGGATGACGGATGTTGAGCCGGACCTCTCGCCACCGTGCGATACGACACCGCTGTCCGCCGAGTAAAGGAAGCATAAATCAACAGAAACTCTGCAGCGTGTGAACCAGCAGCCACGCGGGTTAATGGTGAGCTAGAGAGCAAAGCGTCTCGGACAACGTCTGCACAGAGTGTGCATTTGTTTAACAGGACGGTCAACAGTGAACCCCATTCAACACTGAGGGGAGCCTCTCCTGTCTTTGTTATTGTGTGCAGAGAATCTTTAGTGAGTGAAACAGGAGAAACAATTCAAGAGAAGTGGATAATGTGCTTTTTTTCCTCCATTTGCTCCTCAGGTAACCTGCACTTTACAAATTGCAGTCCTCATTACCATTTCAAACATTATCACCTGCTTCCCTGATGGCTCAACCTGCCTAAAACGTTGCTGTTAACCTTTCTAATGGCTAATCCAGAGTGGGTTTAGTTCATAGGACTTTGGGTATATTTTTGCTTTAAATACCAGTGTGGACTTTTAAAAATTCCTCATGTTTAGGTTGTCTGAGATGAAAGGCTCTGGAGCATTATATTGCATGTGGCCCTACGTGTTATTGTCAGCAGTGTAGTGGGTTTTTCATTTCTGCGGCACAAAGAATAGTGCTATGATGTTGGATGTTACAGACTGTCGGATATGCAAATACTGATCGAAATGTCAACTCTCAGTTTACTAGTTCACACTGGGTGACTGACAGACCTCAAAACAGCATGGAATTAGTTTAAAAGCCCCTGTTAACATGTTTTGCCTATAGCTGAACTTAATCTTATGATTTGGGGAAAGCCGTTTTTAATCCTGTTGAACTTTTTGGTAAAAGTCACCCTCTGTGAAAAGGTAATGGGCTCAGATGGAGTACCCATGTGGCGAGATTTTCTTGGATAATTGTGGAAAAGGGAACAATATGTTTTCTCTCGGGGACTGTCTGGACATTTTCTACCCTGTCAGCCAGTAACATTAATTCATTGTGACAGAAAAAAGACTTAATGGCATGGTTTCCTCGATTTGTGCCCTCCAATCTTCACCTATGGCTTTCACACCTCATTTCCACATCCAGTCACCATCGCCATATACAAGCAATACATCATGTACCCGTTTCACCGGCTCCTGATCTAAGTGTTCTTCTGACGCAACGTCCTTTTTTTTACCTTTTGTTTTTTAGCGATTGCAACGACTGTGTCTGTCATGTTTGTGTTTGGGCCTGGGATTCTGCATAATGTACATAAAAATATGCATGGCCATATGCTGAGTTTAAACAATCGTGTATCACTGAACAAGCCACTAAGTGAAGTCATAAACTGCGTTATTGCCCATTAGCTTTTTGTCTCAGCTTGAATAACAACGTATATTTCACAACATTTATGGGGACAGTTTCTCTCAGTACTGTAATAGATTAAAAAACGTCATTCACAGAAAAATGGCCTTCCCTCCTCATGCCTCCATCCTGCTTTTCTCACAATATTGCAAATAATCAAACAATTTTGCTGTGATTTAATTGCAATCAGTGCTAGGCTATGCTAATATTGTAGCTGCCCCATCAACACTCAAAACATCGTCATATATGCGTATACGGCAGCAACGTTAATGTTTGTACTGTAGACAGTCTATGATTTTATACACATACATTTATACACACGGTTTCGTCCAGTCTTCACACAAATATGAGGCAGCATTGAGCTCACGGTGCAGTTATCTAAATGCTGATAGGCTTTCGCAACACAGCATGGCTATTATCATACGATTAAAATGTGTCAATACTGCTGTCGGCTGCACCACACACACACACACACGCACCCACAGATAACAGATAAACATACTTTGAAAGATGGAGAGAACGTGAATGATAAAGGAAGAGAAAGTAAGAGGGGAGGAGATCGAGGCGCATGGAGCAGAGGGCCCGCCTCTCCCATCAGGGTAAAGAGGATAATTGGTGGCTGACCCTCCGATGTCCATCATCCTCTACTGAATAGCGGGGTGTAACTAACACTGTTCCAGAGCACCAGGAGCTGCTGCATCACGTGCACATTCGCGCTTCAACGTACTCTGCCGGTGACACTCCAAACACACACCCACACACACACATTCTCAACACACACATTAAAACCTGTAACCTTGCATACAGAGTCTTATTTGTGTGAGTGGTACCCACTCAGTGGAGTCATCACTCACTAATGTGTGTAATTAGGGCTCTTTGATCAGGCTGGATGAGCACTCCAATAAGTACACCGGGTAGGGATAAAAGAGGTGTTTGAGGCGTTTGTTTTGTGTGCGTGTGTGTGTGTGATGAGGGAATGAGTGGGTCCATGCATGCATTTACTGATGTTTTTATTTTCCTAATACACGATGCTCAGAGCAGAACGTTAACCGGTCAGAACAAGGAAAATATAAAGTTCCTCGATGTTAATAAACAGTGACTGGTTCATGTGGCAGGGCTAGGGTTAGGGTTATATCAAGGAATTACCGCAAAAACATAAAATCTCACACCATGCCCAATGAATGCTGTGAGTTTGGGGATGAAATATGTAGCGCTGCAATCAGCTGCTTTAAATGAAAATTTGCGATGAGATACATTTAAGTTCTAAAGAAACAAGTGAAAACAGCCATCGCAATCCAACTTGTGTTTCTGTGTCTTTCCATTTGCATAACTGGTCAAATAAGGACATGATATTACAGCAGGGATTTTTGTCGTATGTACACTTTGGGTGTTGGCATCAAACAGCAAGACGTTCACTGTACACCAAGCATTTGGCACCAATGTTCCACAATCCTCCATCACGCAAAGCAGCCAAACGATGACAGATTTGCGTCACGGGCATTAGTCAAATGGAAAAACTTGTTATTATTCCACTCGCATGAACCCAAACCTAAACTTAATCACCTCGGCTGACTCCTCACAGTGTGGCCGACTCTAATGGAAGAAAAGTAGTTGCTGCACAAAAATTCTCCAGATGACAGCATGCACTAATTTGCATTTAGGCAGATCTGATGAAGCATCAGTTGTGGATGAGAAACCCAGTAATCACTGAAACTGCTTGGATTTACAATCTGTACCAAGTGCAGTGGAATTCAACACATTCGTTCTCGAAGATTTAAAGCAAAACAATATGCTACATCTGATACGTACTGAATCTCAACTCTTTTACTCTTGCACTAGTGTCAACAGTCCCCAATGTGCATACAAAATAGAGACTAATTTGTACAAAGAAGTCATATTACACTGATTTCTATGCTTTGCATAGGTACACTATTTTATAACATGTTTATTAAGCTACGAGCATGGCAAAGACTTTTTCTCTGGCACCATCATCAGGTCACATTTGTCCTGATTTTATCAAATATTTGCAAAAATAAGAAAAAAGAGCCGCAGAACAATATAATTTGACAGAATGAGGAACGTACTCTTTACAGAAAAATGTTGTAGGCTATAAGATACTCGGTGCAAGGCTAGGCCATAGATGCTTGGGCTAGAGGCAACATCATGCACACTGCTTTATAACTGGCATGCTTTTTCTTTTTAGTACATACTGCAGCTGCCCTTAAACATTATGCACTGTTGAATGTGGTATGCATTTGATAGGGACATCATACGTTATCATAACATTGCACATTGAACTTTGACCCTCTTGCTCATATATTTACGCTTCGCAAAGGATTGTAGGTCAAAATAGCAAAGAATAGTATACTGGCTTGCAAACTGTGACCAGATGCAGTAGGACATTCTGGTATTTTTGGCATACTATGTATTGGAACATACTAAATCTTTTTCTAGCACACTAAATAGTATGTGTACTGGAACACACAGGCAGTTATTGTTTTGTACAAGAGAAGATTGTTAGGGAAATTGTTGGACAGCCAGTCCAACTGAAACTCAGGTTTTATAGGGGGGGGGGATCAACTCCATGCAAAAGAAAGCTTAGTACGGATTAACTTCTGTACAATAAACACACATGTTCAACATGCCATGTTACTACCTTCGTTGATAAGCTCTTTGCAGTTTCAGTTGTTGAATGAGCTTTATTTTAAGCCCGTTTATGTGACACTTTTGAGGTAACAAGGTTTTGAAATTGCCTCGATTTTCCACTGACTTTGTCATTGACTGGCAGTCAGGCGTAACATTAACAAATCTGCATACAGCATCACCCACTTTAACATTTAGGCTCAGTTAAATGTGGTAAATTGGAAGGTAGAACTGACAAACAATAGAATTTCCTTATCACAACAGGGACTTAACGTTCAGTCCGGTCTTCTTGTCCCAGCAGGCTTAGATCATTATTAGACCGATAATTGAACAGACTAGCAAGGCTATTATTGCTGCTAATGGTTCCAGAGCCGTGTCACATCTCTTAAATCACACAGGAGTTGACAGTTGGGTTAGATAGCCACCTCCGAACACCTTTACGTTCATTATTAGAAGAGGACTCACAAATACCTAAAATGGAAAGTGTGAAGAATTTCTAATGGGGAAAACTGATGCTCCTATCAGTGATGCTCAGTGGGTTAGTCAGGCTACTGAAAGGACACAGCCGAGGGATTCTGCCACTTAAGAAGTTTTCAAACAGATTCAAAGGTGGAACAAAAAAGGATAACTTTTAAATGAACGTCTATTTTCGTTTAGTGGCAGCAGATAACTCTTAACTGTAAGCAAAAGTTGAATTACTTTACCTTGAGTACAAGTCTCATGTTGCCTTCTGGGTAACACTTTACTTCAACTGCCCCAATTTAATTATATTTACTAAATTGTTCATGACTAACTGTAATGTCGCTGTAAACAGACATAAAGACAATTGTTTAATGTATTTGTTTAGTACATTAATACAATTTACTTTGTCTTATGAAGCATCCTGCCTGGCGGGAGGGGTTGTAGTTGCTGAAAGTAAAATGAATAAACTACAAAATGAGCTCGTCTCAGTTAACAACTACACTATAGTGTGTCTAACCATTCCTTGTTTGAAGCCTTCTTAATGGGTCGACTACAGTAAACATAAAAATGAAGTAACAAATTAGGCAAATGCACCAAAGCAGGGACAGCTGAGATAAGAGCAACGCTGTCTCCATCTGCTGTAGGACAGTAAGTAGTGCAGGTGAATTTAAACAGACACTCTAATAGTATCTAGTTTTAACAGGAGAAAGAACATGACAAAATAAGATGTTCAGTCTTTAAAACCATCTCTGTGACACTCTGAGACAATGTGTACTCAGGCTATGGTACGCAGAGTGCTAGCATGATTTAATTTTCTAGTCACAGAGATGGAATACAAGGTGGGGATGTGAATACATAAGTAGTCTAATTTTCAGTCTCATAGTCAAGATTCATACTTCAACCAGGATTAGGTTTCAATAATTCGGACAATGCAAATAGGAAGTCATTCACGGGACAGACAATCCTCTAATTTCCTGAAGCCTGCACGTGGAAGGTTAAAATAACCTTGGACATAATGTTTGTCTTAAAAAAGTCCAAAATTTAAGATATGGCCACAATATTTGTTTAAACCATTCAAAAAATGTAACTCATGATCAACAGAAGTTACGGTTTATATGTTTTTGAGAATCTTTGCTGACTCTATTTAACAAATTACTGACGACAGTCTCCGTTTTATCTTCATCTGGCAGCTGCAATACGTGGGAAAATTTAAATGGATCTTTTTCATTAATAAATCTGACCCAGGTTTGTTACCTCTTTGAAAAGCATCACTTGCTCTACAACTTGTATGTCCCAGAGTTTTTGTCAGCACCCTCTGACATTGAGAGTGATACGTTTCACATACCATTCACATCTGCACTATTTATTAGACAATACATTCATAAGAATCTTTGAGATTTAAAGGATTTCTCAAAATCCAGATGGCTACGGTTTGTTTGATTCTGTCATGCTCACTTTAACATGAAATGTAGACTAAATTGTCGTTGATGTCTGGTGATTGTGGAGGTACAGCCATGCAGTTTTTCCAGATAAACCTTGACACGATACTATGTGTCCTGTTGGAAATCAATACACCTATTTCTCTATACAAATGTAAGCCCATACAGATGAAATGTGTACGGAAAAGAGTGATATTTCCTGTCACATACGACAGATGACATTTGAATCATCATTTAAATGTGAAATGTAAATTCAAATTACAATTTTTGGTGTTTTTCTGAAATATACTTTATTGCAGATGTGCTTGTGTCTCACCATACATTATCATATGTCTGGTCTTCAGGTGATTTTCATTCTGTATGTTTGTGCTTTACATGAAAATTACAAAAAGATCTCTACCGTGTGCTGCTGATTTACAGTAATGATGGAGAGATTTGCATCAGAGCACAGATAAAACTCCACATCAGGTAAAAGGAGACGGGTATGTGACAGATGAACCTGCATCACATGAACGTTCAGCGGTTCGGTCTTTTCCAATGGAAATAACTGCCAGTAAATGCAGATAATGATCATGAAATCGGTGTGCTCAGTCAGGTGCTTTGTCTTTATCCGCCGACTAACAGCAGGTTATCAACAACACATACACAATCTATGTCTCACATTAGAGGCACTGAACAGGTTTCATTGGATTACTTTATTGATCCGGTGACGGAAACTTTTTAATTAGTGGAGTGGCTCTATGGTTGTGTGTTGGTCCACTACTTTGTTCAAGACTAAGACATCTCTACAACCATTGGACGGTGAAATGTTGAACAGACCTTCATGGTGGTCAAAGGGTGAATCTGACTGCCTTTGGTGCACCCCCTAACATTTACCCTAGCGCCCCCATGAGGTTGACATTTGAAGTGTTCATGAACTGTAATCAGCAGATATTAATTGAGGTGGTTTGCCATGAAATTGGGAGCAGACATTTCCCTAAAGATATCATTTTAATTACCGAGGATCCCCCGTATTGACGTTTGGTTTGTCTAATATTTCATAGTTTGCTTTGTTAATGACCAAATACAAGCAAAACGTAATGACATTCCCCTCAGCCGTGCTTTGTGTTCAGTGCTAATTAGTCCGAACTTTGCCAAACAAACATGGTTAAAACGGTGTCACGGCACAGGTACTACTAAAATAACTCGTTTTGGATCAACAGACGCTGAATGCTTTGCTTGTCGACATAATAAACGGTGCAGGCCTTACCGGGAAACCAGGTTGGCACGGCTGATGTTGGCTTTCTGCCGTTGCGTAGCTCGCAGCGAGGCTCCAGTCCTCTCGTGTTAACCACTGTGCGATGAGCGCCGCTGGTTTCCGGTCCTATAATTGAACGAATAAAAATCATACAGACACTACACTGAAGTACTCGGTGGACGAGAGTTACCAGTCACTGTTTTAAGACTTGTGTGCAGGTCTCAAGCTGCGTCCGCTTTGAGAAATAAACTGAACATTAAAGGACGTCGGAAAAAGAAAAACAAAAATGCCAGAAGACTTACTGCATATTCTTTTTATTTTTCAATATGCCTATTAAATTATCATCTCTGTTTTTATCCTTGGAATTCCCTCGACATCGCGAGGTTGTCTGAGCAAGGAATACTTCAAATATTTCAGTGCAAAACAGCTAAAGTCAAGTTAATTAAAATAAAACACCCCCTCCCCAAAAAATAAGAAAGTCATTCTTAAAAAGCGAGTAGTTAACACGTATAAATAAAACTGAATGAATTTTAAGAGAAGAAACCCTTTCTGTTTAGGTTCCCTTGTTTTGCAGCAAAGCATCAACTTACAAATTCCCACCTCATATACATATATGAATATCAACATTGTGTACATTATCATATACTCTTGTTACAATCTACGGGAGGTCCATGTTAATCAAGTGTTAATAGTTACATGAGGTGAATTTCTGCCCATTTGAAGGGAAGGAGTCCTCAGGGTTTCTGCGTATTATCCAACAATAATTTGATGGCTACACGTAGGTTTTTAAATCACTGCTCAGTCTCAGCTACACCGTCATACACACCTCGTTGTCCACAATACGCAGGAACCTCGAGTACCGCTTGTGTGACCTCGTGCAAGCAGAGGCGAGCAAAAAGTAGTCTAAAGTAGTGTCAGTCAAATGAGGGCTCTCTTCTCCAGTCGCCGTATACGGTGAGTGGATCAAACACGGATCGAAAAGGCATCGTCTTCACCTGGCATCATCTCAAACACGCAGACACATCCACTCAAGCAGATCATCTCATTCATCCCTAATTTCCATTACAAATGTTCTCCATCCTCCGTTTAGTTGAGTCTACCCACAGTGCATTAAGCTCCCTGTACTCTATTCTGTGTGAATTTTAAATAAATTAAATTAAAACTTAACTCACTGGTCCATCTCTTTTCATCCGTCCACACACTTTTATGTCCTTACTCTATTATTCGTTCAACTGATTTGAATTGATCCTCGTTCTGCTCCGTTCATCCCACATGAAGTCTACTTTGATGTCGACATGAACGTATACTACACCCACAGCTTCCCCTCCTTGACATCCAACGCTAAATGTACCTAACTCTAGCTCTATTGTATGTATATCTTACTTTTCTTTTCCGTGTCCTTATATTACTTCAACAAATCAGAGCAAACAGTCATCACGCAGCAAAATCTACAAACTCATCTGAACAAGCGACCACAAGAAATGAAAGGACCTTGTAATACGTTAAATCGTCAATAATAGAGTGCAATGAAGATGTACGTGAAGACTCAGAGACGCAGACGGGGTCTTTATGGCCATTTGAAACGGAGGAACGGGATTGAATTGGAAGTTTTAAGTGTCCCTGTTTTGTTGTGTTGGTTACTGTGGGAGTCCCTGGTTTTTGGCAGGTTTGGGAGTTGGCAGGCAGGGATTCTGGTTATGGGTTCGGTGTGGGGAAGACTTTTTCAAGGCCGTACATATTCATTTTTGATGGTGTGGTCAGAATGTGAAGAGCAAGGAGGAAGCCACTCGATGTAACGAAGGTTCAATAAGTTAGAGCGTGAACGATTTCCTGCAGAAAAACAAAAAACGGTATCTCAGAGTTTCAGAAGTCGCAGGAGCTGAGCGCGTGGCATCCAAGTCTCTAGCCTTGGCGGTTTTATGGACCCGTAATTTGGCCCTCGGTCTTGTTTTGACTCCTTCTAGTCCTCCATGGCCCTCTGTCAGCAGTCAGAGACTTCGGAGGTGTTGGAGTCACTGGCGAGTTTCCTGCGTTGTCTCACTGATTTCTCCTCATCCTGCAGAGAGAGAGAGGAGGGTTGTTTTTGACCCGTTTAGTATGGCGGAAATCTGAAGGTTCCTCTGGTGTCAAAATGTCATCTCTGCACTTATAGATGAATACAACTATCTGATTATCATAGCTGCTTTTCCTCTAGTACAACCATTGGGAGCAGTTTTAGATCTGTAGCCCTGCTACTGGTCATAAACACCTGCACATTTCTCTCCTTTTCAATTCTTCTTTTATTCTACATGATAATGTTTCAACAACAAATGAGGTGTCCATGTAGAATAAAAGAGGAATTGTAGATGAGATACCAGTGGTGCATGAATCTTGGGCTACACCAATCTGACTACTTCTCTCCCAATTCGGATACCTCAACTCAGGATATATGCCAATACCAATGTCTTACAGCCCCGATACCAGCGCTGTCTTTTCCCCACATAACCCTCCCTGGATGAACTCATTGAAACAAGAGGCCAGAAATGGCTGTGGCAATAATAACGACTGCTTAGCCAGCCGTGACTGAATGAATGGCCGACATTTGTCTTGGCAAATACAAAGACATTTGCTAACGGCAGCTGCTGATATTTATCTGTTGTGTCGCAACAGGCTAAATGTCGCGTTGGTCAAGACACCAGCGTGACATAAGAGGACGCTGGGCGCCGTTGGCTCGTGTGGTTTGTTTTCAGTGAGCGGTTGTTCAGCTTTGCGTCTCACATCTTGAATGAGAAGAAAAATAGGCTGCAACAAGGCAGAGATACTTATCTCTTTGTGATTGAACTGCTGACATTGTGATTTAAAGGACATCCAACTCTATCTCCTGAGCCACAGCTCCGTGAATAAAGGTTATGTCAACGGTTGCTTCATAAATTTGTATGATTGGATCTGCGTGCATTCTACGTGTCAGGAAATGCTGACAGTTCAGTTTGTCTTTTTTTATAATGAAGATTTCTTTTTTCCTCTGGCACAAAAGGGGGATAACCAACAACAAACTAAATTTAAACAACAACAGAGAAACATTGGCATTAGCTATTGGCCAAATTCTTATTTTAAACATCTGGATTGATGCATCCTTAAAATGTTACAATGGCATTGAAGAAGAAAATGTATTTAATATGGATCGGTCACGTCATGTTTTCGCGTGTGCTTACAGTCTGAAAGACTCCATTCTGGCCCCACTCTCCAGGCGAGTGGTCCTCAAGGTCCTCTTCCTCTTCTTCCTCCCCCTCCTCCTCTCTCACCGTGTCCATCCCGTCCTCCTCATACTCCGTCAGACAGTCCGACTCCTCCGCTGAACGGAAAGATTTAGAGGACATATTACGGAGAGAATTTATTGTGCGACTGAGACCACCTGGTTCAGATAGCAGCCATAAAATATCAGCGACATCTCCCAGTGTACTTCATTAAAACAGAGCAGGCGAAAGCTATGACCCCTTAAATAAGACAGGATCCTGAGGGGGAAACTGTGCATCTGTAGGAGGAGAGTGATCTAACGAGGACTTTTGATATACTTTAGCCGCTATGAAAGGAATTGTTTCTAGATGAGAATAATGAATTGGCAAGTGATCGTTTACCTTCTGCAGCTACGTAGCTCTGGACGGGCTCTATCCTGGATACAATCTCTGCAAGGTCAGTGAAGTCCGCTCCTGGACACGTGCAGGACTACAAGACCAGAAATCATTATTTTTTATATATATATATATATATATATATATATATATATATATATATATATATATATATATATATATATATATATATATATATATATATATATATATATAGTTGACGGTGCAGCAACCATATTACAGATCATGTGTGGTGCGACTGCTGTTCTTACGTCAGTTCTCTTGCTGTCGTTGTAGTCGGCCGAGCGGTGGTCCTTCAGCATGTTCTCGATGATGTCGCCTCGGGCCCAGCCAGTAAACAGCAGCTTGCCGTGCTGGTAGCCCACGTCCTGAAGTAGTTCAAACAGAAACACAAGGTACTTTTAATGAAGCAAGGACAGGTTATCCCCAAATGAATAAAAAATATTCATGAAGTAACTCACGTAGATCTCGTCAAACTTGCCGAAGTCCATGGTCTTGAAGCGGTCGATGGGCGGTCTGATGTACTCGCAGTAGGCGCTCTTCTTCACCACCTCCAACTGCCGCACGCAAGACACGTAGGCCAACCGAGACTGGATCTCTGCCATGTCCGGCACCTGCAGCAGAGGATGGTGGAAGAACCAGAATTCACCACAAACACCAACAGAAACACTTAATCTTAATGTACTGCTCTGTATTTAAGCTGCTGAGTCGGCCACGGTTAGCAGTACTCTACCTTTACTTTCTCGGCCCAGGGATTGATCCGTTTCCACAGCAGCCACCAGCCCGACAGGCTGTCGCCATAATTACAGAGGTCGGTCTCGTCTTGGCTGCCCACGTCGATGGCGATGACCGTTCTGGCCCCCATGTTCCTCGCGATGTCCGCTGTTTGACGTGTAGCGTGCGCACACGCACACACACACACACACACACACACACACACACACACACACACACACACACACACACACACACACACACACACACACACACACACACACACACACACACACACACACACACACACACACAATCCGGCAGCAGAGATGGTGAGACAGCGGACAATAACTTTAAACCTTCATTTTTAGGAGCCACAATGTTCAAACAGACCAACACCACAAAAATGTCAGTTTTTTTGAAGTTGTCAGACACACTCACAGGATTTATGGCCAATTAGTGACAGAAAACAGAGCAAAATGTACTGGCCAACCAGCACACAGCCAGAAACTCTCTCGTTGACTTGCTAGTGTCAAAAAGAAGCCTCAGGGCAGTGAGCACTGTTGTGGTGTTGAGACTTTTTTTTAAAAGACAGGAAAGCAGAAAACATCTCAGAAAGCCCAACACACTGATCCAGAGTGCCAAGAAAGAAGGCAGAGAAACAATCAGTGAGAAAAGAAGCACGTTCATTTCACAAGGCACCCTTTAGTCGGATCAATCGTTGGGCCCAGAAAGCGCCAAACTTCACAAACCTCGAGATTGAGCATCGCTTGAGACATAATCAGACATTATTCTCACTCCAAGTAGAATGCAACGGCTCAGTCCAGAGCTTTGTGACAAGTGGCTGTGTTTCATCAGTACAGACTTTATCATCACCACACAGAGACGGACTCGGGGGAGGAGTTTTCATCTGCGCACCATATTGAAAGCTACAAGCCTCATTTCTGTTAACATTACAGGAGAGCGTACATCTGGTCTGATGCATTGTTGAAATGCTTTCACGTAATGAGGATGCATTTAATGATCCGCAGACAAAAAACAGCCCCCCCCCCTTTTTCATAACAGACTTCACTCATTTTTCTTCAGCAAATTCTAAAACTAAGCTTCAGTATAATGAATGTAGAGCTGGGCGGAATGTTGAAAATCATTGGGATATTCTCCCATATCAATAATTTGACAATATGACAAATGTATGCATACAGTTGACACAATATGTATCAAATGTATGTATAATCCCTTAGAAAACAATCAAACTGAAGTTCAAAGCAGAACAGTTGTGCTTTACATGAGGCTGAGCTCCTCATACGTGTAAAACTAAAACTTTACTTTTTTTCTTTGTTTTAAACTACAGTTTGATTGCAGTCATTCTTTTGGACAACAGAATGATAACCTATGATCATATCACCACCGTATGAGTCTGCTGAAAGTCAATAAACGATAATATTGAATTATTGCCCAGCTCGACAGAAAAGTGCTCAATTCGACATGAAGGGAACCAGACTTTCACCTCAAAGCAGACTGGTGTCTTGTCCCAAAATCACTTCATAGTTTTAAGTGGTAGTCCCGCTTTCCATTTTGAATCCTACAATTTTCTGACACCAGGCTGCTTGACAGACAAACACCACATTCAATGAGGTATTCATTGAAGTGTAACCTTATCATTGAACACACTTGAATCCTCTTTCAATATAACTAAACGTTTTCCCCATCTAGTAATACTGACAATGCTCACTCAGTTTTTATTGTTGTACTTTTGAAATTTGGTTGATTCAGATTGATTTTTTCTTAATTGATGGTTGGAACCGGCTCAATATACAGACAGGGAAAACTCAGCACACTCCTAAAGTACCACGTCTATATACTTACCCGACCCATTAACAACTTGATTATAACCCCTCATAATAACCATCCCCGTCCCTCACTCCACCAAACCCTCCTCTGGGGGACAGGAGTTTGGTGGACCTGGAGGACTGTGTGTTGGGGGGGTGGAGGATGGGGGGGTACCACCTCTACTTGCCTGGCAGGTTGTTGATGTAGCCACCGTCCATTAGCAAGTTTCCATCTTTGGGGTCGCAGAGAGGCGGCAGGTACCCAGAGAGGGTCATGCTCGCCCGTACATAGCGCCACAGAGAGCCTGACACACCAGGGAGGGAAGGAGGGAGGAGGGAGGGGGATAACATCTCAATAATGTTTGCTATATATTTCAGATTAGTTCGGACACAGAACGCAATCCCAACATCAGAGGGAGGTCGGACAAAGAAAGGTAGCCGATCCCTGCAAAGGCTAGGACTGTGGTTCTGCCCACCTTTAGACTCTGCTGTACACCACTGCAAACCTCGTTACCTTGCACAGAGAGACCCTGAGTGACTTGTGCGTAAGGTAAAAAAGTAAATGGCAACCAATCACAGAGCACCAAGGCTGTTTGGATCTCCAAACACTGTCACAACAACAGCGTTTCTCAGCAACAGCTCCTTTCCAAAGCAAAAATCCACTGATCCTGTATATTTAAGTTGAAACCAATCATGATAACCTGAGGAGAGTAAGCGGCAGATGTTGTGACAATGTCTGGAGATCCCTCACCGTGAACATGGCAGGGAAGCACCCAGCCTGCCCAGTCCTGCAGTCCAGCTCAGAGCCAGCAGGGGGCCGGAGCAGGACGGGTGCTGCATGGGTTGGAAGGATAAGGAACACCACAGAGAAAAGAGAGGGGGGGGGGGGGGGGGGACGGACAACATCTGTACATGGAGAATGTGTAAATGCTGAGGAAGAATCATTTTATTGAAATAGGAGTTTTGGAAACATATCACCTACAGCTTTTCATTTGTTTGCTCTTGATTCATTGTAAGTTACGGGCTTTATCCCATTTGTAGCTACGATGTGCAAAAGCAGGATCCAGAACACATATTCCCGTATAATACAAAAAACATGTAGAAAAACTAAAAAAGTAATACATGCCATAAATATATATATGTATATATATATATTCATGAGAAATATATTGACTGCCTTACAGTGTTTTACACTGGCATGCACACAGAAGCAAGCAAAGCCAGGGGAGAGGACAGGTGTAGGAGAGACTGAACATGTTCCTGTAGGTAGAGGTGATTGAAATGAAACTCCTCATGGAGGAAGAAGCTGAAGTTCAGTCCAACAGGACAGACACATGTGGGCCCACCGGAAACGCACAATCATCCACAACAACAGACAGATGCGATGTTGATGTGGTGCAGCCATTCACCGTCTCCAGCGAGTGTCAACTTAAACACTACGAGCTTTCCTTTCATCACAACGAGCACTACGGTATGCTCTCTATACCCGATCTCAGAATCCAGCTGCACCCAAATCACTTAAGTTTGATTTACATTGGCCAAGATGAGCTACCTGCAAGTTAGCGACTGTATTTTTGTAAAAAAAAAAATACATCAAAATAAGCAAGTACAGTGGTTCTTACAAGCCACATCCAGAACTTTATAGTTAAAAAAAAGAGAAGGTAAAAGTTCACCAAATAAAACACAGTGGACCAGAAGAAGCCAGTCTGTCATGCATCCCTCCATGACCCATAGATGTCAAGACATGCATGGCAAAACCTCACATCTACGAAGAAAAGTACAAGTGAGCGGTTATATTCACAGGTGGCGCCGAGCTAACTTTAGAAAAGTCTGCTGTGTGTGAGAATCAAAAAGCCAATTTGAATTTATGATATGTACCAGCGAAGGACGAGGCACTGGATAGTAGTGGGAATAGTGGATTTAGTCTTTCCTTCCAAACCATGGGCTCCCAATGTCCACCTGGTCAGGGTGGGGTTAGTTACGAGAGAGAACTTGGGAGGGAGAGGACAAGAAAGAGGAGGAGGGGTAGCCGAGTGGTTGATTGTCGACTTAGGGATGGGGGGATGGGGGGGGGGGGTTTTGGTGAGCGGTTGTTTAAAATCTGACCTGGGACATTGTTAACATAGCAACCATCCACAAGCAAGTGGCCGTCCTTGGGGTCGCACAGGGGAGGTAAATAGGGGGTGTAGGAGGCGCTGGCTCTAACATATCGCCAGACGCAACCTGTCGGGAAATGAAGATGGAGAAGGAGGAACACATCAAATATGGGCCGGACTCATCGTCACAGATGGAAAAAGAGAGCGAGGAAGACATAGAGAGGAGAGAGAGAGAGAGGGAGGAAGAAATGGAGAGAAAGAAATGCCCGCAACATAGAGGAGAGCAAGAAGCTGCCAGGAGCAAGACAGAGAGGAAGGGGAATACAATGTCAACAAAATGATTCACTCATGCCTACGGCAGTAAACTCTAGCAAGAGGCCAATACTAAATAAAAGCATACTCTACGGCCAATTAAATAAAACTATTCAAAGGCTGATTAAGGAAGTACGATAGACTTTGTTCAGAATGACGACAAGATACCAAAATATCAACACAAAAACATTTACTACAAACAGCACAATGTAGGCTAAGTATGTTGAATCTGTGATATAAATGACAACAAATATGTTGGATGAGTGACACCAGACGTATGTAAATGAACTGAAAATGGTGGTGAGAGGTTTGTTTGATGTGTTCATTAATCATATTAAATAAAGTAGTACTAGCGTTGTTAGATGACTGGTCGGACAAGCAAGGTGGGAGGAAGGCAGGCAGAGAGAGAGAGGGGGAGATAGAAAAAGACCACTAGAGAGGCAGAAGGACGGAGGAGGAGAAAGACAGAGAGAAAGCGTGCGAGAGAGAGTCCTTCATTTCAAGAAGTGCTTTTTGGCGTTAAACTAAATTTGCGGAAATGTAGACTGAAGAGGAAACTGCAAGTGAAACTGGACAATGTTTGAGAGGAAAGATCTCAGTCTTGTTGGTTTTTTTCTCATTGTATAAAAGTAATGCAAACTCATGAATAGCACCACGCTGGCGTTGTTTGATGAAAGCACACCAGACAAACTACAGAAAGCACAGAATGGTGATGAGTGAGAGCAGCAACGTGGGATGTCGTTAAGGAGCAATGAGGGGGAAGCAGGGCGGAGTGTTCTGGATCCTACATGTTGACACGGACATGGGACGGGAAGTCAGCGGCTACACAAGTTATTTTGTCGATGGCGTATCCTACGGATGAGCAGCGCCTGTGATGCCTCTCTATATGCAGAAAGACCTGACGGAGGTGGTGTATACACACACAAAAAACTATGTCTACAGCTTTATCAATTTAGTGTATGAAAAGGACGACGTTAAGAAGGGACGTTTAATAGAAACAAAAAATATGAAATCAAGTCAGAAAGATGGTAAAAGATTTGAAAAAAAACAAAAGAAACAAAGGAAGGAAATAAAGAAATGAAAAGGGAAGAAACTAGTGCAGTAAAAGTGAAAGAGGCAGATGCCATCAACGATGAGATACAGGCTTCGCTCCAGCAGTTAATTCATACATATGCCAGGAAGCAAACCCCTCAAATCCAGTAATCAGCCTGAATTAGAACAATTGAAAACACTGCCTTCACAATGGACCTAGCAATGGCTTTATTTGGTGCACAATGCGATCATTTCGGTTTTGCATTTGATCATGCTGCATGGCATTAAAAATGGCACACTGGATTTGCAGGGTTGGTCAGAATCTACTTTAGCTTGTTAGTGATGGTTCATTTCTTACGCAAGTCAAACAGAACACGTGCCTCATTATTTCAGTAAATACAGACACACAGAAACATCTACACAATACCTTCTTTTGTACGTATCTCGTGAAATCCCTGTCCTTGGTCGTGTTTGTGGAGGCAAAATAGTGGATTTTCGACTAAAATGAAGCAATGCATCTGGCTTTGGTGGCTGCAATTTATGGAGGCGGCCACTCTAACTTATTTGGGTTATTTCACCAACCCCAAGCATACTCTTGGCTGCAATTCTTCCACAACATGACGTAAATGGCTGAAGGTATTTTCAGAATGTTCTCCGAGTATTGTGTTTTTGGATAAAAGTCATCACATTCTATGTTTTAACACGTTTTGTTGTGAGGAACTTAAAACGGTCTACTTCCAGTGAGACCTGCGAGGTCCTCCAGCGGGCGTGGACGCTATTACTCAAACAGAGTCGAAGTAACTGCTTTGAAGTTTGCTGAAAGTTCCATATTCAACAGCAGAGAACACACCGTCTTTAATTTAGTTTGGAGTATAGCCACCTTAAACCCTACATCTAACAGCATGCGGGTCTAGATGATGCGTAGGTCAGTTACATTGTGTATTTCCCTAAGTTGTGCCAACTAATAAAACACTTATAGTTGTATAAAATATTTTAAAAAAATGCCTAAAGTCACTTCCAATATATTCACTTAGGTAATAGATGTATTAACTGTGCCATTTTACTTCTGACTGACTGCTGCGAGCATTAATCCTTGTTGAAACATTAAATTATGACAATTAAACACATTAGTTATCAGAGTAGTATTATTGATGAAGCTGTGTTAAATGTTGACTTAAGCATTTACGCATGCTCTTCATTCTGTCTTTTTTATCCGTGTTTGCATTTATGTGAGCTCATCTAAAGCTAGTACTACCTTGAGCTCATCTAAAGCTTTCAAAAACAACATTAAGCCAATCACAGCAGTGATTTGATAAAGAGGGGAGGCGGCCCATGCAGTCAGCTCAGCTGTCACTTACCATCCTGGTGAACACGCATGGCTGAGGCCGTGATGTCAGTGGTGACGTTGAAGTACGGCAGCCACAGGTCCTGTTGGGCACAGAGAGCATCTCAGTATCATAAACCGGATTACTACTCTCCCAGTGACATCACAAACAACACCCCCGTCAAGTTCCGGCAGCGGTACAGAAATCCTCTTTTAAATGTTTTGTACCGCAGTCCCTCACCTCGGCTTGCTTGTCCTGGAACACTTTATGGATGCTGGTGTTGAAAGCAGAACCAGAGAACATGGAGGTGATGGGATAGGTCAGGTCCAGGACTGTTTTGAACACAGAGTTCATTGCCTGTTCCACAACAAAATACAGAGAAATCAGACAAAAAGTCTATTGTTAATCACCTGTCCTTGTTTGAAACCAAAAGGTTTTCCCTGCTCGTCAGTTACTTGGCATTCCACTTCAAACTGATGGAAAGACATTGAATTGAAGCATAATTGAATGCTGGGTAAATTAAACCTTTTTTAATTCGAAGAGCTAAAATGTCAATAATGCATCTAGATGTGTGCTGTACCTTGGACCACTCTCTGGCTCTCTGTTTGGTTCTGACGGCACTCCTCTCCTCAGCGTACAGCGCTCCAATGAATGAGCCGATCGAGGTCCCACCTACTATGTCAATAGGAATCCCTGCTTCCTCCATAGCTTTAATCACACCTACATGAGAGCAGCCTCTGCATGAGGGAAAACAAAAGTCAGCTCGATTAAATTACTTCATGTGTTCTAAACTGCACATTGTACTGAGCGGTAAGAGGCAGAAAAAATGACTGAGATGTCCCTTTGGTATAAAAGAGTACATTTTCGTCATCCGAATTTAGTGTGATAAGACAAGTGTATTACATAATAGTGATGTCAAGTGGGTAGATACATGACACCATCAAGACTTGTGAGACACACTGCTCTCCACGTGTCTGCACATGATAGCTGTGGCTCAGCCCCGCTCACCTGGCTCCTCCTCCTCCCAGCACCACGGCGATGCTGTTTCCAGTCAGGACTCGGGCCAGCCGAGAGAAATCACTGTGCCTGTCTGCCGTTTTCTCAAACACCTTCTCATATACCTCCCTCTGCACAAACAAAGAAAATACAGTAAAAAGCAGAAAACTTTCTACGAACATTTTTCATTTTAAAGTGCCACACTTTTAAAAAGGAGTGGCTAATCAATTCCCTTCACCACTGGGTCTTCCTTCTAGCTAGCATAGCATAGAATACCAATATACAGAATATAAGTAGTACAATTTCATGAAAAACAGCTATCACAGTGAAGTATGCTTCGTACTAGTTTACTAGGGCTGCGTCTGGAGAAGACCCTGCGGGGACACTTGAGGTGCAGATGACCGGAGCACCAGCTTCGCATGTTGAGCCACTCAACCGTCCTGGAGGGGCCCGGCCCATCCTCTTTGTGCAGAAGGACCAGCTGCTTCAGCGCCCGGACTGCTGTGTTCTCCAGCATCTGCTCCACCTGGAGGGGAAGAGAAGAAGATGGTAGCAAGAGTTAGAAAAGTATACTTTGCACTTTGAAAAGTTTGTTTGTTACCAGAATTTTTATCCCCCTTTTACTTTTCCTTTCTTAGACACACACATACCTCTCCCAGGGCGGGTTCCTGGTCGCCAAGGCAGACAATGAGGATGCAGTCAGCCTGGCGGATGCAGCGCTGAGTCCACGGGGTCATGCTGTTGTCAGTCTGGTACAGGACAATCCGATTGATGTCCTCCTGCTGGGCCAGCCAGCCGGAGAGACGGTACTCGTGGACACTGACGGATACAGGAGAAACGTAGGGATGAGGTTATGGAACAGGGTTTTAATTCACCAAAAAACAGACGCCGACAGTGACCGAGAGGAACGGAACGTGACAGGGGATCAAAGATATGTAGCAGAAAAGAGACTGTGGAAGATATATTGGGTGGAAATGATGGCGATTAATACAGACGCACTTAAAATGGAGAAAAAAAAAACGTGAGAAAGAATTAAGAACAGCTGCAAAGCTTTCGTGATGATGCCTAATGAGACTTAGAACTGAGCTGTTGTTCGACTTACTTGTCCAAAGCAGAGGCGCCCAATCGCTCTCTGATGATTTCACTGGTCAATAGCAGAGTGGGGCCTGCAAGTTACAGAGACAGGCAGACAACTGAGGCATCGTTGTATGACATGTATCAAATGTATAAAAGCATTAACCATAAGCATGTAAAACTTCCATCTGCATTCCAATCTGTACTAGTAAGCGATGTATATTTCTAGTATCAGAAGGAACGGAACAGAAATCTAGCAATCCCAGATAAAAAAGAAAGAAAAGGGCTGTTGTTGACCTACCAATAGCACTGAGGGCATGGCTGAGCTCCAGGTTGAATGCGTTGATCGGCACCTCATCACACACAGGCAGGACAGCCACAGTGGAGAGGTTGCTGGCAGGGTTGGTGACATCAGCACTGGCTGTCATACTGGGCAGACCCAGGGCTGAACCTGGAAGACAGGACCACAGTGTTTAGGCTGGACTCACAAAGACGGAGGGAGGGAGCACGTCTTTGAGAACATAATATTCTCCTCATCGTCACCTTACCTGAGAAGGGCCCTCGACCCTGCTGCAGGTTCCCCAGAATCTTCTGGCCCAACAGGTGGATCAACCTGGTCACCACCTAAACAGACATCGAGCATCAGTACCGTTTCAGCCGCACACACAACCCACAACCGGATCAAGAGGAAGACGCTGACCTGGGGATATCGTCTTTTGATGTTGTTGAGCGTTCCCTCGGGCAGTTTGACCAGCTCTGTGTCCCTCACAGCGTGGACGGTGGTGGCTCGAGGCTGTCGGGTCAAGGCCTCCACCTAAAGTACGAGGCAAGGTTACACTAATATTATTAGTGTTATACTATTTACAGAATTAGATTCCAGTGATGGCGGCGTAGGATTGTTTCCGACTTGTTATGATCCAAACCTTCCTATAACTCAAGAGCGTTGTTAAGTCCAGGAGTCAAAATGTTTTGTTAAACATATTTATATCTAACAAAATGAAATATAACGACAATAAAGTAAATCTAGTATATGAAATGCATCTCATTAAAATTGTCCTGATGTGGTTAAATCTACACATTACAAGCAATTCAAAACAAAAACACTGCACTACTCGCGATAGCAGCTCATCAAGGCACCAAAATAATAATAGCGCCCGTCGCTTGTTTTTGTTTCCAGCTTCATATTTAATTTTGATAGCGGAGGTTTCTTTGACATGCAGGCAGACGGAGAGGAAAAGACTTGTTCTCACCACTCCAATGAGGTCTCCTCTGCCGTATTCCCCAACTAGTTCTTTCTTGCCATTTGCCTTGCGGATGACTGAGCGTAGACGTCCATTCAGAACAATGTATGTGCAGTCTGACTGGTCGTCCTGTCTGTGGATGGGATATTACAGAGATGAATAAACAGCGCATGAATACACTGACAAAATAAATGATGCTAAAACAATGAATTGACCAAGTACAGTTTGCACAAGGGAGTTATTAGTTTCACCTGTAGAGGGCTCTGCCAGCCTCCACGGCCATCCAGTCAATAGCGAAGTCCATCTGCCTGACGAAAGGGGACATGCGGATGGCCACCGTGTGAGCCGCACTCAGCACCACACTGGGCTGCTCCCTCATGATCCTGCAGGGGGCAGCATACGGCACAGGCATGAGCAAGTCTTCATATTGCAAAATTAGAATGGTTACAGCAATTTTGGAAGATTATGGAAAATAATTATGGACATGTTCCAAGTAGGCCTCAGTGCTCCTGTGGACTGTAAATGAAAAAAAGTTTCATGAATATCTTTCATTCTCGTTTGTTCCACATTCAAGGCGATGAACTCACTCGTAGAAATCCGACTTTGAGATCTTGAGGTAAGTACAGTCGCGGATGGCCTTGATGGTGAAGATGAGGGGCTCTCCGGTGAGCACAGCGAGCTGGCCCACCATCTCCCCCGGGTGGGTCACAAACAAGCAGACAGCTTCCTGCTTGTCGATCATCCGCTGGTAGACATGCAGACACCCAGACAGGACAAAGTGCAGACTCACGTCCTAAAAGAGTGAAATGAGAAAGAGAGAAGACAGGAAGAGGGGAGGACAAAAACAACTTTGCTGTATTATCTGACGTTCATTTTTTTGTTGCTATTATTAAGTTTATATATTTACTTAAAATACTTGCTCCTACTACCCTCAACTTCACTGCTTTGGTAGTAGCTGCACTCTGCCTTTGTACGGCAGTGTGCCGCTACGGGTAAACAGATCTTTTTCAAAAAACGGGTCCAGTATGTTTTGTGTTTTCAGTACCTGGTCTCCCTGTCTGGCTAAGACAGCTCCTGCTTTTGCGTGGTGCAGAGTCACTTTCCCAATTAACAAGGACGGGTCCTGGATTTAAGAAGAAAGACAAACGAAATCAAGTCACGCAGTAACAAAAGTCAACAATGTGGATGAAATGTCTTCATTCCACTCAGTGGATGACAATCAAGCCCCAGACGGCGATGCAACATTCAGTTCAGTTATAATGCTTGATCGAGTTACACCAACATGATGTTTTGAAATATTAAGTGTAGCAACTTCAACTCAAGAGGCACACAGAGGGTTCACCACACATTACACAAAACGTGTGTTTGCAACTCATGCTGGAAACTGGCACAGAGAAGTTGAGCATTTAATTGTGTTACAGTTACGAGTATCTAGTTCAGCTGAACTCTGGTTCGTCATCGTGTTATTTAAGCGTACTTAGCGTGCATATTGTTTTCTCATATACAACCAAACACACAGCTCATGTCTCCACACTGCAGCCCACCCTCCACTCATCCATAGACCAGGCCCAGTTCCTCTACAGTGGGCCCGCTGACTGACCCTCTTTCCATCATAATCTGTCAGCAGATGCTCCTGGGTGATTTGAGACAGTGTGCTCACTCATGCGAAAAAAGGAAGAGTGTAATGAGCCTAGTATTATTTCTTAATCCCTGAGAATTTCCTAGAGTATACTGTATATGCTGATTGTGAGAGCACTGCACTGACTGCATCTTTAGATCCACCTTTACTTGCAGTAGTTTGACGGCTTCAGCTGAAAAATGTTCAATAAAGTAATGTGATGATATGGAAACAAACCTCAATCTTCATGAGTTTAAGGATCTCTTTCTGCGCTTCCTCAAACAAAGCAGCATTGGATCGACTGGCTACAGGTGTAAAAATATTGTCCACTGCCGGCTCTTCCTCTGGGTACAGATAGATCCCTGAGGGAACCTCATCTACTGTCACCTTCCTCTCCCGCTGGTCCTGGGACACAGACTGGAATCATACAAGTACAAGAATAGGTTTGATGAGTCTCAATCTAAACGGTTTCAACATAGAAAATCTGCCACGAAAAAAAAAACAATGAGTTATCTATGAAATATCTTGTCGGATAATATCCTGGATTTGACTGACTGATTTATTCAGGTTTACATGTTCAAAACTTATATAATGTTATGGAACAATACAAATATTCTAATACCACACAGCAGAGAGCATTTCTTGTAAAAAAAACCAAAACATTCTTATCTTTAAAAAAAGAAAATATTTTAAAAGACTCATTTCCGGACATTAAAAAAAATGTACCGGACTACTTTGTTGTTATTCATGCTCTGTAGCAGACTTTTAGTCTTTGTTCAGAAAGACCACTGGAGCTTCTGGTGCGATTAACCAATTTTATGTCAGGAGACCAATTGAGTCAAGCTTATCTCATTTGTGTCTCAAGAGTCCGTGTACTGACCCGAGTAAACGTAGGAGGGGTGTTGCCGTCCTCGGCAGAGACAGATATCCGGCCCCTTTCGTATGCCATGTCAAAGTCCGATCTCAGACTTTTCTGCATTCCTGATAAAAATAGATATCCAGTCTTTAATCAACATTCTCATCAACATTTTTTTTTTTTTTTTTTTTAAAAACACACAGGTTTCCATTTACTCCACTCTGAGGATGAGCATAAAACGATTGTAAATTGAAAACATCCGTCTTGGAACGCCTTGGTAGATAAGTACAACACATGCCATATAGCCAAAACCGTCCCATGTTTGATTTCGGCCTTGGGACCTTCGGGAGCTCATACCTTTTGGAAAGGATTGTGACGGGTTCAAAACAAATCAGATATCAATCTCTAGCCACATTGGCCAAGTTTAGCACGATGGACCTTTCAACCTTCATTGTCATAAAGGCATTAGTGAGACAAAGTGGGCGATGAGATTGCAGTTTGCCCTCAGTAGGATTCATCTGCTGGCTATCATGTTTCAACATCTTCATGCCAACAATATCGCTGTGTTCACGAGCCCCTCGCTGCAGATGGTTAAGATAAACCTACCTATTCAGCCAGGCATTTTTAGACTTTGTTTTATTTTTTACACATTATTTTTTTCACTTATTTTATTATTATTATTATTATTATTATTATATCTATTTTGAAAAAAATATTCTATTTTTTATTCAGCACTTTTTTTTCTTTAAATTGTATTCAAGTTGTATAATTAAATTCTATTTAATTGATCTAGTTTATATTTCACCCTGTTTTACTACTATTATTATAGCTTTAAATGATCTTTAATTACATTGTTATAATTGTATTGTCTTGCGTGCATTGGTCTCAAATTGTAAAACTGCTTCTGTCTTTTCTGTTTTCAAGGTCCAGACTTTTTTTGAGCTTGTCAGTCATCTGTGAACACTAACCTGTATAAGAGAGGCTATACAAATAAAGTTTGATTGATCGATTGAAGATCACTTTCTAACTGCGTTTCATTTAAAAAGGAGAACAGAGAACACGTCCTTTCAAGCAGCTACACCGTTTATAAAAAAAAGAAGTAACTACAGGGGTTCATAGCCTGAATAAAATGCTTCAGAACTGGTTTGAACACGTCCACAGACGAGGTGTATTGTAGATAAGTATGACATCAGAAGAGCCAGGAGTGGGCTGATTTAAGGACACTTGTGCTGAACCCTTTCATGGTGCGGTGGTCGTCTAACTCAACCAACCCTTATTATTATTATTATTATTATTATTATTATATACACAGTTCAAATATATCCTGTTTATTAGTTAAAGGAAAATATGAAAACATCATCTCTCTGAACAGGAGAGACGTCCCTCACCAGCAATGTCCACAGGCATTGAGATGGTCCTGCTAAGAGTTGGCACTGTTGCGCCATCCTTCCCTTGTTCCCCTCCTGTACATACAGGAAACCACAAATGAAGCTTTTAGTGAGAAACCAAACACAGAAGTAACTATGTAGATATATTTATATAGTTTTTTTTTCCCCACCTGCAGCTTCACCCTTAATGGCAGCTTCCCGCTGCTCCTCAGTTACGGTCAGGCTGCCAAAGCGCTTACCATGCCGGATGGGACTGGTGCGAGTTGGGTGAGGAGACGGAGGTGGCAGACGCGAGGGCTGCATTTCCTATTGGACAAGTGTGAATAATATGATATGATGCGTGTGTGTGTGATGGGGGAGAATGGAAACAGAGACACAACATTAGCGACTCAAATCATAATAGAAACGGCATGCGCACCGAGCTAATGATGCAGAATTCCTGATAAATGCCAAACCACATCACCAACAGATGTTTGCATGGCTGTCTGGTGTACTGTGTGTGTGTGTGTCAAACTCACATGGCTAAAGAGCTCATTGGTGAGCCCCAGATAGTTGTGCAGGGCTAGGACCGTTACTCTTTGGAGACGAACCATGATAATCTGAACAGAGGAGACAGGAAGTGAGTCGTTTCCCATACACGCAAACTGACCACCAAAACCGCTCCAGTTTTATGAGTGCATACATTTCTGAGCAACAGTAGAGGGAAACGGAAGAGGAGGGCGGGAGAGAAACACAAAAGAGAATTAGACACACAACTCACCTGTACTACCCGCACCAGGCTCTCAGGGTACTTCTCAAATATAGCGAGGAAGGCCTCTACAGGTAAACGGAGAACATTGGAAACCTCTGCAGCCTGTGCCGACACAGTTCTGTAAGGCTTCTGGTGGCCCTGGACACAAATATCCCAACGAAAACTTCAGAAAATGTTTTCAGTCAAAGAAGCTCTGATGCGAGAGGATGCTTCTTCTTGTAGTCATGTGACCTTTAGTCCATTTAAAAAATTTAAATCTTAATGTTATCATTTTAACTTATCCTTTATTTAAGATGGACATTGATTTTCACTGAATCACAACTACAGATCAACGTATGAGTCACATGTGTGCCCGTGGAGAAGGTTGGGCGAGTCAGCTGGTTAATGTGAATGATGCGAGGAGGGAGGAAGTGGGTGGTGTCCAACACACTGATGGCCGGGACTGCAGGTCATTCAGGAAACATGTGAATAATGTGAACAGCTGTGACATACCGTGATGACATCCAGGATGCTGAGGAGGCTGTGGACACTGTCTCCGGGGTAAACCTCCTTCACCACACTTTCTTTGCCATCCTGGAAGACAGGAAGAAGACATTCCATGTGCATTAAGTTTTTGCACATCAGAAAATGTAATCCCCCCCCCCCCCCAAAGACAGAAACAACTATGACATGCAGGAAATCCACATGTAATCATGCACACACACACACACACACACACAAGCTTACGTACCGCTCCAGTAAGGCACAATTCGAGTTTTCCATCCTGAACCACGTAGATGCTGCTGTCAGGCTGGCCCGGCCTGAAGACGTACTCCCCTTGTTGGAACTTCTCAAACACCATGTGTTTACACAGCTCCAGGAAGAGGGGCTTCTCAAAGTGACCCAGCACACTGCAGTGAAGGACAACACAGAGGTTAGGAGGTTTGTGCACACACACACACACAAACAAACAAACAAACAAACAGGTGTGATCACTAATCTGTAAAGTTTGGATATTTAAAATCCGTGTTAAGTTGCATGGAATGCTATTAACTGAGCTTTATGAGCAGTATCCGCTGCGCTCGGTAACCGCTGCGCAACAGAGCCAAACATGTCAAAAGGCATCCGGCTCATGTTTCATCAGAGTCGCTTATCAATCATGCAAATCAAATTTAGAAGACTGCGGTACACAGTAACACAGATATGACAAAGAAGACAAAACCTACCGGACATTTTTGAGCATGTAGAGCACCTCAGAGGGCAGGTGGGAGTTGGCCACATCAAACTCGGTGAGGTCAGCCTCCAGCACTGAGGGAGGGGGCTCCTTGGCCTGCAGGATGGGCACCTCCTTCTTAAAGCGCAGGATCCTTCACAGCGGAAAGGCAGTGGGAATAGACGGGTAAGTGTGTGAACCACTAATGAGAGAACTGGCCATGACAGTAGTAGAAGCTGTATTGTTGGCGAGCGTGAGCTTTCTGATGTACTTTTTGGCAATGTTAAGCATCTTCTGCTTCTTCTTCAGGCGCTGCCGAGAGGAAGTGGATGTACCCACCAGGGAAGAGGTAGACTGCGAGACCTGTTGAAAAATATATTGGTTTAAAAAAGGTATTCCTGTGATAGTAGTCGACTAAAGAACTAGCTGGCCGTTGAAGCCAGTTATCACTTTCTGCCACAGACTCACTTTGCGCATGATCTTTCGCCCGTAGAACATGACTTTGTCCCTCTTGCGAAAGCGGTATTTGGGTGCCTCCTGAGCTTCTATGTCTAAAATATAAGAAATGACAAATTACCATAGAAATACATACATGTCCGTATTTATTTTTTTTTTTTCATCATTGCGTGCCCCTCAGTGCTGGGGCGAGATACGGTTCTCAGCATTTACTGACTTCGAAGCTTGATCCGCCGCAAGATGAAGAAGATGAGTATGGCAATGAGGACTATGGCGATGCCCGCACCAATCACCATCCCCACCATCTGAGGAGAAGAGAAGAAAAGAGGAGAAGGGTTGATGCGTGTACACGGTTAAAGTCTGCAGAATGAAAAAATGGAAATCACAATGTAAACGAAAATTATATTTACGCGTACGTTATTTGTGTTTTAAAGTGTTAAAAAGTATCACTTCGTTATTTCATTTGCATGCTCGTCAAACACTATTGCGTGACAGTTTATTCTCTGGCTCTCTCTTTCCATGGTGAAACATGAATGGCATGGCACTGGTACAATCTCCCGCACTCACCATGCTCGTCTGTAGTTCCTCCTCCACAAGTGTCTTGATGTTATCAAAACCCTCCTAATGTAAGAGGGGGAAAAATAAATTACTCATCCAAACAAACAACCAAACCTTCCACAGGCAGAGTGCTAGTTACTTAGTAGCATACCCAACGGCTGCAACCACCTGCAGCATGTTGAGCCCGACACACTGTGTGGGCCTGAAGGTTTCACTTCCATTGAAGTGTAATGGAATGTGTGAATAAGGGATTTGCTCTGGAGGCAGGAATGTCTGACTGACTACGAGTGCCCGGGAAACAAAAGGAGGAGAATATGAACATCTTATCTGACCTTTTTTTAATGCACGCACCTTTCCAAGTGTTAAAAACAATAAGCACCGCTCACAGCTTCTTCCCTCTGCTCCCTATGTTCTGACGGAGGATTCCCGATGTGAAGCCGTTGGGTTCACAGGCTACAAAACTGGCATGCTGGAAAGGGCAAACCGAGGCTGGCTGGCGAAATGCAGCACAGGTGGGTGGTGTTTTTCCATGAAGGTATTTAAACAAACCTGTAACTGCAGGGAGCACGCAGGTCCTGCAACATGACAACTGTTGGAGCTGGACTTTGGGCGAGGCAGAGGCGATAAGCAACTAAGCATGAAAGAAACCCAAGAAGATAAGAGGAGATTTCTAATCATGTGCATTGCCTTTCGAAAACAAGCGGCTATACAGAGGAAGAATAATGGTAGAAAGCGGAGTAGTGTTTCGTTTTGGCTTGATCTGACTTTTATTTTTGAATTTTATCTATTTTTGAATTTGAATTTTATCTTCTTCACACAACAAAACAAGACTGTCTGTGCAGGCAGTGGATATCCTGTGGCCAAGATAAGCGTGTTTCTTTTACGGTGTGTGTGTGTGTGTGTGTGTGTGTGTGTGTGTGTGTGTGTGTGTGTGTGTGTGTGTGTGTGTGTGTGTGTGTGTGTGTGTGTGTGTGTGTGTGTGTGGCTACCTTGCGATCAGATACAGCATTGCATGAGCAACAGTGACATGTTTTTTGTACTCTGGCTGTTTTCAGCAAATGAGACTACATGTCTGCCATCAGTGGTTATTGATTAGTGTGCGAGGAGCTAATGGTTCTTTGGCAGTAAAAAGCCTAAGCTGGACACTGGGGATATTGACAGATGGGTGAGTGCATAGGCCGGATGTGCACAGAGAAATATGCCTTAGTAGGCACATCGGAGTTTGGAAATAAAAGTGTGTGAAGTGAACACGTGGGAGCAAATTTACAGCAAATAAAGCCAGTGAGCAAACCGACCTCATTGGTGACGTCTCCCTGGACCTCTTGTTGCGAGGTACTCTGTCCCATTGTAACCCTGTTTCTTCATAGGGATGGTCCATCAACGGCCACTGGAAACAAAGACAGACAAGCACACTAAACAGGCCGGTTTCACGGGGGACATTTTGACACATCACAGTAGGAAAAGCACATGAGAATGGTTGATGGTCTGCTGCCAAAACGGTCGCGCAAAAAGGAGAAAACATGCCTACATTCACACTTGCACAAACACGTAGAGAAATCTATATCTATTTCCTGACTTTTCAGCCGCGGACAAATGCCACCGTACTTGTATGAACTCGACACCCAGAAACATCCATTCACTCCTCAGGACTCAGCAGTTTCTTTAAGGCTGCGGCTCAAAGTCTGGCTATTTAAGGCCTTTCTCATTGACTGCGAACTACAAAAATGACCTCAGCAGCACAGTTTGTTCTCTTATTAAGAAAATGTGTGTTTCTAACAATGGACACGCATGCACACAAACAAACACCAAATTGTTCCAAGCTACGGCAAACCAATAGTAAATCTGAAGCTGCTTGCACAAAGCCTTACGGGGCAGAAGATTTGAAAGTCCCTGTTATTCTTTACAATGATTATCAAACGTAATCTCTCCTTAAAATCAGTGAAACTGAGTACTAGAATCAGAGAGGGATCAAATGATTGCATCCGACTGGGAGAGGCTTTGTCTCTGTCACACACACAAACACACACACACACAGCAGGGTATCTAGACAAAACTATCCAGATGGTAACCCCTTCCCCTCTTTTATCCATCCATCCACTACCTCAGAGGATGATCTTCTTCCTGTCCCAATTAATTGGTACCACGTCTATTGCTGATTCAGTGACAACATTTAAGGCAGCATAACAAAAAATGCAAAGTTCGTGGCCATAGTTTTTCTATATAATTTCTTCTTCTTTAAATTTTTTCAGCATGTCAATTTGTGTACTTTTATGTGTGAGTGATTGCCGTGATGGAGAGGTTTTCACCTTTATACAGCTTTATGGCTTTGCGAGAAAATGTTTTTGAAATAAGCTGAGATGCCTGTACCTTTAAGAAACAAGCTTGTGTTAATGAAATGCAGTTTTTTTTTTCTGCACATACAATTATTACTGTGTTTCCTCCAACTACTCAGCTCAACAATGTCCCGACATAGAAACAGATACTTTTACATACTGTAACATTTTACCGACCCAGCTTGCTCCTTTTTACAGTCGTATGACCGAGCACACTTGCAGGGAGTAGCACAGTAACACACAGTAACACCAAAATGCTCGGATCACTGAGCTACTACAATAATTTAAGCAATAATTCAAGCAATACTGATGCAATGGTTCCCAAAGTTCATCCAGGTCGGCTACATACCAGTTCCCTGCCCACATCTGCCAGAACGGACTGATTCAGCTGACACAGGCCTATGTGCTGTAACTGGGACAACAAGCTTCATTCACCGTCTGTGTGGACAAATAAGCAGCTACGCTAGCTTAGCTCGCAGGGGTCTAATGATGTCTGTACTCTGAAAGTGAGGCTGGAGGGAAAACAAACTGGCTAAAAACGCACTCCATGTTTGCTGACGGCATACAAAGTAGGCTACAAGCACTAGCATGTAGAACCCTATAAACAAGAAAGTGTCTCATGGCTAATGGCCAGAACTTCAAGACCATTAGAGAAAAGACATTAACATATCCATAGAACAGACTAAACAGGCCTCTTGTTTTGTGTACCAAGTATTTATCTAAAGGTTTGAATGCATGTTAATATTGGGCGATCAAGATTTTAAAAAACAATTGTGATATGAGGTTCTAGTTGAATACTGCTAAAACAAAACCAAGCAAAGTAAAATGTTTTATTGTTTCTTCGTCATTTTTTTTTAAATACTATTTCTGCTTGAAGAAAAGACTTTTAATCAATTCTGTCAATAGAGTAAGCGATGAATTGACTAAATGCTTTAGGTCTAATCTGACATTCGTTTTTAATAACAATGACTATGTCTTGTGCTTATATTAACTGCTGAAAGTGGAAGAACACATCTGCCAATGATACCATCAATGTCCCAACTATTAACCAGCCTACATATGAAGTAACGTCACAGACTGACATCAGCTGCATCTTTCATCTGATGCGTTTCCTGCTTAAATCGACAACATGAGTGGCTGGAAGAGGGTGGCTGAACTGCTGCATAGATAAAATTCAATCAGTGGAAGCTTGAGGATCCAGTGTCGCGTTACGTGAAGTAACCCTGTGAGTCACAAACAAACCACAAAACACACGGTCTCAAGGCCATAAACTCTCACATGAGAATGGTCAGCATGTAAAGGACAGAAAGTGTGAATGGAAATTTAAATATAATGATCTCATAATACTCAATACTTGGCTGCAGTTGGACTTTTCATTTATTGTTCTTCGTCAGGTAAACTCTGCAAATAATTTCTATTCTGAAAATTGCCAGTTCAAAATTAAAAACAGCTTAGCTTGTGGATTCTTGGACGTCGCTGCCGTCAATAAAGTGCCGTGAAACATTTCTTACTCTTGTCTCTTGTGCAGCAGCCTCAACAGAACTTGTGTCACTCCGGATGAGAACGCTCCAACTACCAAGACTTGTTGCTACACATTGCACTTTGCTTCAGATCCTGTTTCTTTGACTCTACACGCCATCGTGTGTGGTAATAACTCTGTAAGGAGCGCACCGGCCTGCTGTCCTCTAGAGATGAGACAGTAGCCAACCTCTAGCCTCCTAGCGGTGCCTCCCTCCATGCAAGCCTATTCCCATTGTTCTCTATAAACAACGAAGCTACTGTTGACTCCACCATCCAGGGGCAGACCTGGGCCGACTAATAACACATCCTCGTCTGTTTTCACCGAACACAATACACCCTCTTTAGGCCATGAGACTCACAATAACTGGCCTGTAGGATGCTGTGTTTGAACACGCATTTAGAAGATGCATGGCTGGAAAATGTCAGACACAAGGTAAACGAAAAAAAAAAAACTTGTTCCAACTCTTCCCTGATGATTTCACTGCGGGAGAAGACAAACCTCAGAAAACCATGTCTTTGGTTGAATGTGCTGCTGTCAACACTTACACCAACTGCTTTACACACATGCTGGTATCACCTTTGACCCTGGAAGTCAAGCCAAACTGATTATTTCACTTCACACTTTAACTCTATAGAGACATGTCTTGAAGTTGTAAGTAAACAAACATCAGCTCAAATACAAGCTACTGCAAAGTACTGACCAAGGTGAACTCAGAGGTTGACATCAGCTCATATTTCCCTCCAGCCAAAATAGTTTTGCATAATTTGCGCCCACAGAGGTGTTGCTTTACTGACCTGTCGTAAATTGTTCAGTAGTCGAGTTGTAAACACGTCGAGAGGGCGGGGAACCACTTCGCAAAATACCAAAAAGTAGAGTGTCCTTTCAATAAACCTCGAGCCCGTACGAAATGTAGCTGATGCACACAAGTAGTGATTGTTTTGACGCAGTGCTGCACCGTTAGCTAAGCTAGCTAACAGGCACCTTAAGTCTTTATGAGACTGTGACTGAACGACGTCAGACATGCATAGTAATGCATTATTGTGTGTAGTCACACAAGAGTAAATGAGTGATTACCACTAACGTTAGGTGAAAACGTCATCCGACCATAACGTAATCCCTGAGGCTGACGTTGTCACTGGATACCGTTCGCTAGCATCCGATGCTACTAATGGCAGTAAACTGTGGTCGTGGGGAATTAAAACAACTCAAACACGTAATTTATGTTGAAACTAAAATTAATTTTGCTGCATTGTTGTTGTTGCCTTTTTGACCTCAGACGTAGCTCCACCGTGTTTGACACACTTGGACGGATGGTCCGTCTTTCCACCGTTACTCGTGACTAACCAACGCTAAATGAGAAGTCTCAGTGAATCACCGAACCGTGAGCTGAAACCGATCAAAGTGAAACCGTGTCATTGAATAATAGATAAGATATTAAAGAAGACATTCATTCACCTGAGCTGATGTTCTCCCGTCAATCGTCTCTGACTGTCAAATAACATACGACGGATATCGTCTATGACGAAGCCCCTCCTATTATATTTACACCAGCATTTTTGGCCAATCAGCAGCTGAGACGCAAAAAAATGGACCAATCAAAATGCAGAACTGGAATGAATGGGCTCTATCCCACCCACATATATGTAACTAAATAGTGGGTGTCCAATGATGGTTGAGGGACAGAAGCAGTCGATCCATGATTGGATAGTTTCAGGATGATTGACAAGACACCAACCTTCAACAGCAGATTCAATTCCGAGGGTTTCAACCGGACTTCGACATGGGGTGCATCCCAAGTCTCTTATTTGTCATTTCCGCGCTCCTCGCTCCTAGCTTGAACCGGAAGTTGTTCTGCACCGCCATATTGGCGGCCGTCCCAAAGCTTATTTAGGTCGGAGTGAGATCGAGGAGGGAGGAGGGATCTCAGAGGAGCCATGAGCAAGGACGCACGAGAACAGCCTTCCAGGAAGTGGTTTAACGTCCGACACGCCCCCTCATTGTTCATCAGTTATGTCCAATAACTCCAGTCCAATCGACGCTGCAGCCGATTGGACTGATAAGACATTTTTCAACATGTAAACCGTGAAGACTGATCACAGATTAAACTCAAGCTTTATATTTATATATAAATTATTTGATTAGTTTTCTGATCTGGTTTAAATACATGTTCATTGTAAGTCTGAACAACAAAAGGACCACAAATAACTAACTTACCGGTATTAGAAATATTTGTCTTTTCATGATCTGATATTTCCCTCAACTTTTATTATGGATACAATTAAAGTCAGAGAGCTTTTTACATAATTTATCATTTCATTCAGTCACGTGAGGCTGATCATTCCTGAGTGTCGGGTTTGATGAGTTTTATAATTTAAGTTTAACCTGAAACATGGAGCCTAATAAATTAATGTCTGTATTCAAGAGAAACCATAGCCACAGTCACAATTTCAAAATGTACAGACGCAAATAAGTCAAATGCATTCTGCCGGTAGAAATAGATCCTGCGCTTCTAAACAGAACAGTTTGTTAAAGAGGTAACAGGCTACAGAGAGAAAACACCTCTACAGTGATGATTACTGTCGTTATTAGTAACTATTATTAAGTACAGTGATCATGTGTGCAGACAAACTTCTCAAAAGTCTCTGCAGCTGTTAAAGCCGACTGACAGCTGTGATCAGTGCACGTGACGCAACTGAGGAAAGGGTGTCTCATGTCTCTTAAAACATATTTCCTCGTTCCTCTCTGCTCGCATGGTTTCCTCCATGCATCCCTGGTGGGAGGGACTAATACGCAAGGAAAGGACCCATGTGAGGGAAACGGGGATGCAATTAAGAGACGTGGGATGCACCAAATTGACCTAATTCAGTATTAGCATATTAGCTTACATTTATAAGTATACAATGTAAGCTACTATGCATGTTTAGCATTGATTACAATGAATAGACTGACAACATCACTTCTATTAGTTCCCAGACTTGTGCTGTACTGCACCTCAACACAGCTGCTAACTGAATCAGGAAACGTCTCACACGTCAATGAGATTGTTTAATACCCACAGAAGCAACTTTGCCCTGGTGCCACAGATATCTTTAGTCATACAGTGGTTACAGATATCAAATGGGGAATAGATTAACAACATTATAGTGAATGTCAAAACTTATAGCTTTTTCAACCGAGATGTTTAACTTTCAGAGTAAAAAGCTATTGCAACACCGCCCCCTCGTGGGCTCTACCTACAATTCCACATGCAAACCAAAATGTGTATCAAATAATAAGCCCATCACAAGATTTCTCTATACAATACATAAACTTTATTGTGAGGTGACTTTGAGGTAAAAGGATTACAGGTCCGCGATGGGCTTGTGGGGCCAGTAGGGGTATTTGACCTTGTCCAGCTTGGTCTCTGGGAAGGTGTCGTTGAGATCCTCGATGGTCATCTGGTCGAAGGGGATCATGTTCTTGAATTTATCCAGCTGAGACAAAAACGTAAAAAGAACAGGTTATAAATACAGTTTTCCCGAAGACGTCCATGAGGTGTTCTACTACCACAGATAGTCTCACCTCTTGCTCATACTGAGCGATGCGGGCCATAGATCCTTCAATGTAGACTGATGCACTTTTATTCTGGGAGAGAAAAGTGAAACTATTACATCTGACAATACAAAACAACAAATCTCTGTTACTATTTTCTAATTATTATTCCAAAAATTCCAGTTCTGTCTCTCTTTGCTGTAATAAAAAATGTCTGTTTCAGTGTTGAATGAATTTCATGATTGATGAACTGTTGATAGAATTGCAAATTTTGGTTTGACTGCATTGTTTTCTAATTAAAAGTCAACACAGTTTACAACAATACAGTAAAGCTGAAACTCAGGCAACACACAGATTTGTTTGCCGTCATCACTTACAGATTCAGCCTCCTGTGCACTGATGGCGCTCGTCTGTGTGTCAGAAGGCTCAGGGATCAGCAGGGCTTTGAACTGTGTGCAGAAGGAACATTTATCATTTAACACTGTAACACAAACCAACAAATGCTGAACAAACTATGTCAAGAATTTCTGACTCAACTGCGCCATCACCAGCTCAACTGATTATTTTTGCATAGGAACTAAAAAGGAGATTTAAACAGTAATTTGAATGCTGCTATTATTATTGGCTAAGTGGAGAGCACATAAAACTGATGTATTTATGGTCCTTTGAATTCCCCATTAATTTGGATCCTGATATACATTATCTGGAAAATGTCTCAGCACAGCTGGACGCAAACATACCAACTACAACTAAAGTGAAAGTTGCCATGTAGTGTCAGAACAGATTTAAACTTTTCCCACACTTCTTGGGAACACTGAATAATGCTCATGACCCGTTGAATGAACCAGCCAAGTAAAGCTCACCTTCTTCTCAAACTCATCAACCATCCCGGCTTTGGCCACTGTGCTCCTGTAGACACTCCAGTCGATGGCTGCAGGAGCCTCTGGCAGCGAGGTCAGTCTGGTGTAAAACGGAGAAGACGGAGTTTAACAGACGACTAGGAAGCTTAAGTGAGCAAACTAAAAAAAGACATCAAAGAATAAAATCAGTACAAAAAGTCAAAAGAATGAGCAAATGTGTTAGAAACATAATAGCGATATAAAGTTAGCGAGACAAATACTGTAGTAAGACAGGCACTGCATGTGCCACTCTCTCATTGCACTCACAGCAGACTCCTTTGAAAATTGTCTGAAATTAATGTTTTGCTTATCAGCAAGAAAATACACCTATTAATATGCAATTGCACTGTTTGTTGTGTTCTTTCACAACTAATGAACTTCCGCACTATAAGACCAAGTTGGCTTTAGCCGACTTTCAGCATGACTTCGAAAGTCTGTTGTTGTGAAACTAACTTTGCAGCGATGGCATCACTGCGAGTCTTCAGCGCGTTGAACATGCCCCTCTGGTTGGGTGGAATGCGCTCAGCAAACGCCAGCCAGTCGATGGATTTCAGGGCTACACGACGGCCTGCCATCCTGCTTGTCTGAAAGGTAAGACGGAAATCTTGTTTAGTCCAGTCAACAAAAACATCAAAACAATCCAGGCTACATGTGGCTGGAAAACCAGTGTGTACATACAATATTTTCTGATTACACTCAGTTGCCAGGTTATGGAGGTAAACCGAGCTCATACTAATAGGATGACAGCCCTGCAATAAATCCTGCCAGAGTTAATGTTAAGTTTGTGTTGGAGCCATTTGACAAAGAAAAAAAAACTTAAATCAAAGTCCATTTTTGGATGTTGTAGTTTAGTTTGCAAAATTTAAACAATAAAATAAAAAACAGATTAAAAAAAATATCAGTGCAGGAAGAGGCAAAAAGCCAACTGGGCTTATTTGAAGCCTCCACCTATATAATAAAATATTACAATATTACAGAGAACATAAAACGAATATGCGTAAGATATGACTACATAAAATATGATTGACAAGATGTCAAGTTGCTAATGAATTGGATTTTGTTGTAATAATATTTTACCCCATTTTTAATCAGTGAGGGTAGCATAATGGAAGAACTCGCTATTTTATCAAACGTGCTATATATTTTTAAAAAGCACAAAATGACCATAAAGTTGAATCAACACCACCCCTCTAAATCAGTTTCAACAAAAGCTAAACAGTTTAAATGTAAAGTTATTTGGCTACATTAGTTTCAGCTGGGTGTAAAATGTCACCTTGATTGACAGAAACATGTTCAATGTGCACTGTGATGCCGTGTCGTGATGCAGTTAGACATTTGAGCGTCAACTTTAATTTTAATGATTGACTTCAGGATGAAACACCTTTAAGTTTGTGTTAAACAAGCAGACAAGTGGCGTTAACGTTAGAACTGAGACATGACTTCAGGTTAAAGCAGGCCTGAGCAGCGAACCTTAACAATACAGACTGTAGGACAGCTGGTCCCAAATAGTTATGCATATATTTAATAACCAACAGAGAAGATGAGATGGTAGAAACACATTTTTGACAAGAGACAATCAATGACACCGGGCCCTTGACATTATGTTCAATTCAAGACCGCTGCAAGGCAAGCTAACAGTAGCTAGCTCCGTTAGCTTGCTAGCCAAGGTCAGTGAAGTCTCACAGTAACGCCAGTTTTATCACAAAAACACCGCGCGAACGTTACGTTGATTGCTGAATCTCATGCACAACAATACACGGATGAGCTGCACAAATAGCTATTTAAACAGATTTTCATTAGATGTTCTGTCATTCAGCTAACGTACTCACCTCGCTGTACAAAGAGTAGTCTGTGACGGGTAGAGCAGGCAGCGGAAGTGCGTTTTCTTCTTCAGCATCGGCAGCGAGCGCGCTACCGCCCTCTGCCGGAACGGACAGAGTACTGACCGCGAGTAATACTGCAACTAAATGATTAAATGTACATCTTCACGTAAGTGCTTTAATGGGGACACGTGATTAAATGATTCCCCACAATAAACTGTAAGTCGTATTCCTGTGATTTGATTTAGCCTTTGAAGGGGGTATTCGATCTTTGTGTTGGAGAAGTGTGACAAGAATGACAGACCAACAACATGAATGTTGAACTTTTGTTTTATAATATAACCTGAGTTAAACATTGTTTCATAAAGGCATGAGAACTAACGGTTAACCCACTGGTACGCTATGTGACAGTGTGTTTGGTTACATTAAGTGAACCAGACAGCAGGCTAATTAATAACGTTTAACATCAGCTGCACCGTTTAAAAAAATACTGCTTTTGAACATCCCCATCTAGAAACCAGAAAATAAATGAAAAGAAAGTATAAATAAATGTATTTGTAATTCCCCCTCAATTGTATCGAGCTGATGATCTGTTTTTATTTTTTGCTTAATTTTAAATATATATCTGAAATGATTAGGGGCCATGGTAACAATATAGCTTATATGCAGGTGAATATTGAAAATCGGCCCCTTGAGGTGCGCAGATACCACATTTTCCCATTTTAAAGCTGTCTTATTGGAAAATATTTACTACTGAACAAGATGTGTTTAGTCTGCATGTGCCGCAACGCAAATATATTTTTTAGGAAATGAATGAAATGACCAGGTCTATTAGGTTACAATGTGATTTCGTTTACAAACGATTCATTGAAAAGTGCCAAAGAAGGCAGTTGTGTTAAGATATTACAAATCATTTGTACATTAACAGAACAGGGGTTTAACTGATGTCGTTGTAGGCTCATTTTTAAATCTCCCTGACAATTTATTTGGGTGTTTAATATAGGTTATGGTCAATAGTAATAGATTATGCAATTTTGAATACAATGTATGCAAATGTAATGATATTGGGGGAAAAAACATTATTATTGGCCCATTTTCAAATTAGATAAAATTAAGAATTATGTGGGATGACAATTTATTTATTTTTGGCAACAGTGATGGAGGTTTGGCATGATTGCTTTCATTAGAAATTACATTAATAAATAACAATTATCTCATATGTACCTTTGATTAAGTCATATTTCTTGGAGTAGTAAATATAAACTCCTCCATAAATTCATCTGACTCTACTATAAGTATTAAATAATATAAATAAATAAAACAGTAAAAAGGTTGTACAACGAGTCAGCCACTTTGAGGTTTTGTATAATGTTTATTTACTAAAATCAGTTTTTACAAGTAACTGAACATTTGGATAGAGTGATGTATGTACACAGTACAGATACAAAGATATTCAATAAATACCACATTTCCTGCTGCTCTTCAAGCGAGGCTGCAGGGCTTTATGAACACTACACATGATTGTATTTACATTTACAGCAAAATTCCTCAAAGAAAATCTATCATCACTCCCATAAAGGCCACGCTGTGAGAGTAAAAAAAATATCTAATACACGTGTTTTTCTAAAATATAATTTTTGCTCCATACAAAAATGTAGAAATCGCGATGCTGCAAAAGGAAATACAAACATTCAAACAGCAACTCTGGCAAACTGCAGTTTTACCAGAAACAGTCGATGCTGAATGAGGAGAAATACTTCAAGTGATACACCGGTCTTAAGGCACTGACATCATTTAAGTACTTTTCTGTTGCTTTCGAACCTGCGCTTCAGTAGATCATCGCCTTCATGTCTGTACACACTTTGAATGTGCATGTTCACAAACTGCGGCGCACGGTGGAAGCACTGGAGTGAGATATGTAAGGCATGTTGGTTGAAAAACCTGACATTTGTTTTTGGAGTATCGCCTCAGCATTTTAGGCCTGTGAATGCACAACCCACAGAACTGTCTTAAAATGAGGAGAGCAGGTGAACTACATATCATAATGTGTCCCGAAATTAATTCAGAAAAATTCTCTAAACTCCGAATATAAAACTGTGTCCGAGTTGAAGAAAGCGCATCATCCTCGTTTATAAGTGTTTTGCGACCATGAAAGAATACATTATTTTTCTCTTAAAACCATCCACATACACACGCAGCACTACTAAGACAAATAGTACATCCCATAAGTGACGGGTCCGCCGAACAGTCCTGGTACCGGCAGACTGTGCCTCGGGAAGGCGTTTGACGGGCCCCATGTTGGAGAGCCCATGTGCGCTCCGAGGGGGAGCGGCAGCGCGAAGGCGGGCAGCATGGGCTTGGAGGCCAGTTTATACTTTTCCAGCTCGGCCTCCTGCAGTCTCTTGGCTTTGGCCCTCCTGTTCTGAAACCAAATTTTGACTTGAGTCTCCGTCAGGTTGAGCGAGTTGGAGAACTCGGCTCTCTCGGCGATGGAGAGGTACTGCTTCTGGCGAAACTTGCGCTCCAGCGCCAGCAGCTGGGAGGTAGTGAAGGGCGTGCGAGGTTTCCTGTTGTTTTTGTGTTTCCTTAAAGCACACTGATTTGGACTTGAGCTCCCTGTTAGAGAACAATCAACAAAGGGAAGAATACATTTACTCTTAATTGTCAGGTGTAGGCTATATGTCAATGTTAAATGCAAACACATGCCGCAGGTAAAAATATATCAATAGACAAGTTGTATTATTTTTTGATGAAAAATAGCCTCTATGTCAATATGGGTCAAAAACTGATCACATCCACTCGTGCACACTTTAATCTTAAAGTTGAATCCCACTATCACCCTTTAATGTGTGCTTGCATATATATCATCGGCAAATAAATACAAAATATATTAAGAATTATATAAGAATATAAGAAAAAAACAATCTGACAAAGAACCAAGAATGTGCTTCACATGCTCAGCGGTATATTACCATAATCTATCTTCAGTTTGTAAAACACAACAAAGGGTATAATGCAAGAAGGAAATGCATGCAGTAGAGCAGCAGGGGCAATATCAATACTGTGACACAACGAGAGAATTATAATTTCTTGTATCTGTTGCCAAACTATTTTTACTTTGCTGACTATCGACAGTAGAAGATGACTCATTTAAAAATAAATGTATACTTGAGTTTGCAAAACTCTCAGAACAGCAGAAGGACGGACTTACGAGGCGGAGTAGAAAGGGAGGACGTCTGGTACCAAGTGCTCTGCTCTTTCTCACTGAACTGCGGGCTGTCCTCGCTGGAACTGCTGGAAACACCCTGCGAGCTCTCCGCGGAAACCTTGCTCTCCGCGTAAAGAGTCCTTGGAGAGAACTGCACGCCTTGCCCGGCCGCGGGTTTCGGCAGGGCCACAGCTAAATCTGTGGGGGAATAGGAAGTCCGACAGGTGGTCTTCTTGGAAATCAACGACTCGACGCTAAACGCGAGGCTGCTCCGCTGGGGTTTGTATCCTTTCTCAGTGGTCATGTCTTTAGGCTGCAGATCCTCGCCCTCCGTATCCGTCTCCTCACTCTGATGAAGCTGTTTGGCGTCCTGGGACTGCGACCCCTGCACAGGATTCATCGTGACACGAGGGGATGGGGCCATGCACCTCCGTGTGGCCCGTTAGGAGGAATGGAGTCGCCGAGGTGTACAGTATCCAATATGCGTCTCGGCGCTGTCAGCGGTGCCCAGTAGCCTTTACGCGCTGCACGGGGTCGTCTATAAAAGGACAAGGGCTGTCCCCCCTCCACGCTCCCACCAATCAGCTCGTCGCTTTGGCCTCGTGACGTCTGCAAGTGCGGGTCTGATTGGCCCGCTGGCCCTCGAAGGGGAGATCAAGAGGCCTTTGAAAGGAAGGAGAAGTTAATCATACAGACCCCATGCGGCGCGGGGCTATTGATGGCCCTCACAAAGTAGCTTAGACCAATTTTAGCGCAATTAACCAGTGGGGAGGATCTCTCTTGACCATTTACATCCATTAGCCGGGCTCTCCGTCGGTACTGTTCGTTGGATTATTCTCACTGTAAAGCTGAGCAGGAACTAAAGAGTCACATGTCAAATCAAAGGGATACTTTTATCAAAGGAGAAGGGAAAAAAACAAACAGTAAAATGTATTCAGTCAACTGATTAAAATAGAATAAGCACGCAGAATTAGATTTGTAGATAAGTATTCTAATCATGTGACTGGATACAAATAGTAAAAGTAAAACAATTCAGCTGGGAATCAAATAAGACAAGGTGCGCAACCGGGATGTGAATTGATTAGGAATGACTGTTGGTCACACAGCATTACAGCAATTTAAGGCCTGTCATGAGCTCCTCTCGCTTCACAATGGCCTCAGTTGAGAAGCAACAGGCGTTTTCTTTCTCCAGGTCATACTATTTAATAAGCCAGACAAGTTGTGTTTTGCGAGGCGCCAGGCTCGGCAGGATCAAAAAGGAAGATACCTCGGGGAGAAAAAAAGGCGACGGTTAACTCCACTTAACCAATTGTCCTCCAAATATTTCATAGTCCGCTGCATGGAGCTGGGAGGAAGCAGCCGCTGACAGTTAACTGTTTCACGTCTAGTCTCAGACTGACGAGGGTGGGATTTAATTCACTTCGACATGTTTTAGTAAAATGATGACGACTGCAGCAGCAATGCAAAACCTTCATCGTCATCGAGTTCATCACGACACCATCACGGACTTTGCATCAGGTGACAAGTCCGTTTTGTTAATTACAATCAATTCATTTGACATTTTTGGAAAGAATTGTGGGAACATTGTTTTTCCAGAAGTATTGTGCTCATCAGTATTTGTAGAATACTTCATTAAGTTCATTAAGTTACCATTCAGATCCGTTGTTGCTGAAGTATCAATACCACATAAGTACAAATAAATGTCCTGCATTTAAAATCTCGCTTGAGTCGAAAGTACCAAAGTTAATCAGTAAAATGTACTTAAAGTATTAGAAGTATGATTATGTATTCATATTCATGAGCTCATTAGATCATGTTCACAGTTGATTTAAAATGTTTCCAGCATTTGTACTGTATGGTTGACGTCTACTTTATATATTGGACAATTAAAGCATGAATCAATCCTATTTTAGAGGCTGATCACATGTTTTGTAAATAAAGTCTTAACACATAAAGTAACAAGTAAGGTGCATGTAGTGGACTAAAATGTATAATATCTGCTTGTGTAGATGAATAAAGTTGTTGTAGTCCATTTAGTTCTTCTTCATCCCATGATAATTATGTCCCTTCAAGAGGCTCATTGTTGGGGAAATGTAATCTCTCCTAAACATCCTTTAAATTCTTCCCTTGCAGCATGTCCAAGCAGATATCACATTCAGTGTATCAGCAGCACACTGTGCCCTCCTGGACCTCATCAGCACAACCCAACACAAGAGAGCTCCACACTCAACCCTATCAAATATATACGATCGGGAAGTGATTAAGTGAGGACATGGATTGATCCGTGCCAGTTGTTAATCCGAGACCTTCACTTTTTCCCCCGTAATTCACTTCACCAAATTACTTCATCAGTCCTCTTCGTGCTTAATTGGATCAAACAATGAATACTTAACCTATTAGAAAGCACAAGCGGTTGCTTGTGTCCTGCAGGCCCATCAAGCAGCATATGACTGGTCATGGAACTGGTGAAATTAGCTGCTGTTTCTCAACAAAAGACAAAAAAAAGAAGACAAAATTCTTCATTGAGATCACTAATGGTCGGCCTCGTGCGTGCCCTCAGGTGCAAAGAACAGTTTACCCCTCATCAAGTAAGAGGGGCAGCTTTGGTTGGTGATTCAACTTGAGTAAATCCTGATGTTTGAGTGCGCTCCTTCTATCTGACAAAGCCGGCCCTCTGTCTCCTCACACACCGGGGCCTCTCGTCACCCAGCTGGTTTGGGTTTAAATCCCAGCGACGGCGTACCCTTCCCTCTGTCTCCTCTCCGTAGTGCTGTGCAAGAAGGAGGATGAGAGTCGGCCCGCGGACCACGCAGACTCACACAGAGATTCATCCGATACAGGTACATCCAAAGATCTACACCAGAAGTACAGTTACCTCTCCTCCCCTGGTGTTTGGTGCAGTGTATTTAGCTCCGGGCCCCCTTCTCGCCTACCCCAAAAGACATTTATGTAACAGCATGCAGGCAAGGGAACTGTGCCAAAAGGTGTGAGTGAGTTTGAAAGCAGATCTGTCCTTCAATGTCGGTGCATGCTCGATGGGAAGCCCTTTTCCCCTTACCTGGCACCTGAAACAAGAACTTCTTCTCGCGTACGTGCACGGGCCATTTTCAATACTCGATTCTTCGGTGAAACCACTCAGCCAGTTGGTAAGGAAACCACGTGAGAAAACAACATCTCCTATCGTGCGTTTGTTTTCTTTCAGAAGGTGTCCCAGTCAAGGCCGTACTCTTCAGGTGCACCAGCGGATGAACTCAGACTTCGTGGGAGTCCAGGTGAGCTGGTGTCTGTCCTCCATCAACAATGTGTGAATTCCCCGCTGTAGTGAGGCCCTCTGACAAACAAACCGATCATTTAGAGGAGCGAGCGAGCTGTGGAACCCAATCCCTGTGAGATGTGTCGACGGTGGCACAAAGACCTACAGGCCTCAACGAGATGGACGCTTTGCTGACGTGGCGGCGCAGACTAGACGGGGACAAGCGAGTGTGCCGCTCTGGGCATCGTCTCGCCACGCCACTGTCGAGTCACTTTTCTGTAGGAAAGGAACATTTCTGTGGTGGAGTTTAGTCTTCATTTCTACATGGACGCAAGAGGTAACTGTTTATCTTTCCGTGCATTGTTTCTCTGTCAACACCTCGACTCGTGTGCCTTCCTCGCATAATGTGGGCAGCACGGCCCTCTGCATTTAACGGCAGTTTAAATAGCAGTTCTTGGGGCTGCTCAACGCTGTGGAAAAATATCTTGACCTTTCATTTGGCTTAACAAGTTGGTCCAATCCACATCAGACCCGCTTCAATCCTGCACTTAAACGCTGGTTTGACGTTTTCTGCCAAAGCCACTTCCTCTTGCGGCATCAGAGCGCCCTGTGTTTGAACGCAGCGTAATGAGGGAAATAGTCTTGCCGGGCCGAAGCGAAGGAAGCAAGCTGCCTTCATCACAACTTCGTTTTGTGGACTGTAAAAAAGCAATCAGGGGATGGAGTGTCCTGTGGTGTTATAGCTGCTGTTTTTAACTCAAACCTAAACACAACAGGGTTTATTTCCTTTGACTGTGGTGGGCGCATTTGCATTTTGAGCTCAAACTGAAATGAATGTTTGCTCATACTGATGGCTACATTTAAAAAACTTGGACGCTGTTTCCCACTCTTCAAAAACAGATGTTTTTGTTGAGAGGGTTCCTCCTGAACTCCAGTAGAGATTGTTGAGGAGGAAAACCACGAGAGGTGACAATGCAATCGGCAATTTTGTCTGGCTTGTCGTCGGCCATAGAAATCCGCATTCTTGAGGAAAGTCTAGGGACAATGCGAGTGGGCGAGTTAGGTTGAGGACTGGGGACGAGGAACTTTGTGTGGCTACTCTGTGGTCTCATTCACAAACCGAAGAATTTCGCCACAATCTCAGACGCTCTGAGCAGCCAAAACTGTAAAGCAGGAGATTTGAGGCAGAGAAACGAAACAAGGCAGCATACATTTTCTCTTTACATGGCTTCAAATCCCAGCGAGGCCAAAGCCAGCAACTATTGTTTAAATTACAGCAATTTGTTATATATAATAAGAAAAATTCTCTTTTGCACCTCATGAAACTACATTGGCTGTTATTTGAACGGGGTGAGGAGAAAATAGGACATTTGATGCAACCAATTTTCTTCTTTTTGTGTAATTTCCTTATTAAGTTCAATAGCTGAGACGATTATTCTTAGTTGGACGCAGGTAAATTCGCAGTTCTTGGCAGATAGATTGCATTGATAAGTTTGCAGATGTGTCACTTTATTGCTCTGGCAATGAAAATAAAACAATAATCATCGCACCAAAAATGACAGAAAAAAGTTTTATCATTGAAAATTTTCTTAATTGTGGTGATAGAATGTTTCCAATTACCAGGCCTTTTATATCAGTGCTTCATAAGATTCAATCATGAAAAAATCACTAAATAATTTGGTTACATTGAAATCTTAACCAGCACTGCAGTTTGTGATAATTGTTTGGGGGGTTAAATAGATGTTTCTCCATATTTGTTGCTTTTGACTCTGAGAACACATGAAGGTAAATTTAAATTTGCTCAGACCATAACTTCCTTCAATTTAGTTTCAAATGACAAACAAAACTTTGCAACTTGTTTCAGCCCTTACTTCATAGTCTAACTCTCCATAAACATATTTTACAAGTCGACAAAAGCTTTGGAGTCAAAGTGGTTGAATGCCGTGTAGATCGTAATCGTCGATGCCTGTCTGATAGTCATAATGTTATTGCTGTCACCAAAGGTCAGAACAAATGTGTGTGTTTGAATATCCTGAGATTACAATTTCAAAGTCCTCCCCATGAGACGTCGAACAATGGAGAGGGTGGGAAGTTTAAAAAGCGGGGTCTCTTTCAAATAAACAAGCATGGGTTGATCCTGAATAGGGCTGCTACCGAGCAGCCGGATTGGTTCTCAGAAGATCGAGAGGAGCGACTGCAGGCTCTCTTCTTCTTCCTCCTCCTCCTCCTCCTCCTCCTCCGCATCCCCGGCTCCCAAACCAACAGATGTAGTAAACACAAACAACCTGATAGAGCTTCACAACTATATAATTTAGCACTCTGTTTCTTTATCCCACCTTTTATCTGCTCTGTGCTCCCCCTTTCCTCTCCCGCTGAACAGGACGGGAAAGTAGATGGGGGGGGGGGGGGGGGAAGAGCTCCCCTTTTTTTGTGCTATTGCTTAATGAGCCTGAAAATACAATTGCACTGTTCCGGTTGTGAAGGTAGCCTGCAGGCTATAGTGTAAATTAGCAGCGCGAGGAAGCCCAGAGGGCTGAGTCTTGCTGAGCGGCCAGAATAGAGGGATGTGGTGAGAGGGGGAAATCCTGTTAGGGCAGTGCATGTGGAAGAATCGCGGTGCGCTTCAGACCCGACTGGAGACGACCGGGCCACTTGTTGCAGCGATGAACCCCCAGGTCCATGGCGATCTCGCCTGCTTGTAAGTGTGAGATTCATGGAGGCTCCACCACAGCCTTGTGTAACGGCATCCATTATGGGACATGTCAGTTGTTTGTCACATTTCAAACCCATAATTCCAGTTAGTTCCACACAATGGCTCTTTTGAGCCGCTGCTACAATCATCATTCAATTCAATTTTCTATTCTTCTGTAGATTCCACGGCGAGAGTCGAGAGCCGAGAGTCTCCCACACTGCATATGTCCTCTCATGAGCTCGGCGTGCTCTTTTGACCGCTCCGCTAGGCATCTGCTGCCCATTGCCTGCCCATATCTGCATTCTAATGCACATATCCTGCTGGGATGTTAACTTTAGGCCTTCAGTAATTGATGGCTTCCACACTTCAGCCGCGTCCCCCCTTTTTTCCCCTCTCCCTGCCGATTGTTGGTATATCTCTGTGGTTTGGGGGTCTTTCAGTCAACCATTGTTCTTTTATGGAGGAATTATAATAGACTAAAGGAGAGGGAGAAAAGAGAAAGAGAGAAGGGGGGGGGGGGGGGTAGGGGGGGGGGGGGAGGGGACAAAAAGAGAGTCGCTGCTGATATTTAGTGAACTCCGAAGGGGGAGTTTTCATTCTCATTCTGCAAGTTTGGCACATGCCTTCTGTTACTAAGTGGCAGTGCATTGAAAGAGTGCCTTGCATTTCCCATTCTGCGGCTCTGCTAGGTGCCTAGACTTACAACCCTGGCAGCTGTTGGGCCTTCTATCGGCTATAGACTCCTCTCCACAGGTGAGCTCCCCTACCAAACTCCCAGTCTCCACTTCACTCAATAGGGCCTTTATCAAGTCTTTTATCAGTGGGGAGAGGCTGACTTTATGTGTGCCACTCACATGGAGCAAAAATTCATGGTTCTCAAGATGGCAATTCATGTTGTGTCACACATGCAGCTTAAATCAGCACGGGGATGATTTATATCCGGTTTCAGCATCATCTTCTCAAGCTCAATGGGATGCAGGACGCACATGTACCTTTTTGAAGTTTGTGTACACAGTTTCCATCATCCACAAACAAACGTGCACCAGCATCATAAAACAAACAGTGTGTGAGATTGCACCTTTTCCGGGACGCGTCTCACGTAATCAACTATAAACAAAGTGGTGGAAATATAATCCCGCAGCACATTTGAGGATTAATACAATTTCTTTCATTCATTATGTCTCTCAAATTTGCTGTGATATAATGTTGCATACAGTGTGTGTTGATGTGGTATCATCGCCAAAGTGGCCAGTGTTTGGGTCTGTGTTTCCATACGGCCACAATGACTTCAAAAGCTATCGGCTGGATTGGTAGACCGCTCTAAATGGTGTTGTTGTTTTGGTTTGGCCAGGCTTCAGCACCTTTTTTCTTCCGAATCCAGTGGCAGAATATTCTGTTGTTTATTTTCTCCTTCTCTCTCTCTCTCTTTTTTATTTCCTCTCTGTGATGCGAGCTGTTACATATTACTCCTGAGGTGTGGTGCCTCTTCCCTCAAAGGCCTCCACTGTTTCCCCCAAACTGCTGCCAAGCTGGGCTATCTTTTCATTTGGTTACTTAAGTGTAATTGCTCTCCTTTGAAGCCTCAGAGAGGCAAATCATTTGCTTTGGCCCCGGGGCAGTAATGGTCACCGAGCCAGCGACCCCCTCCCGGCCCGAGAGCGTCGGAGAGACCGCGAGAGGCCAGCTCCCATACGGAGAAGAAATAATACGGCCAGGGCCGCTCAATTTCACCTCCCTTTTCATCCCATTCTTTGAAAACTTTTTATTAACAACAGCTTTCTCTCTCATACCGGGGCGCCAGGAGAGGGGAGGAGAGGAGGTGGGGAGGGAGGGGGGGGGGGGGGGGGTAGGTGGTGGCATGAGAGGATATCGGCAGCGGGGGAGGAGGGTGAGGGGGGGGGGGGGTGGCTGTCCCCCTGTAGATGTCTGCCCGGATTCTCACACACTCACATGCACACGCATACACACACAGATCCGCGCACATACACACATCATCAATAGTGACAGGTCAAGGAGGCATTGAGAAAACAGCCTCCCCCTTCCCTCTCCCCCACGGTTCACACTGCTAAACAGGGACTCATGTTTCATATGCCACAGGCCTCAGCGCACACACACACACACACACACACACACACACACACACACACACACACACACACACAGGGATTCCTGCTCCAGGTTGCTATTACAAATAGTAACTCTGCATTTATACGGGAATAATGCTCCGACATATAACGCACGTGCATCTCTATACCTGCTTGTTGAACATCGGAGAATGTATTTGTCTTGACGCCAGAATGCCCTCTCTCAACCTATGACAGGCCGCGGAAATATACAGCAACATAGCCCACAAAGACCCCATTTAATGCCGAAAATTACTCCACCACTTAGAGTAATTGTCACAATTCTGAGCACATTGACATTGTAATCTCATAATAAGGTAATGGGGGCTGAAACTGTGTACAGGAGGGCGATTAGGAGGGTGTAGCTCAGAAAAAAAGGGGTTAAAATGTCAGGGGATAACATATTCTTTTCTGTTCACAGAGAGATTGCGTATTGTACGTTTGTGTTTTTGGTCGGTTGCATCGATGAAACCAGGCAAACTTAAAACTGATACCTGTTTGTTTACTTCCTTATCTCTATGACATGCATTTTATGACAAAAGTACAACGAGCAACTCCTTCACGGCATGAATCACCAGGCTCCACATACAGTACTGTGTTCAGATGCCGTACATAGCGTCAGAGAGAGAGATGGAGAAACCCACTTTAAGAAGGAAAGAAAACCGATTACTTCTAAATACCACGAGTTATCTTCAAGACACCGTGGAGCCAAATCAATGTGGACAGGCGTCCATAAAAAGCCAACCTGGTTATGAATGCTGCATTTTACTTGTATCATTTTGACTTTGAGGTTTTTTAAGAGAGAAGCATTCCCTGCAGTCAGGCCAGATGGTAACAATTCTTAGACATATTACGAGCTGCTCCCTGCCAAATAGCATACCTTTGGGCTATGTTTTCAGTGGGCTATAAAAGCCAATAATGTAATTTTGATCTGTTTTATCAGATATCTCCCCGGCCTCGGCTACATTTATATAAGACAAAGTTTAAAACAGCACGAGAATTCTCTCGTGTTTTTCTTTCCACTCTATGAGTGCACAATTTTCAATATCTGACCCGCTGCGTGGCTTTGCTTGTTTGACTTCTGCGTTGGACGGAGAGGTGGCGTGAGCCAAAACGTCGAGGTTAGCCTCCATGTTGTCAGGCACAAGGCCCTGGGTATGTGTAAAAATACACTTTACTGTAGGTGCGCGGTTGTCCACAGAATGATTTCCGCAGGCCAGTGCAGCGAGAAGAGGGGATCCTTTGTGGAAACACTTAAAAAGCCCGACCTTGACATCCCTTAATGTAACGATGACACAGTAGCAAACTATCCCAGCGCTGCACCACACTCCCCAGCGGTCTGCCATCAGCTCCATGACTCACCGCTGACCTTGCAATCACTTTCCAGCGCTCCTCCAGGTCCATTTAGGGAAATCTTATGGGACGGTCACACATTTCAGCATTGCATATGAGATGGTGTGACTTTAAACACACCTGAAACACAGGGCGAGCTTGCACAAACACACACGCACAGCAAAAGAGCCGAGGGATTACGGCCCATCTGCGGGTATTGCTCCCCCGCAACGGCTACAAAATGTAATGGCGTCGGAGAGCAACCGCAACAAGGTGGGATGATCGAAGACGTTAGCTCAGGTTTTCCATTGTGAAGCCTGTTGTTTCCTCCTCGTCCGATCACGTGCACAACTGGAGGCCTGCTGTGTGGAATTACTGGCGCTAATGGCGCTACACACTTTTGTTGCAGGAAATCGGACAGCCGCGCTGTGACTGCTAAAGCGGTGATTAAAAAACCCAAATTGCATCATGATGTTGGGCAATTTAGAAGATAGGGGGAGAGGGAAAGGGCTCCAAATGAAGCGAATGGGAGTATTGACCCGTTCTGGGATGTGTAAACTTGTCTCGTGGAGCTTTGGCCTCGTCTATCGGATTTCTACGGAAAAATAAGACTTTTAAATAACTTTTCCAAATCTGGAGCGGCTAGTTAAGTCTAATTAAAGATTGCAATATAAACTCTGTAATTTGCTCGTCTGCGGGGTCATTAAGTGTCCCCCTGGCTTGGTTTAATTGGATACAAACTGCAGTTAATGAGACAAATAGTTTGCTGTAGTTATGCTGGCTGACTGCTGGCTGTGAAGACTTAGCAAGTCAATTTGAGATTTCTTTGTACTCTGTAGGGGAGAATCACTGGCTGGACGATGTGTATTAAGTGTGTTTTAGATTAGTTTGTTTAGCGAAGATTAAAAGGTGGAATACCGAAGTCATGAGGAAGAAAGGATGATTTGCTTGATAAAACAAATGAGAAAAGAGCCAGTGCCACTGAACACAGGGGAAACAGTTTGTGATCAAATAGCTGCACGCAGCAGCGTTTAATCATATCTGACCTTTTTAAAAAACGTGGTCTTAATTTAACATCAGAGGGAGAAAAGTACAGTGTACGTTATTCTGAGGTTTTATCTCCTTAAAGTCATATCCCCTCCTTGCGTGTGGTGCTTGTTAAAAGCCATTGTCGATAACAAACACAACTTTCCCGTGATAAACCGAGTACGACAGGGCAGCCTTATTGAGCAGTCGGCACAAAACTGTCTTTGTCTCTCATCTCCAGCGGCCAGTCACAAAGCCGAGCTTCCCCGACGACTGAAGCCGAAGTTAACTAAACATTTTTTTTCTCTTCATCCCCTTTTCTCTCCGTGAATTTGTGGTTGTGTGCAATCCTTTAACGAGCTCCATCTTTGACCTGGGTTGTATGTTTCCACAGATGTCATGTCTTGTAAGTCAAGGAAAGACTTTAATGTCCACATGATTTAACATTAAAGGGAGGGATTCGAAAAACCGGGGCTCGGTGCCAGAGAAGTAATAATATCCACGTAAATGAGAAATTGTAAATGCTAAATACATCCTACGGATCCTGGGAATAGACTGGCAGCAATGCTGTGAAAACTTTCTCGTTTTCTTTCTTTACAATTACTCTAAAAGGCAAACTTTTACATGTGCATCCAAACACAGAAGATGATGTAATTGCCAAACAGGGGATTTGACTTCGTCTTCCTAAAATTAAAACCACTATTTGCTGCTTTTTTTGTTTACATTGCACACAATCAAGATGTATCTTTTTCCTCCAGCAGCTCAGCATTTTATTTTTTTACTGTAAATTTGTTCTGCGTGTTTCCTGTTAAAACACACGACTTATGTCTTTATTCCTAACTTCAGATCATGAGGATGAAAAGAAAGAGAAGAGAAGGGGGGAAACAGAGAAGGACTTTGGCTTGTGACTGTAAGTGACATGCTTGCCACGGCATTGTTTGAGGTTTTTGCAGACCTGTAATCAAATTTGGAAACCTATCGTCATGGTGCGCTCTCCAGAATGATGTCCAGTAAAAAAAGAAAATAAACACATTCACCATGCTGCGCTGAGCTGACTTTTTCAAAAAGAAATATGCCCCATGGAAGGCAATTTCCATGCACCATGAAAAAATGTTCCCATTACAAATACAGTTGTTATGTGCTTAAATCTGTTTGTTTTGTCATGTTGCACCAGGGTTGTTTCTTTTTCAGGAAACCCTGCTTAAATTAAGTGTGATAGAACACATGTGCCCCTTATCAGGGGCCAACATCTTCCATTATTGGCCTTTTTGAAACGACACCGGCTCCACGGGATAATTGGGCTTTAAAGGGGGATTCTCCCGGGGTGCCGCTTCTTGTGCCTGTTGGTGTGGATCAGCTGACGCCCGCCGTGTCTATAGACTTGTCATAAGTGATCATAAGTGGTTGCGCATGTAGTCGTAGCCGCGAGTGTGATAGCGATCCCGGGAACCAACTCTGTTTTATTTGAGGCCCCTGGCACACAGACAGACGCACTGCTCTAAAGTGTGTGACTGAATCTGATCAAATGATGTGGTTCACCTTTGAAGTTTGACACTTTCTGCAAAATGGATGATTGTGATGTTTGTACTTTGAACAAACAGGCAACAAAAACATAAAAAGTGTGTCTTTAGGCGTAAGATTTCATCAGGATGATGATGATGATCGCCAGAGCTCAGTGGTCATTTATGTACTCTATCACACACACACATACACGCACACACACGTCAGCTTGTGACTTCGCTGAAGTCCCACAATGGACCAGTGTTTACGGTTACGCTCCATTTGCATCACGTCAAAAACAACAATTTGCAGCGAACAGGAGACTTCATAATAAAAACCGGTGACAGCGACCCGTGTTTTTTTGCTCAGAAGCAAAAGGAAAAAGATAAAAGTTCATCCTCCTCGTTACAGAGGGCAGCTGTTCTCTCGGAGGCCATTGTGACGAAGACGAGGCCGAACAGAATGGAAAATTGATTCCCCGCAATCATCTACTGTCGTCTTTTGTCTACACTGCACAACTTTGGCCTACACTCCAATCATCCCTGAGCACTGACTGCTCCTTTGAACAGATGAACTCGTTTTACCCTTTTTGATTTTGTTTACTTCCTCATATGATGTGTTTATCTTTTTGCGTACACTTTCCAGCCACTTAAAAGCAGAGAATAAGGAGCTCAATCACTGCGTTGCACCGAATAACCCTGCAAACACACACACACACACACATGCTTTGGATTTTTTTTCAAAGTCATTTCGGTTAACTATGGAGATCTCCTAAAGCGCTCTCTTAATAGCAATGGACTCAGAAAAAGATTTTACACCGGCGAGAGTGAGGAGCTGCCGGAGGCTCAGAATAACTGCGTGAGCCGTCAACAGGAAGAGTGTGCTTCGTGACTACAGGCCAGCAGCTTTAATTGGCTGTCTGCAGGAATTTCTCCTGTGGCAAACTAATTGACCCACAACTCCCTGGTGCTTTATCAACACGGGGAAATGCCACTGGGCTGATAACCAGCCAGCCTTGTAAACCAATCTATAACCAATGGCCAATTTGAAACACGTGTTATTGCCTATTTTACGACTGGTCCCCTCTTCTACTTGACTGAGAAGTTTTGACTTTCTCAGGTTGAGACAGCAACTTCTCCCGATTGACGGTTTGTCAAATGAGGAAACAGTGGTCACTGTACGGGTGGTTTGTTTTGTGTTTTCAGTGTATTTTAACCGACACGAGTGTGGGAGAAAGACACCTGAAAAAAGAATAAACTGTTTTATCTTAAAGCTAAAGGGTTGGTACAGCCGAATTATACCTCTAATATACATATCTAGCTGTGCAGATAATACACTCATAATTGGAGTGGAATTTTTCTTGTGGTTCTCACAGCTTTGAAATGTACTCTTAAAAGAACAGCAACATCTGTTTCCAGTGTCCCTGTTGCTTAATCACAATAAGCCATTGTATTTGTAATTCAACACCATTTTTGTCCGTAGAAAACAGTTCCAGTTGTAACTTGTATTAAAATGAAGTCTGTGTAGATTAGATGAAACTTGTAATTTGGGCTGAACCAACCTTTGAAATTTAAAGAGGCTTCGATTGCCTCTCAACTGCTCTCAGCATGGTGATGACTCGGCCGGCGACTCGCAGCTAACGGTGCCAACAGCGCTAACAGTGCAAACTACGGCGAAAGTGCTGACGGAGCTAAACAGTTTTTACCGGAAGGGGAACAGGAGGGTGGGTGCTACGCCTATGTTTTTGGGGACTGTTCAGCTGTGGATTAATACACATTTGGGGCTTTAGTGAATTTTTCCAACAGCAGGACGGCATATGTGGACCCAAAATAAACTACAAGTTACCATCATAACGAGGGAAGATGTCATTGACCTGTTTTTCATAGTTTTGGACAACAACACAGCACAGAGGAGTAAGATATATCAGGCTTTGTCTACAGGTGCCACTGGTAAGTAAGATCAGCTCATGCGTCTAATATGTACTAGAATTGCAAAACGAACATATTAAGTTAACAAAAACAGTAAAACGGCGACACCTGGCCCACTGATACATGTAGCCTTTGCTTCAGTAGTGACACATTGGCACAACACGTGCTGTTAACATGACGTGATGAAAAGCCACAACTGAAAGGTCCAGCGCTCTCACACACAGACCTGGTATTCACTTTCCCAATTGACTCCAAAAATGATGGCGTAAAATCTCTGAGTGACTGTGACAGGTCCTGATCGAAACCAGCTGCCAATTAACTTAATGACTGAATCTATCACATTCAATTAGAGCGTGGCTATGGGCTGTCAATCCAGCCCTCGGCCCGCTCGTTAAACAAAAACACAGACGCAGAATGATCACTTTAGGAGGCACGTCTCTGTCTCTGTGATCCTTATCTGACGGGCCCTGCGTCCCATTTGAAGCAGTCGGCCCTGACAGGTCCCACGGATAAACTGCCGTATGAAAGGGGTCACCCCAACCTCTGGAATCCATCGTCAGCTTTCTGTCTCGCGCAACTGACAAATGGTTTCAAACAGCGTTCAGGAAGCTTTACAGAGGTATTCCCTGATGTGCGTCTGCAGGGAGAACAAGAGAAAAGTGGAAAGAAACAGAGAGAAAGTGGAAAAAAAGCGATAGAAGAAAGAGATCTAAGTGAGATAAATGAACCAAAACAAAACAAAGAATGAGCACCACTTTCCCTCAATTGCCTCCTTACTTTGGCAAAGGGCCTACTGTAATCCCCCAGAGGAGCGGCTATCTGGCAGGAGTTTGCTCCATGGTCAGTGTCTTTAACCCCAGATGATAACACTTAGCCCGGCCATAAAGTATAGGCCCCTTTAACTGATCCATTAGCGTCCGATCCCTTAGAGTGGACCCGCTGGTGTCTCCTGAAACTTACCAGGAAGCCTTGAAGGAAAACAGCATGGCAGACTTGCACTGAGATCAAAGACCCCCCCCCCCACACACACACACACACACACACCAACTCCTCCTCTCTGTCTCTCTATCTCTTTCTCTCCCTCTGTCTATATCTTAGACGACGCCTATACACTTTGATTTAGTTTTTGCCCACCATCCACTCTAAAAAAAGTTTTTTTCTAAATGTGTGTTTATTAGAGAGTCAACAGGGAGAGAGACAGAGATGGGGAATGGGTGTCTGAGTGGACTCTAATCGAGGACATTGTGGTTCATGGTCAGCACCTTAAATCCTAAGGAAACTATAGACGACCCCAAAAGTGGATCAGTATTAATATTGACAAACAATATAGTCTGGTCGATACAGGCGTCAGATCAGAAAACACTCAGGTGTTTCATATTGGATGGCAATGATAAACAACAGGATTTTAACATTCGTGTGCCATTAAAGCCTTCAAGCTGATCAGACCAGAAAACGCTTGTCCTGAAACGGTATTACAAACATTTGGTTTAGGTTAAAGGACTCTTTGTAAAGAGACAACAAGTTACTGCTCGTAATCTCCTTCCCCCCTCTTTTACTCTGTTTCTCCTTGAACTTCCTCCACAGCAGCATTTCCTCCCTTCCTCTTATCATCATCCTATTAACCCCCTCTTCTCCCTCTCTCCTCCTCTTTCTCTATCATCAAAACCTCTTCCTCTCCCTCCCTCTGTCTGTCTGTCTCCTCCCGACATCCCCCTGCTCTCTGTCTCTCTCCTCCCCGTCTTTACTACCAACATCCCCCTGTCTTCCTCCCCTGGTGTTTTCAATTCAGCGCCACTATGAACCAGCGCAGATTGTAACGCCATCAATTAGTCAGCGACTCCAGCACATTTATTCAATGGGGCCGGCAGTGAGCTTTGGTGATTTACAGGCTGCGATGGAGATGTGAGGGAGGGATGTGCAGACGTGGGCTGATATGGGTTTTTGAGGTCTGTGGGAATGGAGCCTATATACCGTGTACCTTGAGGATTCGGTCCTGCGGTTTATGGTCCCAGTAGTAATGCGGTTAAAACCACCACAAGATGAAAAGGTTTTGCAGCGGAAGAGAAGAAATGCTCAGGAAAGAGAAAATGTGAGAGATTTTCTGGAAAGCAAAATGCCTCTTTTCGCAGGTATTGGATTTCAAACACAGCTTTTTTTTGGCGATATGCTATGGAGATGCTTTAAGATAAAAAAAAAAAAAAGGAAACAGAAGGTATAAATACTGTATTTGTATCTTGGATTTCGCTTGCAAAGTAAAATTGCAACTTAAATCACCATGACGCTGTTAAAAAAAGCTAAGAATTATATACTCTGAGCAGATTTATGTCGATGTTGTGATGCCACATATGATGGTTTTGATGCTGTTTGGCTAGATCAGAGTTAACTTTTACTCGCTGTGCTCCTTTGCACGCCAACTATTCATTTATCGTCATCCAAAGAAAACCTTTTTGCTGTTGTTTCTAATTGTTTGACATGGTTACTCTTCCCTGATATTTCCTTTCTTCGTGCTCATGTCTGACGACAGCGTGACACTTGTATGTTTTCAGTGTGTTCACACATCACATCAGCATGCATTCATACGTACACCGCATCCACAGGTTTCACTTGTTGCCTTCTAACAGACGGTAATTGTTCCGACAACAACGAGTGAGCTCCTACACGTGTCGCTGTCTTGCCTGGAGATAGGAGGCCTGGTGAAAAGATGGAGTGTATTTCATGTTGGTCTAACAGCACAGGGAGCAGGTGACATCCTGTCATTTGATGTAACGCATCAGTGCCTCCTCTGCCCTTCATACAGGCCCCTACAAAGACCTCAGTTTGGTTCGTCCCACAGGGGGAGAGACAGAGACAAAGAGAGACAGAGTGTTCATTTTGGGATTTTGTCTTACTCCTTTTGAGGAAAGTGCTTATTAGTCTTATTCACATTTTAGTCATTTTTATTTGATGAAAAGTCATTCATTTTAGTCAACTTTATGTTTACATTACCTTAAGTTTAAAATGGTTTTCACTCTCAATTTTGTCAGCATTTCTTTTTGTCATTAGAAAAAGACACTATGACCCAGTTCAATATTATATACTACAGTTATGTACTCATATTTACAGTCCCCTGCAATGGGAGTTTTGGGGAGACACAGCTACTCTCAAATGGGATGGACAACATAAAAGAAACACCTCAGAGTTTAGCACCGCAAACTAAATCCCTTATTGAGCATTATATGTGGTGATGTTTGTCAACGCCACACAAAAAGTGGCATTTTGAAGTATACTCCCAGTTTATTGCAACTTGAGTCTGATTTAATTTCCTTTCACTAATAATAAAATTGCACTCAAAGAGTTCACTGCTGAGATTTATGAACGTGGCGACACTAAAAGTTTTAAAGAAAGTACTTAAAAGAGAAAACAATGGAAAACTGGATTTTTGTTGTTTTTCCAAATAAAGCAATGTCACAGTGACGTGGTGTGTAACTGATGGCCAAAGCTTTGTAAATAAGACCATTAATTGTGATATGGTGGAATACAATGGAATACAATGTCATTTTTCCTGAGTGAAAACACTGCCTACTCAAACCAGTATCAGTTTGTGGTATGTAGTGTGTGTGTGTGTGTGCGTGTGAGTGAAACAGAGCTGGGGAGCAGTCTGTTATGGAGAACCAGAGAAGGGTTTGTTGGATGTCGGTACACACAGCCAATGGCCTGTCGCCTGTCACCGAGCCCCCGTCGTGTCTCTCAGTGTCTTCCTCTTAATTACCCATCATTCCTCTCGCGGCAAGGCCCCTCACAAATTACAGCGCATTGTCCCCGGCCGATCGGCCTGTCATCACGCGGCTCCATGTTTCAGAGCACGGCTCATTGTGGACGGAGGGCAGAGCTGGGGGGCCGAGGAGGGACTCTCTCTCTCTCACACACACACACACACACACACACACACACACACACACACACACACAAGTGTATCAATGTGTATCCGCATGCACACACACCAATTAATTTGAATAGACATGCATGCAACAAAACCATTAGTGCGTCTCCACACACACACACACACACACACACACACACACACACACACAGGCCAGGCCCATTAGCTCTGGTGCCAGCTGACTCTGTGACCCAGACGGTTTTCTGCCATGTCAGCAGGGCCAAATGACAGTGCTATGGTAGTAATACCCCCACACACTCACACAAATACACAATAGTGCCGAGCAGAGTGTCGCTTTGGAGAATTAGACTTCTTCTCTGTCGATCAGCTGAATGACTGCGTCGCCCCCGGAGATGGGCAGAGAAAAAGTGCCCCCCCCCCCCCCGTTTGTACCGTCGTCCAGGTTGCGACAGCAGCGGAAAAAGGTGCAGTGTTCACATCAGGACACTTCGCAACAGGATAAAATGTTCATACAATAAGGTTTAGTAATGATAAGCTATAGATTTGGTTGACAATCAGCAGGATCCATCAAGATCTTCTGTGGTTAAAGGAGTAGGCTGGATGTTTTTCTGTCCAACTCTCAATACTTCTCAAGCCCGTCTGTGACTCTCATCCCCAATCGAAGATGTCAATTGTACAGTATAAAATGCTATTGTGGGGCACAGCTTTAACTTCTTATAATCCCATACAAGTTATTTTTTTCTTTTTTGAGTACTGAAGTGGAAGTGTTTTTCATTAAATTAGGGATATTTTCATCAATAAACTGTCATTTCTTGCTCACCTTGATGGCTTGAGGGGGTCTTTCGCAGGGACTTCGTCCTTCAACATTAATCTCCCTCATTCAGACTCGTTGCAGTTCTGTTTATCTCGCAGGAGGAACTCTAGCTCCGAGCCTCCGTCTGCCAAGTTGTTGCATCAGCTGAACGTTAAAAGCCTATTGAAAAACAAACACATTGTAAACTTTAATTGTAAGCATTTGCCTTGGGTATGAGGACTCACACTTTTACTGGTTCTTTCTCTTATTACCTAAAAATGCAGGCAAAACACTAATTAATAATCACTAGCATATGCTGGGTGAAGTGTGGAAATCTTTTACTGTGGCATTAGGTGCAAATGAGATTAAAAGTGCAGTAATAGCCTTCGATTCAACATGTTTACTTTAAATAGCACCTCTGACAACGTGTTTTTCCTGAAATGGGCAAAAATGTTGATCACAATATGAGGTTTACAGATCTGAGATCACATTTGCATCTCAGAAGAAGATCTTTGGTCGACCCTTGCGCTTTATGTCTTCGTACTGCATTTGCTCTGGAGATTTTGTCCTACAGTGTTGCTAAGATGACAAAAAAAAGTGGCATGTGTATGAAGAATGTAGCACCCTGCAGCTCCCAAACAAATACCTCTTAATTATAAGCAATTGGCCCTCCTTCCCCACCGACCGCTGACTGGGACACATGAAAGCGTTGGTAATTGTAAGAGTTGCTGCGTTTACGTGTGTGGACGGGGGCTCGATGTGACGCGTCTGTAAAAAATAAAAATGGAAGGCTCTCATTGAATACAATGACTTCCTTCCTCTCTCTTGCTGCATCGCCCAAGCTGGGGAAAATAAAAAGAAAATCTCCATTTGGCACTGATTAGGGAAGACGCAAATTTGAAGGAGGGGGCTTCGAGACCACAGGGGTTACGCACATGTATCTGAAGCCACGACACTTCGGGGCCCCCTCTAATTTAGATGTCTAAGAATTTGCTGTATGTGCTGCCTCATGCCAGTAAGTCTCAGGCTCACTGTAAATAAATGGCACAGGGCAGTGTGCAGTCGCCCCCATTTGTAAGTCATTAAAATATTTTCTCTGTGACATATTAATTAGAGTGTTGTATTCATGTCTTCTCGCCTGTGCATGAAGAATGCTGAAGTTCTGCATGTGTCCTTGCAAATGTGTGAGCTTGTGTGTGTGTGGTTTCATTCAATGCAACATGATGTGCTGAACAGGGACAAGATATAGCTGTACACACGTTCTAACCATCTGCAACCTATCGTATTAACACTTGGAGACACAGTTTTCAGATGACTCACACTGGAACTTTAACTGTACTTGCTATGGCAAACAGGGCAGCAGCACATGAACATGATGCATTCCCAACATCCTCAGACAATGTTATCCAGAAACAAAAAAAAGGAGGTTTGATTAATTAATTTACTGTTTACTTATTTTTGACCACTTGGAGGCAGTGGAATTAGCTGTAAATCTGATGAATGTAAGTCCTATATTCACACTCCTTTTAGCTTTGTTTTGCTCTCCACCTTATCCTGAAGGAAATACTGTATGTGTCTCAGCTGCTAAAATGCTGCACTATGTTCACCAGCTAGTCGCTAACTTTGTCCGTCTTCTGCTTGATGAGGATTTTTCTGTTCTGTCTACAATAACATGTTTGGTATCGCGGGAAATTAGAAAATCCTATCTTTGTAAAGCACCATAACATGATTTGAAACATACATATTAACGAAGGCGACAAAGCAGTCAAACTTCACATGTTATTGCCACATTGACATGAATCTATGTTCTTGCAAAACGATCTCACCAAAACATTTGTTTGTTGCACAGGTTGACAGTTTATGGGAGTTAACAATTGCATTGGCATTGGAATATTGAATTTGAAATGTGGTTTATCGAACTTTAATTTACATTATACACAAAAAACGTGTGTATAATGTGTTCTAGTATTCAGGCCACTCAGGAGAAATATGCTACAAAAGAATATGGGAGATTAATTAAACACTGCACACTAATTAGAAGAGCAAAGGTAAATCTATTTAGCTTAAACCTAATTAAAATTGAATTACCAGTAGTAAAACTCAGAATCTCTTTCTGTCACTGATACGAACATAGCATTGATTTCCCTCTCGTGTATCTTCTCGCTCTTCATGAGCATTACCTTGATATCTCTTGGCCTGCTGGGAGAATTTATGGCTCTAATAACTTTCATTCAAGGCCCCTGTAGCATCAGTAAAATGTTTACTACAAGAGCGCAAAGAGGACCTTTGGTGAAGCCATGCGTTCGTTACAGAGCCTTTGACTCAATTCAGTGTGTATAAATACATCCATTTCATTATGGAGGCCAGTCAAATATTTGTTTCAGCGGTTTTCCCCCCATATAATGTAAATTGCTGCAAGCTGTTGCTCTTGGAAAATGTTTTCTCATAATGCTTTTCTGCCTTCACATAAATCACGGCTAAATGTTGCATTCAAATGACTACAGACAGGCAATTTATTATTTGCTTCCCTCATCTTTCTCGAGAAAGGCTTGTAGCAAGAGGGTCGCTTTGGTTTTTAATAGCGACTGTCATTAACTGTTGACAGTTGTTCATCATAATTGTCAAATTCATTGTGTTTTCCTGAACATATTTCTTTGTTTTCTCTGCAGTTATGACAGCTGTCAAATTAAGTAAGGGGTGACAAGAATTAGGTCACTGTGAGGCAATGACCACATGACTTTTCATCGTGAAGTTAAGTGCGAATTGTTATATTAACCATCCTAGTGTGTTACTAAGAACGCTGCTCAAGATATACTCTCAGAAATATCATTACGAGAGTTCCTTGACTTGGCTTCCATGCTACACCGTGTAACCAAACCCGCAGACCTGGAATACCACCTCAAATTGATACTGACATTTTTATTCCCTTAATAAAAAAGAATAACTTTCATAATATACTATGTGCAAGAAGATCCGGTGGTGAAATTACAGTTCCCTAATAACAGAAAACCGAAGTTGTTATTTGCAGTGAGAGGGATTGCGGCTGCTGAGCCGCTCCGTGTCAGTTTTAAATGAATCTCAGTGGGGTTTGCCGACAGTTGGCTCCGTGTTCGAGTGAGTCACCCCACTGAGGGATTTTGGTGAATATGTCAGCAGTGGCAATCAGTGTTAATCCTGAAAAAGTCTGTGTCTTTGCTGCCTGTTAACTGAGGTCTTACATAATAACGTCACTGTAGAGCAGACGTGCAGCTGATGGTGTGTTGAAGAATGCCTCTGACACGTTATTATGAATCTCTTCTTGACAAGACCCGCCCTGAGAGCTGCTGGGATTGGCCAGGTGTCCGGTTGTTCCAAAGCACTGGTAGCCTGATTTGTTCAGGTCGGATGCCCTGACCGATGGGCTGTTCTGACTCTAACTACTTGAGGTCTATGCCTAACCTTAACCAATTGTCTCCGCTTAATACGCAGGGCGGGTCTTGCCGAGAAGATTAGTGGGATTCATAATGGAGCCAAAACCCTAGTCCTGCCCCTCTGTGATAGGCTAGTGCTACTGTGCTGGGATTGCGGTATTGTCTGGAGATATCAATGTACTTTCCTACCTGCGACAAGAGTGTAAACTATTCAAATGAACAATAGTCCTTGGTGTGGATGAAGTTGTTAAATTTTGCTGAATTAGCAGCTGGCTAGTTAGCTATGTTGCAAATTCCACTGTGCCTATCACAGCACAGTAACGCGGGACTAGGTGGAAAACTCTTCGGGGAAAAAAAACAACATGTTAGTAACACATTAGCTCCAGACAGCTAATGCAATAACCTGGGTAGGATTAAGCTGATCATAAAAAAAACTAAATGAAATGAAATCAACACTCACAAAACAGCTGGAATATAAGGCATATCTAGTATTTGCTTGGACACAGATCTGACAAAAGGTAACAACGTCAGTTAAACTTCTTAATAACTGTGCAAGAAGTGGTTACTGCAACAAAACACCCAACTAAATACCCTGAAATCCCCATCACACACTGATACAAAACTAGTTACCCTACACAGCTTTAAACTGTAACCGTCTCTTGGCACAGAAAAGGTGAGAACACATACGCATGACTCAAAACACACACACGTAAAGTCCAATGTTGAAAAGGTCCAAAAGGGTTATTCTAAGTTAGCAGGGATCAATGACCAGGGAAGCAAGCCGAACAAGGCAAACTAACCAGGCAGGGAGTAGACAGGAATCAGGATCCGGGAGGTCAAACAGGATTCGGTAAACATCAGGATCAGGATCAGGATCGAGCTTCGATAACTAACAAACACTTTCGCTTTAGCAACTGACCACTAAAGGTGGACCGGTACAAATACTACTGAGGCTATCAGTGAAAGGGGAAGCAGCTGTGAGGTATGGGGGAGGAGCAGATCAGGTGGGAGGGGTGACCTGAGGACAGGTGAGTGTGGCTGGGTGTGAGATCACGACTAGGAAGGATAATGAGTGAATAATCCTGAGAGATCAGGGAGGTGTTGTAACGGAAACAATACTTTTTCTCCCCTTGACGTCTCCTGATTTATTTTGTTTTACTGCAATGTAGAGATGCTGCTGAGCAGTTATAACATTATCGGTGACTTGCAGAAATGTCAGAGAAAATGAAATGGACATTTGGTTTTGGAGCACGTCGTCGTGGTTCTCTGGCTGGGACGCCCAGACCCTGGAAAATGTCAGAGATTAGAAACTGGTTGGGGGTTGTGAGCTGGTGTCAGGAGTCCCAGAACTTTCTAGCCACACCCCTGTTTACTGGTCTGGACTTGGCAGACTTTTTCAGATGGTCACGAAGAAAAAGCAAGGGCAATTGGATTTGATTAATTTGGAAGATTATGAGAATGAGTCCTAATTCAGTTTTCCTCCCGCATGGTTGGCTAACACTGACTGTTTGTGAGGTGGATTACTCTATGGCAGTAAATTGAGATTTCAGACACTTGTGAAACATCATTTTGCACCAGCAATTTTTACATTCAGTCAAAGAATTGCAGTGTGCGACTTTAGGGAAATTACAAGTGGTGTAGCTGTGAATACTGCTTTTTCATTCCATTGTGGCTTTAGGGATGTTTATGGTGCATATATTTCACACAATTTGGACACTCAAATGGCAGAAAGTAAATAAAGAGCATTACATAGCAAACAGGAAGTGAATTCAAACACAGCTTCTACTTTACGGAAGAGAGAGAGAGAAAGAAAAGAGAAAACGAGGAGAATAAACACTCAGTGTTCTGTTTGTTACTTCTGTTCTGAAGTAACATTTGTAATCCAATATGATCTTTGTGTTCCTTTAGTTAAATGATGGAATCCCAAATATGCTTTGGGTGTCTACAATGACACTAACAGAGAGAGAGGGAGAGAAAGACGCCAAGAGGGAGAGAAAGACAGGTTGGTGAGGACGTTCTGAAATGAAGAAAGAGACGGCCACATAGAGATACCCCAAACAGAGAGATAGACGCGCTCCATCACTCCAATGTTGATGTTTTAACACAGATTATACATCACACATAGCAAAACGTATCAATACGGATCACAAGCAAAGCTCTTAAATATATACAGTGTATAAAACCAGACATCACCTTGGGAACAGGAAACTTACTATGATGTATTTGTCATGATCTGAAATGTTCTAAACCGAAATGATCTACACATTAATCACCAATGAAAATAATTATTGGTTCCAGCTCTCATGAGTTATATCCACAATAATACAGTTATAAAAAACAGGTGTGTCTTCAGTGGGTGATTTAAAGAGACAGTCCAGTTGTTTAGTATGGCACTTCCACTAATTCGAGGGACTCGCAAGAGACATGTTTTTAAAAGTTTGGTCGAAATCAAAGCAGCAGAGGCTGCTCTCTTTCAAACCCCACACTTTGGGAGTGTGGGGAGTGCCACACTTGGGATTTCTGATTTAAAAAAAGACTTAAAGACCAAAAGTCTTAAGACCAAACTGAGACTCCCTTGACAACATAATCAATTACTTTTGTATTCAGATTTTAAAGAGCTTGCTTCAGAAAAGAAAAGAGACACGATTTCACAGGCTCCTCGTGATGAGTAAACTGTAAAATCAGTGCTCCTTTTAAGTGAAATTTGGAAAACACGTAACCTTTCCAACAAGTTCAGCACATGAACAGTTCAAAGTTGTAGAAATAAGATGTCCCTCTGTTTTTCTTAAGTGCTCCTCTATGAACAGGGGGTAATTACCAGTTATTTTAATGAACAGTAGGCTCACAGACAGAACCTTCATCTTCATGAAACTACTGATACCACAGCGCTGGTATTACATGACACAGAAACCAGACCTCTTGTCTGGATACATTTAGGAACCATGTTGATTGATAAACAAATGTACTGTATGGTAAACCCACTTTGGTTTTAGTAACAGTGTTTTATACTCAGAGATTTAAACTGCTTTTCTGCTGCGTCATGCTCTGCGTTTTTTCCTGAAGATTTCCCGATAACTCATCTCGTGCTACATCTTAGCTGACCGAGTCGTGGATTCAACAGATAACCATTAATCACACGGTGACCTTCCTCTCAACCAAGCCCATCTAAAGCTCATTCATCCCTATTTGCCATGCGGCTCTGCGGGTCGATAATTGGCAAAGCAAAACACAAATTAAACCCAATTTGGAGGGTTTCAACTTGAAGCTTAGCAGAGACAGCCGGGCTCAGGCTGAACCGGAGTTCACTGCGCTCTGGTCCTCTCTGCCTGTCTGAGGCTGCACCGGGAGGGGACCGCAAACCTAAATCAAACCAGTCTGTTCTCTGTTTGTGTGTGTGCATGTGTAGAGAAAGAGAGAGAGAGAGAGAGAGAGAGAGAGAGAGAGAGAGAAAGAGAGAGAAAGGGGGAAAGAAAACAGTGTGTGTGTGCGTGTGCGTGTGTGTGTGTGTGTGCGTGTGTGTGTGTGTGCGTGTGTGTGTGTGTGTGTAGAGCATGCAACAGTTGACTTCTCCCTGCGTTACCATCCCTAATAGAAACCAACTTCCAGCGTTCAAACTCCATTTGTCTCATTAATCTATTAGCTTAAAGTTTAATTGCAGGATGTCGTAAAATGATTTGGTCTATGAGTAATGACAATATTTCGGCTCCGTAATGGCCAGAACAAAGCAAACCAAAGCTAAGCTAAGCTGTTTGTTGTTCTTCCTCACGGCATGTCTGGGCTGCAGATTTGGGCCTTTACCTCGCCGTGTCGGTCGGATAATTGTTTACTGGCGAGGTTTTTGTAGCATGAGGGCAGCATCACGGCAGGATAACAAACTAATGACTAATTTCATGGCCATTGAGTCATTTTAAAAAGACCATCACGAGGATCAACTTTAAAGAGCAACTGTGACTAATCCGACAGCAGGTACTCAAGGTATAGTCAACAGGGTATAATTCCCTTGTAAAGTGAAACACGACGGGTATTAAGATGTATCCACATCAGCTTTTTACTGACTTTAATGGCCTCTTCGAAAACATAATCCACTTAAATTCTGCTCATCAAACTGCGGTTGAAAATAAGCAGAGAAAGACCACATTCCTCTCGGCAACCGTGGGAGATGACCTCTAGGTGGCAGCGTACCTCATGAAACCTCCACCACTGTAACGACAACATCACTCCAATTACAAAACCTCCTCAATTGTCCTCCCTTTTATTTGCTCCGCAGGGCAACGAAACTGGATGACAGTGCGTCCGAACACACGATAAGTTATGATCAGCTGCCCCGGCTCTCGCTCCTGCCCTTTAAACAGCAGCTTGATAGGATCTGTGAGGCGCGCTGGGCATGTATAGTGTTACTCTCATCAAAGGGGACTGAATGGGGGTGAATGGAGGATGATGTGTGTACTGCCTCTGCTTAGTGGAGGCATTTCCAGCTGGCGCCAGGGCAGAGGAAACCCACTGAGACACACAACAACACACACAGACACAGGGGTCAGCCTGGATTCACCCTCCTCCTCCTCCTCCTCCTCCTCCACCACCTCCAGGCCTCTTGGCCTCCACCGCCTCCTCTTCTTCTACCCAAACCCTCACCCCCCGCCTTCTCTTCCCAGGCCTGGCCGCCTCTCATCTGCTCTTTCTCTCTTGTTCATCTTTTCTTCTGCTTTTCCTTCCATCTCTCTGCTGTCTCCTTTTCTCTTCTTTGCTTTCTCTCTTCCTATTTATCAAACTTAATTACATTTTAGTACACTTATTAAAAATGCACTAAAGAGCCAACTTGGGGTTTTTGATTTTTTTTATGAGAGTGTAAAGAATACGATTTTTTGATATACTTAATCAAAAGTAAGTGTATAGAGTAACATTTAAGAGCAACTCTTAAGTGATCACATGATTTAGCACATGCAGGGTACACGTCATTTTGAACCCCACTGCATTTCATGGCAACATGCGCCCTGTATAGCCTGAGGCAGAGACTATCAAGTGAAATTGGGCATTCACTTTGTGTGTTTAGGGATAGCCCATTGGTCAGGGCATAGGACCTGAGCAAATCGGCTTACAGGTACCTTTGTGAGCATGGACGCCTGGTAAATTCTAGCGATTGAATGCTATGGAGCACGAGTTTTGCCAAGAAAAGCAGTGGGATTCTTAATGAGGTGTAAGACTGACATGCGCGAATGCAGACGAATGAGGCAAGACTTGTGCTGAATGGGGGCAGTGCGAAGTGGGGTCAACCACACACACACTGCTTTTGGTTCAGGCTTCAACTTTGCCGGTCAAAGTTCACTGAAGTTAAACTCCACTCGATGCAGAAATACACATTTTGCAAACCAAATGAATATATTATAATTGTTCATAAAGAAAAGAAAAGAAGAAAATGACTGTGTATGCTGTCAAATCGAATGCAAATGATAAAACGACCACAATTGATATATTGCTTCAGCTCACATATAGTTCATAAAGTTATTTTATTATGTACAGTCACTCCAACATGTCTGACAACATGTCCTCTCACCTCAGTTTAAATACTGCAGCCATCTACGATGTATCTTGACAAACTCAAAACTTTTGGTAATACATTAAAATAAAGTAATTTCATAAATAGCTTATACATTTTTGAACAAAAGTTCTACGCTATGGGAAATATGCGTATTCACTTTCTTGCAGAGAGTTAGACAAGAAGACTGATGCTACTCTCATATATGTGCAGTCGATATGAAGCTCCAGAATCAGAAATAGTCCGGCACACAACCCTCCTTTAAAACGGCAGCCAGGCTGGCTGTTTCCTCCTGTTTCAATTTGATGCTAAGCTAACGAGCTGCCGGCTACAGGTTCATAATTAACATACAGACAAGAGAGTGGCAAGATTTTTGTCATCTAACTCTCCGCTGGAAGGCGAATAAGCATATTTTCCAAAAGAAGGTAGTGAGTAAAAGTGAAGGATTTTTACTTTGACTTCAGTCCCAAATTGTAATAATTTGATAAACATGACCCTTTCTCTCTATCCCACCTTCCTGTTTGCTTTCATCTCCTTCTTCTGCTCTCGACCTTTACCCATCTTTTTATTGTATATTGTGTTGAAAGAATGACACACTTTAAGAGGAAGCTGCATCATAACGCCTCTTAGCTGATCAGCTTCAATACACAGAAAGGCAGGAAGTCAGTATTTAAATCCCCATGAAGCTTTGTTCTTCCTCCCCAACATTTGAGTGACATCGGGGCTCAGAGGACTTTGATTCTATAGTGGGATGTTATTAGCAGCTAAATGCTTCTTGGCTCGGCCCTCCCTGGGGGGGACGGGGGGACTCCGAACGGTCAGGACAAATTAAAAAGATCTGTTCAGATCTGTTGATGCTATAAAGCAGGAAAGTGGGCCTCTGCGTCCTTTACGTGACTACTCGGCTGATTTTTACGTGATTTTCCCCCGGCCCTGAATCTAAGCCTATGTTTTGGCACAACATGCTATGCTTTGACCAGGCATGGGATCTGTAAATGCCCTAATAAATATTTTTTAACACTTTATTTAGTTCCATGCCCTGGGCCAACAGCGTCTAAAGTATGTCACCCAGTAACAGTGGGGAGAAAAAAGAGCCTAGAGGCTAAGCAGGGCGTAATGTAGATTTAATTAACAAGCTAAGCATGGGGGCTCTCTCACACACACACACACACACACACACAGAAGCACGTGTGCAACACAAAGACACTTGCACAAAAACTTTAGCAAACACACACGATTTAATTTTCACGCATGCACACACACAAATCCCTGATCCCTGTTTGAGCGATGGTGTGAAAATATGTGAATGTAAATGAGATGCAGACAGGCTCACAACAGTGAACCCTGCACAGAGCGAGAGAGAGAGAGAGAGAGAGAGAGAGAGAGAGAGAGAGAGAGAGAGAGAGAGAGAGAGAGAGAGAGAGAGAGAGAGAGAGAGAGGCTTGGTTTGGAATTGCTAAACCAAAGTTTTGGGAGGAAGGGATCATATTTTGAATTCTATGCATACTGATCATCTTTGAGCAACAGAGTGTACATTTTTATTCTGCTGGTTATTTAGGAGCAAATGTTGCTAAAAAGAGTTGGAATGTTACACAGAGGTGAGACCTGCATTAATAATCTCATCGAAATTAAGCAAGCAAGGTTTATATATAATAAAAATGTTCTTTACTGCAAGTCTCAAGAGTCAAATGTATCCCAGAACCACTCCTGTTATCGTCACGCAGGTAACAGTCAACAAACCGGTGCACAGACGTGAGTAGAGAGCGACTGACGGACAAATCATGAACTGACTAATCATTCCAATTTGAATTACCAGAAACAATGCAGAAGCCACTTGTTAGTTTTTTACGTTGGTTTATTTTACTTGAGGCGGCACAAAAAGTGTAAATGATGGAAAGATATTCATGAAGTAATAAAGGGTCACTTCTCAGTACGTGTTATAATTAACAGGTACTTGTACTTAAGTAGTTCTAATTTAGCTACTTTATATTTCACCGCTACATTTTGGAGGGAAAGATTGCGCATTTTACTCCTCTACATTTATTTGACAACTACTGGTTACTAGTTAATTCACTCAGTACTATTTACAGTACAGGAAACTCATCATCATAAAATATAATGTCTAATACTGAAAGATGGTTAAACTGATCTGTAGTTTGTGTGGTCCGGCTGCAACATTAAAATACTAGTTTAAAAGTAGAAGCTTTAATGATAACAATCCAATAATAATAATACTAATATAATATGAACTCAGGTCAATTACCTGTAATGGAAAGTGTAGCATTGGTTATACTTTAAAAAGTATTGGTTATACTTTAACAGCATTAAGTTATTTCTGAAACTAGAAAGTGGCATAAAATAGAATAACTCAATTAAAGTAGCTCAAAACTTCACTGGACATACTTAGGTAATTGTACTTTGCTTTTTTTGACCATCTAAAGTAATTTTACATATTGTGATTATACATACAAGCGTACAGTGTGTCCTTAACGTCCTTCCACCACTGACTCCGCTCTAGATAAAAAGCTCAGTTAGTTGCTGTTGGCTGAAAAACACACAATGAATGTTTTCTGTTAAATACAACCGCTAATATTTCATCAGTCTTATTGATTGAGGTCATTAGAGGCAATACATGTAAATCAACAGGGCCGGTTGTGAATGAGAGAACTCAACACTTCAGTCATTTATTCCTGTTCAGTCAGTGACATCAGAGCAGATGGGTCTGATGTAAATGTTTGGCACTTAAACTCCAAAGGACAAGCTGTGCTGCGATCTCACATACTCACATGAAGAGTTTGGATCCAAAATAATAAAGTCACCATTTTAAAAAGGGGACAAGGGGGAAAAGGTAAAATAAGTGATGGCAGGTGATTTAGAATTGTGAGTTATTTCTGATGACGGATGAAGAAAAACAATATTTGCGTCACATCATTTTTCCCCTTTTAAAAGTGGAAAATAACTCTTCATCCTTAAAGCAAGATTTACAAACACAACTTTACCGTTAATAATAAGACACCAAATAATACACAGGTACATTTTGTTAATGCAATAAATAGAAACATGTGAAGACAAGAGAAGCTTTTAGGTAGTACATCATGAGCACTGATTACATCTACTGCATGATTAGAGCAGCTACTTCATACATTCATATGAGTCAACCCTGCGGTTGAACTGTACATGTTCATTTACAGCAACGTACATCAAAAACAAAATCTAGTAACAAAACTAATAAAGTTTGTACAATCATATTCCACACACAATGAAATACAGCATTATTGAAATTTAGATATGTTTTTGTAGTAATACATTGAAAGCTCTCCAGTTTTATTCATAATTTTACAGTAAGTCGCTCACATCACCATGTAACATAATGAAGAGATGTATAGTGGCTTCAGAACATTTTCAGGTCCATTTACATGTTGCAAACTTTATTGCGTTATAGATTTAAGTTAAAATAGTGAAAATTGGCAATTTTTTGGCAATTAACTCCACATACAATAACCCATAATGACAAAGAGGTTGTTGTTTGTTAGTAGATTTGTAATAGTCTGATGCTTTCCAAAGCCACTGCGCGAGTCTCTTTAAAACACTCTTTAACTAACAGAACTGCAATTTACCGTCTCCAGATAATCACATGGGAAATCAAATTTTTCGACAAAACATGAAAATGGTCAATTATAGTTCCTTGTCTTAATGTTTAAAGTGTGCGCACATTTGCTGATGATTTCATACATTCCCCTCTGAAACTAAATGAATAGACGGCGAGATAACGAGGCGGAGTGATGAGGAGAAACTCGCAGTGATCTCATTAAAAACGTGTTATCTTCACTTCTCAGTCTGAGCTCTCGCTTCGCTTCTCTTCTCACACCTCCAACTCTCGCGCGCACACACACACACACACACACACACACACACACAAACTGCAAACATGCATGCAATACATATGCGCTCATGTGCATGTGAGCATTTACAGTGTACATACACACACTGAATGCAGATGGTGGCGATTACTCACGCCTCAGTAACACTGTAAAAGTCAGGCACATTCTCCAACACTTTAATAACATTCCTGCCTCTAACCACAACATCTCACCACACACACACACACACACACACACACACACACACACACACAAAGTTGGGTATTAGACTGTAATATAAAAATTAACGGAATATAAGTGGATTGAAGTTGAGTAAACATGAGGTTTACGGAGCTGATTTTAATTTTCAGTAGTTATACAGACACCTTTATGGTTTCGGAGCAGCAGTATAAACGAGTGATTCGACGGACCGTACGAGGGGAAAGGAAAATTAATTCCTGAAGAAATACAATCAAAAATGTATCTACTCTGCCTCCCCATCATCATCATCACGTCCTCCCTTTCACACACCTGCATTTCTGTCAGACCCGTCACTCCTCTCCCTCAAGCGCTCCTTTCATCTGCTCGCTGCCTCGTTTGGCCACCTCGGCTTCCTTCAGAGCGGTGATGACTGGTAACCATGTCGATGGCAGCTCGGGCCCAGTCCTCTTGACCTGGTTGAGGTGGCTGAGGGCGGCGTACAGCCCGGAGTTGGCCCCGCCGCGGACGCCCGCCTCCTCCTGCTGCTGCTGCTCTGTGTAGTACATCTCCAGAGCAGCCGGGGTGCAATGCTTCTGCTGTTACAGCAGAAAGATAAACACGTCTTCAACAACATGAGTCCATGACAGCAGGTCAACAGTACGTTTGTTCCTGAAGTTCATCACTTATTGGTTATTTTACAAAACATTTTACAAAAGGGAACACAACAGTTTTGAGTAGTTACCAGGGAATAAATGAGGAACTAACTGGTAGTAAACAGTTAGTTAACGGACACTTTTGAGGAGCTCCTCATCAAATTATAGAAAGTGGCTAAGCTGCAGCACTCTGTTTCTATTTTTGTGTCTCCTCAAGTAAAGTGGTGCACCGTACTGAGTTGTTCGCACGGAATCATTACCTTGTTCCTTGTAAAGTGTTACAGAATAAGTTCTCAGGGATTGTTTATTCATGGAGGTCTCTGTCTAACGTCATGTTAGACTCTATTCAGGTCAAAGTAACTGGAAACGATCCCATGTTGTACGACACAGATAGTCACAGGTTATGTTTGTCTTTGGGTCCTTTGGGGAAAAGTTCCTAAAATGACATGTCAGCTGAAGAAGCTTTACAGAGGTGAAACTAAATCCAAGTTCTTTCAGATGGTGGTTGCAGTGTTGACAATGTAGTTAAGGTTTACAGTGATAATACACCACGGTTGCAAGGTCAATTTAGGACGAGCCTTCACTAAAGGAAAAAACACGATGTGCAACATCTTTAAACTCAAATTAACTTGTTTTTTGAGGAGGCTGAGTGTGTTCGAGACAATGTGGGTGAATTAAATCAAACAAACTGGGTGTCCATCCAGTTAATGTTATGTTATGGAAAGAGCCCACTGAGTTGTGTTGACCTCACAAGCGTTTCTCTTCCGAGGATCCACTACCTGACCTTCCCTCTCAGTGAGGAGTCGAACCTCTGAAAAGCGCAGCAGTTGATTTCCCCTCCCTCCATCCTCACTCCTCTTTTTATGTCTCCAACAACGCATTAGCAGGAAAAAATGCTGAACGCAACTGTAACCGGCAAAAACTTCAAAAGCCTTGCCGGAAGGCCCCCCCCCCCCCTCCCCCCCTCCCTTCCTTGCTTTCCCCCCTCACTGTTAAGCCTTTAATCACAGTTTAGTCACGCTCAGCCCTAATTAAAGACCCCTCCGATTCACAGGCGGGCGTCCCAATCTCTGCCTGACCAGAAAGCGGGCTCTGTAGCTCCCTCCTTCTCTCGCTCTCTCATTTCTTATGTGAGACAGGCTCTTTAACTAACATGCGTGGCAGCGGTGGCTCGCTACACGATGCCTCCAAGGTGTCGTTGGGAGATAATGAGTTTGAGTTTCCAGCTCCAGTTTTCAGAGAATCCTCCCGAAGTGACTGATGTGAGGGTGTGCCGAGAAACAAAGCACCAGCTGCGTAGTAGACTGTGTAAGTGCCCTTTGAGTGGGTGACGCACAGACTACTGCGGCCTGGATAATAAAATAAGAAGTCTGTGATATCGGAGGACGAGACTATTACATGAGTTGGTTCTGCTGTTCTCTGCTCTATTGCAGGAAGATTTTCTTTCTCTCCCTAAATCATGTGAATCCACGTTCATACATCTGTGTGTGGTCTGTGTCTGCAGACACGCAGTTTATGCACATTCAATTTTCTGAAAGGATAGTGAAAATGAAAAATTCCATATGCTAAGCAACGTTTTAATGACTGTGTATGTGAGCTCATATGTGCGTGTGTGTGTGTGTGTGTTCATGCTGCCTACCTTAAGGATGAAACCCTCTGGGCAGGTAAGCTGGTCGTACCACATGGCTTTGTACATGAGCAGGAGGAGCAAGCTGGTCAGGAAGGCCAACGTGATGAGGATCAGGCCTGTGATCTGAGCAACACACACACACACACATGAGCACACACACATGTACACCACTTCAGCAACAGGTGCCTTCAATACTTAAAAAGAATAAGGCTGGCAATTTATTTTAGTTTTTGCCAACAAACTCTGTGAAAAGACCAAAACCAAGAATCCCTTAGTCGTCTCTTGATACTTTCTGGCTTCCCAACTCTGTCCGTGGCACACAGTGTTACTACTACTGAAGACAGGTAAAAAGTAGTAACAAATATCCAATTACATTTTTAAAAAATGGTTCAATATTTTTGTAAAATGGCTGGGCATCGTAGCAAACGCTACTCAAACAGACAAATGAAGAGCATTTGTTGGGGACTATTTAAATGAGCAGATTAATACACATTCGGAGATCAGGTGAGCATTAATGGAAGCGCGGCACTGCATGTGGGATTGACTGAATATAAACTACAGTGTGTGTGATCATAGTAATATGGCAAAGATCAGCCAGTGCAATTGTCCAGCTAAAATTAAATTTCACTGATACAGCATATGCGCTGTAAATCATTTCTCCTGTGTTCTGCTTTGAGAAGAAAATCTGAATCCTAAAGGGAGACATTTTTATTGAATATTTCTTCGGCTCCTAATGACGGTTAATACTTGTAAGTATTGGTAAGTTGGTTTTGGTCTTTTGATTTGGAACACGAGTCCATTCACAGACTTCAGGTTGTTGTTGTACCTTGGCTTTGTCTGAAACATCACTGTAGAAGTTGATATTCAGCTTCTTGATATTGGGCAGGTACAGCTTGTTCTTCTTCTGTTGCAGCTGATATTGTGTCGACGTCTTCACAATGACCTGGAGCAGAAACAATGCACTGTTATTGTGACTCTTGTGGAGAAAAACTGAGACCTGCAAATTATCTGTGATTTGTTTTACATTATGGGTGATGGATGATTTTGTCCCCAGTGTTCAGCACAGGTTGTGACCCATTGAAAATACAATTTCCCATAATACACCAGCATCATTTGCAAAGGCGGACAGTTTTAATCGATGCCTTAAAAACACATTTGGGAGCTACAAAGGTGTTTTTTTATGTTAATGTTTCAGCAACATCTAATCAGCCTGTTCATGTGCTACAACAAAAATATGATTGTGAGAGCTTTCCTCTTGCATTATGCATTCAAAAGGTGCCCGCATTGCGTGGGCTGAGGCCAAGGTTTTAACCTGGGACGGGAGGTAACGGAAGGTGAATACAGCACTCTCACTGTTGGGGCTTTTGCTTGGACCCACGTGAATTTTAATGGTGTTTGTCCAGACGTGTTCTGCAGCGACTCGTAATCTGTTAGCTATCTCCGTAATGCACTAAAGCGTGGTTTGTTGTGGTCTGCGAGCAACTAAGAATCACCGTATTTTAGAGAAAAACAAACATAGGTAGGGAGGCACGTCAGCAGACTCACAAACACTGACCTAATAGGCCGCACTTACCTTGTCTGCGAACGGCTGCTGGAGCAGGTTGACCTCCAGGGGTGTGATGAGGGGGATGTTGTCAAAGCCGTCGTCCGCAGACGGCTGCTTCTCCAGTTTGTCAGACAGATTGCTGCCTAGCTTCACCATGGCTGCTTAGGTGCCCGAAAATGCCTGGACTGATCTGGAGAGCGGGACAGACAGCTCAGGTCAGACTGACTCAAACTGCGTGCCTTGTAACCAAATGTGACAGCGCTGCTTGCAGCTCAAATCGAGGACACTGCCAGGGCACGAAAGAAGACGGAGAAGATGATAGTGTGATGAGGAAAAACAGGACCGTAGGCTGTAGGACAGGAGTAATACAAACCACAGAAGAAGTAGAATAAAAAAAGTACGTCTGATACCGCAAGAAATAAGACTGATATGCAATGTCGGCCTGTTGGTTCATCTGGATGTATTAACGTGAAATCTTGTACAAAGATTCATGTCAACCTCAGGATGAATCGCATAACTTTGGTGATCAAGTCAATATTTTCATTTGTTCAATATTAATATTTTCTGCAAACCTCATGGTATTCCCCATCAGCCTCAGTTGTACTTTGAGTTTAGTGTTAATTAGCAAATATTAGCAGAGGCTACTAACACACTAAACTAACATGGTGAACATGGTAAACATTATACCTGCTGAACACCAGCATGTTTGCATTGTCGTTGGCATGCTGATGTCAGCATTTGCTGTTGACTCTTTGACTTGTGAGCTGGTTAAATCAAACACTATCAATACATCATGGTAAAAAGGTAACAATTCTGTGTTACGGTAGCTTGTGCTGGATTATTTTCTGTCCGACAGCAGTGACTTCCGGGAGTCTTTGCTGGTTGCAATTGCTCAGAGCCGATGATAACCTAACGCAAAACACACTTGTGGTTAAGTTTTGTATCAGGGGTGCTGGTAGGTGGATTTTGCTACATTTGGACAGAGCAAAGCATGTTCCCCAGTTTCCAGTCTTTACGCTAAAATAAGCGACAGTAGCTGCATATAAGAGAAGGATATGAATCTTCTCGCAAGATAGCAAGTATTTCCCAAAATGTCTGAGTATTCCCTCAATAAATGATTTATTAATAAGTAAGTGGAATTATATTTATATATCATAAAGTGGAGGCATATTTAAGTGACTTCAGACTTGCATCCTCATAGGGATGCTTTCCTCTTGTTGGTGCAATACAACAATCCAAAGTAAACATGTTTCATAACCACTGGGTATACATAATATTGTATATATCAGCCCCATCTCTTCCTCCAAACTCTTATCCTTAATGTTTAGAATCAACGTGTAAATCCAACACGGCGCCGGACGCCTTCCCGGACGCCTTCTCGCCCCGATCAAATGATCATCTAAATGTGGAGGGAAGAGGTGAGGATCCACTTATCTCATTCACACAGTGCAACGCAACACCTTCCCTCAGCCAAGGACCCCACAGGCCTCAATGAAGCCAGTGACTCACTATGATGATACACTCAGGAGGCAAAGAGCCACAGTGTTTATGCTGCAGGAGGCATCCCTGATGCACAGGGAAAGTGTTTTTGATAAAGGAGATACGGATTGTTAACTAAGGCTGCTGGAAACATCCATGATCTGCTAAAGAAGGAAGTATACTGTATATTGTTATTAAGTGGAAACCTTGAACCAAATTAAATTCCAGACATTTGATATTTTGGACTCAGATTACAGGAGACCAAGCCTACAAACAGATAATACTGGTGCAAAAATGATCACCTCTAAATTGGCAAAAAGACAAAGACGTATCTTGATAAAAAAATCTGTTCTTTTTTAAATTTTCTTTAATCTTCAAGCAGTCAAAGAGCAGCATTTGTCATTGGAGGGAAAAAATAGATCTTAAGTGAGTATAATACTCACAACCTACATAGGCTACTTGTTGTCCTTGGTGAGTGGGTGGCTAAAGTGGTCATCTGTGCTGCCGACCAATTTTTTCCTCCCAACAGTTGGAGGGAAGTGTGGATACGATGAATCATCCTCAATCTGTGATTAACAAATGAGCCGGGTGTTGCTGTCAAACACTCAGTGTTCCCACACTCTGACAGGAAATGAGTCCAGCAAAAGAAAGCCGCAAATAACATCCTTTAAATGCACATTTTACCTACAATTAAAAAAAACGATGGCATGATTATAGTTTAATTCATTGCCCACATCTGGCATATCAATTTAACAGGACAGGGAGGACAGCTTTCTGAAGGTGAAGACGTGCTGTGTTATGAATAGGTAAGAGTGGGCTGTTTATGCCTCTCAAGCTCTTCAGGGTTCACTGGTCATGCATATCTGAACTTGCTGCATTGGAGACTGCTGAGACAAGATATACAGGCTGTGACCAGGAATCAGAGAGCAGGGATGCAACAGCATCACATGACAGAGAGAGAAGCCTGATTAATTAAACACATTTTCTGTCGAATTAGGCTGCAGATCAGAATATGTTATTCCATCCGGTGAAGCCTGTTTTTGCGTACTTTTATTATCTTAAATGTAACACATGAGCTGCGGACTTAACTAATGTATCCATAAGCCCTGAGGACAATCAAAAGGCTGAATGCGTATTTAATTGTTGCCGTTTATGTAACGTGGCGGTAGCGCAAATTACAACGCAATCCAGTGCGCCACGAAGACAGCCCCATACGACACCCGATTAAAGGATGCGATGCTTGTCCATTTATTCACTAAAGCAGATGAAAAACCATGAATCACTGGCACTAAATCACTTCATCGCGTCACGAGCCCAAACACTCTCCTATGGGTAGAATTACGCAGCGGTACAGTCTCTCTCTACCCGCAAACACGTGTGTCTAATGCACAAAATACCGGCTGCGCACTCAGAAACATAAGAGTAGAAAAGAGAATATAAACTCACTGTGGTTTCTCCGTGCTCGCTGGTCGTCTGTGGACGGGATCGGACCTCACTGATGCTGCTGACGGGGACTCGGTGTGAACGCCGGTTGCCGTGGTGATGTGTGATTCACGGTAGCACTGCGCATGTAATTCAGCCCTGGAGCGTCTCGGTCCTCCGGAGGAAACTGGCTGCTCGGTGTGAATGCGCATCCCCACCGCGGCTCGCGGGGGTTGTGGCTGATCAGGAAATTGCGTTTTGTCTGTGGGAAATAATCATATCTCGGTTTATCTTGAGTGTTTGTCGTCAATGCGGCAAGACAGGGCCTCGAGGTCTTGTTTGCCTCTGAGTGAATTAAAAGCCACATATAGTCTTTTATTTAATCCCTGCACAGAATTGGAGCGCGCTTTATAATTCGACGTGTGCACATGGTAACATGACATCAATAAAATAGGAGACAATGAAGCAATTGTTTAACGTACAAAACCAGATAAAATAGCCAGTATATCCAAAATAAAAATACAGTGGCAATGCAACAACAGTTCCCTAAATGTCCTCTTAATTTGCCTCTACGTTAGATAAGACCATTATAGGACAGCATGTGTTTATGTGGTTTACATGGTGGGAATTAACGTCAGCTACATTTACAGAGGTGCTGGACTTAAGTTCAGTTTGTACTCGACTTGAGTATTTCCATTTACTTTGACTTCTAAAATACACTCCGTTTGAGAGCGAATTGTTGTGCTTTTTAATACTCCACATTTATTGAATAGCTTTAGTTGCTGGGGACATGCAAGACCCCCAATTTTAGCATTTCTAATTTGCATTATAAACATGTAATGCACGGTCTATATAACACACTATAAAAATAAGTGGATAGAGATATTTTATCAGTGTGTTTATTAACACACAAACTATTTGTCACCAATAAACTTTTCCTATGAAGACATATTTAATATTATAACAGTGTTTACTGTCTTTCATTATCTGTTTATACAACAGAATCCACACCAGCCTAACATTCATATATATGCTTACAACTACAATATAGTGTTGTATAAACCAAATATTGCATGCTCATATACTACTTATGAATGCTAACTAGGGGGACTTGAAGTAAAGTGTTGCTACTTTACAAAATCAGATTTTACATACAAAACTGATTAACTTGTAAAAAGAAAAGACATTTTAACTTAATAGTGTAAATAAAATAGTTTTATGTAAACCAACATTAATATTCTGCTTACATATTCATGCATCAGTAAAAACATTCCAATAATATGATATAACTCTCTCCATTCTGCATAATCAGCACTTTTACTGTTGATTCTTTTGGAACATTTTGTTGTTGAAACCTCTGTACTTTCTAGCATTATGAATTTACTTTCACTTGTAATAGTGTTTGAGGTATTGCTTCTTTAACTTAAGTGACAGATAAAATAGTTCTTCTAATTTAAAATAAAGTTCTCCAGCTACAGAACATGAGTTTGTACATCAAAGGCCAGCAGACAAGGCACAGCTCAGTTGCCTTTGACCTACCAACAGATATCCCGTGACCCAGGTGACCTGAGGAATCTTCAAAGACATATTCAAGCATTTGTGTATTTCTGGGTTATTGACTCTCAAAACAAAGGTTTCTTGCTGTGAGGAAGAGTTAGGAGGAGCATCTCAAGGGGAGGGTTTTGTTCCGTGGTGATGCGGTTCCCCTCTCTCACGTGAAGGTGAGAAGGAAGTGATGCATATGCAGAGGTGTGTTTCAAAGACAAGAGTATTTTTGAGTATATATTCATACGTGTGTGTGTGAGACAAGCCAATGCTCTGAGAGAGAGAGAGAGAGAGAGAGAGAGAGAGAGAGAGAGAGAGAGAGAGAGAGAGAGAGAGAGAGAGAGAGAGAGAGAGAGAGAGAGAGAGAGAGAGAGAGAGAGAGAGAGAGAGAGAGAGAGAGAGAGAGAGGAGAGTGATGTGTGTGGAGAATGAGTGGGAAGAAGGAGCCAGGCTCGTCTGCAGATTTAGATCAACCTTTTCATGGAAAGAGGACCCATGCTGTTTTCCTCTTTGGCCGTGGCTGACTGTATGAATTCATTATGCCTTTAGGGGAGCACTCGTCCAAAAATCAGCACTGAAATCCCCGCGCCCCCCTGCCAACCCATCAATTGGGCCTACATTTATTATTTTGACCTTTCCTTTGCGGGGGAGTGACATCAAAGTGGATCCTCGGCTAGTTCCTCTGTAAGGAGACGGAGGTGTCATCCTCACAGTGTGAGAGGCAGACTGCCGGCCTGCGCTGGTTTTGTTGTCAGTGAAGAAGAGAGACGGAGTCTGGGTCAACATATAAAATGAGAATCAATTTGGTTGCGGTGCGTGGAAGGAAAACTAGGTGAAACCAGGCGTGTTGATGTTTGGGCTTGTTTGTGAACCTTTGAAACATTCAGATGATTTGATGATTTCGCAAATTCAAATCTGTTATTTGAAATAAATATTACTCTTACAACCTGACATAATCAATCAATCAAACCTATTATATGTGTTTGTATCTGTTTGATTAATATCTAAATATTCCTTATAACAATAATAATATTAGCATTTGTCACATTTGTTCCATATAAAGCATTAAAAACAAATTCACCTGCAATCATTGATGTTGAGTGAGACAACATCATTAACGGTAATTTAAAGACCGTTTAGTAACTTAGCGGTCTAAAAGCTTTAGGACGTCCTAGAGAAAAACCCAAGAGCACCTAAACTATTTTGCAGTAAATTGGTTCAAATTGGCAAAGTACGTTTTGACATTTAAAGTTCAAAATATCAAATGAAAAGAACGATTTAAACTGGTGAAATCATTTAAATGGATTCCTTTAATCAGATGTTATACCATCACCAACATAAACAGGCAGTTCTTTCTAAAAGTTTGAAGCGTTAGTGTTGTTTTATTTGAGAGCGGTGATGATCTGGTTAAAGGGAGAAGAAGAAGAACAGACAATGTAAGCGCAGTGCTTCCTTGTGTCTCCAGTGTTTTCTTACAGCCATTAGCTTTCGTTGATATAAGACCACAGTATTTCAATTAATCCAAAGAAGACAACTATTTTTGAACTTAAACTACCAATTTAGATTTGAACTCTAAATTACACAAATACACATTTTGATGATGATGTTCAAATACGGTATTTTGTTTAAATGTTTGGGGGGAAGTTTTGTTTTTCCTACTTACTTTATTTAACTGCACGTAAAAAAAAAGGAAGCTTTTAGACTGTGAAGAATATATATGTATATATAGTTCTAGAGCACATCTAAAGAGCATTATACAGTAAATGAAGAAACCGAAGTCTCCAACCTTGGTATAGGGAAACACAAGACTGTAGCTCAAAGAGACCTGCAGCAGGACTGGCTCTGCTGCTCGGCTTTCCTCTGCCATCCGACCTTCAACCATCTCTTCTCTGGCTCAACGGAGCACCAACCACCTTCCCTTCTCAACAGAAAACTCATGTATTAAACAACATCGCCATCCTCACACTGCATAATGTAACATGCTCTCTAGATATATCGGAATCTAATTCTGTTTCTTTCTCACTCCTTGTTCAGACATACGGTCACACCACTATTAAAAGAAAACCAGGGTGTCTATTGCCGTCATTATTGTCAGCACGTCTCTTATTTTGTATAGCACTCAAAACACCAGCAAGAACATCAGTGAAACACGAAGACGCGTGGTCATAAAAATAGTACAACACATGTGAAGTGGCTTCTATAGTCTATTACGACAGAGTTCCTAAACCCCCATTACAATATGATTTATTACCGTATTTTATTTTCTTATCAAAAACAAAACAAAAGGAGTAATTCTGCTTTATCAAAGAATCCTAATTGGTTTGCATTCATTTTATGTTTTTTTGAGTATGACATTTAAATTTTCACACTTTGAAATGAGAATATATTTCCACTTAATAAAACAAATAGTTCCAATTGATTTGCTCTCCACTTTCTGTCTGCTGTATATTTTGTAATTCACCTCATCATGTGAGCAGCAGTCACTGACTTTATTCTATTAATTGTAACCTGGACAGATGTAAAAATGTACTGTACCGAGGACATTGTTTCGGTTAGTCTGGGCGATATAAAACTTGGGTAGGGAGGTTCAAATAAAAATGTTAAATAAAGGATCCACACATAAGACCGATACGTTAAGTATGAGATGACTGTAAATCTTCACATATTGTGTTCATACAACAGAAATGCTGTTTCGTACTTTGTCAATGCTACTGCAGTTTGTTTTTAATCAATGTCAAATGCTTTACCAACAGGGCCATCTAGTGTCTGGCTAGCCACATAACCACTGCAGTAGAGGCTGAGCCCAACAACAGAGGTTGAGTTTCTGTCTCCTGACTTGTAAGAACTGTCGGTGCAGGTTTTACTATCAGATGGATGAGCTGCAACAGATCTCACTAAAGGGTTATAGTTCAACCACTGAGCATGTTCAGGGTGACGCAACTCTGGATCAGTTGGTAAATCTATTCCTCACCAACAGATGGCAACACCACATCAGTGACAAGGATGATGTAACATGGGACTGTGTTTGCTTCATTAGCTAATTGGACATTTGATAATGAACAAATTGTTGAATGATGTAAAAGATGTTTAATGACAACAAATAAATTAGAATCAAGATGTCAATAACGAGTTAATGCTTTGTTGAAGATTTAGATGTCAGGTATTGTTGATGGAGACGTTATTTTTCAGTCAGTGTTTTATACCCATGATGCGTTTGTTAGGAACTTTTAAAGGTTTTGCTACGCACTACAGATGGCAATGTTTAATGAATTATATCTTAGCAGCCGGATTGGGTCAGCATGTTGTGTGGCCTGTAAGGACCGTAACAGACTCCCAAAAGGTGAACTCTTCTGGCGTGGTTAATGCACAAGGACTTTGTAATAAAATACTGTCATTAGAAGATAGCGATCAAGCGATCAAGAACAATAAATGTGTTAACGTTACATCTTGAGAAGCTTCATTATGTTCATCAAGTCTCTTATAGAAAGGACTCATCTAGAAGGAACATTTATCTACAGGTAAAGAACAAAAACAAACTTTCAGATGGAGATATATTGTGTAAAGAAATTGCTTTGTATTTTGTTTTTGATGATGGTGTTTAACTAAACATAATGAAGACATTTCAGTGAAAAGACATTTGATGCTGAAGTCCTCATCTCCTGGACTGAGACTGGGGTCGTCTGACTTCTGTAATGTACAGAACAATCAATATATGAAACATACATCTATTCATTTTCATTCTATGTATTCATACGTGTCAGTCTAATATGCTTTACTTACATTTTTTACAAAAATATAAATATATAAAATGTGATCTTTGAAAAGCAAAACATCCTGGGAACAGATGTGGAAGGTGGCAGTTTTTAGGAAGCATGTAGGAGATTTAAATGTGCATCTATGTAATGATGGTCGGTCTAATATGAGTGTAAATAAACAATAAGTACCAGGGATTTCATGTGGCCAAAAGTCCTCACAAGCTGGACACTGCGGCTCTGCTCTTCCCTTGAAGTATCGGGCCACACATGGGTTGTGTATTTTTATTCCACAAGTAGAATTCTCACAAATTTGGCACTGAAAAAAATGAAATGTGATCAGATTAATACGGTGTACTCATTTTGTTGAGATCGGGTTTTTCACACATTAGCTGAACCAATGCAAAAGGGACCGTTTACAAAAGCAAATAACGTCAATGAAAGGTAAAAAAAAAAACCTTCCACTCAACATGAAATAAAACTTGATAGAACTTAAACTGAGAGGAAAAAACACAAAGACAGATAGCCATTGCATACGAATGTGTTCGCACTACAGAAACACATATCACCACATTATTAAAAGTGAATTATTGATCGTTCATATATATGTTGTTACTCAAGAGCAAGTCTGTGTGACTTCCCACGTGATTTGTATTAAACTATAATTATTATAACTTTTATTCCTTAGATTCTTATTTCCAGAAAGCTTAAAATAGTACAATTAGAAAAAGCAGATATCTGTAAAGCCACTGCCTTTAACTTATAAAATTGAGTTTCTAAATGACAGAACTAAATGTAATTTCATTCCGGTATTCATAAACGGGCACAAAGTATACAATAAATAACAGAGGGAACATTTACCTGGAAGGCGATGTTGTGACAGATGTGGCACACTTTGATTTGCTCCTGGTACATTGCACGAATGTATGGCTCCATCTCTATAATACATCTGGTGGACAAAGTGTATTCACCGCGTTTCTACATAAATGAACAGAAATCAATTACACACCGAATAAAATGAGCAAACAAAGAGCAAGAAGTGTTTCAATACTACGGCAAAGAGACTTTCATCTGGTTAGTAGACTTAAGTTGGTAGTGAATGTGATTTTAATTGATTTGAAAAATAAATCCACATTATAAATGATGAAAACAAACATATATGAACAAGTGTGTCAAAGCTACAATTATGATAGCATAGCTTAAGACGGTATTGATTATTTCTATTAATACTTTTTAATATTTTACATCTTTCACCCCACTGAATCGCAAAACCCTCCCCCAGTAACCTTATTTCACAACAGGGATCAGCAACACAGCGGGTCGATAATAGACATCCCCAATATTAATCTTATTGAAAATGGCTGACTGAAATAAAGTCAGATTAAGTTGAAGTCCTTTATGAAAGTGTCCACAACTGGCGTGAGATGTGAGAAAAGTGCTAAATCGATGTGAAAAACATAGCTTTTTGCCACACAAAAATAGAGTTTAACAGTTTGTGTAAGATAGAGCAGAGAGAACATTGTATTTAAATTGTATTTTGACATCCTGTTGGAAACACCGTGTTTTACCTCACTGAGCCATTTGTCGTGCACGAGTCGGTTCAAGAGGTGCTCCGTCTCGCTCTTCTTCAGCTTTTTGGTGGTCAGGGTGTCGGCGCTGTTCAGAACGTCAGTGGAAGAGACCGTGCCATTCTCAGAGACCACGATCAGGTCCATCTGAATCAGAGCAGCTCAAGTCAGATACGACACACTTCACACACTGAAGAAGGCAGAGCCCAAACATCTGTGCTAAAATCAGAGACATAATCTGCTACAAATGTAGGATTTTACTACAAGGCTGTTTCTGTAGTCATCTGATTTTTCAATTATTTTACTATTTTTTCATTATAGCCCAACGTTTTGCTGAAAAAAAGCTTTGGATTTAAGTGATTACAAAACGTCGATATGCAGGATTTCCTTCTGTAAATTTAACTCACCGTTTTCCTGAACAGCTCCAGCTCATTGTCGGCATAATCTGACGACATTCTGGTGACAACAGTCTCAGTCATGTTCACCTGGACAGGAATTAAGAAAAACAGGGATTAACGATGCCTCCTAGTGGTGGGCAGCAGAGCACCATCAGGTGTGCTGAGGTACTGCCAAATGCTTAGATTAAATTAAAAATATATATATTTATTTGGAAATTTACAAAGATGGTTATTTCAATGACCAGTTACATCTGAATATCACCTCAACAATCACATCATCAGGGAGAGACGAATGCATTTTTACCGTTTGCTAGCTAGCAGTCCCTTGGATGCAGCGACACAAAATGGATCGTTTTGAAATGAAAAAGTTATGTGGGAGACAACCCCGCGCCAGCAAAAGCTGGTATGAAAATAGTTGTCCTTGATTAATGAAGTCTCTGTGCATGTTTGACTTTGCAGAACATGCAGGCAAAGCAACGTTTCAGTCGTGACACCCCAGTTCTGTGTATTAGGGGAACAGGCCTGACCATGCAGTCCCAGTAGAAGACTTAAACCCAAACTTACCAAGGCGTAGAACTGGTGACCGTTGTCTTCAGACATCCCTTTTCTAATCTGCATGAACATAGGCTGCAGATTTGAGTTGATGGAGTCAATGAAATCATCCAGCTTGTCGTGGGCGTGCTGTGCTGCAGAAAAAGAAAGAACATTTGTAAGAATCAACTCCTCTAATTATTTCTTGCGCTTTTCAACATATATTGTGTTGTCCACCTTAGTGGAAATTTGTCTTTGGCTTCTACCAAGCACAGCAAAGGTATATACACAATACAAATAACAAGACACACCATTAAAAACATAAACATACAGTATACAATAGTGCAAATGAGCAGCAAAGAAGTTCTTCATTATGGAGATTAATTTCTGTCTAAATTAACATTTTCCTAATCAATTGTATTGTTAGGCATTTGCCCAAAAGCTTACATATTTTCAGAAAACTGTGTTCATGAAGTTTATAAACAGTTAAATTGGTCAGTGTAAAAGGCAGTGGAAACAGAGTTCAACTTCAAAAAGGTGAAACAGTTATGCAAATGTGAAGCAGACAAAAGGCACATAATTATATTGTTGCTATAAATCCTAGGTCCTGATACAGGGGTGAACTCATCTTATTCTGGATCGATCACATTACAAACCGCATATAAAATGACTCACTGTTGTGGGTTTCACAACAATATTGATAGAGCGTCCTCGCGCCTTGTTCATCAACGATGCCATTGGCCATCATGGTCTGTAGGAACCGTCGATGGCTGTCTCCCATCTGTCTCGACATGTATCTGGACTGATGTAGACAAAACACAGCGCAGATGCTTGCAGTGTTATACTTACAATATATTGAGAACTGGATATTAAGGTAAAGTACTGTTAAACCCAACAATCACATGATCCAATACACATAAAGACAACAGACGCCGAAGGAGTCACCATTTTTAGTGAAGGGCATTTAGCAAAAAACAATCCAATGGGTCACATTTCAGTATAGATTAAAGCTGCAACTCTGCTTCAATGTTAGCCGTCGCTATGTACATTATCGGACATGTTTTCACAATGAAGACCAAGACCCAATAACTTACATCGGTGGCTAACTGCAGTACACAGTATGAAGTTGGGACTTCGTCTCGACCTTTAACAGTTACATGTTGGTAACATAGTTAGTTGACGTTACATCGACAAGTGCTTCAAGAACCGCCCAGTAACGTTAGCTAAATTAAGCTAACCTACCCGTTAGCTGTTGCTTACCTGTGCCAAGATTTTGTCGGTTAACCACGGATATTTGCTGTTTATCTTTCCAGCGAATTAAAGTTTGATTAATTAGCAGAAACGAGCTTCTAAAGTCAAAATAACTCGTGGACAAGTTTACAAACTACCCTCCTATAATCCACGCTTCCTGTTATTTTTCCATTCTTCTTCTTCTCCTCCGTGACGACTTCCGGTAGCTGGCGCGGTGAATTACCGCCACCTGTGCGCCATTGTGCCACAAAAAACAAAACAAATTTGCCAAACAGTGAACATGATGTTGTTGTAATTGTATTCTCACCCATGCTTGTATTCATAGCTATGTAAACTCAACATCTTCACAATTATCTCACTTGGAGCTTTAGTGCTAAGGGGGAAATTAACAGCAAAATACAGAAAAAAATATTTTCATTTATTCATTTTAAATATATATATTTCCCATTCGTAAATGAATGCAAAAAAAAAAGATGGACGTCAATGAGGAATGGTGACAATGTTATGTTAATGTCTCTGGCAGAAGTCAGTGTAATATAGTAATTAGGACAAATACAGTATCCGTTTAACTAATTGGCTTGCAGACATACTGTGACTTGTGACACACTAGGTTGTTACAGCAAAGTTAAGTTCAGCTGTGTGCATGTGGGCCTCTGCAGCTCCTGTCTGTATTAAACCAGACACAGCTTTGTGTATTCAGTAGCTTTAATGGGGCGGCGACTTAAAGTAGATCATAAATTGCTGATGAAATCAACTGTATATTTCTTAGTATTGCAATCTACATGAACTTAATTTTTCAAAGTGACTATTGTGCTTTAGTGCGGCTGAGAAACTGTGATTGTCACATGGTAGCGTCACAAGTTTAAGCTGTGAAATGTCCATTTTGAAGGTGATAATGTGCAATAGTTCACTGCAAGTATTCTTGTTATCTTGCTTGTCATGAGATTAACACAGAAGTGTGTGGACTGGGTAGGCACGTTAACAGTATTTATCCTGAACTTAATGAATTACTGTTATAATACATATCTTGAACAAAGTCCCAGAAAGCTGCAGGTCTGCTGAGACCCTCAGTTCATTTAAATCAAGATTGAAGACTTTTGTTTGCTGCTGCCTTTAATTGAACCACATTCAATTAATATATTAATCAACTTCCTGCATTTCTGCATTTTACTACTGCATTTCTTACACTGTTTTTTAATGTTCTTAATTTTTTTAAATCTCCTTTTCTTTTGCCTTGTTTTGATGCTTTTAATGGTTTTATGTGAAGCACTTTGAATTACCTTGTCGTTGAAATGTGCTATACAAATAAACTTGCCTTGCCTTATAATAAGACAATGCATCAAGTGTTACAGTGTTCGTGCTATGATCTAAATAAATAGTTCAACGTTGCCCAAAAAGGTAAGAGTGCTAATAGTGATTGTCAAACAGCAAACAAGATTTATTCTAAATGCTTTATTACACTAACAAATTAAATAAGAACATATAATACAAGGTGTCTTGAGTCTTTGATTACAATATAGCCTATTAACATTATTTAAATACAGTATCCAATGTCATCATGTCAACCCTAATACTCCAACATTATCCCAAATCTTCCGAGGCTCTTCAGTGAAGAGTCAGTCAACTATTTCAAGTTCACAAGGTGTCAGAAAACAGACGGGTTATTATAATGGCCTTCATCATCATCAGCATGTTTACATGTGCCCCAATACCTTGATTCGTGTGAAAGGCAAACCGTTTATATGGATATCCCAATAACCTCAGTTTACATAACCCGTTTGGTTAACTGGTCAATGTCTGAAAAAGTGTATGCTAAACCTTGAGGAAACATTGTATTATCCCCCCACAAACCTCAACCAAAAAATGTATAAAAAAAGAAAAAAAACCTGACCAGTAACCAGGGTTTATATTTGGATTATGTTGACTCTTCTTTCTGAGGTACAGTGGATAAAAAACGATTATGATGTTAAAACACTGAGAATCAGAGTACTGCCTGATTGAATCAAATTACTAATGTTTGTGCAAACACACTGATGTCGAGGTTGTGTTCAAGTCATTACTGAAGGGGCAAACACACCAACTCGATAAACTCGACCACTGTCATTTGCAGAGTTTCAATTTCAAGCTCTCCTGACAGCACTGCCCCGTCCTTGCTTCTATTTTGTTGGAGAATCTTAAATTTGAGTTGTTTAATTACAAATGAGGAATGCCTTGGAGAGATTACCGTGACTTGTTGAAGTGCCAATGCTGAGTTTCATCTCAACATCTCGAACAATCAAATCAAGTTAACAGCAGATTTGCAAGGCAAAGGTTGTTCTTCTGTCTGTCCGACAGGACCTTTCTGGAATAAGAAAGCAAGGTCATGACAATGATCTCAGAGATGGAAGTATAGACACCGACATTAGCATTTTAACAATTATTCTATAGTGACATTTACTTGCTCACCGCATAAAAAAAAAATAAAAGTACGATTGGGAGTCCTGTTGTCAAACAATTTGCATTTTTTTCCCCAGATGAGTTCACATCAGCAACCACTCTGATCCGGTGCAGGTGTTGCTCTTATTTAGCATTGTGATATAAATTCAGAAAAGAAACAAAACTCATCATTACTGTCAAGTCAAAACTGAACAACCAGCATGTGCAATAGAAATCCTTAGTAATGTGGTTGGAAAAGCTAGGCATGTGTCACTCCCAGTTTTGGCCTCTTGTGGTGACTCAATAGATTCTCTGTCTTGCTCTCGCACAATCCAACTTCGACAGTATTTGTAGTCCAGATCCGAGGACAGCGGGCTTCTTTTTTTTTTTTTCCAGCCCACAATTGCCATCACTGTCTTCATATTTCTCCAAAGTGACCATTGTTGACTCAGTGTGCTTTTTTTGTCCCATCAAATGTCTTTACTCTTTAAGTTGGCAGCAGTTGGCTGAGAAAACACCACACCTGAGGACCAAATGTAAGAAGTAAGAAGGCGAATGAAGAGATGACAACAACAAAGCCGTTTTCCCTGGAAAAGAAAATGGACGCAACCACAAGGGCTGCCTGTTGTGAAACAGTCAGCTGAGAGCCACCAGTGTCCCTCCACAAAGAGAACAATGACAGTCATATGTGGTTTGTACCTTGTGTTTTAGTGGCTGGGAGGAAACTGTCCATGTGTGTTGATGGACTGTTGCAATTTTTCCTCTTTGGCCCTTCTGCTGTGGCAAAGCTGTGGATTAACACACAAACAGTCATGGCATCTTTCATCCTAAAATGTGACTATAATTTCAGATCACATTCAGACTCAAAACAGAAAATATATCGTGTTTATTTTTACACAAATACCGCACTTCTCACCGTTCTCTTCTCCATGAAGCTGCTCAGGAATTCGTCAATGTCTGCGCGTCCCTCCAGGAAGTTTTCAGCCGTCTCCTCCGACTCCTCCTCAGCCTGGTGGGCTGCAACTTTTAACCGAGCCTGTAGAGTACTAAGACTGCAACTCTAGTGGGGATTAAAATACACAAAAGTAAGAAACAGAAAGATACACATTTTTCAGTGGCGCGTGTAAAGACAAGTGTAGCTGCTTGACAAGGTAAAACAATATGGTCTTTTGGTTGACTGAGCGGGAGCGCATAATCCCACCTAACAGAAGAGGATCCTCAAAACACGAGGGCTAATGTGTAGTAGGAGACCGATGCAGGACTGAAGTTTATAGTCAGCATTTGCTTGACGTGTCAGGCACCATTTTTTTATGAACACGCTCTATTAAGTCTATTTTGTACATTTTTGTATGCACTCTGGCATCTTATTTAGATTAAAAGTAAAAAAATATCCCATTATGAATCAAATAATTGTCATTGTGAATTAATAAACGGTTGGTGGGCCACCCGGCCCCCAAGTTCATCACTGGTGTAGCCTCTCACCTCACTGAGATCATGCTGTCTCTGCATCCTTGTTTCAAAGGCCAACTTCATCTGAGTCAGCTGTTCATACTGTCAACGGACAAAAACAGGCATCACAAGCTGCTAGACAATAGCGTGCATGTGTTCATAGTGTGTGTGTGTGTGTTTGAAAAGAGAGCACAAGCAACTGGATGTAATATCTGACCTTGTAGAGCATTTCTTGTCGTTTTCCTTCCAGCTGCGGCTCCATCTGAAGATTTTTCTCTGTAAGTGACAAACAAGGACGCACAAATCTTTGCAAAGCTCAACTAAATGTACACTTCCCTTTCATGATTGACTATCAAGACCTTAGAGGAACTTACTAGCCATGTCCACTATATTGGTGACCAGCTCTTCTTTATCACTGGTGACCTGTTTCAGTTGTGGCAAACTCACAAAGAACTCCAGCAACATATCCTCGTTTTCACTTGTCATGTCCGACAACTGGGTCAGACTAGGAGGGGGTTAGGGTTAGACGTAGAGAACAAAGGCATTAACGGGTACAACAGAATGTGCTCCCTGACATTATAACATGCTTACACAATGTCTCATGAAATATAAAAGATGTTTAAGTTGGCAATATTTTGGGAATACATTACTTCAAGTCACAGAGTTCAGGAAAAGTCTCAGGAATCTCAGGCATCTTGTACATGTGTCCGTTGAGTCCAGCCTGAAACGGACAGCAGTAGTATCAGCACGTCACATTCTTCAAGGAATTTATGCCAACACTAGATTTGTCTGAACCCGAGTAATCAGCTGCAGGGAAAGACATCGCAACTGAAAGCTCTGCTTGGAAGATCCTGTGTTATCACACTTGCTTTTTGCAATTAATGTTTTACATCGGTTGATAAACCTGATGGTTTGCAAACTGTCAATCCTTGACTAGATGCTTGGCTTGCTTCATGAAAATATTTACTCCACTTTATGAAGACGTACAGCTCATATCATAGTCCTCTATGCATTCATTACGGATGTAATCAATCCACTTGTGTATAATGTCCAGTGTCATTTTACCTGGGAGTCTCCAGTAGGAACCGGCAACGGCAGGTCATAAATCAGCCCGTATGGGGCTGGAGCTCGAGGGGGCCCGTGGGAACCATCGACCCCTGGGTGAGGCATGAGAGCTGGAGCTGGACCAGGACCAGGAGGTGGCGTGTGACTGGGGCCCACATGACGAGGACCATAGTGATAAGCCTGAGTGGGGTAAGGCGCCATGCCTGACGGCTTGTACATACTGCTGTAAACACCAGAGGAAATATGATTATTTGACGTTGGCATTACAAATGTATTTCTAGTGGAAATTGTAGCAGGAAAAAAATATTTTTCTAAGCTGGGTCTTGCTTTATTAGTTTTATTTTCACCATGATTATTGTATTTACCAGCTTCATTGTAAGGAACTTGGGACACGAGGTAATCACTGGACAGAACTCTTCAATTGTGACACAAGCCTTCAAGAAAATCAACTTTTACATAATTTCTTTGGAAGTGGAAAAAACAAAAAAAGTCACTATTATGGTATTGTCCCAAATTTACATTCTAATGATCAACTGCTTTTTAGGGCTACTTCCTTAATGCCTAGACCCAATAAAAAAAAAATCATGGCAAAAATATTTAAATGAGACCCAGTTTGCAGGACACCTGGACTTTCTGTTGTAATGAAGCATGATGATAAAGTACTGAGAGACAACTGAAGTGTCCATGAATGTAAGGGGAAGCTCACTATGAGAAGCCAGCAGAGCCAGTGGACATCAAGGCAGGAGGACTCTTCCAGAACTCGTCCAGCAGACTCTGAATGACCTTACCCAGATCTGAGTGCATCCCAAACTGCAACATACACAACAAGGCCAAATGTTTCAAGGAAAGTGAGAATAACACTATGCAACTTAAGCATGACCTAGCAAAAAGATCTGGAATAACCCAACCACTTCATCCAACTAAACTCCTTGAACATTCCTGGAAGCTCCTCAAGAAACCCTCGAAAACGACTTACATTAGTGATGAGGGGGCTAGTAATGATGGTGCCATTATTGCCGTCGACTAAATGATGACCAACAGGGGGGTAGACACTAACCACCGGCTTCTCCTGGGGGAACTGAGGAGGCAGCAGTCTAGAGGAAAGAGAAGAGATTCAGCTTTCAGGAATCACAGTAACATGATACATAAGGTACAACATATGTGATCAATATTGTAATACGGTATTGTGGTAGTGTCATGTCCATATCGAAGAAATAATAGTGGTTCAACTTCATGTGAAATGTGTTTTTGTAATTTCAACTATACAAGTTTATTGATTAAAAATAGTTTGATGAGAAGTGTGTCATGTGGTTGCTTCCAAACGAAGTCAGTCACTCCGACTGTACGGGCAAAGATGTACTCACATGTTAACACTAATGGTGGAGCTGTTGACTGTGAATGGTATTCTGTACTCCACATCCTTCTGGATCTCTGCGAGGCTGTTTGGGGAAACAGAAACACATAATCAGAACTCTTGCATCTGTAGTCATGATCAGCACATTAAGAAAACATATTGTACATCTACCATCAATGTTTATGAACATCCTGCTGGTTTGGAAAGAAACGTAAAATGCGTATCATCACACAATACCTCTAATTCCCCACAAAACAACATAAAGATATTAGAAGTGAGGCCTTTAATGCATATCCACAACCATTACCTCTACTTATTAGCAAAATAACATTACAAAGTGTATCAGCAAATACATCGTAATGCTGATATTTGTCTCATTTCATTACCACTGCATGGCAATGACCCACCAGTGACAGTCAACTATTACTGTATGCAATAACTGTTTGCTTTACTGCATTCATCAATTCAAAGACTTTTTGTCAACTGCAAAGAAATTCAATGAGTAGTAATGCTGATATTGGTACCAATATTAATATCAGTTGTTAAAACAATCCATACCTTACACGACATACCCAGCAACAAAACATTTACCCCTACAAAAGAGAGTTGCATCTCAGGAAGCCCTCGCTTTACACGCACAGTACAGTCTTATATAAAAAGTAGTAATTATCTTCTCTCATCCGTGTATTCCTTTAGCACTGCCATGTCACGAGCAGCATTCACCACAACACATTAGCCTTTTCACTCCCATTCACATCCGCATCAAACGCATGGTTGTAATCCCATTACTTTGTCACACACATACTTCACATCAGGAGGGAGATCACCGTGGTTAAATGCATCTGGCTGACAAGATATGTACTAACAGAACAATCTGTCGTGTCAGCAGTACATGAAAGAAAGACAAACCAACCTGTCACTGAGATGACAGATCTCCTTAGTAAACAAAGGCTAACACTTTAATCGCCACGTCGAATTAGCAAGCTCCTCTTAAAACCAAATGCGTGACACGTTGTAGTGGTACACACTATCATGGCCACAGGACAGGAGCAGCCAGCTACAACTCGTGTCATCGTCCCTACGAATAGACATTGCACACAGTCACGGGCTGACTTGATTAGCTAGCCAGCTAACACAGCGCCCCGACGTGTGTTAGCAAGGAGAGATTAGCAAACATTAGAATTTCAGCGATCACACGAGGACATGTCAGAGCAGTGATCGTGGGTTAATGTAAAATCCCATGTATTGTTTTGACACAGCATCGCAGGGAATAATGTGCACGAAACACTAGGTTATAACCTTTATAAGTGACGTTGTTCCCCTGACTCAGCTGAGAGCCTGGCGGCTAGCTATGCTAAGTAAACATTAGCTGTGTGTGTCAACCCAGTCAACATATTTGATTGATTTACGTGATTTAAGTAGTCAGGAGATATTGTAGCGACCATAGTCTGAGTTTGAACAAAATAGCGCTATATTTAACAAGCTAACCAGCAGCACCGGGGGGTAGTTTGATGTGACCGGGTAGCCGTTCACTTTACCTTGGGTGAGCGGCTTTGAGTGACTCGATCTGCCGCTGTCTTTGTTGCTGTAGGCTGTTCAGAGGAGGGAGAGGTCCGGAGCCTTTGGACAGGGGGAAAAGCCAGTTCATCCTCTCCTGGCGAAACCACGGACTGAACTTGGTGACAGAATGTAGAGGCCGACAACAGACGAAGACGAAATGGAAGAGAAAGTGAGAATGAACAGCACACGGTGTGGCGCTAACCCCTGTTAGCTGGTTGACGAACGACTCGGCTTGTTGTCCACACGGGGCTTACTTTGTAGTTACGTTACAAAGTCAGATGGCATGTCCGAATGTTTCGACTAAAATGTCACTTCCGTTTTATCCCCAAGAGTTTGTATCTCGTTTTAGCATTGTCATTAATATGACTGAGGCGAGAGATATTTATAGCTCAAGGAAGACAACAAGAAAACAACCTTCCGAGTAGGCAGCAGAAGCTTGCTCAACTTATTTACGTATTACGTCACGCAGCAGTCTACGCAGTAATCAACTTCCTGTTTTCATACTGTTTCATAATAAAAAAATCCATAAAGCTAAACTAAAATGGTTTATTTTTTAAATTTAAGTTATTGCATGTGATCGATCAAACGGAAAAGATGTTGAAAAAATGTTTTGATGATTCATTTCCATTTAACCCTACCTTTCTAAACCCCCAAGAGACAATGGACAATACATTATATTGTTTTTAGTAAATTTATACAATGATTGTAGTAGACCTTTTTGCAGTTTAATTAATTTATATTATTTTCCATATTGCCTGCATTTTTATCGTATACATATTGTTTAATTTATCTATTTGTTCTTACCATGGATGTATTAAGATAACTCTCATACTACATTCATGTTTGTTTGTTTTTTCAACAAAAGTTGAAATCATTCATGACATAAAGATAATAATTCGGGAAAGTCAGACAAATTATAAAGTTGGATAGATTCCATATTTAGTTTGTAAAGTTAATGGCACTGATAATAATGGCTCAAACAAAAGGATATTACTTTGAGTTTTGGATTATTCAGTCGATAAAGACAAGGATCCTTCTGCAGGTACAGTGTTGGGTTGAAAGAGGTCTGATTACAGCAGTCTTGTGCACTAATATCTCAAATCTATTGTCATTTTTGTTGTTATTTGTGTTCATAACTTTTGGATATATATTTATGTTGAACATAGTAGTTAAATGTTTAAATGTGTAGCCTTACCACCACACAAGATATGTTTTTAGATTAAACCTTTGTTGCACAACATGAGACTAATAGCCAACAATCTAGCGTTAAATATTACAATTACACAGAACATAGGATAACCACTCTGTCCATATTCCTCACCTCTTAACTCCACAAGGAAGTAAAGAACGGTCATCAATTTACAGACCTCGTTTGGATTTAGTCACTGTTTGTTTGTCTGTCTTACCAGGATTTCGCAAAAACTAATTAGACTTCAATGACATTTGTCAGGCCGTGAACAAGTGATCTTTGATGGGATAGCACCACCATGTGGACATTTATAATTTACAATCAATTAATTGCAAAAAAGGACAGCGCTAAACTAAAACGGCTACCAGGGAAGGATCTATCTAAACTGCATATTAAAGTAGTTAAGATTAGCACCGACTTAAGCATCTACAGCAGTAGAATGCAAGATGTACATGAATGCAGCATTAATAATAATCCAAAAAACGTCATCTGAAAGTAAAACACTGACTGCGACCATTTTACTGCAGAATGTGTCAGAACATCACATGCGTCACAAGAGCAGCAAAACAAACCCTCAAACTAGATATTAGTAACATCAGAATGTTTGATAACTCTGCTTTTTGCCATCACACTCTGCCAGATGTCTGATGTCATTACTAATACTTTGTTTTACAATGTATATAGGCAAAGCTTGCAGCTGCAAGGGAGCATGACGAATCCTGGAAATCCTCCATCATCAAATTTGCCTCGTATTTTTTAGCTGTGTCTTCAACAGAAAGATGAATGTTTGACCACTTGCCATCTATAAAAAGGGTTGCAGGGCATCGATAATAAAATCAATTTATTTATAATAACTTCAACAACAAAAAAAACATTTACAACTGAAAAATGAATGCTAAGTAATTAACATTCTTGTTAAGTAACCCTTCTAATAGCGCTAAAGGTAATTCGTTGTCGGCAGGATTCGAACCTGCGCGGGGAGACCCCAATGGATTTCTAGTCCATCGCCTTAACCACTCGGCCACGACAACTGACCTTATAAAGTAGGTCATCAAAACTGCTCTACTAAAAAGATGACCCACTACTTACTTAAAGATCTTTGGGGAGCTCATCTTGTATCCAAATGGATCATGAAACTGTTTGTTTTTATTTTCGTCTTAGTAAAAGCTATTACATGACACAAAAAGCACGTATATAAGTATACGTACCGGTGTGAATATCCGGTATAAATCTTCTCTGTGATGTTATTACCAAATGCCCCATTCTACATGTAATGTAGATCAGTCTCTGTTCACACCTGAATCACTAACAGTGTTTGAAATAAATGTGCTTCATTACTTACCTTGAAATAGTTATTTTAAGATGCAACACCAATATTTCTGTTTGTAGACAACCTCACTTTTACCAAGACTTTGACTTTATTTGACTTTTTCTTTCTCCTCTACACATTAACACCGTTACAGACCAAAGTACTCAGAGTACTCTTAACACATTACTGCAAACAGTCACTTAGCAGTCAGGCCTGCAAATATGTATCTGTACTTTCCAACCACAAGCTTCACTAAGTAATGAATTAGCTCGTTATTCATGGTTGACAACTGCTAACATATCTCAGCCAAAGTTTACACTGGCGACAGTCTTCTGCATAATCTTATTTTTCACCGAGAACAGATCCTTCTCATTATAACAAGTTATACTGTATTTTTAGGATAATTCACTGTTGACTATTATTGTCCCAATCTGTACAATTTAAACAAACTATAATTTTTAAGTTCCAAACACCTTCTCGAAAGTCTGTTTGTCCACCACACGTCCAAAATGAGTGGAGAAATAGAGCGTCTGTGGACTGCTGAATCTCTTAGGTTTCACTATTGTCTCGTTTACGGAGTCGCCTGTGTCCCCGATGGTCATAACATCCGACACAGGCAGGTAGATATCATGGCGCCTGCCCCAGAAGGTGAGATGGGACACTTTGAGGGTGGTCTGGGACGGGTCCAGGTACATCATCCCCACAATCCTCCTGAAGAAGTGACTGGCAGTGTACAGCATGACAGCAGCAAACAGCGCTAAACCCGTTGCGTAGCTGACAAGAGAGAGGGGGACGTCTCCCTGGAGGTAGAGCATGTACACTGAGGGCAAGATGACCCCGGTGATTGCAGTTTGGAGCAGGTTCAGCCTGGACACAGCTCTGAGGAGCTTAATGTGCGGCAGGGTGTAAATCATCGTGTACTTGTTTGCGGAAGAGTCGGAATACCCGACCAGGGCTGTGATTTTAGGTATAAGTGGTCCCCGGAAGCTCTGCTGGATGGGTGTCTGACCTGGTGAATGAGGCTGCACACCATGCGTTATCGACATGATCCTCTGGAACAGGACAGGATGTTTGAAGTAAACCTGCGCAGCAGCACTGACCTCATCTGTTGAAAAATAACAGATGCATTTGACACTTAAGAGCCAAAACTAGTAGTACATTAATTGATTAAAAAAAATTGTATGAATCTATATCATTTTTTAAGCAAAAATGCAACACATCACTGGTTTCAGAATGACAAATATGAACAAAAACAATGCAAGCAATGATTGGCATTGTTTTTTTTTTAAATATATTCTGGCATATTTTATAGATCAAACAATTAATATTCAGCAGATTAATTGAAAGTGAAAATAAGTTGCAACCTTGCACATAATTATACAAAGTAATGCATATACATCAACACAAATATAACTCACTAGCTAACAGTTGAGAGAACAAAATACAAACATTAGTAACAGGGCTATTTGATTGCATTACATTATACAGGTGTTCCTGTTACTTTGGCCACCCTAATGAGCGTCATCATTGTGCTGCGGTTGCATTTTTGTGACGTTGTGTATCGCGACTTTTCAATTCCGGTGTGCGAGTTTAACTTAATTTACAGTAAGCTTTATTGTTAGAAGTGAGGCAGACAGAGCTAAATAAACACGGAACAGCGATTCTAGGAAAACATGTAATTAAACAAATTTGAGATAAATACTCCTGACCAAGCTGTCATACATTAGCAGTAGCTCGTGCGGCTAATAATTCAACATTCGTGTTATTTTCCTGATCTCTTGCAAAACAATGAAAGTAATATAAGACGTTATGAGAGAAAGAGGCTCACCATGACCGACGATGGGCTTAATGGAAGAGAAGGAAACATAGAAACGCGATTCTTCTTTTCAGAAATTGGAGATATACCAAATGCAAACTATAAGCTAACATTACGGAAACACTCTGACCCGGATGTACTCAATAGGCGTTTTTGTGTTTTGTGTGCCCTCTTACGGGTAAATTGTAAACTATCACTTCAGAGTAAAATACATTTAATAGAGATCTTAAGAATCCTAAAACTGTCAATTCTGCTTCAATAGTAACGCAGCTTGCGGAAGAGACACGTAACTTGCGGCAGAGTTGTCATATCCGCTTTAACGTGAACGCGGTGTTCCCGTTTCTCGCGTATCGTTACTGACAGACCAGTTGCAGGGTTTCTCTCGGTGCTATCGTTACGTGTTTTATTCATCCGTTTGAGTAACCGACGTGTTCACTTGCTAGCAAGGCGGAGCATGACCTTATCTCACTGTGGTAAACTCAGCAGACACTTAAATTGTCGTGCACCTATATGCTGAAATACACGGTAAACTCATTCAAAAGGCACAGATCGGGAGCGAGCGAAGGACTTTGCAAAGTTATCGGAAAGATTAACGTGAGACAACTTCCGGTTTTCTACAGACTAACATCTGGTTTTCAGAATGAGATGCCAACAAAGTATACATATTGCATAATGAAATGAGATGAAATTAATTATATTCAGTATAAAACATGCTGCATCCTGCATTTCCTGAGTTAAAGGGAAAATACACCTAAATTGTGCGTAAAGTGTCTTTATTCTTTGATTTGAGGGTTGCTGGAAGTTAATAATACCTGACTGACGGTGAATTAAGATATTTTACGATGCAAAAACTCTGAACTGAATGTGTATCTTCAAATGGCACATTTTTTAAATGTTTAAGGTGCTACGCCAAACCCGTGAACCATTTCATGAATCAGTCACGTGGTATGGCCTCGCGAGGCTTCGAACGTCACCAACACACACCCACCCACCCTCGACACGAAAGGTCGCATTACTACACTCGAGTCAGAAAGACAACAGAGAACAACAATGCTGCAGCTAGGAGAAGACGTAACGCTATACTTGGTCGCCTTCATGCTGATCCTGCTGGGGACCCTCAGCCCGGTGTGGGCAACCGCCCTCACCGCCTCGCTCTACCTCTTTATGACCATGTTCAGCTTCGCCCAGGTACCAACCAGCCGAGCCCTGCAGATGCTGCACCCGCTGGGCTCCGGCAATGTGTCGGTGGTCGCTCACCGGTGCGGTGGGCACGACGCCCCGGAGAACACAATCGTAGCCATCCAGGAGGTAAGAGGAGTGTGGAAGAGATTTGGGTGTCCTACCGTGTGTTTGTTAGTGGTGACTATAACATTTAAAAAAGTTTGTGTTTGTGTTTTTTTAATGTGCGTGTTCGCAAGTTTCATAGTGCAGGGGTCGCCAATTGGCGGACCGCGGTCCGGATCCGGACCCAGACGCCGTTGTATCCGGATCCAGGACCTAAAATCGTTTTTATTTTGACAGTGCGCTTCTATTTTAACCGGCGCTGCGCAGCCTTTTCAGCCTTTACGGCACTCGTTCAGCGATGCAGGAAACGCACCGACCAATGCGTTGCAAATCACATCACGTGGTATTCTGAGCCGTACACACACCGGGGAGAGACGAGGAAAGAGAAGGAAGAGCAGGAGAATATTACGTGAGTCAGAGAAGTTGTTTCACATGACGTTCTCCAAAGAGAGAAAAGTGTTCAGAGAGACCAGAGTCTTTAACCAGGAATGAACAGACTCTTATCGGTCAATTCTTCACACGGACAGTTTAAACCAGTGTGTCTGACATGTTTGGAGACCGTGACGATAATTAAAAGCGGTAAATGAAGCGCACTACGAAAGCACAACTCTTTAGAACAAACGTACCCACTCACATCTAAATGAAGACACAGAAAATAAACATAAGAGCCCAACATGATCAGAATCCTAACGCATGAATTCACTTCACAACAAGGATGTTAACAGAGAGAATAGAGCTGAAACAAGTGGATTAATAACCACAGATAAAGACCATGCTCACTAATTTATCTTTTTAGAAGATGAGAAAAATATATTGTGGCTTTTTTTACATCACTTCACACCTGAATGAACTGAATTTAAAGCTGCAGGACAATTCAGTGAAATTCATTTTTTCTAAAATTCATTACTTTATTTTAAGATGCACATTTTTGAAAAGCTTTCTATTATGTCAGTGATTCTTTAATCCAGCCCTTATTGTACTTGAAATTAGAAGAACATTTAATCATGTATTTCTGTGTATTATTTATAATCCATCCAGTTAAATTTGAAAATTGAGAATAATAATTGTTAAAATATAATTGATGTGTACTTTCTTTATTTGATTTGACAGTTGTTGACTACACAGAGACATTACTACTACTACTAGGCTTCTTGAATATATATATATATGGCACTAAATAGCGCAAGTTAGATATTATTGTAATGTTCCGGACCTTTGCCCGAGGAGATTTTCTCAAGCTGGACCTTTTGGAATTTTAATTGAAGACCCCTGCAGTAGGGGCAAGATCATTTGAGTAAACAATTTGTGTCCAGTTCACTCTCAAAATGGCAGGGAAAAAATTCACAGCAAAACGAAAATATGAAGATGAACACAGGACGTTTTTAACAGAGTGGGAGAGTTTATATTTTTGTTTGTGGACTTGGTTGAACTGAGAGTTTGTGTGTGTGTGAGACAGTGCACACCATGTTCATTGTTGAAAATGACTGGCCTGTGGTCTTAGTACTGTAGGAGTCAATTTCTGTCATGTTGGTGTGTGACATTTACAATAAATCTGGTTGAGCAGAAGTGTGTGCGTGTGCGTGTGTGTGCGTGTGCGTGTGTGCATGAGAGAGTGTGTGTGAGGAAGGGATGGGGTGATGTTCATGTGTGCCCATGTGTATGATGTGGCTCTTTGCGGTAACACAGTAAAAAATGTGGCTCTTAGTCTCTGACTGGTTGGCCACCCCTGCTCTAGTCTAATGAGCATACTTATAAACGCACTGTTACAACGCCTTCATAGTGTCATATTGCTTTTCGGAGAATTATGATGATAAGTTCATAGTAGATGCAAAAGTATACTCATGTACAATATATTATGTTGAACATTGTTGCTCCTGAATGGATCACAGCCAACTCAATTATTTTCAACACAGCTCATGTCCTTGGTCATGGTGGCCAGAGCACTTAAAACCCTTGTGTTGTCCTCCCGACTGCCATACACTTGTTGTCCTCTGGGGTCAAAAATGACCCCACCTGGTTTGACTGTTTTTAAAGCATATAGTATAAATTGTCAATCAATTCTGTTTTGCACCTTTAGTCTTACTTCAGTCCAACACATTACCACAAATGTTTCCCTTCATTTTGGAATTTAGGGCCAATAGACCTTGTTTACATAAAAGTAGACCCTGTTTTTGAGTGAAAATACAATGAAACAATGAATTATTTTGACTTTATATTATTTTTTACTATTTGACTGATCACAGAGAGGTACATGTCAAAGTTTAGTGAGGATGCTGTTCTTGAATCATTTAAATTTTTCTAATGGCAGCACATAATAACACCTGTTGTCCTCTGGGGTCAAAAATGACCCCGTCAGGTTTGAGTGTTTATAAAGCATACAGTATAAATTATCACCCACCTCTGTGTTTCAACTCCTGAGTCAACTTTATTCCAAGTCATTACCCGACACATAAAACATGTCAACATTCATTTCTGCAACATTTAAGACTCCTGTTACCTTCAAATTTACTAACACTTGTTATCCTGGGGTCATTTTTGACCCCAGCAATTTGAACCTGCAGAACATTATTAGAATTAAAATTGCTACCAAAGTTTATGTGTCAGGTACTTAGTTTTTTGTTGACTACCTAAATAGCCCTTTAAATTAAACAACCCCCCCGGCACCCAAACCCGTACACATCCAGAATCCCTGTTACGGGACTATGGAGAAATATCCAGATCACCATCAAATCTCACTGATTGACCTAAAATTGGAAAGAGATATTTTTTGGGTGTTTTAATGGCTTTAAATATCACTTTACATATCAACATGTTGAGTTTGTGTTTACCCAGTTGTCCCCATTAAATTAGGAAAAGTCATTCAATATTAAACCAAAAATATGATGTCTCATTTATTTAGAGACCTTAAACGTCCTCTGGGGTCAAAAATGACCCCAGTTCAACACAAGGGTTAAAAGAATAAACTTCATAATTCTCAAAATTCTGACCCCTTTGCTTTTACGTGTTCTTCTCTAGTCCAGTAAGAATGGGGCGACAGGCGTGGAGTTGGACATGGAGTTCTCAGCAGACGGTGTCCCAATGCTAATGCATGATGAGACAGTGGACCGGACCACCAACGGGTCGGGAGCAATCAGCCAGATGAGACTGGCCGATTTGGTTAAACTGGACGCAGCGGCTAAACATCGACTCAGGTAAGACAGTTGTCAGAAAAATGTAGCTTGGGATTCACACAACAAGCATGCAGACAGACATTTAACTTTTCATGTCATTTTTTGCAGCTTAGATTTAAGATAACATCACCGGTTTTTGCAGGCAGTCATGTTTAGATAAGAAGCCGCATGCAATCTATTAATCATTGTTTTGTCGGGTGCATTGCATCATAATCCACGTCCAGAAAAGTTAAGTGTAGTGTTTCCCATGTAAACGGTGCATCTGTTTGAAAAGCACTGACACATTTGGCGACTGTGGCTAAGTGGTTAGCAGTGGTTAGCAGTGGTTTCAATCAGAGGGTTGGTGGTTCAAACCCCGGCTCCGGCTCTGCTAGTCTCATGTCGATGTGTCCTTGAGCAAGACACTTAACCCCAAAATTGCTCCTGTAGCTGTGCCTACGGTGTAGAAATGTGATAGACTCTGAATTGTAAGTCGCTTTGGATAAAAGCGTCTTTTAAACAGTAATGTAACGTGTCCTCGTTCACCAGGGACAAGTTTGCTGGAGAGAAGATCCCAACTCTGGAGCAGGCGGTGGAGGAGTGCATCAAACTGCAGCTCACCATCTACTTTGATGTCAAAGGTCATCCAGATGAGGTGCAGCCAACAAAACAAACAAACAAGAGTTTGTTTGTTTGTTTGCATTCCGTCTGTCGTACGAGTTGATTCAATTGATTTGTGCCTAGTCAGCATTGCATAATGACGAGAACATGATTATCGTGTTCCAAAGAGTTTTTAGCTCTAGTACACAGTGATCTTAAAGCAAATATTGAATAAATGGGCTTTCATTACTCAGCACATTTTAGGGGTTAAGGAAGGCAGAGCTGCAATTGTCGAGGTCCACAGCTGCTAGTTACCACCAACACACACACACACAATGTGCACAGGAACGAACACACACACACACACACACACACACACACACACAGATCTAAAACCTCACACACACAACTCTAAACAGTCGACTGTCCTACAATAACCGTGTGTTTCTCTTCACCTCCCAGGCCGCTGCAGCCCTAAAAGAACTGTATAAAAAGTATCCAGTCCTCTACAACACCAGCATCGTCTGCTCCTTTGAGCCAAAAGTCATCTACAGGGTAAGAGAGCGAGTGTCTGCTCAGCAGTAAACTGTAGCTGAACAAAGTCACATTTGCCCTGTTTGACAGTTAATAAATGAGACTGTGAACATTGTGATAAGATTGGGTGAGCAGCCTGCACACACTGCTGCAAACATCGCCAAATAAAATGGTTTGTTCTGGTTACACCTCTCCCATGTTGCCTACATAAGCACTATATTAAAGCTAAATTAATTTCCGGCACATCACCAACACTAGCTATACGAGCTGGGATTACCTGGCCCATAGAAATATAACAGACAGGCATGCTAAATGAATGTAACAATACTCATTTATTTACACGGTTAACACACTGGTACTGATGAAATAGTCAACTGTTTGCATATTCCTGTCATGTATTGCACTGCTGTTGTGTTTATCATATTGCTAACATTCGCCATCTTCTTATCGCTTGCTCTGTTCCACTTCCGGCCCAGATGAGGCAGAGCGACCCAGAAGTGGTCACGGCATTGACCCACCGGCCGTGGAGCCTGAGTCGGTTCGGAGACGGCGCCGCTCGTTTCTCATCCCCATGGAAGCACCTTTGGATGACGCTCCTGGACGTGGCGTTGGACTGGGCGCACCATCACGTGCTGTGGAAGCTCTGTGGCATCTCAGCCTTCCTGATAGAGAAAAACTTTCTCTCGCCGTAAGTTTCCGCAGCCGAGACCAACCGTCACATTAACGTCACATTCTGTCATCGTAACTAGAAGACTGAGACTTACTAGAATGAGAGTAACTGTGTGTGTCTGTTTCCTGTCTGCAGGGACTATACTCTGTACTGGGCACAGAGGGGGGTGGAGGTGGTTGCCTGGACCGTCAATACAAAAGTGGAGAAAGACTATATCCATGACGTGCTCCACAGCAACTATATCACAGACAGCCTGGTGGAGGACTGTGATATCACTTGATGTGATATCAAGTACCGTACTTTTCGGACTAAAAGCCGCACCGGTATATAGGCCGCACACGCTAATTTTTAGAAGAAAACAGAATTTTTCCGTAATAGTTATATTGACTAGCAGAGTGTGTTGACTCGCTAGCTTCTAAGCCGCAGTCTCAAAGCGTGGGGGAAAAAGTAGCGGCTTATAGTCCGAAAAGTACGGCAGAATCGCACCATAACATCCCCTCGCTCTCCTCCACCTTGGCTGCTCCTCTCACTACTCCTCCATCATCCAATCTGGCTCCAACAACCCCAAAATGCTTTTGGGGTTGTTCCTCAAGCCCATGGACACCATCTTCACCTCCTTCAGTTCAATCACGGAACTGGACCTCTCCTCTATACTCTCCAGCATGAAGACCTCCACCTGTGCCCTTGACTGTGCTCTGTAGAATAGAGCAGGAGTGTGACGGCTGCTAGATATATTATCTGCTACAAAGTGATCGTATAATTTGTCAGTGCTAAGCCTGCGTGGTCTGGACTGTTGATGATTAGCCTCTTGGCCTGGAGTCTCCGGTGGTTGAGCCGGATGGTAGAGATGTAAGTGTTGGATATATCACCCTTGATAAGCATGTCTGAGCCGCGTCTGGTCTCGGCTGATCTTCAGTCACTAAACACAGACTGTCAGCTCGCACTGTAGAGTCACTCAGAGGCTGTTCACCTGAACCACAAAGGATACCTGTGGTGACTTTTAAGCCTTAGATATATATGTAAAATATGACCATGCATATCAGTCCTCAGAAATATGAGTTTAATGGTACATTTTTGTCACTCTATTAGTTATTATTAAATATATATATATATATTTCAGTTCGTCTATCTCAGGTCTGTAGGTGAAAGGTAAGCGCTCCAGCTCGAGGGTCGCGCAGTGACGTCACTTGGGTTGCCCCGCTCCGTAAAGCAGTCAGACTAAACTAACAACGATGAGACCTGAGAGCGGAACTTCAGAGATTCTAACTTCAGAATAAAACCCACAAACATTAGGAGCTTATCAGACACTTTAACGTCCGTGAACTACTGTCGTTTTACATGGTTAAATAAAAACTGCACATTTTGGATTGGTTTTGGAACAAACCGTAATATCGTTAAGATGAATGGAATTTTGTAGTGAGGCTAAAATCATTGGAATTTGTGAAAAAAATGAAATTCCCAAACCATGTCCTGTTTACTCTAGTTAACCTCATGTTTTTTTGTAACTACGGTCTGCCAGATAAATAAAACACCATTTTCATAGTGAACAGCAAGCAATAACATTTAGCACTGACAGTCAATGATGCATTTACAGGATGTCAAATAGCGCATTAATTAATCACACATGTTATTGATGTGTCATATCACAGCCACATTATTAGCATACTGTCTATCAATACTGAATATAAGTCCTCGATTAAGGTAAGTCGAAAGACTACGTATTAAATGAACTAGTTATATTTTAAGTGGTAAAAGGAGTGTTTTATTTTGAAAACTCAGTCCGGAAGTCACGTTCTTCATTGTGGCCGGCTTGACACGCTGGCCGAGCATCGTAGCTTTCCGTCCTGATGAAAATATCAAAGTGTGCGTTGTTCTTGTGTTCTGTCAGGGAGCGGAGGGGCCGCGGTCAGTCCCGTGGCATCAGCGGGGCGTAGACGGTAGAGTGTCCGGGCCCGGAGTGTCACTGTCCCCGGACGTGAGGAACCACAAGGTCCCACCTCCGAGTGACGGATCCCCCCACCCCACCCCTACCCACCGGCTTCTGGAGCCGCTCTCTCCTTGGATGACCTACACGCAACCTCTCGTAGTAGCAGCGGACGTCGGTTCACGACAGCGGAACACCGGCTGCTCACTCGGAGGTGCAACAGTATCGACTACACAGCGGGCGACAAGTCAAAGCGAGTCTCTTGAAGGCTGCAGGCCGACCGTGGAGCCGCTGACCCGGGGAAGAAACAAATAAATACGAAATCAAGCTGCGAATCTGTCTTTGCCGTCGTTGTTGCGTCAGGGGGAGCCGGCAGAGGACCGCGAGGTGATCGGTGTGCTCACCCGATGGTTCATAAGACAGAGCGGTCTTTACTCACAGACACGATAGAATATCTTGGCGTTCACATGATGTACACGATCACCAGAGGTCCCAGCAAACTCGTTACACAACGGAGGACAGGTTGGTGAATGTGTAACCCTTATCTAAAAGCATGATGCAAGCATTGATTTTCTCATTAAAGGGGGAAGTTTTGGGGCATTGCAACGGTTGACACGGTCCAATGTTTTCATGCAGCATTTCACAGCGTAAAATCAACAAACTCTTGAACTGTGTCTCCTAAAGGTCCCACACAGCAGATCGAGAGCAAGTTCGGCGACTTGAAGCTCAAGCCGACGTCTTGGCTCTCATCGAAGTAAGTAACGTTAGCGGCTCCACGTCCTGTCATGGTGTGTGTTTTTAATTAATTTTTTTAAAATGTTTGCAAGATCCTTTACGCCGGCTGTTTGAGCCACTTGGGGCCCAACAGCACGTGCTCCGTCAGCGCGATCATGTAACAGTTACATTGTAACGCATCGGGGACTGTAGTAACGTCTGCACCCATTATCGGACGCAGACTTTTCCTGCAGTTTTCTTTTTTTCAAGCCCCGGCTGCACAAGTTAACCGACGACTGTTCTCTCTGCTGTGACCGTGTGTTCAATGCAATGCAATTATCATATTATTACAATAAGCACCACAACCTACATCCTAAAGTTGAATCAATGTCATTAAAATGATAACTTTACTGAAAGTAGGATGTTTTGCAGAGCTGTATTGGGACCCCTTAGTTTTTATTATGTGTCCCTAATAAACTGGTAACTGAGTGTATGTCCAGTACTTCAGGTGAATTTGACCGCAGTAAAAGAGTTAAACATAGTTTTAAAACTCGCAAGCACTAAAATGTAGGTTTTTAGGGTCTCTGATAAAACTTGAAGTTCTTCTTTGTTTTGTCAAATGATTCTGTCCCAAGGTGAGGAATGACCTTTCATGCTCAAGTCCTCTGACCAATCAGCATCATTTGTGTTTTCTCCATCCCTGTGAGATGGAACTCTTGTGTTTTGTTGTGATGCCTGCTGATCCAATCCCCAAGCAGTCTTCATTTATCTCCGTCTGATCTCTCCGCAGCTCTCCGTCCCCAAAGATTGTGTTCAACCGTCTGAACGGGAAGCGCTACCACGGTGCAGCCACGCAGACGCCCGCAAGCCCAGCGGAGGGATTCACGCCTGCACATGAAGAGAACGTCAGGTTTGTGTGTGAAGGTGAGATGTGTGTGAACGTCGGACTGGGACATCGGGGTGGGCAGATAATCTCCTGCTTTCTCTCTGTCTCATTCATTTTCTTACTCCTTTACCTCAACTTCCTGACTGAGCAGCAGGTGTAAATGAATGACTTGCTGAATCAGCATGAATCAGTTATCTGTGTTACTCCTGGAGTGCAGACAGTACAGACCGCTCTGTGGTGTCCTTTTGTGACTTTGTGTCGGAGGTTTTCCTCTATAGGTGACAGTCTATCAAGTTGTTCCGAGATAGAAAACCTGATGAGTCTCACAGCTGAACGTGTCACCGTGAGAAGAATGCAACAAATGTTTAGAAAGCCTAATAACAAATAAGTTATTGACATGTTGGCGTGTGTATCAGCCGGCATCAGCAATCTCTTGCTACTTATTTCTATTTACTAATCAGTTCTTTATGCATGTTTTACTGAGTCAGTCATAATCCGTTGTGATTTTATTGTTATATTAGAATGGCACGGGACGCTGAGTTTGACAAGTATGCGTTTAAGTTAATTCAGCGCATATTATGCGTGTTTACTCGCAGCATGGCAGGAGGTGGAGCAGAAACTGGGAGATGGCGAGTCAGCTGACAGCCAGGGGCCCGTTCAGTACACCGAGAAGACTCCCAGTGCTGCGATGAAGAGTAAGTACCTGCAGCTCCACCATTTTAATCAGCGCACTGTTCCCACTCACTCACCTGCTAAAAGCCTTCAAAGAACACGAGACAATGACTGCTGATTGTAGCGTGTCTTGCGCCACACACACTTTACATTTTTAAATTGAATCGATCTGTTATGAGATCTAAAAATATAGACTACATGTCTCCTATTACATAGATATCAGTAAAACTGTGTATTCTATACTGTTTCTTTAAATTTTACTTTGGTGTCCATGTGGCAAAATTAATCAATCATAGAATATGAATTCTGCTTTAAATCCATGTACGTACCTTCTGTTGTCTTTGTTTCTTTGCAGACTTTGTGCCCATAGACCTGGAGGAGTGGTGGGCTCAGCGCTTCCTTGCAAACATTGCCAACTTGTCGTGACCGCGTGAGGCTGAGGCGGGACGGGAAGCGGCAACTCGACGCTCCGCTGTGAGGGCATCTCGAGGGTGAAGAGTACGTCTCCAGGATCGGTGACGCAAAAGGGTCGTTCATAGCTAGGAATCTGATTTGATGCCCTGTGCTTCACGCTGCTGTAGAGAAAACTTGAGTGCACAACAAAAACCAACCCCCCCCCCCCCCCCCCCCCCCCACCCACCCCCACCCAATGAAACAACAGACTGAACTCTGACTTAAAGTTGCGCTGCTGTGAAGGACCCGTCTATCTGGAAGATGTATCAGACAGAAGCTGTGAGAACCTTCGTCTGTATGTACGTCTCGGCTGATCTTTGGATAGAAATCTACTGAAGATCAAAAGAAGTAAAAATGTTTTCAAAAACGTGTCGTGTGATGGAATTTGTCACGAATTAGGCCATATCTTACTGGAAGTCATTTTTCCATGAAACCTGACTTGATTGAAACATTTATTATTTGGATGAAGGTCCCCGACTGGATGTTTATTTGTACCATCACATACAGAAGATGCTTAAAACCTATATCATATATAAATACATTTTTAAATCTCCAGTGGGTTCATAATGCAACATTCAAAACCAAATAATTGAAAAACCTGTCCTGAAGAAACATTGTAACGTAGTTTTAAACCTGAAGTGAACTCTTGAGGAATCAGCCTGGTCCCATCTGTCCAAGAACACAAGTTCTCCTCTTGCCTCAAGTTATTTTCAGACAGATGTTCAAACCTGCCTCTCACAGTTTCTACTAAAAATGCTGCGTGCAGTTCTAAAGTTTTAAATCAGGGCTGTGCCGGCTCTTCCCCTGCCCGCTGCCTTCGCCCCCCTGCCTGTCCTCTTGCCCCGCCTGCGGCCGGCTGCGGAGTGGCCCGGCTTGGCCGTGGTGAAGGTGATGCACTGGGAGTCCAGGTAGTCCACCAGCTTGGCGGCACCCAGACGGATCCCTGTTGCTTTGAGTCGCTCCTGGAGCTGGGCCAACACGAGAGGCCGGTACTGGAGGATCTGACCGTACAGCTCGGAGTCGGACAGGATGAAGGAGCGCACCGCCCGGAGGCGATCTTGGAGGCGGTTTGCTGACTGGGAGGCAGAGACGCCGCCGTCACTGTCTGAGTCGGAGGAGAGGTGCAGCTCTGGGTTGGACCTGCAGAGAGAGATGGAAGAGATTACATGCCCATACTGTCGTTAAGGAAGTTTTTGTGACAGCACACCCAGTCTTATGAACCTGATTAAAGAATAAGACGGGAGAAGTCCTGCCTTTCTCTTATTTAATCTTATAAGTTTGCCCCTCAAAAAAGACATTGTGCATACTAGAAACACAAGAGAAAATTTTTTTACTTTATTCCAAATACAAAATATTTGAATGCTGCAAACTGGAGCTCAAACTGTCAGAAAAGTGTTGAAAATATAAATTGAGCAACTTAAAGTTGTGTTACTGAACACCTGCGATGATGCAAACACTTGAACAGAAACAAAACCTTTCAGATTGTTCACTGGCAGCAGATGAAGAGGTGTTGGAGCCCTGTGAGGCAGACAGCTGCTCCTCCTCCTCCTCTCTGTCGGCTTTTGGAGGGGCGATGATGGCGGCGCTGGGCTCTTTAAACTTCACCCTCTGGGTGCAGGACACCGGTCTGTTGGCAGGAACTTCTGAAGTGGTGGTCGGGTGCTGCGTCTGAACTGCGCGGCTCGCCGAGGGGGCCTCTTCCTCTTCCTCAGAGCTGACCAGCTGGTGGGTGTACTGGTGGATCTGCTTCAGTTTGAGGATCATCTGGCGCTTCGGTAAAGACCGAACGCCAAACCTGCACAGGAGGAGACAGTAAGAGGACAGATGGACGGGGGGGGGGGGGACTAAGTTGACAGGGACACTGTGGGAGGTAATTGGATAGCCGCCTCCCTTAATTGGCCTGATAAGAAAAGAAAAGAGAAAAAAACATGGCCGACTGACCTGTTGAGTTTGTTCTTGAGCTCCGGTGTGTCCATGTCAGAGTAGTGGGGCAACGGGGTGATGGGCACCAAGGTGTGACGCCGTTTAATCTGTGCTGATGCTGATGAGACACAAACAGGAAGACTTTGTTTAAGAATGAAGTAACTACCCCGTGTCCCACAGAGACATCTTTTAGGTGATGTTCAAGGCATTATTTGTGTTTTTCCCTCATCTCGCTTTAAGCTACTCTCGTTAGGATTAATTGCGTTTCAAAACGTGAGACTGGAGATAATTGATTGTGCGTGAACAACACGGAGCACCACTGCGTCCTCAAAACACCAGTTTTAGTCGATACAATGTTCCCAATATTTGCCCTGGAGAGAAGATCTGAAGAATAATATAACTCTTGGTAGGACGGAGGTTTTGTAAAACTTCAGATGTGCATTCTAGTGATGTACAGAAATCAAAAAGCACTGCAGTGAGAGGGAGACGACTTACCCGGTGTTTTGAGCTGAGCGGAAGGGTTCACCCTCTGAGAGAGAGGAAGAGCCTCCACCTCCTCGTCTTCCTCCCAGCTGTCCCATATTTTGGAGTCCAGGAGGCCGTTGATGAACTCTGGAGTGGTCTGCTTGGTGGGGTCAGGTGGGGAAGGAGTAAAGGAAAGGCCCGTATCAGCTCGTACACCGGTGGATGGTCGTGAGCTGTGGGCTTTGGGTGGAGAGCAGGCCGCCACAGAGCCGAGGCGACTGCGTGGTGAAGGGTGGCGGTCGGTGGAGGAGGAGGCCGGCCCGGCTGCCTCTCGTCGTCCCAGGCTGCGCTCGCCTTGCTGGCTGGACGCTCCGCTGTCCTCCAGCCTCAGACTGAAGCAGCCCGGGTTCGCCTCGAAATCCACAGCGTCGAAACCCCACGAGTCATTGAACGCGATGGGGGGCTCGTCCATGAAGCTCTGCTGGAAACTGGATTCAGCAACTTCCGCCTCTCCATCTTCTGCTTCCTCCTGCTCTCCTTCATCACCAGTGTCTTTATTTTCACACCCCATCTCTCCTTCTCCTCTCCCCTTGAGCTCAGACCCTGCGCTGTTGTGACTGCTGGACTCAACAGAGCGACGACTTTGACGAGAGGCTTCCCCGAGCCTCTGTGAACCTTGCAGACCTCTGTAAGAGGAAGACGAGGGCGGAGGTGTGGGGTCAGACAGGGGGGACAGAGGAAAGCTCCCTAAACCCGTCTCCCTCGGGCTTTCAGACGGCGCCGTGTCCCTCCCGTGACTCGTCCAACTCTCGTCGAGCAGGGAAGTGGCAAGGACATCGGGGACCTTGTGGAGCTCCGTGTGCAGAGGAGTGCTGCTGTAAGGCCGGGCCGGGCCGTGGAGAGGCGTGTCCTGCTTTGAAGAAGTCGAGCTCGAGAGCTTAGGTCGGCACGGGGGAAGCGCACCCGCTCCTCGATCTCTACTCGCGCCACAACGACCGGGTCTTTTAGAACGCCGGTCGAGGTCTGAGCTGGAGCTGGAAGTCTCGTCCGGCTTTGACTTGGGAACATAGAACGCAGAGACTCTGGCTGGACTGTTGCAGGTTGCGCTTGGTAAAGCAGGAGAACAGAAAACAGAGGGCGAGGAAGTGTCCCCTCGAGGGAACAGCTGCGTCCTGCACACGCTGCTCTTGGTCTGAGTGCAGCTGGTCGCGGTGCTTCTGCCGGGCTGAACCGGCGTGGACGGGATCAGCCAGGACACTTCGGGAGAACAGTCTTCCGGATTCTGGTCACACCAGGGACCTGGATGACTTTGAACTGGCGCCGCAGATGGATCATCAGGACCTAACTCAAAACTACTGGACTGTGTATTTGGCAGGGTGGGTTCATTGGGTTTCGGGACCGGCTGAGGTTTGATCTGGGTGTAGCCCTGCAGGTTCTGGACGGCGCGAGGGGAATGTGGCGAAGGACCGCGGGGACCAACAACTACCTCCATCTCCTCGCTCGAGTCCGACAACACAATGAGCTCAGGTTCCTTCTTCTCACAAACACTACGAGGACCAGGACGCTCTCGCTTCAAAGCAAGATCATCTTGACCGGGAGACTGACCCGGGATAGGCAGGTCGGATGCATTTGGCGGAGGGCTGAGGGAAAGGTCGTCAACCACGCTTGCTGAGGACTGAAGCAGAGAGGGTTCAGATGAGGGTTGATGAGGGGACTGGCGTTGCTGGCATTGAGGCGGGGGGTGGGTCTTAGCCGGGGCAGAAGTGGAGGGTAAGGAGGAGGGATCTTCTTCCTCGTAGACCCCCCAGCAGTCTGAGAAGAGGAGGCTGTAGCTGCGATCCAGGCCGGGGTCCGGCTCAGGTTGAGAGTTTGGCTGCGGCTTGTTTACGCCGAGGCCTGATGGACTTCTTTTGGGTTCTGTGAACACTTCTTCCTCGTCTACCTTCTCCTCCTCCGTGCTGTCTTTCTCCTCCTCCCTCTTTCTCTGCGTGGCGGCAAACTCATAGATCTCCTCGAGCTCCTCCTCGTTCACAATCTCTCGGTCCGCGAGGAGAACCACGGCTTGTTGATCGTCTTCCAGTTCTCTCCCTTCGTCCCTCCCTCCACCTGTCTCTGTGCCCTCGCCGTCTTCATCCTCCTCGTCCCACATGGAGCGGAGCAGCTCCGCGAGGGCCTGGTGTGTTCGGTTGTTGACATCCTCCTCCTGGTTCCCGTCGTCTTCCTCATCCCCCCGAGTCACTGGGTCCTGATGGGGAAGCTCGCAAAGCGATTGTAGCTCCTGCAAGTCAAACCTTAACGAACACAGAAAGAGTCGTCACAACACTGAATTCAATCTTTCCAACAATGTCAAAAACCTGAATGGCACCAAATTATCCTTTTTAACTTGTAAGAGAAAAGCGTGTATTATTGTCCCGGCTTGTGTGCTGCCTACTAACCTAGATGCCAGCTCCAGCACATGAGGCCGGAGCGATGCTGGGACGGAGCAGCGGGCCGTGTAGAGATACTGCAGCAAAGCCAACACCGCCCGTCCCGGGACGTCGTTCATCAACACTCTTTGGGCTGCAGGCCGGCCTTCCTCCTGCACCCCAAAACCACTTTCATGTGCCTGTGAGAGGAGAAAAGAGGATTCTTTATGTATTCTCTCTTTTTATTGATTTTACAGGTTTAGAACACAACAAAAACAATATACAGGAAAGGATACAACATATTAAAGGTAAAAAACTGAACTGCAATCCACTGGCTCAATTAGAGAAGCTGAAACTACTGGCTGGTATGTGTCAACTATAGTCATATTTTACCCTTTTTCAGTTATAATATATACGTTTCATTTAAAAGCCAACTATGAAAACAGATTTCTACATAATTAGGCAGCCCTGGCTCTTCTACCCTGCATCTAAGGGTGTGTTTGGCAACAGACACGGTGATATATTTTACCATTTCTGCCAGCAGGGGGCATCGAGCATACAGCATGAAGGAATGAGCGAAGTAGACCTCTCCACTGTCCACCTGCAGCTGCAGGTCACTGAGCTGAGGGTTGTTCACCATGCCGCTCAGGGCTGATGCCAGGCTGGATAGCGCCGCCTGGAGAGGAAACACCAGCGGGAAACACTGCAGAATTATGACATTATTATTGTTACATATCTGCACCGCCTGTCTGGAAAATCTTTGTCTTTAAGGTCTGTAATGAAGAGACCTGCATCTCAAACAGATAAAGAGAGATTCTAGAACTCGGGATCACGGCTGAACATGTCGGAATGCGTGTGATTGTGGGCGGTCTCACCGATCGGCGGCTGCCTCGCTCTTCGTCTGCCCCCGGCTGAGCCGCCGTCGTCCTCCTGGCTCGGCAGCGAGCGTCCTCTGTATGCGTCGGTTCTGGTAGGAAGCCGCTCACACAGAGGTCCGCCTGCTCCTCGGACTCCTCCGGGACGAAGCCGCTCAGACGAATGTTCGGGATGCGACCGGCACTCCCGTCTGTGGGAACGAAGACAATCAGGAGCCGAACTGAAAACCTTGAAGTCACGGCTTAACAATTTGGGCTGGCGAGTTGCTCCCGTGTGTCGCAACAGTGTAGCAGTGAACTAGTATCTAACAGTCAAAGTTTAACAAATACATTCATTTTAAAAAGGTATAATCAAGGTTTGTTGTTTCCAGTTTTGACTTATTTTCGTAATAAACTACAGAGAATAACCAGAACAGAACAGAACAGTCCCCCACAGGCAAGCAATCCTCTTGTGACAAGTACAGCTCAGAAATGCTTCTGGTTATAGAAAGTGAAAAGAAAAACAGGTTTTTAGATATTCACTCCTTTTTAAATTGAACACCGATAGTTACCTTCGTCAGGGCCTGAAGCAGTGTGACCACACTGGGTGAGGGTGACGCCATCTTCAGCCAGCTCCATCAGGTCCATGAGGAGCGCCCGGCTGGTGGAGGGGGGAGTCTGAGAGGAGGAGGCGGATGGCAGGATGGAGGCCACGGTCCCTGTGCCGGGAGTTCCTTCACTCACTGGTTGGACAGACGACTGAGGCTTGTTGGTGGTGCTGGAGGTGGCTGCGTCAGTCTAGAAGAAAAAAAACACACAAGCTCAACCGTCACACCGATTTTTAATTCCCCATTCAGTTCCAAAGAAAGCATGCAAACAGGGCTCTCTCACCGTGGCCGATTCCCACGGGGCGATGAACTCCCTGAGCTCTGGAGTGTAGAAATCAGACGGACGGGTGGAGTCTCCGTCCGGCGGCAGCGTGGTCTTCTGCCAGAGGACGGCGGCACCGCTCCGGCCGGGCAGACTGCTGGGGCAGCGGGTCGGGGTCGGGGGGGAGGGGGCCCGGCTGCGAAGGAGGAGCGCAGAGACGCGTACCTGCAGCCTCGTCACAGCCGCCTCCGCATCCTGAACGAGGAGGAGCGGTGGAGGACGTGGGACGGCACCCTTCTTCCTCTTTCCACGCCCCTTACCTGCACCAACAGCAGCATTATAACAGCCGTGGCATACCCGAGTCTGAGCTACACTGTGAGCTATAACATTCTCTTGCAGATGATATATTGATGTTACCGTCATTGTACCTGTGTCTGTCCTCCACTTCAATGCTGAAGTCGTGGAGAAGTGGGAGGCAGCAGTGTTTGTTTGTGCTTTTGCCTCGGACTCCCTCTTGCCCCGCTGCTCCTGTTCCAGCAGGGAGGACAACGCCAGGGCCACCATGGTGTCTTCGTCCAGGGGAGGTGTCTTCTTTCTGGGCTTCTTCTTCGCTGGCAAGCCCGGCTTGGACGGGCCTTTTCTTTTAGTGCCACCGGTCTGTGCGCTAAAGAGAAAGAACAATTGAAAAAGGCTAGAAAGGTCTGTTTAAACTCATATACTGATGTTAGGTGATCGGCAAGCTATTCCTATTATGGGAACAGATTGAGCTCAACGTTCTCTCTCTGTTAATCAGTCTCACTGAAATCATGCAAACTTAAGTCCTTGGACCATGCGTGGATCCGCATTAACAGCAACATTTGGAATATCTGAGGGAGCTCAGAGGTGTATTACGGTATTATATCTGGACTGAAGTACAGAGGCTGACTCACAGTGTGGAATCGGCGGGGACATTCTGGGTCTCCTCGGTCTGTCTCCGCAGAGCCTGCAGCAGCACAGCCGGGGCGACGCCCATCTCTGAGGAGCAGCGCTTCAGGTGGGCCGAGCGACTCTTCTGGGACTTGAACTTCCTGCCACAGATGGGACAGTCGGGGACACCGGAAGGCGGGGGAGGAGGGGCCGGAGCGCTCTCTTCACTCTCATCCAAACACCTGCAAAGAGGGATCGCTCTGCCGTTCAGTGTGTCCACCACTCACTTATCGTCACTGCTGCATGTCACTCTGGATACAAGCATCGCTCAAGTCGCTACAGTGTAAAACGTCCAAACCTGTTGAGGTGCTGCGTTCGCCCCTCGGGCGTCATGTGAGACAGATCCCGGTGGCAGATCTGACAGAAGAAGAGGCCTCTGTCCTCCAAGTCCACCACCTGGGTCTCTGCTGCCTCCCTGTCCAACTCCTGCTGCAGCCGCAGGGCCAGAGCCTCGTCGCTGTCCTGGGGCTCCGGGCGGAGACCTGCACTGAAAGAGTGCGGAGTATCTGGAAAAAGAGGGGCAGTGACACACACATATAATACATAGTATTGTGACTTTAATGGATTAATAACATGATATAGACTCAATTGTGTCTTTTCTTAGAGCTTCAATGCAGTCTGACATGATTACACTATCGTATCTGAATGAAACAAACGTAGGATGTTTTTATCCGCTTGGCGTATCCAGAGAACTTCTGATAATCTTCTTGTTCGTAACATGTCTCCTAAAAGCTCCGATAGGCATCATGAAAGTACTTCTAGATGAGCACGACGGGGTTAAACATGTTGACATTCAGCCAGCTCTGCTGCTCGACATCAAGGAGAATACAAACATGAATTCCCACAAACTTGCCATGTCAACTGCGAGTAGTTTCATGTCCTACATGTGGGACAAGAACAAATAAATGTGACCGACAACGAGGTGTGCCAAAGACGGCTGTATTATCTCAATCATGGATGATGATGACATTGGCAACAATGCTGCATACTAACAACCTGTGCCGACAAGAGCATCGCGTCATTTCACCTCGTCTTTGTGTCAGAGGTGGAGCAGGAGTTGGGTTTGTTGGCTGACTCTTGTCTTTGTGCACCATCTTCTGCGGACTGGCTCTCTTGAACTGCTGCAGTCTGTGGAGGACTTTGTCTTTCGCCTCCAAACCTCTCGGTCGTGCTGCTGCTGCTGCTGCTGAAGGCTCTGCATCAGCTTCTCTCCTCTTGCCTGCATCGCGCGCCTGACTGGAGGGCTGATGCTCTGCTTTCCTTGGCGGTCTGGACCCACCTGGTTTCTTGCGGACTCGTTTTAACAGCTTTGAGCAGAGATCCACAAAGTCCTGGTCCGAGTCATCCATGATAGAGCGCTTTGTCTCACATTAAAAGGGCCGTGCCAGCAAGTCCCCAGCTACACCGATAAGCCTGCAAGGAGAGCGGGTTGAAGTTGGAGCCACTGATGTACTCATCAAATGTGCTCATGATAGCGATATTAAATCAGCCAGCACTGCTCGTTTACTGCGCAAGACAACAGCTACGGAATCATTCAATGCAAACAAGTTCAATTTGGGACAATTTCCAAACAAATAAAATTTGAAAACGTATGTTTGAAGAGGGAATATGAGTTGCATAATGTAGCGAGCTAACGTTAGCTAGCTGGTTGTGCTAGCATTGATCCTCACCCAGGTTTGACGAGTTCGTTCTTCGGCTTTAGCTTTCCGCCTCATCGCTGCTCATTCACGAGTCTGCTGCGATGGCGAGCGACTCTGGTTTAATTTAAAATACAAGCACGCATTATATATGAATTATATGCCTGATAAAACAAGCAAACAAATAGCGGGGTTTGTTTACATTTCAAAAGCGCTTCCGGGTCACGTAACGGTGAATGCGCGTCTTCCGGCTCATGCGACTGCATCGCTATCGATTGATGTTATGGATCTGTATGGCCCTACGGAATCACTTGAAACGTCTAACAATATAGCCTGATAACTTCAAAATGTATAAATAATTAGGTTTCACATTATAAGTGAATGTGCTCTACTCAAATACAATTCCATTCAAAGGCTCAAGATGTTTTATCATTTCATTGGTACCAGAAATGATTTGTTCCAACTTTACTGGGTTTTCTAAATGTAGTAATAGGCTTTCACTTGAGACTGATCATTCATACTTTAGTAACATTTATCTGAAAAGTGACCACTCCTACATTAAACTAAACCCTCCCATAACTGATCATGCACTTTGATCTGAAATTATTAAACGCTTCAAATTCACTTTCAATCTGTAGAAATTCAGGCGCAGGATGAAGTTATATTAATCTCAAAATAACTAGTTTCTTTAGAAATAAATGTGTTTAGGGCAGAAATGTTTTCTGACCACCAACACTTTAAGACCTAATTAAAGCATTAATGGCGACTGGAAAAACGAACACTTCTGATCTGAAACAAACAAACACAAAGTAGCACACAAGAGCAATGCCTCGTTATTTAGTCAACAGAGTAATGGAGTTCTTCTGCTGCACAGAGTTTATTTAACAATATGGTATATAAGTAAGAAATGAGTCTTTTTAACCGGTTTATACAGTGTTTTCATTTTCTCTTCCTTATATTTATAGTATTTTGCTTAATAACTTGATTTACAATAGGAGAAAAAGTAAATCCCCCCTGATTCAAGTTTCTTTGAGAGAGGAATGAGGGTAGATAACATTTAATTTTCTTCAGGGTGAATCTCAAATTGGCCCTTCATCCATAGAAAGCACATAGCTTAGTGTAAAGTCGAGAGGATGAAGCGTCATCAGAGATGTGGCCTACAAACAAGCGGTGAGCGTTCCACCTCAGCTTAGGAGGCTGGTCTCTTTTTACACTTTACAACATTTGTATGACAAAACGTATGACAAAATCATTTTAATGTCAAAGCAACAATGTCCTCCAGCTGCAGGACAGATTTTTGAGATGTGTGTTGCACTTCTTGTCGTCTGTGTTTGTGAAACCAGTCGGAGCTGTAGTTATTTTAGTGACTGTGAGTTTGTGTCAGTGTCGTCATGTGCGCCCGTATACGTGCCCGTGAATAAACAACTGCCGCAGTTCCATTTTCCTATTTCAATACAACCGAGTGCTCTTCATACACAAAGAAGGAGGGGAGCGGTCCCTGAACGCACCGTCTCGGAGTAAATGGTACAACACTAGATTACAATTGCCAGGAATGACCGCTTGAAAAGAGAACGAAAACCTGGCCCAATTCCCAGACATATTATTTTACAGTTTCAACACAAAACGATGCTTGAAGTTTCTTTTCCAAAGGTACAAAATAAAAAGATATGAATAATATAATGCAATTGTACATTTTCTTTAAAAAAGAAAAAGGAAACGAGAAAGGCATGTAACCATACCAAAAACAAACCAAAAATAAATTGAGTATTGAACACATTTGGTCTCAACCAAAAAATATATTCTTTGTGGTTTAAATCTCACTTAAGGACCTTTTAGGAAACAATTACATTCCCTCAAAGTGTTGACTCTTATTTTTTTCCCCTCTCGACCAAATTTTCTTTTTTTCTTTTTACAACAGTTGAAACTTTATACACGTCAGTACAAAAAAACGGTCTCAACCTTAGAAAGAACAAACGAAGCCCTCTGACGGGACAAAGAGCGTGAGGGGTGGGAGGGTGGGTCCCTGGGAGAGAGATTGTGTTCTTTAGTTCCAAGCAGAAATGCTACAATCCCTCCACAAACTTCTCCAGAGTGTCCCCTGTAGCGTCTCCCACCATCCCCAAGTCACTGTTCAGTCCCACCCTGTTGGGCGTGTTAAGCTGCGGTAGCATGGCGCTTTGTTCTGGTGTCCCCAAGTGTCCCTGCTCCATGGACCCTGACAGCGGGCCCCCGAGTACCGGGCGGGGGGAACCCGTGTGTGGCTGCTGCGGCGAGGGCTGGTTCTGGACCTGCGGCGAGGGACTGGAATGTGGCCGCTGCTGCTGTTGCGAAGGCGGACAGGGGGACTGGACTGGCGCGGGGGAGCGGACCTGGATGTTGAGGGCATTGGCTAGTGTGGGCTGGCCGGGTAGGTGGGCTCCGCCCTGGGGCTGGCCAGCCAGCAGGTGGGTCTGGGGGCTCATGGGGCTGGGCTGGGCTGGAGAGCCCATCTGCTGCTTGAGGATGGCCTGCTGCTGCTGGGGAAGTTGCTGCTGGAGCATTCGCTGATGCAGCAAGTTCTTGGTGGAGTCCATACCCATGCCGGGCTGTGCCATCTGAGCCATGGGTGGGAGCTGGCCCAAAGGTGCCCCAGCTGCTCCTGCACCTGCCTGCATGGCTAGCTGCTGCTGCTGCATACGAAGCTGGGAGTATGTAGCTGCTGTACCCTGCGCCTGAGCAGGGAACTGGCCAGGATGGCCCTGAGGCATCACTCCCTGTTGCTGTTGTTGTTGTTGCTGCTGCCTTAAGAGCTGCCGACGGTAAAGCTCCTGGATCTGGGGGTTGGTGTTGTGTGCTGCGTTTATTAGCTGCCCTTGAGCCCCTAATGCAGCCATGCCCTGCGCAGGAGGCTGCTGTGGGGGCATCCCCGGCCTCTGCACCGCCCCTCCTGGCATGGCCATGGGCTGCATTGTTGGCATGCCGGGCTGCTGTTGCTGACCTGCTTGCTGCGGCTGGTTGGCATGGTACTTGGCTGTTCGCTGTTTGATGAAAGCAGCCATTAGCTGAGGGTTTGATTTGAGGATGTTTAGGACTTGCTGCTGCTGCTGTGGCGAGCTGGGAGACTTGAGTGTGCGGAGAAGGTCCTGCAAGGCGTTGGGCGCAATAGCACCGGGTCTCTGGGGTGTTTGTAGCCGGGCACCAGGCTGCTGTGGAATCAGCATCCTCTGGCCCTGCTGAGGCCCTGGGGCCATCAGAGCTCGCTGCATTGTCATGGCCTGCTGTGGGGTCTGGCCCGGGACAAGGCCCGGTTGTTGAGTCTGAGCCGGCTGCATTGGCCTCACGGCTCCGGGCCACTGACCTGGAGGCAAGCCCGGCTGCATGACCTGCGGTCCCCTTGGCCCTGGCACCATCTGCATTTGTGGCTGCATTGGTCCGGTCATACGCTGCTGCGGCGGCTGCTGCGGCTGCTGCTGGGGGCTCATGGGTAAGCCGTTCATGTTGACCCGGTAGATCTGCTGGTTCTGCTGGGCCTGTGCCATCATCTCGATGTGTCGTGCCATCTTGACTGCAGCGAGGGGGGGCTGCTGCTGTAGCTGCTGAGGCGGCTGGGCCGGCTGGGGGAGAGGGGACTGCTGTTGGTGTAGAGGGGAAGCCTGGGGCCCATGTTTGCCCTGGGACACAGGGGTTTGGGGCTGGCCATTGTTGGGAAAAGAGGGCGACATGACTCCCGCTGCGTTGGGGGTCTGCGGCTGGTTGCCGGGCGGCTGTTGGGGTGGCTGAGGAGTGTTGGGCTGGGCATGGGAGGTGGGAGTGCTGGGAGCGGCTGTGGCCGGTGGGGACGGTAGTGGCATGGTTCTGCCTTGCATGGTGGCCATTCGTCTCCTCATCAGCTGGGCCTGCTGGAGCCTGTGCTGCAGCTGCTGCTGGCGTAGCTTGTGCTTGATGTTCAGGCAGAACGGGACAGGACACTTGTTCTCCTGACAGTGCTTGGCGTGGTAACAGCATAAAGCGATAAGTTGCTTGCATACGGGGCAGCCACCGTTGGTTTTGCGCTTGCAGCCCTTGGTGTGCTGCACCACTCGCTTCATCTTCTGGCAGGACGGCAGAGAGCAGTTGGCGTTGCGACACTGACAAGCGTGGACCAGGGACTGGATGCAGCGTTGGATACTTAAGCGCCGGCTCTCCTGCGGGCTCTTGGAGGCCTCTCCGCTCTGGCCGTTGCTGTCGTCGTCCAGGCCAAGGCCCCACTTCACCATCTGGTGCTCGTGGCCCCTCACGTTGTAACAATTAATGCACAGATCAAAGTCCTGCAGAAAAAAAGGCCAGACGGGAGCGCAGTCATGAACACAAGCTTAACAAAGTCTCATGAAAAGTTTTGTCTAGAGTTTCACACAGAAGTCATTCCTGAGTAAAAAACACACCACAGCATACAAAGAATAGTAGTAGTAGTAGTAGTAGCTCACCTCGCACACAGTGCAGTGCCAGCGCGTCTCTACATGGTGCTTGCACTCGTTGCAAGTGTAGACAAAGCGGTCCTGTCCCTGGTTGTGCAGCTCAACCAGCATGCACATGCTGCTCCACTTGCACCTCCTGAGGGAGCTGAACTCCCAGTGTTTGTCCCTGGCCAGAGTCAGGAAGGCATCGCGGCCATCCATCAGGTCACAAGAGAGCATGGGGTCAGGGTCAACGATGGGAGGCAGGGTGTTGGCCATGGGAGCAGAGTGGAGGTGGATCACAAAGAACACCTTCATCAGACGGAGGAAGACGCACAGAAATGTGAGTTAGAGAAGCACAAGCAAAACTGAAACGCTATTAAAACACATGAAACTATTTCCCTATATTCACTATCCAATGTTTAGAAAAAGCCTGTTCATCAAAACAGCGTAATATCTATCAGAATAAATCGAACCTCTTTGTGTTTCTCCATGCTGGCGTAGAGCTTCTGGGACAGATCATTGGCTACATTCGGCATCCCAGGTTTCTTCTTATTGGCTCGGCTGACGCTGCTCTTATTTTTACTGGTCTTCTTGTTGTTCTTCTTTTTAGCGTTTTTGCTGTCACTTGGCGTACCCTGCAGGAGATAAGACAATGACAAATATTAAAGAAAACAACTTTTTACACGTTCACATATTTTATCGACATTGATGGAATCTCTCCAGCTGCTCCAAGTTAGGACTCATTACAGTACGATTGTTTATCTTCATCATAACACGTGTTCCTCAGTTACAATGTGTTGAAAACAATACTCCAAGGCTTCAAAAGGAGTCGTTTGTGAAAGACTGTTAAATCTATAGAAGCTCGGAAGAGCAAAAATGTCTGTCAAAGACAACAAAACGGGAGCAGACAGTGGATTTGTAAATTCTGGCTTTGATAGAACCATATCAACAAACCACGACACAAACCTCAGGAGTTTCAGAAGCAGTTGTGTTCTCCTCCTTCTTCCTCTCCTCCTCCTCCTGCTGCAGCTCCTTAATGCTCTCCTCCAGCACGTTGGGCCAGAAGTCGCCTTCGAAGTACGGCAGCTCATTGGCGCTGGTCAGACGGTCCTCTGTCGCCTGTTTGCAGATGTCCTGAGAGGAAGCAAAGACACAAGATGTATTCCATTCGGTTTTCAGTAATCCAACATATTTTACATGCACACGTAAATGTTTCCTTTGTTCTAAATATTACGAGCCCCTTATTCCGACGTAAGAATTGAAAACAAAGTGTCTCCTCCTCACCTTGTAGTCATGCAGAATCCTCTCTGCAAAGGCCTTGTCCAGCATCTTCCTGTACCACTCTTGCAGCCTCTTGGGCTTTGGGATCTTCTGGTCAAGAGGATGACAGTGGAAGATGTAGTCGTCTCCCTCACTGGGTGGACACGCCCAGATGTGGCCCTGGGCATAGCTGCGGGCATACACAGACCAATAATGAGACCACGTGTAAATTAAGGCATCTGTTTGCTTAAGTCAAAATCACACCACAAAGTTCACTCCAGAGACTCGTCCCCATGGTGAGGTGGAAAAGGAGCATCAGAGCAAGGCCTACCCAAGTTTCTTGACATATTCTAGATAGCCGATGAGGATCTCGTGGTACACTGCTGTCCGTAGAATCCGAGGTCTGAAGAAGTGAATACTGTCAAGGTAGGATATGTAGACCCGTCTGCAGAGGTAGAGAGAGGGAACATGGTACATTTCACTCAGAAAAAGACCTTTAATGCCATGTGCTACACTCAATGGTTGGCTGAACAGACCTAGTGTTGGGGAATGAGCACTCGGAGCCGTACTCCTGCACGTGCATGCCGAAGAAGCACACATCCACGCCGTCAATCTCCTCAAAGGCGAAAAGTGCTTTGGTTCTGTAGGGAAAGGTCTCGGGCATTTCCCCCGTGTCGACAAACCTGTGGTTATGAAGAAAAATCAAATATTAAAATGTGATCTCTAGTTAGATGGTGAAACTAGAACACGTAATATTCTGTCTTGGATGATTGCCAGCTAAAACAGATCATGATGGTGGACTCTGAACACAACACAATCCATACAAAAGGTGCCGACTGCGCAAAGCTGTAGCTCATATATACACACACACACACACACACACACACACACACACACACACACACACACACACACACACACACACACACACACACACACACACACACACACACACACACACACACACACACACACACACACCTTAAACTCTGTATAACACACTACATAAATGTTATATAATAACAGTTTAAAGTTTCTATTTTAGTGTGACTATGAAGCCTTCTAGAAAAAAAAAAAGAGCCGCTTTTAGCGACACACGAGAGCATAATGGGAGAGTTCAAGTGAAATGACCGAGAGTCAATAAAAAGAAGACGGCCTTCAATCAGTCAACCTGAAGAGAACATGTTCTCGGGCGAGGGCCTCCGACCTAAGAGGGCGGGACGAGCAGACTTTGATCGTGTGTGAGGATCAAACAGTGACCGGTGGTCGGGGAGGGTGTGCACCACAATCAGTACAAAGGCTTTACAGAGCGCATTCAGCTTTGCAGGGCAGAAAAGAAGACATAAGCTCAGGACAAACACGAGCCGTGACGGTGGATCAACGACGGCATTGGTATTTGGTTGTCTACAACATTATGGCATCCCTCATCTCCGCTGTTGACTCTTCGGTTGTTCATTTATTTGACGGAGGCACGTTTAGTTGCTAAACAGCGATCCGGTAATTTAAAGTAGAAAGTAACTAAAATGGGTAAACACACCAAAGCGTTCATTACATACACCCAGTTCTCCTTGTCCTCCCGTCAGCGACGCGCTCACCTGGATTTCATGCCTGGTTTTACTTCCACCGTTTTGTCAGAGCTCGCCACCACTCGCACAAACACCTCTCCGGCCTCCGGGTGGTTCTGTCTCTTCAAGTATTTATTCACACGGTCCTCTATGTACATTCCCAACCGCGTCGACTGCAGCCCTACAGTGTGCAAACACACAGGAGGAATCCATGTAAAACGGAAATTCTTTTAAACATGATGAAAATAGAAAAAAGCACATTGGATACTTATTAAACTACTGCAGTAGCCTTCAATTTAATTAAAACAAGAAAAAGACAAGAACAGATTTATGTGAGACCCGGCATGTGTTAACCGCGGATGAATTACACAGTTTACTTTCACCATCGCAGCATGAAATAAAGTTTTACTGACAATGTTCAGTAAAATATGCGATCAGGACGTCATTCGTGCTTTTCTAGTCGCCGATCTCTGATAATGTTACATCGTAAACAACCAATCCGTGTTGAAAAAGACCGGAGGAGAGCTGGTAACGTGGCTAATGGACAAAGAACGAAGGTTCAGTTCGGTTACATCATGATGCGTTCAGGCTCTGTTCTGTTAAAATGAGTATTGGTTGATCTGTTGAACCACCACTTAGCACCATATGCCATAAAGGTCAGTATTGTTCTCCAGGGCTACAAACACCAAAGAAAAATACCAGAGAGACCACGAGGCCAACGAAAAAAAAAAAAAAGGAAAGCCAGAGACAGACATATGCCGCCCATGTGGGGGGGGTATATTATCTGGGGTCTTCAGTGATTGTGAGACAAACTTGCAATAATCGGTTTGAAGAGATTTGAACTAACGTTTTGCAGAGAACTTGTTTTCCTTTCGCGTTTTTGCACTCTTCTTTAAACAATTTTCACAGATGAATCTGGAAAGAGAGAAGCAAGAGAAGTTACGAGTTATTGTTACAATTAACATACCGGTACATAGAATGTGTAAAAAAAGTTGTGCAAATCTACTAAAAGTAGGAGTGGACGGCTCACCCAGATGGCCAAATGACATCGTAGTGCAAGACGCATATCTGGTGCATCTTCCGTCCACAATCTTTACATTCAACAAACCTAAAGAGAAGCAAGCATACAGTCAGACACTTAGCAACCAAAGCCAGTGTGCCTTGGAGAGAGGACATTGTATTCAACACAAAGTCACGACGACGATGTGAAAGACAATCATTGCATATCAAAGAACTAAGAGCCTCCGTTCCCTGATGGAAAAACCTCAATCGGTCAGACAGAGCGTTTGACACGAAGCAGGTGGTGCTGCCGAGCTGCCGGAGAGAAAATGTGCAGATTGTTCACCAAAAGCACAAACACGAAGCCAGATGTGAACGATGTAAGATATGATGAGGAACATGCAAGTGGGGGGAAAAAAGAAGAGCAGAAAGAACACGAGATGAGCTCCGTCTGCATTAGTCCTCGCTGAGAGGCTTTGTGTCTACTTACGGTTCAGAGTCGAGTACGTCGTTCTTCTTCCGTTCAAACTGGTCCTTTGATATCATCCTGAAGTGTCAGAGAAAAGAAGAGCCAGAGGAGAGAGTGAGAATAATAGGACCCACACAAACACACGGTTGACTTATTTTTTTCCTATCTTCAGTCCTATGCTCTTCGCTTCTCTCAGTGCAGGCCGAGTCTGCATGGGGGCCACGCTTCAATAAGACTCTAAAAAAACACTACAGCTGTTGAAGCAATACATGCATGGATTAATCTGAATTGCTTGTCAGAATCAGAATCAGAACCGTTTATTGCCAAGCAAGTTTGCACCTACAAGGAATTTGTCGTGGCGGGGTGGTGCGTAACATTTAACAGTAAACAATAACATTAAACTATCACAATCAGCACAGTGCAAGAAAGAAACATTAAAATTACAATAAAAATATAGAATAAAGTGCACCACAAAACAGATAACAGGACTGTAAAACAAGTGAAGTGTAAGTGGAAAGTTAAAAGTGATGAGTGTGTTTAAATAAAGAAACAGGGATGTCCTGGGGATGACAGAGTCAGTGGGGGACCCGGGCTCTGTTAATGAGCCCGACTGCGGACGGGAAGAAACTGTTTGTGTGGCGTGAGGTCTTGGTTCTGATGGACCGCAGCCTCCTGCCAGATGGAAGGGGCACAAACAGATCATGTCCAGGGTGAGAGGGGCCGGCTACAATCTTTCGTGCTCGCTTCAGGGTCCTTGAGGGGAACAGGTCCTGGAGGGACGGCAGACTGCAGCCAATCACCCTCTCAGCAGAGCGAATGATGCGCTGCAGTCTGCCCTTGTATTACATTAGTGGCTTTATCGATAGCCAGTTTACTCACGTCTGTGGCTGTGCAGGATCATCCCCCAACGTCACGCTCTCCCCCTGGATCTCGTTGAAGCACTTCTCACAGAAATGATACCTGCAAAAATGACGTTCAGAATTCAGCACATTCAACGCTCACTTAGTGTTCGGCTACTTGTGTGTTCAACACGATTCTGCACAAAATAACTCTTTCATGTTTTATGACAGAGAGCGGGGAAAACCCTGAGCTCCCGTTGAGAGTGTAAATGGAGTGTGCTGCAGGAGCCGCTTGTTGTCTGTCAGGCTGCGCTCTATCACTACCGCTTCTGAGCTGCTCTGCTTAACAGTGCCCAGTTGAAGTGTGGAGAAAGGGGGGGGGGGGGGGGGGGGGGGGGCTGCAGTAACGCTGTTCATGCAGCAGGAGGTGCAAGGGACTGTGGTGCAGGATGTATCCAATAGATGCTGAGCAAAACACAATCAACCCACTGCTTTGTTGCTCTGTGCCCGGCGCTCTTCTGGGTTTAAAGTCTTCAGCGTGTTTCCCTGTATGTGCAACACTGGCCAGGTTTGCTGTTAAGAGATGTTGTTGTGAGCAAAACAATTCTGTAGTCTCCCGCCGTGCCAGGACCTGGAGGCAGAGCCATTAAAGCCGAAGCTGTCAGGATGACACTACAGGCCCGGATCACAGTGGTCCCTCCAGAGCTGCAGAGGAACAGATCCCGGGCTGCAGGCGCCGCCTAATACGCTTGAAATTGCTGCATTTATTTGCCCGTGAAAACACTTAGTGAACAACTGTGCATGCAGATTGTGTGACACGTAGAAAATGATTCAGTGAGATTACAATTCCAACAGATTTTATTGAATACGTAGCTGCGTTTACGGTGGAGAAGCACACATTCATGCGTAGACGCCTGTACCTGTTCTGGTAGCTGTAGTATGTGCCTCCAGTAGGTATGGTGCAGAGCTGCTTGCCATAGCAACAGAGGGTTTGAGGGGAGAACTCGTACTGCAGACACAAGCAACATGACAAAGGTGGTGAAAAAAGCCGAGGTTTATTCATTTCATAACTCCTTTTCATTCGGAGCTGTTGGTTTAGCATCTAAATTTGCCTCATCTTTAGTGAACAGTCAAACTCGTACTCATCCTTCTGAGTCAAAAAGAGAAGTACTAAATATTGGATTTTTAGAAATTAGGCAACAATTTAACAAAAAAATCCTTTTTTTTTTTTTACAGCCATTTATGGTTAACGGACAAAAAACGTATCCAGACTCATTTATTGCCTCTTTAACACCCCCTTCAGCTCACCTTCCTCCCGCAGCAGTATCCCAGGCCCTGCATGACGGGGTCGATCTCTGACTCAAACACCTCGGCCAGCTTGGAGCAGAACTTGTAGACGCGGGACGTCTTGCGGTTGTAGACCCAGGCGTTGTTGAACATCACCCAGACATCGTCAACGTATTGCCAGGGCTCTTGGTATTGGCCCGTGTCAAGCTTACGCTTTATTGTGGACAGGTCCATTGGGTTCTTAACAATGTCAAAGTAGTCCTGCAGAGAGAAGAACACGTTTGTGTTAGAGATCAATAGAACTGTACAACAGTTAACAACATCCCACGGGCAACACATTCGTCATTTCAAAAGGTTGTGTTTGAAGTATTTAAGTGCATGTGTGCTACATACAGGGATGCCCAGATGCATGGGGTTCACTGGCTGTCTGAAGGGCAGCGACTCGGGGTCCTGCCTGTAGAGAGACTCCAGAGTCGGCATCAGAGCCTGGCGCAACTCCTCGGGCTTAAAGACTGAAGAATGAACAGTGGACGAGGTACGTGTTAGTCATCCAAACACAGAAACGACACATCAGCAACATCCTGATTCGTCGGGTGTATTCTAACAGCAGGTGCACAGCCGGTTCATTATGTGTTTAAAGTGCAGCCAAGCTCAAAGAAGCCTCACAAGAGTCTAGACATTGTTCAGAGTCTCAGTGCCAAACTCGTACTAAGTCATGAGCGTCTCACGGCTGGCACAGAGTGGATGTATTCACATTACTGACAATGACGGGAACCCTCTGCGCTTACCGAGTGGATCGGTCAGACTCTGCACAGATTGTATTCATTCGTTGGCATCAGACTCACTTTTCCTCCGTGACTGAGAGGGGGATGAAGAGGCCGTGCTGTTGGCTCCACCCTCTTCCTCTTCTTTGGGTTCTGTCTTTATTTCCATTTTTTTCTCCTCCACCTCCATTGGTTCCGGCTTCTCCTCTGGCTCCTCCTTCTTAACCACCGTTGACGCAGAGTCTTCCTCAGTCTATGGACAAGAAAAAGGAAAATGGACCCATTATATAAGAGTCATGTTTTAAAAGTGAACACTATTGGGTGACTGGTAGCACTGGTCTCTCATATTCAAGACTTTGATGATCATCCCATGAAATTGTCCGTGTTGAGAATACGAAATACTAAAGATAAAAGGAGTGTACTTATACACGTATCACGTATTTTGAAAGCCACATTCGATTCGGCAACGTTTTGAACCAAGTTCAACCTTTTGACTAAGGTGAAGATCTGACTTTTCTATTGGAATCAATTTTGAGGCTTGAAGTCAGTGTGCAGGCGTGAAACTTTTCTCAAAATTAAGGATTCACAGATGCAACTTCTGTTGATACAGATTTCATTACCTCAGCTGAGGGTATCTGCCGATATTTACGATCCAATAACTGTGCTCTCCTTTTCCCAAATATAACATTTTCATAACTCACTGTGTGGAACTAATTCAATATTTTTTTCATGCATAGTAAACTGAGGCCAGCAGCGTGCGAGCTACAACTAGCACACGAGTCATGGGCCCACTGTGACTGACTGAATGAATGGAAGTGATGAATACAGAACTTTAGAATGACATTGACAAAGAAACTATTTAATGTGGATCGATCACGCCATGGCTGATACCCGATCCGCTTAAAAAGGCCGGTATCAGGGACGATACCCAATCACAAAATTCAAACAAAAACTGGCTATTGCTCATCCTCAGATGAAAAGACAGTTTGCTACTTGCATTGTTGAGGTTCAAGTCCACTGCTTCGGGAGAAAGAATTATGTTCTTTAACAACAACAAGAAGACCGATTCATTGGAAAGAGAGTGCAGTTTACAGCAGCATAAATCAACGGATGGATAGATGAATCAGTTGACGTGTATTTAAACACACATGGATTCAACCCACCTCCATCTTGGGCTCCTTTTTGCCGCCAGCGGCCTTAATCTCTTGTTGGTCATGGTGTGCCTCAGCTTTGACCTCCTGGACAGGCAGGTCTGCTCCGACGTGCTGCGAGTGCAGGTCGGCACTGGCACCCGAGGCTGGCGTGGGCACTCTGTTTTCCAGACCGGCCCCTGGTTGAGACAGCTGAAACGGGGGAGGGAGGGATAGAGACAGAGACAGAAAAGACAAATATGAGGTATTGGCAACGGCTCAATTGCGTTTCTTTGCATGCAGGGCTGAAGCCACAACACAGATGAACCCCTCCATATTGGTTTCATTGCTCCGTTTTGACAGACGTTAACATTCCCATTGTGATGGATGCTACAAGCAGTGGTGAAGATGCAGTTATCAGACAGAAAGGTGGATGGGACGGGTTGGTACATGACAGTCAGAGGGGATGGGAGTTTGGAGGGCATGCTGAGGGTCTCAGTCTCACCGGCGTGGTAGGGGGCTGAGGTGGGGGCTGCTGCATCTGTGCTGCTGCAGGGAGTTCCACCTGGGGTTGGGGCTGGGTGGGGCGGGGCGGGGTGGCACCCTGGGCAGGGGCGGGGCCAGGGAGGGTGGGGGTGGAGCTGCGGCTAGAGGGCTGGGGGTGCGGCAGGTTAGTGACCCCCCCGGCCGTGGAGGCGGAGGAGGCAGCAGGAGGAGGCGTGGTGTGCAAGGGGGATTGGGAGGAGGCTAGCTGAGGGCCCAGCAAGGGGCCAAGTGCATTCATGGGGAGGTTAGCGCTCTGTTGTTGTTGTTGTTGCTGCTGCTGCTGGAGAGAAGGACACACAAGTGGCAGGCGGACATACGCACAAGATTAGCAGACAAACATACAAGCATAAGGTCAACCAGACAAACACAACACCACCCACAATTTGAGGTTTAGTGAGCACGTTGTGATTGGCATGGGAACAATCTAAGAGCAATTAGTGCGTAGAATGATTGGTGAAAGTAGTTTGCGTTTTAGTCCCCCCTGGAATTAGCACAACTTTGTTGAAGGATAGCATTACTGAAAACAGCCAAACCAATCCGTGAACCCACTTTGTTTACTACAGCTCCACAGCCCTCGCCATGTCTCACCTGGGTGACGGCAGCCTGTGCAGGTGGCTGGCCTATACCGGGCCCCACGGTGACAGTCATGGCCCCCGTTGCAGCGGCTGTTGTTGATCCCGGAGGGAACTGGGTCTGAGCCAGAAACTGTCCCTGGCTGGCCGTCTGGCCGACCATGTTGCCACCGCCATGTCCGGCTATCAAGCCCTGGGCCTGGGGCATCCTGGAGGGAGACATGCCCATCTAACAAGGCAAAGGAAAAGATGGCGTTAGAGTGAGCAGTGACAGGAGTTTCCACTGAGCCGTGGCAGAGACCAATCACATTACAGCCCCATAATAATGTACAATGACATTCTTCCATGTGTGTGTTTTTGTGTGTGTAACTGGACTTCCCTCCCTTTACAGTCCTTGCATGTTTCACCACATCAAATTTAGGTCCAGAAAAGCTGGTAAAATCCAGACTGACGGCATTATCTTAATTTATTTCATATACCATTAGACATATTTACACATTTAATAACTTCAAATATCACATTATCAGTAATTAGTATTGGCTTTGACTGATTAGTACATGATTGATGAAAGATTAAGGAAATGTGTAGCTCATCACAGAGACAGTGGCTTCTTTACTGTGTTGTCCATCTTAACATTCACCAGCTCCTGACCGGAACCAGTCGACTACATTTTAAATAAGCCCGAGGTAGCTTGTGCAGATAGAGCGTGGATTTACCAGCAACTGTGTGTTAGCTCATGCTACTGATATGCCTCTGTGTGTGTGTGTGTGTGTGTGTGTGTGTGTGTGTGTGTGTGTGTGTGTGTGTGTGTGTGTGTGTGTGTGTGTGTGTGTGTGTGTGTGTGTGTGTGTGTGTGTGTGCCCCTATGCTTTCTTTACCGCTGGGACGGAGCTCATGTTCATTTGCTGTGGGTGGTTCATGGGTGAGGCAGCGCGGGCTCCCATCGGTGTCTGGGATATTTGGGCGTTGGGCAGAGCCATGTGGTTGAACTGGTTGATTCCTGTACAGAAGAACAGACCAAAATGTTAAGCAATGGACAAACAGAACTCAGAAGTACTACACAATCAAAGCTAGTGGTGAAAGTTTATACATCAAAAAACACACATACATAAACTTTCAGTTCAAGTTATACCAAAGCAGAAGTCATTTTTCAGGCGGCTTCCTGATAATGTGGCCGCGTATTTGTCCCCGAACCATCTTTACCGTTCCTCTTCATTTGTACATCTTCCACATCTTTGTTTTCGTTGTATCTGAATTGGAAAATACGGTGTGCAAATACCTTGTGACACCTGCATGCGATTCATGATCTGATTTGGCATGTTGGGCAGAGGAACAGGTCCATCTATAAAACAAAAAACCCATTAAACCATAAAGCAGCTTGAAGAACAGCATAACCGGTTGTAATGAAAAAAGGCAAATCATTTCTGCTGCATGGTTAAATATTCTCAACTTTTTCCAAGAATACAAGAAAACAAACATGATACATGGCTGGATATACGGCAATTGTCTGGAAATTCAATTTAGACACCTACTCATAATCTAAAGATAAAATACCCAGATGAGAATATTCATTAGTCAGTGAATAAAGTGTCTGACAAATCAAGAAACCGTATCACAATGATGTGCAACATTTCACGTAGTGGCATAAACCACAGACATTTACAAAGGTAGACGATAGCAAGATCTCTTCAGGTTATTGGTATCACTATGACCCAACCATAGCTGGGTAATATGTCAACTAATTATTTTTAATAACAAAAATGGAAACAAACTGCATATGTTATCAGGAATATCAAGGACACAAACGGTTGTCCAAGGTTTCTGAAACTCGTCCTGTTTCAAAAACGTTTGTCATCGTGTAAACACTGTACTCACTCTGTGGCCTTGGGCCAAAGGCACTGGGCTGGGGGAGGCCGGGCTGCTGGCTCCCCTGGGTGGCCAGAGGTGCCTGGTTGATTATTTGCTTCTGCAGCCTTGAGCGCCTCTTCTCCTCCAGTTCCTTTTGGATTTTATAGATTTTCTCAGCCAGGAAGTGATAGTACTCATCCTGAGGGGAGGAACGGGGAAAGTGGAAGGAGGCGGTAAATTTGACAAAAACGAGCATACTGTGTATCTACTAAAAAGAAAAATGGCTTTGTGTGTGCGTGTGGTCTAGATGGGGTGAGCAAGGTGACCTAGTTGAAACCTACCCGGCTGTTAGCTGACTCGTACATGTCCCCCTCCACTTTTCTGGCGTAGGCCACCAAGTTCTCCATCCGTCTGTCCTTCAAAGCTGCCGGGTCGGGGGTAGGGAATATGGCTTGTACTCTGCCACAAGTACAACAGAAATTGCAGCAATGAATATTTAATTTATACTACTGTACTTAAAAAAAAAAACAATGTACATTTACAATCAGAGTCAGAAAGAACAGCCAAGAGACGTGACAAATAAAGACACTAACAAGTCTGACAGTTCTCCAGCAGGGCTGTGCACTTACAGTTTGTGTACGAGGTGATTGCGCAGGTCCTGAGTGACGTGCTCATGCCACGACTTCCTGGTGCCTGTGGCAGAGATGGGTGCTGCTGTGGGCAGGCTGCCCAATGAGCCCACAGCTGACCCGTCTGACAGCAGCTGACTGGAGGCGAAACAGGACGACAGAAGTTACGGCTTGTATTTCTGTTTTGAAATATAGGTGTTTTTTGTGTTTTTGTCAGGCAACTGCACTCATATTTGCATCAGAACCTTTTTAAAAGTAGCTACATAAGGTTTCTTGCAATTAAATAAACATTTAGGATCAACAAATGCAATGCAGGTGTTGGCTGGGACTGACTTGTTAGTGTTGAGTGTGTTGGGGAGGGAGTCTGTGTGCAGGTTCGTCTGTTCTGAAGTGGTCACGGACAGTGCTGCACCTCCAAGAGCCATCTGGTTACCTGTGAATACAGAACACAGATTAAACAACTACTCCTTGAATAAAAAAATAAATCGAGCTCAGCATATACAATATGGCCGCCATTTATACAACTAAAGCGTATTATGTTACTAGGCAACAAAAAACAGATAAAAAAACGTACATGGATATTGTCAGATTTGTTTTTTTTTTTTTTTTACATACATTTCTGACCCATTTAGGAGTCTTGAAGTTGGCTATGCAGTGTAGGACTGCAACTAACGACTTATTTCATTGTCAATTTAGCTGTCAATTACTTTCCTAATTTATCGATTGGTTGTTGTCTTTAAAATGTTGACAACTCAAGGTTATTCTGTTTACTGTCACACCTGAGAGACAAGACCAACAAATATATACATTTAAGAAGCTGGAATAAGAGAATTTAGACTTCTTATACTTAAATTACTCAACCTGATTGACTATCAAAATAGTAATCAATTAATAGTTGCAGCTCTAGTGCTGTGCATTCACACATGCTGTGCATATCGATCATTATATACATTTGTATATTTTAGAAAGGAACCAATATTGGAAGGGTTCTAAAAGTGTAAGGATAAAAAAAATCAAAGTTGTTTGGTTTTACCAAGTGCATTGATGGATCTCAACTGCGGAAGCTGTTGCTGGGCGTTCTGTGCGCCTGCCGTCTGTCCGGGGCCTCCCGGGGCCCGCCCAGTGGTCTGGCTGCTGTAAGGCAGCCCAAGTGCCTCGTAGGCTCTCTGCATGGAGCTGGGGTCTATGGGGGTTGAGGTATTGATGGTGGGAGCACTGGGCTGGCCCACACCAACTGAGGACATGGGGTTCTGGAGGCCCGTACTGGGGGAGCTCAGCATGGCTGGGGAGAGAGATGGAGCAGTCAGGCCAAAAAACACTCAAACACAATCATATTGAATATATACAAGTTGAAATGTTGGAACATCTTGCTCACTGCTGCACCAGCTAAAGAACGCAAACAAAATGCAAATGTTGATGCTGTGTGCCAAGCCCAATAAATATGAGAAGAATCTGCTTTTTAAAAACACAGCGACAAGACTTGGCAAAGACCTAGAAACGAAACACACATGCCTACACACTTTGACCTCTGGCAAGATGAAGTCACGTGGCAAAACGACACAGTAAGAACATAATGTAAGGCTAAACGATTGAAAGAGCAGTGAACTGAATGAACGCATTAATCCCTTCAGGGGACAGAGCATTAGCATATTTTTCTGGGTTCAGGCTTTGGTCGGGCTAAAGAAAATCTCTTGGTTTGTGAAAAGACAAAAATTGGAGGAGGCAGGATAAAGAAATACTGCGTTCTGCTTGTGTTGGCAGGAGAGACAAGCCTCTGCATCATGTTCTTTAACATGCAAGCCAAACAGGGACAGACCAACTCTGGAATGCTGTAAGTGATGAAAGATGCTGAGCAGAGAGGTGACGTAAAGAAATAGAAAACAAGCAAGAAAAAAATGAGAGAAAATGTAAAAAAAAAAAAAAAAAGGGTAACTGGTTCAAGTAATCCGGAAAAGATGGCCGGGCACAAAAGAACAGACTGTGAATCTGTGACAACAGTTGCATGAAGAGAGTGAAAAAACAGAACAGAAAGAAAAACTGTTTTAGTGCGAGGCAGAGAGAGTGTCAAATTCGACTGTGCTCTAGAGGGGAGTAGCAGTAAACAGCCCAGCAGCCAATGGCTCAGCAAGACGCCTCTAGCACACACTCTCTGTACCCCCCCCCCCTCCATCACACTCCTTTCTTTATTGTGTATCTGATTACAAGCCCAGCAGGACCACTCGTACTCACCGAGTGCTTTTAGTAAATGTGGAGGAGCAATGAATTCCCTGAATCGTAAAACATACAAATATCCTACATGCAAACAGAGATCAAAACAGCCGACCAGTTTTCAGCTGATTGGCCGCATCAGTCTCAAATGTTGCCGGTCACATTTACAAACATGCGCTGCAGGATAGTTTCATGTTGTCACACAATACAGTAGCGCCTTGCTGTAGTGAGAAGGAAAACCTGAATCGGCAAACAACACAAATCGTTGCATCTTTGGCTAATTTCAGGAAAGCCACAAGCAGGTGGAATTCTTTCTGAGGCTGTCACTATGGACTACGAGAGCTCAATCTACCAGCATGATCTGGAGATAAAGACGAGGGCCTTTGTCAGACAAACACAGAGCTTGCCATGTCGAGATGTCCTGCTTATTCAGCACAGTCAATGGAAGTAATTGAGCCTTGCGTTTGGCGTCTGTGGTGCGCTGAGGGACTTGACAATGGTCAAGCGACAGCGGGCCCCGAGCCTGCTGCTTGTACTCACGTTGCTGGGTGCGCTTGTCGCTGGCGTTCTTCAGCGGCAGGCAGACGGGACAGTCGTGTCGTGTGCAATTTTTCCAGTGGGAGATGATCTGTCTGGACGACGCACAGTGAGCCACTGCAAGGAGAAAAAAAGAGACGGAAAGATAAGAGACTTAGAGGGTTCGGTATTTTAATGCTGACAGTTTGCCACCAAGCGCTCAACTCTAGGGAGAGGACTTTGTTTTTCTTATATGCCCCAAAGTCTACAGTCCAAGTCTTGTTTAAAACACTTCCTCCACTACCGTCCTATGCTGGCACATGCGCTCTGCGAGTATCTGCATGAGACGTTAGTGAACAAAAGGTTTTAAATAGGACGATTTTGGCAAAAACACATGTGTTTGGGAAGTAGTGAGCATACGACTAGATAAGCGAGAGTTGGATTAGCCTATACTGCACGAGTTGTGTGAGAGTTTTTAACAGATTTTCAGTTTTACTTCGTTTTTTGATTCTCCATTTATCGTGGAGGCATGCGAGAAAGCCCAAAATTTGAAAAACAGAGAATAAAGTAATAAAAAAAAAAGACTATTGGACATTAGATAAATGTGTAGATAGTGAGACAGATGGACAGTGAGAGCTAATAAGAGAAAAGAAATGTGTCGGCCCAAAAACTCAAAAGGTTCTGCTCTTGGAAGGCCACTGATTTGGCCCAATGGAGAATGAACTATACCTGAACAAACTGAGTCACTTCATTATATCTGTGGCCAGGCTTTTGTGATAGCAGCTAATCTGACAAGAAATCACCAGCAGGCCGTGCTAGCTGCCCGGCACACATAAATATAATGTCTCTCCACAGTTATTTCAGAAGCAGAGATCCTGAGTCAGAGGAAATGAACAGAGACTTTGACTCCTTCACACATCTTGGCCTCGGAGTTGGTTTGGCATGAAATTTAACTTTAGCATTCAAGTCCAGGGCCAGAGCAAGACATTAAAGCAAATATAGATGAGAGTAGCTTGAGGGGAATGTTTGATCACAGCAATGCTGGTGGTTTAACAGCAGACAGACGCACACAATATCACCATGACAGAGAGACAACATAGGGGAGAAACAGCACACATGCAAGTGGGCAAGCAGGTAGGAGGCGAGTGTTGTTATTAAAATGGATGGAAATCCCCAAAGTATGAGCAACAATGAGTTAAGGGAAACATTTTCATGGTCATGAAGGTAGAAATTCACGAGCCACTAAGCGCCTTTCCTACTTGAAATATAGGAATAGTCCATGTGTGTTACACAGTTTTAATCTTCACTGTCCAATCTCAACATCCAGTGAACATGATTGTCCCATTAGGGGAATCCTTTTCTATGTTGATGAAATTTTCAAGTATTTTTTTCCCATTTTTTCCCCGTTTTTCATCGCTTGCTGGTTTTATCTGTTGTTTTCTGACTGTGGTAGGTGTAAAACCCATCAATACCATGACTAAAAGAGTATATCAACATCATACAGCTTTTAATTTTAATATTTTTATTTAATTTATAAAATTTGTTTTCATTTGCTTCTTTATTTATTTATCTTTTTATTGATTCCTGTATCTGCACTTTTATATAATTATTTATATAATTTTTTAATACATTTTAGCTGAACTTTGAATATTATTTCTGCATACATTTATTATTACATTATTTACATTTATTTAGTTATTTCATTTGAGTATCTATTTATTTATGTATTTATTAATGTATATATTATTTTTCCTTTGCATTTTTAGTCCTATTTATTTCCCTAAACTTATTTCTATATATCTTATCTTTCTTATCTATACATAGCTAGCTAGCTAGCTAACACTGTCTGCTTATCAACTCCAGCCTTCATCCCCGTCAAAGCTGGAGACTTCACACCAGATCCAGATATCAAATGGTTTATAACCACACTATATTTGTTTACTTTGTCAAGAGTGCAATGAACATTGATTGGCGGCTAGAAAGAACTGAGTTTATGTTGTGTTAAACCTTTAATCATGTGACCACACAGCAGCAAATTCAGCAAAAAGGGGGAGTTGACTCCAGAAAAAGTTTTCAATTTCAACTATTCCGATTGCTTCGAAATGCTCCGACTCACCCTGGCAGGACTTGCCGGCCTGGCAGTGGGTCATGTGGTTGAGGACGTTCTTCATGGTGCGGCAGTGAGGCAGGGCGCAGGCTCTCACCTCCCCGTTGGCCTGCTCCCGCCGCTGGCACTTGTGCGCGTGAAGCAGCAGGACCAGCTGCTGCTGGATCAGCTTGCGCTTCTCCGGGTCGGCTGTGGGGACGGCTGAAGACACCGCCACACCGGCGCCGCCGGCCAGCGGGAGCATCGCCGTCTGCTGCTGAATGGATGACAAAGAAAATGACAAATGCCAAAAGTTGTAATGGGTTACACATTTTTCTTTGGGCTTGCAAAGCTGTCAATGTCACAACACTGCCCACCCAAAGAATTTGCAATATGCTTCAACATGTGTTAGTTGTAGAACATGGTTAGTACTGAAACACTGATTATAGAAGGACATTGGCATGTCCATTTTTTGAGTTGAAGGGTTGGACACAGACTTACAAATCATCAAGACAGGTCGGCATGTTTAACACATAATTTGAGGTTGGTCAGAGAGTTTATAAAGTAATTAAAATATTAATGTTGTGTATTTCTTACTGTTCCACCAGTTGTTTTTCATTTACATTCCACTGCTCTCTGAACAGCTAACTATCTGAAAATCATGGGCCGCCATTAGCAGAACTGAATCAGACTCTGCATTCTTTCTTAACAGCAAACAGGCACAGCTATTAGAAGTCTTGATGTTCAGACAGATTATTGTTTACTTGCATGTAATTATTATTCACCCACATTAGTCAAAACAGCACAAACTTCCCACCAAAGGTTCTGCCTTTATTTCAATGCCAATGTGTCACTACAGGACCCCCTCTGGTGATGCAGGCCCTATCGGAGCTGTGCCAGGGTGACTGTGCTCAGTTCGATCTAGAGCAGCCGATGCTCTGGCACCGGGACAGCTCAGCATGACGCAAGCTTTTGGCAGGATGGACTTCTACAGCGCTCCACGACAGAAACATTTACAACCTCTCCACCTGCTCCTCCTACTCCCTTCTTAAGATAGTCCTTGTAGAGTTTGAGACCAGTGGAAAGACCAGAAACAACAGAGTTAAAAGCATTGCAGTAGGTGGGTAACGGAGCCCCCAGATGAATTCTGTTCTTTCTTGGCAAAGTGGTTTTTCATTCTCGTAAAATCGTGAAAATGTTGTTTCGGTGAGAAACTTGAATAAACAGTGGTTTGAAGGACAACATAACTAGATATTAGAGAGGGAATATGAGCAGTTTACACTACCTCTACACCGTTTATAATACATTATCAACACTACTAATGACAAGATTTAATAAATCAATGAAAATACAATCCTTTATTTCCCAATCATTATAGATGACCGTACAAGTAAAAGGATAACATTAAGAAACTTTGATGGTTTACATTGACTTCAGTGGTTGACCTGATTTTTGGGACGTGTCAAAGAAATAGTCTTGAGCCTCGTAGACCAGCTGCTATAACTAAACAAAACAAAATAGGGATCTGTATCTACAAATATGGATCATCAATGATTGGCGGCAAAAAATGGTGATCAGGGATCTCTAAAAAGGTCATATTTGCTCTCTTTTATTAATTTGCGCTGATCCAATACGTGTTTTAAGATGAGTTTTATGATCCATTGCACCACTATAGTTTACACTTTTTTTTATCAATTAACTTTATATAAACACACACACACACACACACACACACACACACACACACACACAGAGAGAGAGAGAGAGCGAGGTAATGTACTCACATAGCCCACCCTCAACAAGAATCATGACAGCATCCATTAAGATGTGAGGCACCATAAAATAAGTGTTAGTACCAAGCTGCACAGACACACTGATCAACTGGCGCACTCTCATCCACAAAGCTGCTGGGAGACCAGACCAGACTCTGCCAGGCCAGGCTGTATCCCCTCAGGCTGTTGACACCGCTCCAACAGACCAGATAAAAAAGACCCAGCTGAGTCGACTAGACACTGGCAGCCTTTCAACACAGCTGAGCAGGCGGACACACAAAGTTGCACGCACACACACACACACACACACATGCACACACCCTTTGCTTTGCTCTTCCTATTCAGCAGCCCCCCCCCCGACACACTCCACACATCAGCAGTCAGGACAGTTGCCAACTATCATCTCAAAGCTCTGCTGCCGGGCCAGACTATTCCGCCCCGCCTCTCCTCCCCCCCCCCCCCCCCTCATTGCACTTGCCCTCTGTCATTCTAACTGATTAAGTGTTTTACAATGCCAGTCCCTACGTGACTGACAGGGCAAGCAGCCACCCAATAAGCCAGAGAAAGCGAGGGGAGTGTTCGTGCATTTACAATAATAAAGGAGCGTGGGGCAGGAGGGATCGGCAGTGGCCTCTAACCAACACAGATGCCCAGAAAGAGATTTAACCTACAATTAAAGCACAACGGAGGAAGTCACACAGAAAGACTTGGTCTAGTGGTTTTCATCTCAAGAGCTGTTGGTGACATGATAATCACAGGAGACGGGCTAAGCTTATAACACACACACACACCTTTTCCTGCAAATGCTGACAGTCCTGCTTCTACATCAGTTTTTATTCTTTCGTGTGGTTAAAGTATGTGCACACACTATTTAAGAATGAATCCTCGAAACACACATTCACTATCTGTCCAGGTTTCTTCTCAGTAGTTTGCAGCATCTGTGAATGTGTTGTGGTTACATACCGCTCCAGTGTCTTGGCTCTGACACAGACAGTAACATAGATGGCTTCCTACTGATTTCTTGTGAAACCACATTGGTGGAAAGCATACGTATAAGCAGCCAAAGACAACACGAACTCTCACACACATCATTTATAGTCCCAAGACTCATCACGACGACGACTCAACAGTTGACAGCAATATCTATTGACTCAGTACCAAAACACGAGCTCAGAAAATGAGCGGACAGGGAGAGACGACTGTGCAGATGAACCGACAGAGTGTACAAACGCAGACGCACACACACACACCGCACAAGAGGAGCATGTGAGTGGGCCAAGCTATTTGAAACAAAGCACGAGTGGTGTTACGGCCGGTCATGAAGCATCTCCGATCTCATTAACCAGCCAATTAAGCGAGCAATTACACTCTCACAAATGCATTTAAAAAACGAAGCACTGTATGCAGAACAAGGCCCCACTTAAAATAGGACTACTGAGGTAGGTTTGGCAATATGTTATCAGATGTGTGTGTGTGTGTGTGTGTGTGTGTGTGTGTGTGTGTGTGTGTGTGCTTGTGCGGCCGCTGGCTCTACATGCTGTTATCCTCCACTGGCCCGCTGAGAAGCAGCTCTCACTCGTTTCTCGGCGGGAGACCATTAAAATGAGCTGTATTTAACATTCTGAACATTAATATAGCAGCAACTAATTAGCGCTCACTGACTATATACTGTGGCCACTTGTGGGTATAGCAACAAATGTGTATCCAACCCATAAATAGCTCTTTCTTCAGGTATTTTCTTTGGTTAGGCAGAGCAACAAGTTCATACTTTCTGATGCGATGACACCCTGAATTCTCAGAGGTAGCACATAGCTGTGTACAAACTCGTCAGACCAATAGTGGGGTTAGCAGCGACACAGTACACGTCCTTTGTGCATCGAAGATTGGGCAGAAAAGAGGAGAAAAAACAGTTAAAAAGGTACCCTGTTGAGTTTGTGACCATTACTGGTGCTGTAGAGCAGTGTTTAATGAGAGGGTGGCCATATTGTTTGTATCTCATGCTCACACGCAGACCCATGCCACAAGTACAGAGGCGATGCAACAATACTTCTGCTCACTGCAGAGGTTATTAATATACATCAACAGTTTGGTGGTGATGCCTACTAAAGGCAACCAATGTGCCAATCAAATTCGAGAAGGAGGGCAGAGGTCCACGTAAACGATACCGGTTTAAAAAAAAACATTCAACGCCTTTGAAAATGTTTTAAGGAGATGGGAAAAGCTTTTAACATGTTTGTTTTCTGTGGTTTGTAACATACGCTGTATTTTTTTGGTCAGAAACAAAACTTTGTTTGCATATGGAGAAAACTCAAGAGTACTTTTAACTTCTGCAGTAAAAAACATGCATTAAGCCAAATATATGAGAGCGGATCATAGTTTTCATTGTCCGCTGAAGTTGATTTAATTTCAAAATAAGAGCATGCAACTATATAAAGTAAAGGTATCCAGGATTCACAAATTATGGCTCCACTTGAGTTCAAAGTTGCTGGGTAACAAGATAATATTGACCGCCTTAACATGTTTGGATTAGTCAAGCATCTAAGGAAGATTCCAAATGGATCACATTCATCTATGTCCAATGTTAAAATGGCACTTTCCACCCATCCACACAATTCTGTACAGATAAAAAAAACAATCAGCCAGCAAGATGCTCCGTATGTCTCGATGCATTCTTGCCTAAACATGAACAAAATCTATACTTAAAATAAAAGTGGTGGAAAAGGGGTGTGTGACCCACCTTGTTGATGTTGCCCGCCTGCTGGGCTGCACCGATATGCTGCCCCCCCTGGGCGAGTGTTTCTGCCAACGCACTCCCTGCTCCTCCTGGTCCCGGAGCGGCCCCCTGCATCGTCGGCACCTGGTACTGCATGCCCGCCGCCCCTGCTCCCCGTCCTCTCCCAGCTTCAGGTGCAAGGCCACCATTCATCACCTGCCCTGCATGGCCCTGGCTATTGTTAATCATGGCCTGGTTGAAACCCGTCGTGTTCAAGACCATTGTTGCAGTATTGTTCTGTCCCGCTATTCCAGTCGGCGTTCCCGCTTTTTGGGCCTGGGGGGACGGGTGGTTGTTGGGGGAGCCCTGGCCGAGGGGGCTCTTTCTCAGCGGTGTCCCCAGCTGAGGCCCCAAACCGCCTGCCTGAGGGCTAGCCGAGTTCAGCCCCGCGCCTGCGATACCGGAGGTGCTGCCGGCTCGAAGGAGCTCCGAGAGCTGCTTGTGCTTGGCGGCTGCATCCGGTACGGCAGGGACGCCACCGGCTCCAGGTGCTGCTCCGACATTTGGAGGCATCCCACCCATCAGGCCCAGATCTCCTCCATTAGGGATTAACTCATCTGGAAGGTCATTCTCCAAATCATCCCAGGACAGAGATCCCAGATCTAGGAAAGAAGGAAGAGTAAAGAAAAATGAGATTACGTTGATCTAAACAACATATGCATTGGAACGAAGGTTGAGAGCTTGAATATCCTGTAAATAATTTAATTTGGCTGGCAAAATATTAACTCAAGTGCAGGACTTTTTAAAAAACAGCACATCTTGCATATTAATAGTTAGAATCAATTAAATACCAATCTTTAATTATCATAATTTTAATGTATTTACTTTCAGCAGTATTTGTAGGAGTCATGCCTGAAAAGAGTTAGTTCCTTTTTACAGAAATTTAAGAAAGTGCACGACTAAGCTCTGCGACAACAAGATAAGCCATGATGTAATGTTTAAGGCGCTACAGCAAGCATACACCTAACTTTACTCCTCCGGCACAGTCCAACTGTTCACAAACGCACCCAGAAGTGGGACATTAATGAGATAACATGCCAACTGGCTGCTGATCCCTGCAGCACACGACACAGAAACAAGATGCGGAGCGATAATAACAGCATCACTACTGGCAGACTAACGGTGTGTGACGCCAGAGAACCCAGCAGCACTCAGGGTTCCTGCTGGGTGGAGGAGGAATATTTATGTCGCACCATCCAGAGGTGTGGACATGATGCAGAGCGCCTGGGGAGCTGGGATTTGTTAGAAATGGAAGTGACTAAAACAGCAGAAAAAGATAGGAAATGTGAGCGCATTATGGCCGTCCTGTCCGACTAATTAATACGATTTGTGTGTCCTCGTTTGGGGATGTCACTTAGGCTTTGCATACCATCTAATGTTTCCTACCTTCCTGACAGTTTACCGGGGTACACAGTATACGACGGTATCAAGTGCTGCAGGGATGACTCATTTTTGGAGGCCAAACCGAAAGTTAGCGTCGCACTGTTTTCATTTTTTGGGATTATTGCAGAAAATAAGCTCTGTGGCAAACACAATCATTCATCTATGAACAAACAAAATCACTTTTGATGTTTTGTTTATGTTAAAAGGTGACTTATGATAGTGCAGAAAAAGAAAGATTTAATTTTTGGGACGGCCCACATTCATTACGGGACGGCTTAGGTTGCATTTTGGAACGTTAGTTAAGCGTCCTGTTGTGCTGCAGGCAACTGTGATCACAACTTTTGAGGTAGGCGGGGCACAAGTGGTTTTCAATTTGAAAAAGCAGTCACAGTGGAAGGTGTTGCCTGTATTTACCTTCATGACATGTCTGAGGTATGTGAACACACAGTAAAAAATGTAATAAAAAGAAATGCACAAAAGTCACCTGTTGCTCTTCATCTAACAAGACCACCAATGGTTGGTTCCTGTTTTACTACTACTCTCCTATTTTTAAAATGAACAGTAGGTTGCTTAACAAACCCAGCCTAACATGACCCTCGTGGGTTAAAATGCTAACTCAGTTCTTCAAAGTTCAGTTCGAGTAGAGGATAGATTTGTTCCTATCTTGAAATGAAGCAAAGTGAGTCGAGGACATGTTCAGCATGGATCAGAGACAGCACTTTACTGCAGCTGCACAGCTGAAGGTGGAGAGAGCTGAGGAATGACACTTTATCTAAAGTACATATCCGAATCAAATCAAGCTTATCAGTGATCACCATGAACGACGAACAGGGCCTTGGTCTTAACGCTACAGAATGGGAGATAACAGAACTGGGCAGACACAGTAAAACAACCTCCCATCTGCCGTGTGCTGCTACTGGATGTCTTCATTGAGATTCAGTCAGAATCCAGCCTTTAATGAGGGCACTTGGCCTACGTACTTCCCAGAGTAAACACAGCCTTCCAGATCCGCTGCGCTGGCTCGCTGTCCGTCCCTGGCATCAGGAAAGCAGGTGCTCCGTGTGGTGGAAGCTTGTTTAAGGCTTGAAGGGACCATCCATCTTTCCCTCCCTGGCTTCTCACTAACCAGCAAGCAGCCACATGGACGCTCTCAGATCAACAGCAATCAGTTTAGCCACATGCGCTCAAGCCTGCATTCATTTCTGAATGGACACACACACACACTCTCTGTGAAACCTGGCCCCCAGGCTGCTTGGCTGGGGGCCAAAAATGCAAAGCAATGTTTTGGTTAGGTAGCGTCACATGCAGTCAGGGGAGCCCCGACCATGGAAGGAGGGGGAAGGGAGACAGAAATGGAGTACTACGCTTCTCTTCCTTCCACTTTCCTCGCTTCCATTTGTTGCTCATTACTCCTTACTTTAATGCTCTTCATTCCCTAACTGCCTGATCGACACACTGCTCTCTCCTTTTTGTTTTGTTGTATCACCTGTGGCTCCTGTCTGGGAGCTAGTGGCTATGAATACATGCTAAAGCCGCCCCAGCGGTGGTCCAGACTGGGGACGTCTGTCATCTTGCCCTAAGGCCATGTGTCTGGCTTCAGAGGGACAGGTGCAGCATGGCCGCCAGGCCTTTCACTTGCTGCTTAGTATCACACTACGAAGAACAAGACAGCCACTTAGAGCTGGGAGGATAATCCATCCTCTGCTTTTGGTGGGGGAGCGAGATCTGATGAAATGCTGTAGAGATTCCTCTTTTTTTGAGAATCGTGGAAGATTTCACTCAATAAAAACTGAATTTCCATATGATCATGGACTCACGAATTAGTAAACACTACTTGCCTAATATATGATAAAACTCCAGGTTTAAGCATTTTACACAAATCAGGCTTCAGTGAGTCATTGTGGACCAATGGAGCGTTGCCTCCGTAGATAAATGTGTCAGCTACGCAGCACGCAAACCACAGCGGCTTTGTTTACGTTCCAGCTAGCAAGCCCCACGCATGGACCCCACCGCGGACCTTAGTGCAGTCCGCCGGCCGACAGTTGTGCAGCGAGCAGGGTTACGTTTTTGCCGTGTCATCACCATTCATGTCTGTACAACCAATGTGTTTATGATAAAATTATTTACTAAAGCACACAATTGTTAGAGACAATTTCCTTTTCAAGGTTCTCCAGAATGACAAACTTAACTTTAAAAAAAAAAATCGACAAAATTTAAGGGGGACGCATCCCCCGGACCAGAGAATATCCCAGATTATTTTCATATTGCGATATAGACAAAATCGCAGGAAAAAGAATTAACTGCCATGACATCCAACTGTGGCATCAACAAAATACAGGTAGTGTAACATGTTGTGCAACAAGAAAAAACATGTATGACATCACCAGCGTAAACACCTATTCATGTTGAAAAAGTACCGACCAATGGTGTAACTTCATCCCTTACTGCTACCAATGCCATAACTTCAACAGTCACTCACTGCTTTGCTGCAGTCCAGCAAAAACCTACCCAACGTCTTGCAATGATTTGGTCTCCCCTCCTCTTCTCTCTCTCTCTCTCTCTCTTAGAAAGTCGAGTGAGTAAAATCACTTGGACTATGCAGGTAGGCACACACACACACACCTTTGTATTTATCTCGTACTTCTCACATCACTCGTGACACACACAGACATATCATCATTGAAACTAGTGGTGTAACGGATGGTGCGCTCTACTCTTGCGCCGCGTTTTTTAAACTTGCATGAAAGTTAAAAATATTCTCAACTTTTCAGCGCCAGGCGTGAGTCGAACCGCACGACAATATCACAATTGACCGAGGCAGCCAATCAAATAAAGCAAGAGGCGCGCTGAACTACTTTACCACCGATTTCCTGTTTTAATGCCGGTAGATGTGGTAGGAACGGACATCGATATTAGCGAGTTAATATAATTTCCCCCTCCTCATTCAACAACAGAGCAACGGCAGGAGCTCAATGTCCCTCAAAGCACTCCCTGTCTTCTCATCCGCACCAGGTTATATGCCTTTTATACCCGCTTAATTACTATGTCAAAGTGAAGTATCACATTTGTTGGAATGAGTAAGTCAAATGTGAGGTCAGGGCAAATGGGAATGCAAGAGATGTAATGCTTATCAAAGCCTAATTTCAATAAATATCAGAATTACTCAAAAGGTGTTTTTCATATAATTCCAAAAGGAATTTGTGGTGGGAAATCTATAGTTGAAAGCCAGCTTTTTATTTTTTTTTATCTACAACATTTTTTCCCCCAGCCACACTCTCACTACATCACTCACAGATGCAGACTGCAGCATGTGGAATCAGCTAAAAAGGGCAATACTGGCTAATGAAAACAGATTGTATCATAACAAGGAAAAACACGCCGACACAAATTAGTCCAACCTGCAAACAAAGCCAGCTAAAAAACAAGACGACGTTGTCATCACGCTTCACAAGGAAGGGGTAAGTGGTGACCCCCCCTCCTCTCCCTCTCCCGTGCTGCTCTCCCCTTTTTTCGGAGGGTATTTCTGGTTCCCGTATTCGGAAACATAAATGGCTCCATTAGCAGCTGCGTCATGGGCTTACCGACTGCCTGCTAGGCTTTAAATGTGCCATTTGCATAGTGAAAGCGAACATTTGGGTGTTCCACCATCCCCTTTTACAACAAAGATTCTGCAATACTGCCGTAAAGATGATCTGCCATTAACCCGGCTTTGCTTTTTTCACAGTGAACCTAACAACGACGGCATAACGCCGACTCATATAGCACACCTGCAATCATGTGTGAGCAAAAGAGGTGTGATGTGTAGCACAACTGCGCCGGGGTATATATTTTTTTTTACATATCCCGGTGGTTGGGGCACACAAATAACACGTCTCAAAACCGTCAGACCCATTTCACACAGCGGCAGAACGACTCTGTCCACCCGTACCTTTTATACACAACAGCGAGGCAGAATAACGCACCACAGGCCCACCTTGAGGAGGCTGTGTGAAAGGGGCTACCGACATGGCCGTGACCGACACATGAAGTTGAACTAAGAGCTCAGCATCAAATATTTACTAGCTGGGTTTGAGCACACTCGCACGGGTATGCAGACACTCACCCAACCCATACACACCCTAACTTTGAAAAGAGGTCCATTAGCTGAAGTTTATCAGCCATTTCTAGATTGATTCAAATGTAATTATGAAAGAAACAGTAGCTCTTAGTGGTGTAACGGTCCACCGTCGCGGTTCAGCACACATGTGACCCGCGGATTAATTACACAGATAAACGTTAAACTTTATTTCACACTGTGATGGTTGACTGATGTTCGCTATCCGCCAATATTCAGTAAAATATGCGATCAGGACATCGGCATTTAAGCTTTTCTAATCGCCGATCTCTGATAATGTTACATCATGAACAACCAATCCGTGTTTAGATTGACAGGAGAGCTAGTGAGGTTAGCAGCACCGCTAATGGCTAACAAACGACGGTTCTGTTCGGTTACATTATGATGCATTCAGGCTCTGTTCGGTGAAAATTAGTATTGACCGAATGTAAATTATAACTTAATAATGATGTGTTCACATGTAATCTCGTAAAATGTATTGTTGGTGAGAAACTTGAATAAATCCAGTTGTTTGAAGATGTTTTCACATTAATATAAAATAGATATTAGAGATGAACTATGACCTGTTTACACTAGCTCTAAGCAGCTTATAATACATCAATAAAACTAATAATGACAAGATTTGTTTTAATCCATAAAATTACAATCTTTTATGTCCTTTCTTTATGAAGGTTTACACTGATTTCAGAGCAGTTGAAATTACTTTTTAAGACGGATGGAGCCCCGTAGACCAGCTGCTATAATCAAACAACAGAGGGATCCGTTTCTGCCAATACAGATCATCAATGATCGGCATTTAGATACAGCGGCAAACAAACGTGACCAGGGATCTCTCAGTTATATTAGCTCCCTTTTTTATTTTGTGCTGATCCGATCTGTGATCCGAACCGTGTGTTTTACGATCCGTTGCACCACTATTAGTTCTGGATGTGTATTGACATTGTTTTTTAAACAACAACCACTGTCCCAATTTGGAATAAGCCAATACGATGTCAAGACATCTTAATAAAACATATGCTCACTACCAAGTGTTACACATGGCCTGAATAGAGAGACAGCAGGCCCGTGTTTACTCTCTACCACTGTAAGAAGGAACCTCCCCAAACAGAAGGAACACACCCAAAACAAAGTACACACACGTACACACACACACACACACACACACACACACCCTTTACTACACATCTCATTATGCAAACACTCCCCATAAACATGAGCTACAGCAAACCCCAAAATGTGACGTGCAAAGCAAACCAGGGGCCACTGAAAAGGGTCAAAGGTCAGGACCGAGGGGTACTGCTCGCAAAGCTTCAGGCATGACTGTCATCAAAGACTGAACGCAAACTCTTTATCTGCAGTCATTTACGACCAATGACAGCGTGGCCCGGAGCTGTCCCACGGGGTCCGTCAGGTCCCCACAGTAAAAGGCGAAAACAATAAAGAGCAGGCGGGCCGGGTTTAATGATTGTCCATTGCAGACATGTGGTGCCTCTGCCATGTGTGATGCGCGTTGTAATTCATCGCCGTCTTCTCGGCCGCTTTTGTTGAAAGGCTGTCCAACTTATTTTTCTTTGAAATTGCAGAGCCAAACTAAACTAGTCTCGATGAGAACGTGCCATTTGATAGATGTGATACATTTGCCGAGCTACGACTTCAGATCTACAACTTCATTGACACGGGATTACAAAACATAATTTATCTGCACAAATATAAGACTTTTTATTCCAGATACCTATGTTTGAAAAGTGATATCTGCTGAATATACCTTTGGGTATTCACAACAGCAGGCCAAGTTAGTACTGGCTTGAAACAGCATAACGTTAAAGCGGCTTTAATACATTTTTGCCCACTAAAGGGAATTTCATACGACTGGCATATTTTGCGTTTATGGTTAATGTGTTAGAAAACCATTGACTACTTACACATGCAGCAGACACATTGATCGTCACCACTTATTTAGATTCATGTTGACACTTGAGAAAACTTTTACCTGACAGATGTTTGGCTGTTTTCAACAATCCCTGGGTTACTTTGTCTGTTGTTTAGATGGACACGGTGTGTACAATAGATTTGCCAGGGTTTTTAAGTGGAAACAGTTGCCTACAGGGTTTGATGGGACCAATACACACTCAACCATACAGTAAATTTGCAAGCTGTAAAACCAAAACACTGAGCAACGAGAGAGTAAAAGTTAAGTGCCAGTGATCTCTGTGATTTTAATATCAATTAAACATTGTTTGATGCAGGTTTAACAGATTGCTTCTATGCGTTGCTTCCATCTTTAGGTCCGCCACCCATGACTGCTGTTGTAAAATTAGCCCAGCCGTGTCTAGTAAACACAGTTTAGACTACAGGAGTAGTCTGGTGTTTGCTGCTACTGAGGAAATAAATTCCTAACAAACCAACAGCCAAGAAATAGTGTCACAGAAAACCATATATTCATATCACAACAATGACATGCCTGAAGCGTTAAAGTTCAGCAGATTAAATATTTACTGGACAATCGCAGGTAGTCCGTCACAACCAGATTGGTCTGAGGGTTCATAGGCTTGCCTATAGAGGTTAAGGATGCTGTGGCAGGAGATGACTGGGTTTTTGGCTCCGCTGATTCTTGTTTTTATACCTGGTAGCTGAATGAGCTCCGGTTTCAAACATCGCCTGCCATTCACCATTTTTGTCCTTCTCTCGGAGGCAACTACCGTCTTATCGTCACACTACACACAGACCTGAACACAATCAATAAAATGAAATCTCTCTTGATTAAATGCAGGTGTTGTAAAAAGGATCCAGCATGAAACTCTGCTGAGCTACATTGGATCTCTTTTATGAGCAGCAGTATGTCATGAATTGACACCGCATCTGATCTTGACATAAGACAGACGTTGCATCATTTGAGGTATGTGATGAATCAGGGAGTGTGTCTCCATAATGCCATTAGACCTCTGACAGAAATGATAACTACGGTTACAACTTCCTACATAAAGTGGTTCACTGCTGTGTAGTAACAGAGTCACGCAGAGAAATACTCTTTGCTAACATCCAACAACTCAGTTGTCAGTGTGAAACAGTTAAAACTAGTGTGTGGTGTAACGAAACATGCAACTTTACATTTTGTAAACTCTAGTTTGTGGATTGTTATATTGTCTCGAGTCATAACGTTACCGCGTGGAGGTGTGATTTAGTGTGATAAGGAAATGTATTAGACTGCATTAGCACAAGGCAAGCTTACCTCATAAACTGACGCTGACCACAGAACCAAACCACAACACTGCAGTAAAACCACAGGAACTAACTACAACACACCGAGCTGACCTGGTGACTTTAAATTGTGCAGCATGGCTGGTCAATACATTCAAGAAACATGTTCTCGTGGCAAAGTTAACTATGTATTTGTATTTTTAACGTCACATTGTGCAGACAGCGTTGAGGCCTTTACCTGGTCCATCAGACGCTGACAGGGCAGGTGAAGTCAGCTTCGGCCGCTTAGAGTTGGGAGGTCCGACATCCAGCAGGTTTTCAGCCATAGTTGTTCTCTTGTCCGGATAGTTTTGCTTTAGTTGATGATGATGATTACTTTCTGCCTGGTAACGTGTTTACCTTCCCGGTTAACACATTAGCAGCCTGCTAACGTTAGCTAAGTGGCTAATAGCTAACGTTAGCTAATTGCCTGCTAGCAGCTAGATTACCTGTTAGCGTTAGCTGCTCCTCTGCGAGTGTCTTCTTCAAAAGAGATGCAATAGCGCCCCGCTTCGCCACCGCCATTCACCCCATGATAATCCAACACCCAACACCCACATTATTATCGTTGAATACCCCGAAATAAAATATCCCCCATGAAAAAAAAAATCGAAATTCAAAATGCAAGTGTAATAAAAGCAGGCGGACCGCTGCGCTCCGGGGGAAAGGTCGTAATTTCTATATGTTCAAAGTGCCCATTTTGAGTGACGTCAAATTTCTTCATGCAAAAATTCCCGCGAAGCTCCACAAAAATGCACAATTGCATAAAAATGCAGTATTTTTGCAAATGGTCTCGAAAGTCACGCTCCGGTCTCCGCTTGCCCACACGGTAAACAAGACCGCTGTTGAGCGTCGTCAGGGGCTGAATCGCCGCTGAAGGGGAAACCAGATATACGGAGCGGGTTTTGCCCGACGACCACCGATCCTAGTCCCGTTTTTTCGCACAAAATGTCTCCGAGGCGATGTTAAGATTTCGTTTTCTGGGGAAGGACGTTGTCATATCGCGGTAAGGATGCTCGATTTTCTACGTAAAAACCAGTGTTGGACCGAAATCCTAATTCCGAGCCACGACAAGATGGCGGCTGTTGATTCCTTCAATACAAAAAAGTTTTTTTCTTTTCCAGATCGTCTGTGGAGGGGGAGGGGCCGCGCTATCACGCCCTACGTGAAGACACCGCTCCTGTTCACCGCTGGGGGCGCTACAGCACTGCCGGAGATACTTAGAAGCAGTTCACGAGTCAGAGCATACATTTAAAAATAAAAGTACATTATAGTTATTAATATTGAATTCAACATAAATCCAACATCCCAAAACAATATTTATTCATTAGATTAATACATTTAAAATAAGCTCTGTGTTGCATGTTATTTTATCATTAACTCAGGTTCTGGCACTGAATATTTAGTCAAATCTACTAAACTGACAGGTTTGGAACTATCTTTCCTAAACTTGGCCAACCACCAATGTGAATATACCCCGACTGCCCACGTCTCTGATTTACTTTGAATTGCAATTTTGTTTTGTTTTTAAATGTATGTCTGATTATCAGGCTATGGGTTTAACATGAATTCATCTCCTTTTTATATTTCACAGTGCACTCAACTGTTCTCTGCTTGGAGATTTATTTCTCTCATACTGAAAAGAAGTAATACAATTATATCAATCACGCTTACTCAAACAGACACACGTTGAACCAATTTGATAATATGTGTTGCTTTTTCATTGTTTTCTGGCAAAAATCGGACACATGCACATGTATAAAATAAAAAAAAAATCATATGTGACATAAAATAACTGCATATGTACAAACACTGAGTGCTTTGTGCAAATGTGTACAGATTACGATCATGTGTTGATAAATGATACATGGGTAATGTGCACAAAAACATGTATAATACATCTCATTCATGAACATAACACAAATACACAAAGATTTTAAATCAAACAACCGTCAAATGTTTGTCCCAGTGTAATTTAAAACACTACGGTTTGAATTGATAATGAAAACATGTGGAGCTGTCACCATTAAAATGAGTGATTAGGCGATGCTGTTTTGTTGTGATGATTTTAACAAGTGCTAATAAAACACTCTCTCCCTTATTTTTCTGTCACAAAGCAGATTTACATTTCTTTAACAAGAAGGGATGACTGAATGCCATAAACTTCTCAATGTACAAGGCTGTTTTTTTGCATTTTTTAACTGGAGCCCTGGACCTCTAAAGACACTTCTTTCCCTCTGCCAAAACCAAAACACTTGTCATACACATCATTAATACACTGTCAGAGAAGGATACAATCCAAGGAACCTTCAGTGAGCAAAGCACAGCGATTTGAAGAATCCCTTTTGTTGGCAGTACATGCTTATTGTTCAACATAAGTGAAGAAATAATTATATTGAAATGAAACAAAAACAGAATGATAGTATGGTGCAGAGTCAAGACTCAAAATGTAGTGTGTCTGGCAAAAAAGAAAACTGCTCATTCGTTCCCATGCAAAAAAAAGATCACACACACTTCCCCCCCCCCCCCCCCCCACTGTATCACAGATAACAGAGCCAGCAGTGTTCACTTTAATATTGTATTCATATGCGTGTACAGATGTGCGCTACTGGAGAGGTGGTGTGCCCATCAACAGGTGGAGTCCCAAATCTCAAATCTACTCTGGCTCGTTTCTGTCACTGCTTTAGCAAAATTTCCTGAAAATCCCCACGGATCAACCAACAACGTGAGGCAGACGGGTAATCTGACAAATTCTCTGTGAAAAAAAAACAACTTTCCTTAAAAACCTTATATTGCCATCTGTTTCCAGAACTTTGCATGGTATGGTTTATTAGGTTTGGCAAATTTGAGCGTGTTGAGAATATGCTTTAAATTATTAATGTGGCCGTTGGAAAAATATTTTGGATTTGTGTCAGCAAAGCAGATCTTGTGTCGCTATTTTTGTGTCTTCATTTAGAGTGACAGCTTCTGGAGAAACTTCTTTGGATGTTAACGCATTCATGCTACTAATGTGATCACGATTACTTGATACAAATAATCACAGCTCACACACGCTGATTAAACATATTCCTAAATTCAAAAGGCACTGGTTGTGTATGTTTGGAGTGCACTCGGGGTAAACAAAGCGATGGATGGAGACGGCTACATAATTAGGGATGGTTCCTCCTCATCTCTGTATCTCTCGAGCTTTCTTTTCTCCATTTTAAAGAACGCAACTAAGTGTGTGACATTGCGCTACAGATAAGGTAGCAACAGCAAAAGAACAGTTTAACAGTGGCCATGTAGTTGATTGATTTATTTTTGCATCATACTACAGGGATCTTTTCTGTGTTATTGACGGAGTAGAAATGAAATATCTCTCTCACACACATACACCCAAAGTACAAGTGCTCGAAGGAGGAGAGACAAAAGCATGAAGTGAGCAAAGAGAACTACAGAGGTGCCCGCTATTCTCAGACTGAAAGAACTGGACAGGAGAAAGAAAAGATAGAAATATGGAATTTGTCAAAATAAAAACCTGCACAGCGAGCATCATTTCCTCAAACATACAATCATAATCTATCCTCATTATGAAAACAGCATGATAAAAAAAACTTTCTGAAAACCAAGATACTCAAAATATACAGTCATACTTTTTAGGCACCACAAAACAATCAGCTAGTTTAGGTTGCACTGCACCTATAGATCGCGCAATTAAAGTGGCACAATTGAAGTATCTTGATACAGCAGAGGGCCCCCTCCGTATAAAGGCTGTGACTGAACTATTGAATACATCTATAGTGATGACTGACCGACGTCTGTTTGTTCTTCTGGCGATGAAGGCAACGACTGGAACTAAATTTGCGTGTGAGGTTTTAAATACAGCACTGTAGAAACTGTGGTTGATCTGTGCTTTGACACTTTAACCAACGGCAATGTGGACCCCCCCCCCCTCCTGCCCCTATCATCCATCACTAGCGTCACAGTGATTGTCCATCACAGTCCCACTTCACTCAAAATCTTTGGAGTGTCAAACTCTCCCCCCTCGGTTGGCCACCAAACGTCTGGTGTGTTTTTCTTACGGTTAACAAATTCCACGAAAAAGACCAGAACCAACAATGAATCGATCACAATCAACAAGTATCGTCTCTGTGTAGTCCGAGTCTGACATATTCCTCTGTGCCTTCAAGCTCCGTTGTTGACCAAAAACGAATAATAAAACATATCAATGAGCCACATCGTTGCACTGGGTGTCATGCTCCTTCATTACAACAAAAATGGGCTCTGTATTTTCACTCTGAGTCAATCCCACATACTCCATCCTGCTGCTAGCTCACCACATTAGCTACTGAACACCGTCCCCAACAAATCAACTACTTATTCTTGTTTGAGAAACATTTCCTAAAAACCACAGGGCCCAGGAGCACCATGCTGGTCTCGGGGTTAGGTCAGATTTTGAATCCCCTCTCTCTCTCTCCTCTTATTTTCTTCAAGTCATCATTACTGTTTGCTGTGATGAAAAAGACATAAAATAACCCCGAACAAAATAAAATACAACAGTGCCTACTGTTGGGATTGTGTTTCATACTCAAAAGACACATCTCGGGTGGAGTATCACTTTAAGTATATTTAAAGTGCCTTCCTGCTTTTGTGACGATCTCACTTTTTAAAACCACCTTTTCGTCCCAATCTATATTCCCTTATACGTTTTGATTTTGTGCTTTTGATTGTACTCGTTGTGACAAACAATAACTCTCTTTCAATGTTCTTAAAAGCTATTTCAACATTACCATCAAAGACATTAGCGGCCATTTGAATGGCCACTTCACGGTAATAACTTCCGAATACAAGTGGTCGAGAAAACACTGCGCAAGACACGTGCTTAAAATGTGCATTTAGCTGCTACACAAACTAAAATCTATGCAGCGTGCTTTGCATGTCTCCTTTTACCGAGACTCGAGCACAAATGAATACTGTATTAAGCCCTCAAGTCAAAGCCGAATACATAAATTAACACTGCTTCATGTGATTCCCTCATTCTTCCCATAGTTCCCTGCTCAGCCCATCATGCTGCACTGGCCCTTTTATAGAATCTAAAATAATTTTCCCTTAAGTAAGGTCGAGACTTTGATCAAGTTAAAACAAATGATATGGCACAACAATAATTATTTTTCTCAAAGAAATATTTGCATTGAAAATAAAAGCATGGAGTAAGAAACCACAGCATGTTCCGCAGTCTAAACATTGTTAAAACTTTGTTCAGTAATTTATATTTGTTCATTCACCGTTCTAGTCCTGAAGGCACTTCATAACAAAAATGAATAAGAAAATACACCAAGAACAACACCAACAGTCTTCCTTCCCTCTGAACCCCCTTCAGCCTTCTCCCCTAATACACTGCTGTGCTCAACACAGGTCTAACCCACCCCAGTACGTAGGCAACATCACCATCAAGGACATCAGTAGCCATTCTTACAGCCACTGTTTGCGTTAGAGTGACAGACTCCCTCTACACCATCCGTGCTGAAGACACTTCAGCGATGCCTAAAGAAAGGGACATCCTGCACCTGCAATCGGTCCCGGAGAGTCAGACAGCAGCTGGGGCAGTGGGGGGGGGGGGCAGAAGTCACAGGAAGAGGAGAGAAGGGATCAGAGACGAGCATAAAACTCCTCGTTGAGTTTTGATAGCTCGTTGGCCTCCACCTCTTCCTCCTCCTCCTCTTGAAGTGCGAGAGGAGCAGGCTGCACCTGGGAGGGCTCTTGCGCGGCACTAGGCTCTGGGCCCAGTTCGGAGTGGGGAGGGAGGTGCGGAGGGTCCCTATATCCCTCTTCCCTCACCTCGGTGGACTTTGCTTGGACAGGCTCAGGCCCTGGTCTTGAAGTCCTTACAGCACTTTGTGGTTGAGGAGTGAGTGTGGAAAGAAAGGAGGAAGAAGGAGTGGCAGAAGAGGGAGGAAGAGCTGCTGCCTGGGCAACAGATCCCGAAGTCATATTCAGCGCCGATGCCATGGAAGGCAGTCCGAGGCTGGCGCCCAGCTCCGTTCCATCGTGATATATACTTTCCCCACTTTTGGGGCACAGAAAGGTCCTCATTTGACCTTTGCCCTTAACGTTAACTGTACCTCTATAGTCAAACTCTAAGCCCATGGCACTGAGCACGGCATGGCTCTCCTCGCTCACCTGCACCCGACACTCCACCCCGGTGGAGTCCATGCGGCTGGCAATGTTAACCGTGTCCCCCCAGATGTCATAGAGCAGCTTCGTGGTGCCAATGACCCCCGCTGTCAGCGGGCCGTGGTTAAACCCAATGCGGAGCTTGAAACCAAAGCCCAGCATGTTCTTGTTGAAGTCGTCCAGGACGCCCATCATCTCCAGGGCAAAGTTGAAAAGTGCCCTCAGGTGAGCGTGTGGACAGTCATCCTCATTCTCAGCCAGCTGCTGGACATTCAGTCCGGACGCGGCCATGTAGGTGGCCCCGATTGTCTTGATCTTTTCCACGCTTTTGAATTCGGGTTTGCGAAGGAGCTCGTCAAAGTCTCCAATTAGCTCATTGAGAACACGGTAGCACTCTTTTCCGCCCTCGTAGCTTTCTTCATAGAACTCACTGAAGTTCACAATACTGGCAAAGATCACGCCCACACTGTCGTGATTCTTGGAGTAGCTCTGGGTCACCTGAGGAAACAAGGAAATGTGTTGGAATAGTTTGAACTCTAAAACGGGCTTATATTTATGATAGTGATGCCACAATGTTTATAATTTTAAATGTTTATCTTAAGATACTAAGAAGAATTACAAAACAAGCAAAAGTATATGGCATTGTTCTGATATTTCTGATATTTCTTTTTCAAAAACTACAAAAACCTTGAGCTGGTCAGCGACATGGATGGGGATGATGTTGCCTAGTAACCACTCGGCCTGGTCTCGCATCGTCTGGATCTTGAAGCGGTGTTTGTCAGCCTCTACGTTGCCATGGTAATGGAGACGGTAGCTGACCTCAAACTCACAGTTAAGGAACCAGACCAGGAGAAGAAGCAGGAAGAAGGCCAGGACAGCCTCCGGGACCAGAAGCTCAAGAGGTCGCGGGGGACGTTCAGGTGTGACTAATGCTGAATCACCATCACCGGATGTGGAGATGTTCAGTCTGAGCGTGAAAACGGAGACAAACAGAAGAAGAGTGAGAGTGGTTCAAGATGAACATAGAAACAGCAAAACACAGGGAAACAGTTGACAGGATAAAGAAGAGAGATGAGATGGAGGCTGGAGAATTCCACTATCACTATCTGAAGTGAAACTACATGAGGGATACAATGATCTATTTATTATATAGTCTACCCAGATAGAAAAAACTATCCTCTGCTTCATTTACAAAGCAAGGGGAAGTACATTGTAGTGGACAATAAAGATGAAGCACTGATGAAGTGTAGTTTCTCATGTGAGTTTATTTGTGATCTGAAGACTTCAAACAATGTACACACTGTAACCAAAATAGTTCCTTAAGTTAATTATTTTGCAATTAGCACATACATACAAGCATTCTGAACGTAAGGAAGGTTTGAAGGGTTAATTGTCCTAAAAAAACCCACCACAGAAACCTCATGTTCCCTGCCGGTTGACAGGCTAATAAAAGCTAAAAGAAATACCTGAAGGCGTGCCGACTGCAACATTGGCTCATAAAATTATTTTGTTCAAACAGCAGTGTGCTCATGAATGATTCAAGTAGTGTTTGTATCCTGTAAGCCTTAAGACGTAGCTGCCAATCAAAATGCTATCATATCATATATTTAAGTATTTTCCAGCCCCCTCTCCTCCTCTAAAGTGTAGTCAGCTAACTTCTGGCTCTGGGTTATATGACTCATTTCCACCACTAGTGACATTTAGCAGCCATTACTGCTGGTGCACACAGGGGGAGACAGAGGAAGAGAGAGAGAGAGAGAGAGAGAAGGATAGGTGAGTACAGAGCAGGAAAGCGTGAGATTGAGTAAAAGCCACAGAGCTGCAGTTATGAAAAATTGGAAAAGCAAGCCGTCGACCCTTCAAATGTCACTCATCCATCATCCCCTTTGTTTCCACGGAGACACTCACCCATGAACTGGCAAGCTGTTATTACCGGAACTGAAAGATGAAGAAGAGTGGTGTCAGTCAGAAGAAAGGAACGGTCACACACACACACACACACACACACACACACACACACACACACACACACACACACACACACACACACACACACACACACACAAACAAAACATAATGCAGTTGATATTAAATCCTCTTTTCCTGGCTGAAGAACAGGAAGTTAGAGTGATGTAGTACCAAATCAACTGGCTAAGTTACAATGTTTGAGAATAATGAACTAATGCATATATAAAACTCATCTATCAATCTGCTGCATATATCGACTCATGTATGTCCGTGTATATACAGCATCTGACTTCAATGTTAAATGTGTGCGAGTACTGCATATTTGCATATTTGCATTTAGTATTCGGGCACATGTGCAAGTAACACATGCTCACCTGTACCTGTGCAAGGGGCAGTACAGCAACAGCAGCAGGGCGACCCCTGTAGCAGTGGCCAGGACCGAGCGCATCCAAAAACTCAGCTGACAGAAGTTACAATACTGGATGATGGCCAGGATGGTGGCACAGCACAAGAACATGGTCACCTGGAGAAAAGGGGCTCGTCATTAAAGCGATTTAACAACCCAACTAAGGACTATACCGTGAAAGCAAAACAGAACAAATACAGTTCAGCCCGTGAGGCCGCTGTGTATGTGTGTTGAGTAGGAGAGGTGGTTATGAGTTTAGGGTTAACTAAGTAATCCACATTATGGATCTTCGTTCTGCAACTGGTACATAAAATGTAGATGTCAAACGCAATATAAATTAAGTCAGAGCTTCAAAGGCATTAAAGTCCAGAAAACTGCATGTCTAATTAACAACCCTCCGTGAGACTTCCACTTTGATCTGCAAGCACCGAAGAGATGGAGAGAGTGGAGGGGTGAGACAGAGCGGGGGGGGGGGGATAGACAAATGGGGTGTTGAAAATCCCTGAAAAACAGGGTATCAAAACACCACACATCTTGCAAGCAGCCGTTACCTCAAAGCTGAAAAGAGAGGATCAAACTTATACAGATGGCCTTGAATCAAAACAGCACAAACAAAACGCTGTGAAGTATGGCTGCGCTCAATCTTCTCACATGCAGGACTCGGAGAAGAAGAAATGTCAACATCTCTGGTGCCAAGGTCCACAGGCGAAGCCTCCTGAAGCCTCTGAGCTGTTTCCCTTCTGCAGTTCCTGAAAGGGCTAATGCCAGCTAACGGCTCTGCTGGCCTCCAAGGATCTCTGGCTTCAAACCACCATGGGCAAGATTTCAAACTGCCGACTCCTCTCTGCTTATTTTGGCTTCAGTCAGTGAGGGCAATAGTTAAATCAGCTAAAGGACGAGTACTAATGGTGATTGCAGCCTTAGCAGCTGTCGCAGCAATATTGTCCTTTCCAGTTTTTGATCCTACCACCCACCAATACACATGTTTACCTGAAGGGGCAAGCGGCTGCAGGTGAGGTGGGACAGCACAGAGATGGCAGGAAGGGAGACTAACACAGCTCCAATCACGTGACGGGGGACCCATCCAGAGACCACCAGGAGCAGGGAGCGGGTACAGTTCATCACCGTCTCCAGATAGAAGGCCATACTGCAGCAGAGGAGAGGAGGACATTGTGTTAGCAGGAGACAGCAGAGGACGACTTTCCAGCAGCACAACCCCAAAGCATTGTCAGTTCATTCTAAATGACGGCAAAATCAGAATCAAGAAAAACACCACCGAATAAAATAGTCACACACAAAACAGTAAAGGAAAGAAAAACATTATCTTTCGCCGTATGACTCCACCCCTAAACCTCAACTGCGGTACGATCAATAATTAACAAACATTATTAAAACACAACTGTCCAAGTCCCAACTAGAAGATGAAGTTTATTGCCCTTTTTTCACATAGCAATAAGTAGAAATTAATTTCTTTACAAATGTTCTCCACATCCATAAAACACACCACAAAATACATAAAATACATCACTTGAAATACTGGAAGCTTCAAGTATTGTTTTTTTGTTGGTCTGGAACTCTACCTGGTAGCACAGGGGTATTCAACTAAAATTCCAAAAGGTCCAGATCGAGAAAATCTCCTCGGGCAAAGGTCCGAAACATTACAATAATATCTAGCTCGCGCTATTTACTGCCATATATATATAAATATATTCAAGAAGCCTAATAGTAGTAACAACGTCTCTGTGTAGTCAACAACTGTCAAATCAAATAAAGTACACATCAATTATATTTTAACAAATTATTACTCAAATTCAACTGGATGGATTATAAATAATACATAGACATACATAAATAAATGTTCTTCTCATTTAAAGTGAATAATCTGGATTAAAGGATATGAATGTGTGTTTGACTCCGTAAGTGTGTCGATGTGTGAATGAATGGCTTCATGCATAGATGCATGTACAGCACTGCAAACTTCAACGTCAATAATAAACACATAGTTGAATCTCTGTGAAAGTTTTTTTTACAAAAACTAAACATTGATATCTGAGCTGTTGTAGTGGATTGTATTAGATTATATAGCACCTAACAAAGTGACCAAGGAGTTTAAACTAACAGTAAAATGACTGAGTTGCTTATTTTACTGGTGGACATCTGTAAAACATATGTAAAACATATGTTTTACATATGTAAAACATATGTTTTACATATGTAAAACATAATGTGCACCATTCAGTGAAATGGCTTCTGTCAAAAGCAAAATGACACCGTTTACAGTGTGGATTATATGCAAAACAGCAACATTTATAATGTTTTTGCCACTTTGGTGAAGCACCACTGTCAGATTGATGTACGCTACATGTAAAACGCAAAACGAAAACTAAGTTACAGCAATAAATACTGCATACCTTTATGCTTGTATGACAATCGTATGGTCTAGGTAGCAGGCCGTCATTGTGCCAATTTCTGAGCCAATACTGGTCCTTCACAAAAAATGGACAATAGACAGTCATATCTGACAAAGGAAGTTCATTGATTGTGGTGTGGAAGCCAACCACCACATTAAATAATTAGTTTTGGTTTCAGTGGAGCGTTGTGGTGCAATGGGACGGTCAATCAGTGGTTTTCAATCCTGTGCCACAGAGGCCCAAGAGATACCGCGGGGCTTTTCAATATGCTAACGTGTCTCCTTGACTCTTTTCTTCGCCTCCTCGCCACCTCGCCTCCTCTCCTCGTATCTTAGTCCAGCCCACGAGAGATGCGTGCGGAGGAGGTGAGGAAGAGAAGCGAGAAGAGAGGAGCCGAGACTGCAGGCACTTAACAAATGAGACATCACTGCCTGAGAGCCTGCATCTTAAAGCGACGTCAATTAAATATGACGTGTGGCGCTGATGCATCAGCTATCCTTTCTTTTTGTTACAGCGCTGTACTTTATGATCTGTCAGATGAGCATAACAAAGTTCATGACAACTCATGACAAGTTCTGCCGTGGTTTGAGATGAGTCAAGGCCCCATAATGTGGAAGATCCCCAGAAGATCCGGGTATTTTTTATCTAAATCCTATTTGGAAACAAACACTTCGATATCATTGGGCTCTGATGGCACAGCACTGACAACACAACAGCCTAAATTACACTTCAGACGCTTTTCCATCCCGCCAGGAAAAAAAAAACGACACCCACAGACACAGCCTCCTCACCGTATGGAGAGCACCAGGGAGGCCAGCTCCAACAGGCCAGCCAGCGGAGCCAGGGCCAGGGCAGCGGGAGCTGGAGGGCCCACAGTGGCTGGGCTCACCAGAGGTGGAAGGAAACAGGCCAGTGTCAGGGCCAGGAAGACAAAACAGCTGAGAAGAACGTCCAGGAAGGAGCTGAAAGTGGAGCTCGCAAATGTCTGCACTTGCACCAGGTTCTTCACCTGGAGAGGACAGAGGGACGGGAAACTGAGGACAGCAGTGGCTCAATTTTCTGTGAAATCTGTGTTTGCAGCATACAGTCAGCATCGCTGCAGATTGGCATGAAATGAACTGAAGAGGTTGAACGTCAGTGTTTTTGAGCTCTGTAGTAACACTGGTGTAACAGCAGGGGGCTGCAAGGCTGCGAGGTCAAAGCAGGCCAAGTGGAACTGGTCCTGTGAGTGTGACAATGTGTTGCACTAATGTGACATAACCTTTCTTTTCTTTTATGGGGGGGGGGGGTGACGCACAGGAACAAAGCACACTATCTATAAACCCCTAGACTATTGTTCGCCCAAGAAGTAGTCTACGGTTCGTGCTGCGTGAGGCAATGATGAGGCTTGTAATTACAGTGTGTACCTCCTCCTTGTAGCTGCTGCGATAAGCCTTTTCCAGAGGTCTCTCTAGGAAGTTGAGGCTGATCTTATTGATGGGTGGCTTGAAAAAGTAGTCCTTCATCAGACTGTGAACCACAGGGAAACAAGACACAATATCAGGGAATATGTTTTTCCTTAGAAAATCTAATATTTCTGAAAATGAATGAACAAATGACAAAATTGACTTTTTCATCTACTTTTCCAGCTGCTCTACTTTGAGTGGGTGATAACATTTTGCCGACAGGATATTTCAACCTTTTCTGTCTACAGTGACATTGTTTTGAGGGCATTTTCAACCCTGCATTTCTTAGTCCAGTTGAATCAGACTCTGGTCTGTGTTCCCGCTGGGTACAATTTGTTTTGGGCAGCTCAGAACACACCAACCGTACTCTGGTGCAGCCTATTCTGTGCCCTCTGAATGGAGCGGTATCAAGTTATCGTAGGACAATAAGTGTGAAACATTTGCTTTCTATTTCTACGAGCACCCTGAGGACGTTCTGTGTGGAGTTTTGCATAGTTGTCTCAGTGTTCATTTGCGTTTCCTGACATGTAACATGTGAGGGTGAATGTATCTATCTTATGCTATTTATTATCCTTGTGATTGACTGGCAACTGGTGTGGATAGGAACACATATGGTGATCATTATGTAGAGAGGTTTGAGTAATTCATATAATTCAGTTAAAATACTCATGACCAAATGGATCCCTTCACCCTTATTCACTCTATAACCCTTAATATACTAAATCAGTCACCTTGAGTGATATTATCAGTTCCTAAATTCTACCTCCAACCTCTTTGCTCACCTGTCCTCCCTGATCACATCCACAAAGTGGGCGTCACTCTTTTCTCGGGAGTTCTTGGTGCGCAGCTGGATCAGAGCGGAGTGATCCATCCCTGTGCCAGCTGTCCCTGTGCCACCAGTCATGCCTAGACTGGTGCCAGTTCCCGTGCTCGTGCTGGTCTTCTTCTCTTTCTCCTGAAGCATGTCGCACAGGGAGCTCTGGCTGGCTCGCACTGGGTCCTCCGACGGGGGACTGAGGAGACCGTTGGCGGCTCTGGGACTGTGACCTGGGATGAACTGGATCAGGGCGAGAAGGTGACGTAGAACAAAGAAGAAGAGAGGGACGAGATTTAGAATATGGAGGAGGAGAAGAAGAAGCGGAAGAGCAAAGAGAAAGCATGGATGTGGGATTCCACTGCCTTGATTTTCTCATCGTGCCAAGTTTGAAACACTTCGTGCACAACTTACACTGGGCCTCGTATACATTTCCTGGTACCGGTGACAGCCCTGCCGCATTTCTTTTCTCTTTTTCATTGTATTTTGTACTTCCTCATACCGATGCTAGCTAGCAGACCACATCTGCTCTGAGCATCCCGGCCAACAAATATATGTGTTGTTGATTACGCTATTCTGATCTGTGTGATGTTAATGCGAAACACATTGGGTATCTTATTTAAAAAAATAGAGATTCTAAATTATTTTGAGATTTTAATATTGCATTTTGAAGGACTGATTCAAAGCATCTTAATACCAATCAAGGCCTTGTTTTCAGATGTATTAATTCAATGCCTTTAAGGATCTGCATGAACCCTGGTGGTGTACCTTGGCGCCGCTGGTCTTGTGCTCCTCCTGGCAGCCGTTCAGCACAGCGGCATCTTCACCCTGCTCTGCCCCCGAAGACGAGATCACACTACGGGACACAAAGGGAGGCTAGAGAGACAAGGGGACAGTGGTGGGAGAGGTTGACAAATTAAAACATATCAAACAGAAGCACTTTGAGATATAACAACACTTAAATGGGTTTTCAGCCCAGTTTCTTTTAGAAACTAACACAAACCATCACAGAATATACATTAGAGGTATCTATCTCGATATTCCACCCTCGACTTTTACTTTCTTCTGACTTACCCTGATCCTGTCTGGAGGTTGGTGGGGCAGCTGGGGCTCGGCGGCCTGTGCTCCCCCTGGGATGAGGTCCGGTGTGCAGGGCTGAGAACAGGAGGACAGGCTGACCCCAACCAAATCTCCGCCCGACAGCCCCACCTGAGAACAGCCACACTGCACCTCAAGCTCCAACTTCCTCCCTGAGATCAGGTAGGTTTTCAGCCCTGAGGAGAAGCACAAGCAAAACATAATGTCCTTGGTTCTCTATGCAATATTCAGAACATTAATATAGCATCAAACTACTATTTAATGTGAAGGTATAGTGGAGTAATGTTGTCCGGAGCAGAGAATGAAGTCACTCTCCCGCTGTGTGTGTAATCCGACCATCTCTGATTTGTGGACATAGTTGGGCCGGCCTCATGCTTTTAGTGCATGTAAGTGCATGTGAGCGTGACCAACTGGTTAGCTCTTCACTGCGCTCAGACGGCGGTCACGGAAGCGTAGCGCCCACTCTCCGGTTTCCCCCTCAGGTGAACACTGTTGGCACTGTTGTTGTTTTTGTTTGCACCATTAGGGGATTTAGCATCTTTAGCTATTAGCCAGCGACTCAGCATGTTGAGAGACGTGTGGAGGCACTAAAACACTCTGAATTTTGTATTATGCACCTTTAAGCGACGGGGGGAAAAAGAAATGAACTGAAGCACATAAAAGAGAGTCAGATGCTCCTAAAACGAATCATGGCTTGATGGTGATGCAATCCTTTCAATAACACATTAGGCTGGATCACCACAAAGTAATAGGCAATTTGTTTATGCCAAACATTCGCTGGGCAACAGATCCTCTAATGAGAGGATTGCTGCATGACACATCCATTTACTCTAATCTGATGCTGAAACAATAAGTCAGTCTACAGGATGTTTAGGGATTGTAATTTCAAATTCAAATTCTCTGGTACACATTACAACCTGTTGGTTATCGCTTCAAAGATGCTAAAATGATCTTGTGTTTCTTTGTTTTAGATAATTATGATATAAACACTTTTGTATGTTGATGAGACTAAATCTGGTTTTTAACACACATCATTTCTGAGTGACAGGCATTCATTGTTTTTTGACTTGTAAAAATAGTGGCTAGTTGCAGACATACAATCATAAGGAACTCTTTGTTGATGCACACACACACACACACACACACACACAGAAAAGAAGGTGGTAATGTAATACAGGGTGTTTCACCAACTATGTTTGCACATCAGCCCAGAGCTCCGGCCGCCTTCACACTAGTGTAGGGCCAACAGGGAAATATACAAACAGTGGATGAGAGTAGTGGCCCATAGCCAGCCGCTATCAGCCTGTCCAAACACACAGTGACCTGGCTAGCTGGCCTCGCTGTTCAAACAGCTAAAGGTGCTAAACCTGTTAGCACGTTGATGACGGAAGGAGTACCCAGGCCATAATGGAACCTGGTCCAGGACTCTTTATGGGCGCCCTGCGTCTAACCGATTGTCGGTGTTTGATTTCATTGTTATGTACACTGCTTTCCAAAAAAAGACTGAAACCAATTGTCTGTGTCTTTGTTCCCTCCTGCAGTACATTCCTGACTCAGTGAGCTTTTAAGTATGTGAGATAAGAGCTTCCAGGACAAATATATACTGTATTAATGCATGCCTAGCGCATATGTCTAAGATATTTTAAAGATTGTTGTCATATTTTATCACTGCAAATGCAGCTTTCCATTTCACAAACTATAGTTGGCATGTACCCTGGAGATATCTTCTATCGTTTGGAAATGATCTGGAGTAAATGAGCACATGTGGCTGTGAAAAACGTATTTGAATATCAAAGAAAAGGAAATGTAAAGTCTTTCTCTCCTTTAAAAGAGTTATTGCTGTCCCGTTCTGACAATAAAACATTATCTTTGAAGCATGGTGTGAAAAAAAGGCTTTATAATCAAACCGAGGACGATTGATTCAGTGAAACTCCTCATGACCCGATTTTATGTCACGTTAACCGGCATCATGCAGTTTCATATTCAAAGGAGAAGTGATGATGCGATGACGCGTCAACCTGTGTAAGTGTGACTGATGAGCATCCGACCCATATGTGAAAGCATGTGCGTCAGTCTGATGCTGAGTGCGTGTGTTCATAAGTCAATTTGTGTACTACAGAATGTTTGCAACATTTTTTTGGTGAATCTAACACACACGCACACACACACACACACACACACACACACACACACACACACACACACACACACACACACACACACAGACAGAGGGGCCACACTCCCCCTCTGTCTGTGTGTCTCTTCTCAGACTGGTTTTAATATCTCTCCATCTCTTTAGATCCTCCCTCTCTTTACTCTCCTTATACTGTTACTGCTTTTCTTCTCTCCACCTTTTACAATTTGTACTGAGTCAGTGTAATAGAACTCTAATATGTTAATATAATAACAATTTCTATAAAACAATAATAAATAGTACATTTCGTAGAGCAGCAGCTGTATCGTATCACTGCTTCCACTCTTGCTGCAGGGCTTCTCCGACCTGCTACTCACAATAACAGTTCCAGGGATTCGTTGACGTGAAATAAGACTAAGAACTTGCCTTTAAAAAGTCGAATTGGTCACGTCAGTTGCAGAACTAAAGTCAGTTTCAATGATCTGATGTTTGATTGATTCATGGATAAGGACTAATCTGCAAATATAAAAAGATACACCAGAGGTTAAGTTGGCCACTGTGAAACCAATGGGCATGACTGAGTATCACCGCAGCTCTCTGTTCTGCATAAATAAAATTAGTTATGAATGTGTAATAACAATGAACTCATCTTGGCAGTCTGGAAGCACTGTGTGTCGTGTTCCGAGCCCTGGGACAGTGTCGGCTTGGCAGACCTCCTCGGCCCGCAGGCCAACAACAGCCCTAACTTAGGGTTAGAGTCCTTTGCCAAGCGGGCGACAAAGACCATTTATGAGATCTCAACCACACACACACACACACACACACACACACACACACACACACACACACACACACACACACACACACACACACACACACACACACACACACACACACACACACACACACGCAGGTTCACTGCTGTTCTCTGCCTACCATTAGCTCAGAGGCATGACTTGTGTTCCCGACATTATCCTGAAATCCAAAGTCAGTACATTTTACTGCACAAGAGGTAAATAAGTTAAAAAGCTTATTTTGCTTCCTGTAATGTTTGTCTTATTGGCAACTTTAAAAATCAGCGTTCTGTCGGCCTTTTTCACGACAGACATTTTGAATTGTCAGATTAGGAAAAGCAATAAAGATTCTACGTTCTATTCAAGTGTCCCCGTGAAGCTAGGGAGGCCGGGACAGGGTGCTTGCGCCAGAAAATGGCCTGCAAGCTTTTCAGACATGACTCGTTACAAATAGTTCACTGATTAAAGCACTATTGGAATGTCAGTTTACAGGATTTCACAAAGGTAATTTGTTCATTAAATGCTTTAGACAGGTCTTAAAAACCTTGATTTGGCTGGCAAAAAATGCATTTACTACTTGACTTCTTTCTTTACAGGGCTTGTAAAGGCAGTAAAATACACCATGAATATGAGATATGAGTTTGCAGTTAATTACAATCCCTCCTCGGCATTGTGGAGGTTGGTTTATGGAGTTTGCCTGTTACACTCGTTGTCTTTTTGTTCTTCATCGTACATTTCGTTTTTTTCCGCCCTCCGATGTTTCCGAGAATACAGCGTTGAGCATAAACACCTTCGTGCGTGCTCACGCGCCATCTGTGAAAGGCTCGTGCCAGAGTGTATAAAACAAAACGTAAGCTGTGACAATGAGCCGGTTTGAACAATACTAGGACACTGAAACTAAATCAGCTAAAATGGAATTCAGGCATCATACATTTAGTTATTTACACTTTTGCTTTTCACATTCTGACAAAATGTCTTCTGTGAGACAGGCCTAGGCAGATTATCTAATTTACAAAAGTAAAAACCTTCCACAGGAGCAAAGGTACGAAATCTACGAAGCTTAGCCCACTGACAACACTTCATGTAAGAAGACATCATCGTCCTTAATGCATAAATAGATATCATGAATATTATATATGTATATTTTATTTGCAGTTGGATGAGATCGACTGCTCAAGTGACAGAAGAAACTGAAATGATTTACTGTCATGTATTGAATTAAAAAATGTTATTCAGTCATTTTTTTTAAACTTTCATGTCAGTAAAAGGCCAAAAAATACTGTAGCTAGAGATGTCGAGGCGTACGTTGACCACAGACACTTATTTTGTGATCTCCCCAGACAAATTAGTGACACAGACGCAGAGGAGATAGCGAAATCAGAGTGGCAAACAGCGAAGAGACGGCGAGGGGGAGGAAGAGACCAGGAGTACTCTGAAGGTCCCAGAGTTTAGCATGCCTCGCATAACCCACATTCCTCGTCTACCTCCAGTTTAGATTTCTAACTTTATCAACAGGTTGCTCTAAACTCTAAAACAGGCCTTGAATTGTGAGGGTGTTTCGAGGTTTTGACACAATAGACACTGAAAAATGTTCCCACCATCAACTGCAGTAGGTTAATGTGTGTGTGTGTGTGTGTGTGTGTGTGTGTGTGTGTGTGTGTGTGTGTGTGTGTGTGTGTGTGTGTGTGTGTGTGTGCGTGTGCGTGTGTGTGCCTGAGCGTCAGATAGATTCTAGACAATAAAGTGCCCCCGTATCTTGTGTGTTTATCCAAGCGCTACGGCATAACAGAGCTAATCCTTTACAACTGAGTTTGTGCAGCCAAAAGCCATTGAAACACATTGGTCTCACGGGTGTGTGTATATCTGCACATGTGTGCATTTGTGTGTTGATCCTTTCCAGGCTCTGTAAAGGCAGCACTCTGGGAAAGAAACTGACACCAGCACTTTAAGGTCTCAATGCAGCTCAATGGTTTTTATTGATTTATTCAGACCAGCTGGCTGGACCAGAGAGGGTCCAGCTGAGGACGGCTACTGCTACTACAACTAGAATACACACCCACACACACACACACACACACACACACACACACACACACACACACACACACACACACTAAGAAATGTCCATACAGTATATATGGAGATCTAGTCATGACAACATGAGCAAAACATGGGAATTACAAACATTTCTGGGGCTTCATCTTAACATTTGTGCCTGTTTTCCACGCTCGCCAGTCAAATGACTGCAAACATTATACCAACCTTAAATCTAAAGAGATTTGAATGAGCAAGTTAAGAGCCAATTCATTTTTAAAGGGATGTTTTCCAACTTCTTCGGAGCCGAATAAGGTGACAGACGCTGGTACTCTATGTGGGATAAAATCAAACTGGCAGCAGTCCAATGAAGTAACTGTCGGTCACTTATTGGATCGGATCCATTCAAGTCTAACTTCAGGCTCAGATCCAGTTGTTTTTTGGGGTCAGAATCAAAATTTTCAAGCTTGTTTGAACAGAAACATCTGTACAAAGTATTGTACTGAAAAATCTGCAACAAACACTAACTTGCACATAAAAATAAATGTAATAATTTGGTTGTTAATGTGTGAGTAGGTATGCAGATGCAACACACACCCTCCAAGAGGACATAGCCCTTTATACACAAGACCCCCTATGCAGGAAATATGCAGCATCTGCCTGTCTGAGACATATTGGATGGTGAACACACACAAACATGGCCTTTCCGGCGAGTATGACTCATCCAAGGTAGTGCTCTGCAGTGTTGTCGCCTTTGCCCCACATATCCTCTTTTATTAGAAATCACCAACAACGTGCAAACACACACACACACACACACACACCACATGCACAGTCACTTCCACAAGACTAAGTAGAAAGGGTGTATACACGTGAACGAATGAATGAATGAACAGAAGCATCAATGGAGAGGAAGCGTCGCTGAGTCGTCACATTCCACATGTACACCACAAGACCATACACACCATAGACACACACACAAACACACACACACACATCCGAAAATGACTCTCATATGAGCACACCAAACTCACTTACACAGCCACGCATACGGATTCAAACGCATCGCACGAGTGCTGAAACATCTGGTAAATTCATCAATCGAAACATTATCCTAAAACAATTTAGATAATTATCATAAACATAAAGCAAAACATTTGCAGCTAACAGCTTCTCAAAAGCAAGGATTTGCAGCATCTTCTCAAGATCACATCATTGTAAAAGGCATCTTTTCTTAAGCTCAGGGAAATTGTGATGGGCCATTTATAAAAAGTTATTGACATCATACGGAACAAACGTGAATTAATCAACCAGACAAAAGTGTAAAAGAAGATAAATTACTTGATTATGGAAATCATCATTAGTTACAGGCCTAAAAATCTCTCCGTTACCAACACTCACACTCAAATTCAGATTTTTGATTGCATACCTACAACATATACACTCTCACCCTCTAAACATACTGCATGCTAAGACACACACACACACACACACACACACACACACACACACACACACACACACACCAAGGCTCGGCTCAGCGGTCCCCGTGAGTCTGGCTGAATGTTTTAGACTACGGCTGACATTTCAGCCGATCCCCACAGGACCGTCCCAAACCTGACTATGTACTTCCTGACAAATAACCTTTGACCTTATGGCGGCTTCCAAGCGCATGATCGAAATCATCCCCCGGTGACCCCAAAGGTCGCCAGCTCCCCTTTGGTCCCAACACATAGAAAAGTGAAAATGTGTGTGAGCATGAGAGACAGAGGGAGACAAAGAGAAACGTTAGCATGCAACATTTACTCAAACTGATGAAGCATCAAAGCAACTTAAATCAACCTCAAAGCCGAGGCAGAACAAGATGAAGGCTTAACTTCCCTTTTCCTCCACGAGATTCATCAAACCTTTTCTCTCGTTCTTCACTTTCATCTTGCTGCTTGGAATAGTCAGAAAATAAACAACTCCAGCGCTAAGAATAGACTTCAACTCGTTTTCCCTTTTCACAGACTTGGCCTTCCCACTGTCTAACTTCTACTCAACTATGGCTCAAACCTTCTACTTCTTCTCTTCAGTCCTTCCAAACCTTACACGTGTACCTTTCGCAGCCTCTCACCACCGATTGTTATATCTAGCTACTCTGTCTTGTCTCTGCTGTCATGCTCTCTCTCATTTTTCAGCCATCTTCCTTTCACTTAAACCTTCTCCCATCGGTCTTATTTTTTTTTCTACCCCCCCCCTCCAGTTTTCTCCCTGGTCAGTGGCGGGTCTTGAGAACAGGCCTGGTGCAATAGCAGATGCCTCCATATTTGGACACGCTGATGGAACTGAGGGATGAGGCTCTCGCACGATCCTCCTTCAAATACGCTCCCATTCCTCCCTCCTATCCATCTATCCATCCATCCATCCCTCCTCCTCCTCCCTTCCTTCTTTTCTGCCATCATTTTAGTCCAGGGAGTTCCTCACTTTCTCCCTATTCTTCCTCCCTCCCTTTCTTTTGTCTCTCCACCTCCTCTATCTCGTTTTTTTAAATCATACTCTGGGGATTTAACAAAGCCTCTACTGGCAGCAGTTCAGACTCCCTCGGTTTGGGACAAACACGAGACCTTTGTCACATCATCCCTGGGGTACAGTAAGGTATCCAGAACTTGTTCCAACTGGAACCAATTCTAAAGACTACGAGTCTGGAACCCAATGAGAAACAACACCGCCTAAAGAAATATGGCTGCCGAAAAGTTTTCTTTGGCCTCATACATACAAACATCACGTTGTTTTCTTTTCAAACAAGAATTTGAACAACAAACTGAGACGCAAAATTGGAATCAGAATTGACAAAAATCTAAATGATACCCGAACCACAGTCCCTCCCCCCCCCTCTCTCTCTTTCTGTTGTACTCCAAATAACATCTGACTATTGGTTAAATAATACACACATGCTGTTTTATTCATTCAAAAGCTGCTTTTCCCTCAGAAGATCCTACAAGTGTGTGTCTGTGTTTGTGACATATAGTGCAGTGAGTTGACAGGAACAGTGACGCACTCTGACAGTCACTGCGTCACTCACTTTCTCTCTCTCGCGCAAACACACACACACACACACACACACGCGCACACACACACACACACACAGCTGTTAAAAGGCATTGTAGTGTCTCACTTCACAGAGGCTAGAGTTTCTCTGGGGCGGCTGTCGCTCAGTGGCAGAGGACAGTCCTTGAGCAAGAAGTGACCCACCATGGGGAAGCCAACGACAACTGACATGTCACTTTGTTTCATGCATGAGCAAACACTCGGCCACATGTTATCTCCAAGCATGCTGGGAGGTTAAGCGTCGCGGTATTAGAATACAGCGGAGTTTGTTCTACTTATTAGGTCCTCTCTTCATTTAGCAGAATTTCAGGGGTGCACAGACGCACTTGATATGTCTGGTCTCATTTGAGTAATACAGTCGCTGCGTGATCCATTCTGCTGTATGCCATGGATTTGTCGACCACTCACACACTTGCATGCGCACACGCACACACATAACTCCCCTGCTGCCCTGGGAAAGACTGTGGGAAATCCTTGGGAAAGGGTCATGACCAGAAAACATGCTCCGTCTTCTTCTTCTTCTTCTTCTTCTTCTTCTTCTTCTTCTTCTTCTTCTTCTTCTCTCTCTTCTGTTCTTCTTTTTAATGTCACACGACTCACTCCTTCCACAGACCACCAGGGAACAGCGCGTTACATGCCGTTTATAGTAGCACTTGACCGATTCAGGTTTTTGAAAGCCAGTACTTACATTTTTTTAGACAGACATCTCATAGGATTTGTTCCAAACACTTTCATGCTTAAAAAAGAAAATCACCAATTTGCAGTATTTTATCTGACATTCACAGTGGCCATATTGTTGTGGTTTTTGGTTAGTGGCATCTCTTTTATTCTAAAACACAAACTACAACACTTAAAGAGCTTCAGGTCTTTCAAAAGGGCGTACTTCTTGTCTCACTACTTTGCATTAATATTCAACACTTACTTATTGAGAAATCCATCAGAGTAGAAGGAAGCATGCTGATTTCTCCACTACGGCCTTTTCAGACCTGACATTAACGTGCGTCTTGGGAGATCCAATCACAAGTGGACAACTCTGGGAGTGAATGCACCCGAGACGCGTTTAGAACAAATCGAGATCCAATCGCTGATTCAGAGGTGGTCCGCATATGGCCACATCATTCTAGCAGTGCATACGCTAATGTGTCCTGGGCCACATTGAAGGACCGCCTACTCGAATGACGCATGTGTGTGAGCTTATAGGTGTTGTGCTGCCGGAGCGCACCAGAAGGAAGCTCCGACACCTTTTTCTCTCTCTCTCGAAGTGACGAAATAGAATATTCGCAGTTCGCATAATCAGATTTAAATTTAAGTTTTTTTTAAGCGCTTGAAGATCCAAACATGTTACGCAATTATGTAACGCAAGAGAGCTAATGTTGTAAGCAGTAAGGCCAGTAAGGGGTACACCCCGCAATCCTCTTTAATTGGAGAAACTAGCTTTCTACCTCGGACGCTTCCCTGTAGTCATTCTCCACCTACATATACTGAGCAACTTCATGCGACTTCTTTCAGACCAAAGGGCACGCTGAGAAACAGAGAAAATTGTCTATTGAAGTAGGCGGGTTAAGGGAAAGAGGGCACACCTTGCAAGGAAGGCACTTCGGCGAACCGATAACTGCCCTCTTGCCATTCACTACAGAGTGTGGGACTCCCAGTGAAGTCGCACACGCATTATGGGGGAAGGTATGAATATTAGGGGTGTAACGGTACGCGTATTCGTATTGAACCGTTCAGTACGAGGCTCACGGTTCGGTACGCATGACGAACCGAATACGCTTGAAAAAAAAATAAATAAAAAAATAATTTTTTTTAAATTTTTTTTTTTAAACCTTTATTTAACCAGGTAGTCCCATTGAGATTAAAAATCTCTTTTGCAAGATGTAAGTAACAATACTACATAACATTAAAGAGCAGTTTTAGTTTTTTATGCTTATGTGTTGCTAAGAAGACACCCCAGAAGATGAGTCACTCAGGTATAGTTCCATCATTGTTCAAAGTCAAAGAATAACTTCATGATGTTAGTTGTAATGAATAAATATATTTTAAAATCAAGTACATTTCTCTGGCATTTATAGTTTTCTACTGTACCGAAACGTACCGAACCGTGGCTCCACTGTATCGTACCGAACCCAACCGTGGATTTTGTGAACCGTTACACCCCTAATCAATATACAGTTCAACTGGCACGACGCCACCATAAGAAGGACTCCGTGTGTTTGCCATATTGCTTTTGTGATTCCACAGCGCTGCGTCAGCGCAAAAGACAAAGTCTGGCTCCCCACATTATCATCCTGGTACAGGAGAGAAAATAAAGCTCAGGCTTGTTTGTATTTCTTCAAACCGACACCAATCGTCTTGGGCGGCGCTAAGCACAGGAAGCAGCATCGGTGTCTTTGTAACACAGATGGCGCAGCTACAGTCATGGAAGGGGAGGAGAATGCCAGCAGAAATGGGCAGCCAATAACAGGCCTATACACACAGTCTCCATCTACAGACTACAGACTAGTGATTGGCCAAGTCTTATCATTACTTTTCCCCCGAGTTGGCTATTAACTCTCTTTCTCTCTCTCTCTCTCTTTAGCTATAAACCAGTGCAAAGGAAGCTCATGGATTTTTTAACAGGCTTGAGGTCGCACTCTGTATCTATTATTCAGAACAGCCGTTTAACACAGCTCCACTCCAGCATACTTGAGTTGGCTGGCGCACGCACACACACACACACACACACACACACACACACACACACACACACACACACACGGGACAGTAGAGACAACCAGCTGCTGTTGCCACACTGGCACATACAGCTGTCGCAAAAGTGGAATTTTAAACAGTTGTCTACAAACACATAGATTAACTAGCAGATAAATAGGAGATAATGTGGCCCAGTGTGCAAACCCAAAATTAAGTTTACAGAGAGCCATGACCCGGCCTTGACCCACACGCACACATTTGATCCTCGACCCCTGCTAGCGTGACACTCAACGTTAACTGAACACGAGCTGTTCAGTTCGTGACAGTGACAGTCAGATAGGCCTTGGGCCCCAGGAAGTGGAAATATTTTCCCAAAGTGACAGCATTGCAAAAGTTTAAAAAACCCACTCCCGGTGGCCCGGTGGTCTGAGCTGCTGCTGAACGGGCAAATAAAATAGTGCAGGGTGGTGCCAGTAAGGAAATGCAAGTCACCTTGTGTGTAATAAAACAGCAAATGAGACCAGGTGGAGAGTGCATCCACCCGTAACAGGTCACACTCCTGTAATTCATTGCAGGGCTTCATTTGGTGATGAGATAATACTTTAGTTTCTGTTAAATACGATTCGTCCAAACACTGTTATATAATTCTTCGTTGAATGACACAAACACGACATCCTGGATAGACTGGACAGACCGGTCAAAAATAATGAAATACAATACGAGCAAGTGACTCATCCGTTTGGATTTAGTTCATCGCAGAAATTAACTCAGGCTTCTTCTAAAAATGGATGAATGTCTTTAACTGCCAGCTAAAGATTGAGTGTATGTGTTGGCACACTACACATCCAATCGGGCGAGGACAGGACAGGGTTGGGCACGCTTATCAACACTGAACACACACACATTTGACTCAACACATTCTTGAGAAATAGGAATGACAAATCTTTCGTGAAATACATGCGGTGGATGAATTTAAAAAAAAAAGCAGATGAGACAACTATGTGGGAGAGAGAACGACTGTCTGACACAACAGACTCTAAGAGAGAGAAAGTGTTATTACAGCTCTATTAGGATAGAGAGCGAGAGAAGAGGAGTGTGAGGAAGAGAAGGAAGAAGACTATCTGTCTTTTCTCTCTCTGAAACACACACACACACACACACACATTAATGATAATGAGATTAGGAATTACCTAATATAATACTGTAGGAAGACATTATGTGAGTTATTGTAGGTCCATTCCGGTACAATTTGCGTGTGTGCAGCACTGGCAAGTCAGGCAGAGCAGCACTGATCTTTGAATGTCTTTTCTGTTGAACCTCTTACTTCTCCTCAGCTGAATTGTATCAATATTTCAGAAAATGTGACGTCTGTTGGCCATGTGCATTGTCAAATGTAGACGGAGGTCATTTCCAAAACATTGTGAATAAAAACAAACAAACCAGGAACTCAAACTTGTGCGCCACAGAATCCTAAATGAAATAGATTCGGATCCCTTTACGAGGATATGAGAGGCACACAAGTAACAAAACACTGCTGCTGTCAAGGATATTAGAGAAGAGGAATTTGACGAGCTGGCCAGGTTTCAAAACTGATTTTTAACCGTGTGTTAAGTCACGAGAAGGACGGGATTAATCCATGAAAGAACTGCCTAGGTGTGAAAGCCACACCGAGGGTAAAGACACAAATTGTAGTAAAAAATGGTGCAAAAACAAAAGAAACAGCAATCTAGCCGATTAACACGACAACAATCGCAATGTATTTTTTTTTGTCTCTCTCCTTCACCGGCACATTCCTGCCTGGTCGTCGTCTTTCCTCTGATTTCACATGTGCAGCTCTCCTGTTACTGGATGCTATTTTTCTTTTCATGCCGTTATCATACACAACGACAACCAGACGCAGACAGAGACACGCAGACACGCTTGCAGGACCACCTAGTCAAGCGATTACAGTTGACCTGTGAACCCTGTAGGAGCGGCGGCGCTGGAAACCAATGAGGTGGAAGTAGAAGCGGGGCCGAAACAACACCATGTTGGGTCACAGGCCTCAGGGCAACCGTCTCCACTCAACTTCATACAGAGCATTGCTCTCGCATAAACGCACACATAACACAGGCACACGGGATAGGAGATATTTACTGACATACAAAGGGAACACTGAAAGTAGTGTGTGTCACAGTGCAGGAGAAGGAAGAACATAGAAACATGCACAGGGAGGTTACTCTACAAAGACAACAACAAAAGGCCGAAATTAGTTTTAACCCTCTGTGCTCACCTCTCAGTTATAAAACTCTGTGTGTGTGCGCGTGCATCTATGTATCTAAGGCACAAAGACTTTGATCAGTCATTTTGTTTTATGTCCTCGATGTCTTATCTTCAATCATAAAACATGTGCACACACACTTTGTTTGACCGGCTCACCTCTCCTTCTCCCCGTGCTCTGTAATAAAACTAAAATCTGCTGAAAAAGGCTGAGAAACTTTGGCTGCAGAAAGTAAAATACCCTTCTTTTTCTCTTTTTTATATTATTTTTAGTCTTTATTCATCATTTATAGTTTTCTTTTAATGACTATTATTCATTATTGTAGTGGAACCGGACAATATTTAGTAAATGTACCTTAAAATGACATAAATGTTTATTGTTAATATAGAATTTTCTGCTGATGAACTCATCAATTAATCAACTAATCTCACGACTCTAGATTGGGCGGACTATGCCTTTTTAATAACAGATATTTAGATTTGTCAAAGTAGAAAAAGCACCGGCGTTACTAATAACATTAACAATCCCAGTAAGCAATGAAAGCGAGCCAGCATGCCCTGAAACTGAAATGGCTAAATACAATTCAGCCACGACTGTGACATCAAAATGTCTGATTTTCATTATTGCCTCGTGTATCTTTTACGTTTTGTCTTAATGCCTTTCTGTCTCCGATTGCCTTCTTGATGAAAAGTGCAATACAAATACATCAGCCTCTCCTGGTCTTGTTTTTCTTGTAAATAAAAGTCCTGCCATGAACAAAGAAAAGTGGGGCAGTGACAAACCGCCAACCTTCCCTACGCAGCCTGAATACAATGTGTAAACATTTCATGACATCAGTGAGCCAGGAAAACTTCACCGTCAGATAAGTTACCGTTTGTCTTGACCCATTCGTTTAAAAGTCTCAACAGAACTTCACACAAACTCATGAATGTATTTCCATGAAATTTGGCACTACGGTCAATAAACTACTGATAGTGTATTATGGTGATCTAGCTGTCGCATCTCCCTAAGTCCACAGGAGAAAACAGGATGAAGAAGGGGATTTCAAGATAAAGCCAGAGTGGAGAATGGCAAACGACCCACTGAGGGCCGGTCTGCCATTTGCTTCTGCATGTTTCAGTGACATGTTTGATTTAGCTCAGACGAACCATCCGGAGGCCATGAACTTCCCAAAGCAACACACTGCTTTGGAAGAATGAGTTTGTTTGGTGTATATGTACACACACACACACACACACACACACACACACACACAAAGAAAAAGACACACGCAAACAAGCACAAATTTGTCCGCGCAAACACACACTTCCAGACTCACGCCGACTGAAACTGACCAGGTGCCAGTGTCAACCTATGATACCATTCGACCAGTTCAAGGTCTGAACCTTGAGTCTGCCGATGCATACAACATGCTGAACTATACCGAGCTGTGACAGTATATTTTAATGAGAGTAAAATGTGGGAAAAACTGCATGATAAAACATCAAAGTGAAAATGGCCATCTCCTGAGACAACCACAGATAGACAGGGAAGAAATCCTTTGGGCAGATGTGGGAGAAGCTTACTAGTCCTAATGTGCTTGAATGAAAAGCCCTTTTAAACACACACACACACACACACACACACACACACACACACGGAGAAGATAAGGGAAGTGTAGGCAAGAGTAGATGCTGACAATCACTGGGACCAAAGAGTGAGTGTCTATGAATTCGACAGGCACACACAAACTGTTTAAAATGAAAGTATTAAGAGTTCCAAAGCGATACAACACTATACACTGTATTTGTGTACTTTTCAGAGTTTTGCACAGTTCAAACTTAATCTAAGATCATAAAAATAGTGTTTATTTTAGCCTAGTATTCTAAATCATCACTGCATACCTGCATTTGTCAACAGGGGGGTATGACTCATGCCTTCATTTTTCATTAAATACACACAGCAGATGTGTGCGATTTGGCAGTTAATACAGTCTTGACAAAGTCTACGTTTCATGTACTGCACTTCGGTGGGACATTGACTGCCGCAGCGTCAATCCGTTACATGCAACACTTAGATTCAGTGCACTTCTGGTACAACTACTGACAAACTATACCAACTCGCTGCATTCATGGTCAAACAAAGCTAACTCTGCGTCGGTGTTGTTGTTCAAAGCGTGGTGATGGGTATTTATTTAGGGACAGAAAGAGGATGGTTGAAAGCACGCTATATGCGGCAGATCTCTCGGGCCTGCTGGGGGGGGGGTCGAAAGCAAAGCCTTGATTAAAGACCAGCAGCAATAAAGCAGCGTTACACAACAGACCACACGTAAAGGCCTGGGTGACAGGTGAGAGGCTGAGGCAATGAATGTGATAACACAGCGAGGATGAGGAAAAGCAGAGGGAGGGAGGTGGAAGGGAAGGAGACGGAGAAAGAGACGGGGGAGGGGGACAAAAGACAGAAAGACGGAAGAGCCAACAGACAGATAGGAGCGATGATTCAATGTGATCATTTACCGTTTTTCAATGGAAACGTATTGTGATGAAATCTTATACCGAGATGTCGTGATACACAGTTGCTGATGATAACAACACTCACTACTCTTCATTTGTCAAGTATTTGATTCACAAAAGAGCGTATGAAACCATGTGGTTATTTCATATACACTATTTAAAACTCAAGGTGTTGTGAGACAAATCTCGGGAAAACGGGATGAATTCATGATGATCACTCCAACATCATGAACAACGACAAAAACGGATTTGTTCATTGATTTAAAATATCTCCAGTCTCTCTATTTCCTACACAAAGCGGTAGTTATGTGATTCTGACAAGTCATCTAGTCAACAAGATTAGATTTTTCTCTACGTCCGTTTCTCAAAAGAAAACAAAAAAAACCATGTCAACCCCTCTTTGTCGCTGCTAGAGAAGCAACCCGTTATGGTCGGAGCAGCAAACTGTGCGTCTCTGTTTCAGCAGGACACGAGATGCCGTTCTCCCCGTTTTCACTCCCTCAACAAAAGCTGCATGTCAATATCTCACTCCGCCACTGTTTGCCAGTCTGGAAATAGAGAGCGATGGCACCATTTAGAGCCAAATGTGAATACACTCTGACACAAGGCCCTGACAATAGAACAGACAGCCTCTATTCTGTGAGAGACCTAAGATTAGAAGGCCCACGAGGAATCCCCTGCTGGAGAGAGTTTAGGTCCATCGATGCTGCTCTCCAAAGAGTATTGAGTCAGGCTGAGCTAGTGTGTGTAAATGGTGGGGTGAGGGGTGGATGTTGAACAAGTTGCAGTCAAGTGAAATTTACTTCCATATCTTTGATACACTGCAAGGTGTCCGTCTAGTCGCTCACCACTGTTCACATCCTAGCGTTGGGCCAAATATGATGAACTCCTGTTTAATCCACTGAAATCCAATCCAGTACGATACCTGCGTCGGTACAGTAAAGCCGGTCGGCCCTCCTGTTATAAGATGCAATCTCTCAGCTCAAACATTCTGGCACACCACAACAACAAGCTTAATAACACAGTCAAGAGATATGAACCCAACATTGCACTGAGCGTTAGCTCAGCTAAACACATTTTGTGTGATTAAAAACTGTATTTATTCCAAGAGAAGGCCTGATCTGTGCAGCAACATCATCAAATACAACAACCTTTAAGCCCCAGTGAAGTATTCTCCAGTGAAACGGAATATATAGCGTTGTACAGTTACAAGAGGGATTTAATCAAATAATTCCCTTTTGATTGGGCCGCTAAAAAAAAATACAGGCTTCTAATTGGTTCAGTCACTTCTGAAACATTTGCGATTTCATATCAACTGCTTCTGAATGTTAAATGAAACCCCACAACATGTCTCTGTTCATGGCGCTCTAATCTCTTAATCCTGTCGCCCGATCTCCTGTTGGTACAGCGTTTCAACAGGACTAACTGGTCAGATCAAATATTTTAGTGTCGTCTTGGCACGCAGTGAACCCACTAAACCCTGATGACCAAGTGCAACATGTTCAGACAATGGAGGCATTCGATCTTTACCCTATAGTCCGAATATATTCAAATGCAATGCGCTCTTTCTATTATTCTTAATAGTACTGTTATCGTTATTATTACTACTATATATTTTTAGCTGTCGCTGCACTGGTCGGCTTTGTATCACAGCTGTGGCTCACAAGTAGAGCGGTTTGTCCAGGATCTTTTAAAAAGGGGGAAAAAAATCATGAAAAACTCACTTTTTCAGTGGTTGGGCACAAACATTTGGTTATCAACAAGACATTCCGATTTGGCTCGGCTTCCTTTGTCACATGCAACAAGAAGTTAGAGGTGAACAGCCACTTACCCTTCAGTTTCTCCACCACACTCTGTCCGGCTCTCTCTGCCACCTGCCCGTCCTCCCTCTGGTAATGGTCATCCAGGAATCGGGCAGTAGCTTCTGACAGGTGGACCTTGCCCGCCACGCCCAGCTGCTCCATCAAGTTCGCCAGATTGACATCGTTTGACCACACATCAAACTTGAAGCGCTTTATTCCCAGGATCCCGCACAGGACGGTGCCCGTATGGACGCCAACACGCATGCTGACGGTCTCGCGCGTCTCCTGGCAGAACTGCTCGATGGCCTGGATCATGCCCAAGCCCATCTCTACACAGCAGTTGGCGTGGTCCGGCCGAGGCTCGGGGCAGCCAGCTACACAGTAGTAGCAATCTCCCAGAGTGCTGATCTTCTCACAACAGGTTAGTTCACAGAGACGGTCGAAACGTCCAAACAGGTCATTGAGGAGGCCCACCAAGGCTGGTGCTGACTTATTGGCGGACATTCTAGTGAAACCCACAATATCCGCAAAGAGGATGCTGACAGGCTCCATGCGTTTCATATTGAAAGGCCGAAAGATTATCTGGCCACTGGGGATGGAGGTCTTCTTGCGTTTGTGATTGTTGTGCGGGTGACTCTTGGCACTTGTGGCACTTTGGGCTTGTGAAGCTCCACCGCTTCCCCCGCCACCCATTGAGACGGCCGAGGCAGAGCAGGCGCCAGAGGAATAACGCTTGCCAGAGTTCTCGCCGCCACCCTCATCGTCACCTTGTTTCATCAACTCATCGGCAACTCGCCGCGGCATGACAGAGTGGATCATACGCTCTTTCAAGGCCTTCTCCACCTCCAAGTCTTTGCCGTGCATGATGGCCTGGCCGACTTTAAGGAAGGTGCTGCGGGAACGCACCTCCGACATGATGAACAGGTGGATGCCGATGACATGGGCACACAAGTGGAGCAGAGCTTTGGCCGGGCCTAGCCAGCGGAGGGTGTCTTCTTGCCAATCGGAACCTGAACCCTCTAACCCTGTGCCCCATCTCGTAGTGTCATAACTCTTTTGAAGCAATGGCAGCCATTCTAATGCCTCAAATAATATAGAATACAGGAGCCCCAGTATCACGGAGGCATACAGACGGACATGGAGGACGCTGTATAACAACAACAAAACCTCCATGCACAGGGAGAAGGTGCCCACGGGGGAGATGCAAGGGGTTTGAGGCGGTGCTACTTGGTCTGGCGAGTGATATGAGGCGTTCTCACCGCCAGCCCACTCAGTGTAGCCAGCAGTCTGCGTCTGTGGAGCTAAGGTAATGGCGAAGGTGAGCGCGATCAGGAGCAAGGAGGTTTGGTTGTACAGCCATGTATAGGGCTGGGTTAAGGTGAACAAAAAGAGGAGCACCAGGAGGACAAAGAAGGAGGCTGTGGGTACGAGGAAGGCCACAGGGTCGCAGCGGTCACTGTTGACCCCGAAGTACACCCCCCAGAGTACAGCTGCCACTGCCAGGTAGAACAGGACATAACGGAAGCGCCGCTGTGTCTGAGGAAAGCACCTCTCTTGGCACGCGTCTTCCAGGATTGGGGAGTCAAACTTGGGGTCCCAGCACTGAGCAGCGGAGCGTTCGAACAGTGGCGGTGCCTTCCTGGCCACCCTCGATGTTGAGACCCCGGCGGGTTTCGAGTCTGCTGAGCTGCAGCTGGAGGAGATACTGTATTTGTGGAGGTTAGGGTTTGTTTTCCTCACAGCCCCGTAGCCTCCACCTCCTCCTCCTCCTCCTGCTGCTGCTCCACTGCTGGCAGTCCTCAGTGGCTCGTGGTGATGCACGTGTGGCGCGCTGTTGCTAATCCGCACGGTCACGGCGCCATCGCCGCTGGAGTCACAGCTCACTTCCGTGCCATGCATGAGGAGCTGCCGGTGATGTTGCAGAGTGGCCATATTGACTGGTGGGACGAGGACACGAGGGTGTTGCTGGGAGAGGTGTTGAATATGAATAATATCTTCTGATGGCCCTCAGGCAATTAGACACGGTGCGTGGGCACCATGTGTGCACGTGGGGCACGGAGAGGAGGGGGGGGAGGGGTAAGAGAGTGACAGGCGGGCAGACAGAGAGGGAGAGAGAGAGCGCAAAGGTGTCTGTTGGAACAATCACAGTGCATGGATGGTGAGCACGGCACAGACGTCTTCGCTACGCACACAGCAGCATGCACACTCACTCACACAAGACGCGCCGTTCCAGTTTCTTGAGCAGTTCATCCTCCGACCCCGGGTTTGCGTCACTACTCGCATTACATGTATCCTTCTCCAAAGAGGCTCTGGGCCTGAGCCCGGCGTTCTCTCCAGCTGCGGTTAAAACACTGTCATCACTCTTTCTGCCTCCTGAATTGAACATCCTTCTCGGAAAGGACTGGTTAGTGATGCAACGTTTTTACACGACTGGAAATGACCTCCTCTGTGTGTGCGCGCAATATCTCGATACTGCTGACATTCCAAAGCCAGACAGCGTCAGGGAAAAATCCCAGATTTGTCTTTATTCCGAAATTACGTTGTTGCAGCTTTCAGGTCCAGGGCTTCATTGGATGAGCTAATACAACGACAGGCTGTCAATAGTTGGCGTTGTGCAGCAAGTGGCTACAAAAAGTTACACTGTCCCTGTTACCTCCACACCATGCGCGACTAATGGTCCTTTTACACTTCCTTTCCCAACTTTAAGAGAAAAAAACACCGACACAATATTGTCGTTATGATCAGCTAATAGTGCTAAAGTAAACATATGTGGACAGTAGGAATTTTCCAGCATAAATCATTAATAAATGCGTGTAAGAAAAAATATTTTCCCAAAAAAATAAACAGTCCTCACTTAAAAAGACTGTACATAAAGTAGTTTACTTTTAGCTGTGACTGTTTTGCATTTTCATTTAAATAATGCCGATTTAAAACAGTTGATTTAAAAAAAAGTTGTGTGATCTGTAAATAAGGCGGCTTTACCTTCCACTACACCCCTTCTCGTGGCTCAGTGTGCTAAGGATTTGCATTTCTTACTCCCATGCGTTCTCCTTTCATCTCTATTCCAGTGGCCCGTGAAATGTTTATTCGGGAGCCCTGTCCAGTCCAAGATCCAGATCATAAGAGGCCTGACAGGCAGGCCTATTCCCACGGATCCAGCCCCGTCCTTTCCTGAACTCCCACTCCGGATCTCCACCGTTTATTCCCCCTCTTCCAAAGAGGGGGTCGGGGTATGACTTATTCAAAGACGCGTAATCCGAAAAGAGAAACGCAGTAAAAAATACCGTCCGCTGGCCCAGATTAGTGTAGGTTCGCCTCTGCTGGGAGTGTCTGCAACTTGTTGCGCGCGGTTGGCAAAATATACAGCTACGAGGAACAGCCTCGGACGGAACAGGCTGGTCTATAAATAGTGATGATCAAAACTCCTGCAATAACAACACCAACAGCGTGTGCTTTCCATCAGCGTAATCTGTGGAATAAACAGACGCTCTTAATACAAAAAAAAACCTAATGTAGTAGGCTACTTATACATCAACGCCGTAAAACGCGTGCAAAACGTCAGCGATCGGGCCCCTCTGGTTTCCAAAAAAGCTCCCAAACTTTTTTCCCAGGCCGTATTTCCTGCGTTTGGAGAGGAGACCCAGTTAGGAGTCTCTGGTTATTTGGAGCTGAGGCTGGATTTCCTCCCCTCGCACTTTCTCCCCCCTCAGAGCAAAAGACGTAGAAAATCCCCAGAGCAATGAAGGAAACCCCTTTTGGCTATCTCCTCGGTAGGACTATCAAAAAAACGCCCCACAATCGGCACCATCTCCTTATCGCAACTAATTCCTTAGGTCTGGGTAGCGCTCGATTCCGCTGGCATGCGTGTGTCCAACAAACACAACACTGTGCGCTCTTGGCTGTGGTGCGTCCTCTTCCGTCGGCCGCTGGTTGCCTCCCTTTCCCCCCTCTCCTGGTATCGCTCTCTGCTGGAGTTTAGGGGCTAAATAAAAACAGACCAACAGCGGGAGTTCCGTGGATGCTCTCCGTCTGAACGTGATATCTCTCCACTCGTGTAACTGCCACCATCTTCGCCGTGACTGGGTCGGAAATCCTCCCCCAGCTGTTGTGGCGGCGAGGGTTGCTGTGACCAGCCTGTCAAGCGAACCACGGTTTAAAAAAAAAATCGGTTTCCGGTGTTGCCTTGCAAGCAAGGACGGCCAATAAATAGGATTATCAGTTAAATATTTTAATTTGGGCTTGTACAGGACGGTGGTTCTGAAAAAGGCTACAGAACATAACACAGCTCACAAAGGACACGCCTCGTCTTGTGTCGGTTAAAGAAGCACTATCCAAAAATAATTCAGTCAGTCGTGATGTTTGACGGTAACTAGTTAGCCAACGTTAGCGAATGACAGTTGACGTTGCGCACAAACTTCTCGGTGAAGTTGTGTCACAGCCAGACATGCATTTGTGGGACGATGGAAGAAATCGCTCTACAGCTGATAGAAGGCTGAACCTCCGTGCGTAGAGACTGTTAACTGCACGTGAACCCTGCACCATAGAACCGAACTACGCTGTGCATTTCACGGACTCGCAGCCAAGTGAAACGCCATTTAACGCCTTTAATTTGAAGGCAGACCGAGCTCCGGTGATTTACCTCCCCGGTCGTCTGTCTGACTTGACGGTCGGAGGCGTGTAACCGTCCAGACTGGAGCTTCATGCGAATATCTGCCATTACTGTCTCACCACTGATGTCTTCACTCCCTTCACACTCAACTAGCAACACTGAGTCAACTAGTTGTGCTCATAGGCAACGTTAATTACAGTGTTGGTACAATGTTTTCAGGTGGAATACTGCCTTGAACATGACACTAACATTGGCTATTCTCAAGATATTAATTCACAGATCAGTCGTTCCTAATTAGCCTACTGTAATGACACACTGATTCACAGGGAGAGTGTTAAGTTTAGTGTGGCCTATTGAACCCATACCACACCTTTAAGCAGCGTGGACCTCTTACTTTAATATAAGTGCCTCTAATAAATATGTTTGTCTTAAAGCGGTGAAGTATGGCACATGCCATTGCACTGTATTCCTGTTATAGAATAGAATAGAATAGAAATGTACTTTATTCATCCCCAAGGGGAAATTTGTCTGTGGCAGCAGCAAACAGGGTTACACAATATATTATGTAGTAATGTAGTATATTATGTAATTATATATTATATAATTATGTAGCCTTTCAAGACATGTAATTGGACTTCAAACTAAAACATGACATGAATTACTCATAAAAGCTCATTGACAATGTTCACCATTTAAAATAATACTATATTGCCAATGCCTGAAGGCAGTAATTCTACTATTGATCTGTCACTTTTCCATGATTACGCCTCCCAAAATTGGCTACGAGCCTTAACGAGAGGAGCAGTATTAGTTGTCATTATGTCTTTCTTTCTAACAATAACCACAACATTTCTTTGCATTTCATATTTTCTGGGGGGTGTTTCCAGGAGTTAGGGTTCGTCGTTTTTAAAGGGGCTCAAAACTACACACAGATTTCACAGAATGTAGAAATAAATAATAGAAATAAATAAAGAGGCATGAAAGGAGCTTGTCAGTTGGCAAACGTTTAATTTCGAAGGCCAAATATATTGAAGAAAGACATACTATGAGGAAGAAAGGAGGCTGGTTTACTGTTCAATGGCCTGTTACACAATACGTGATATTGTTGTCATTTATGTCTCTATGGCTATCAAACATCCAAGGCATATCCGTGAATTGACACTATACTGGTGTCGCTATGGACCACACTGCATTTTCAGCTGGTGATAGATGAGATTGTGAACAGCAATAAATAAGAATATATGTGTGTCCTCTGCCTTTGAACAAGCCGTCATGTTTAAACTTTGAATCCAATAAAGCAATAAGCCTCTATGCACCATTCAAGTGAGTGTGTGTGTGTGTGTGTGTGTGTGTACGTGGTATGAGGGTGGCGTGTGTGCGTGCTTATGCTCAAGAGCTTACAAGAGGTCTGTTTGAAGAGTTGATAAAGCTGCACTGATAAGTCTGTGTTAACATTGTTCCTTAAACCTGGGAGCACTGCCCGTCAACTCAGCAAACACAGATAATAAACGGATTATTACCTCCATATTTATACGTTTAGCACATATGCACAGGTGTGTTCATGAGATCTGTAGTATCAACACCTGAACTAGAGATGATCATACACACATTTATCTCTTCACGCATTGACAACTGCAACTCACTTTTCACATCACTCAGTGCATCTGCTCTTAACCGTCTGGTCATCCAAAATGCTGCCGCCAGATTACTCACCAGGACAAATGGACGGTCTCACATCACCCCCGTACTCCGATCTCTCCACTGGCTTCCTGTAGCATCTAGGATACACTTTAAAATTCTCACCATCACTTACAGAACACTTCACGGTCAGGCTCCGGCTTATGTAGCTGATCTGCTTCGCCCCTATTCACCCGCCCGCACTCTCAGGTCAAACGCTCTAGGTCTCCTGTCAGTCCCACGCACACGATTTAAGACCCGTGGTGACCGAGCCTTTGAGGCAGTGGCCCCGAGGCTCTGGAATGCTCTGCCTGCAACTCTGCGCCTCGCAGATACTGTGGATACTTTTAAAAGCCAGCTTAAAACCCACCTGTTTAGGCTGGCGTTTGTGTAAAAGTAAACCCATGTCCTAGACCTGCTCTTAAAATATGTTTTACATTTTTATTTTATTTTTTATTTTATTTTTTTATTTTTTTATTTTCTCTGTGTATATAATTTATTGACCCTAGGGTCACATTGTGTTTTTTATGCTTTTAAATGTCTGCTCTGTTAAGCACTTTGTGATACTACTGTCTGTGAAAAGCGCTATATAAATAAAATTCATTCATTCATTTATTCATGCCCTGTGTCACGTGACACTCACACAGCTCAGGGTCAGCAGCAGGACGGCTGCAGATTTATAAAAATCTTTAAAAGAAGCAGCAGTGAGGAGACGAGCTGCCAGAGAATATGATGACAAATAGGCTTAACTCAGTTCATATTAAACGTCGAGGCTGACCCCCCCCCCCCCCCCCCCACCCCCTGAATTTATTATGACAGAGAATAAACCAAATGTAATCATGGCCAACTATCCCCAGAGAGAATAATATGAATATCCACATGCTATGTAATAGGCTGCTATGCTTTGTGACACAACAGATTGTGAGGACTTTTTTTTTCTCTTGCAGGAAATGGTCTCCTGTTTTCTCCTTTACTTTGCATTACAAATAAAACTGATGAAAATAAAACAAAGCTTCCGTTTTCCTTGCACTCTATGTAGTCCGTCTGACTGAAACATAGCTGAGGCGCCTCCTGGTGGCTGTTTTCAGTCACTGCAGGGGATAACTAACCCGCTATCGCATAGCAGCATGTGCATTGTTCATGGGTAGTTGGGCTGATGCTTGCTCATCCGGCTGTTACACATTTAATCATGTTTCTCATTCATGCAATGCTGTTATGTGTGAACAAATTAGTCTGCACATTTTTATTGTGAAGGTGCAGTTTCTCCAATCCAGAGCAGTGTGTTGTCAGGATGAGAGCTCCTGCTTTTAGCTTGCATTTGGCCCATCTTTTCCAAATCCCCTGAACAACTAAATATCAATTATGTATTGTGTCAGGGGAAAACACTTCATCTGTAATGTCTTTGTATCCATAGAAAGGAAACCAAGCCTGCAGAATTTCATTTAGTTGTTTATTTAAAAGAAATCACTCAAAAGAATGACAAATACAGACGAACCTAAAGGAACAATGACAAGATTGCCTTTTTAAAGGAAACGCAGCCGCTTTGCGGTAAGACGAGCAACAGTTCAGCGGGCTGAGAAGGCCGCGTTGGCATTAAATACAAGCTTACATGAACAGGAAGCTACGATTAAATGATGTTGTTATATTCAGTCAAATCAGGCCCAGTGCAGCTCTGAGACATTTTGAAATAAAATGTGCTTCTACAATGAATGTCGTGAGAGGACAGTACAGTGTCCAGCAGTGCAGCAGAGCACAGTACAGACTAAACATGGTTGGATCCCTGCTCAATGAAAACACTACGGGTAAACCCCGTTTCTCTATTTGGTTGTGCCACCTTTGAAAATAAGCGTCCTGACACAATAACGACGACATGCTCTGGTTTTACTGTAAAAACACAGCACAGCAGTTTGGAGAGCGGCAGCGTTTACTGGCCAACGACACGACATCGGAGGAGTACGATCGCTGCCAGCATCTTTCTCTGAAGCAGAAAAACTTGAATAAATAATGTACAAACTTGAACACAGTGAGAAACCAGAAAACATTCAGTCATTTCATTAACATGGAAGGTTACAGAGGAAAGACATCTTGGATTTCTCCTGTTGTATGTTTCTCTTGCAGACAGCAATGGCTTCAGATGGAAAGTTTACTTCAAACCTCTTTTGCTACATTCTTTTTCCTACTAAACCATAGTAGAAAAAACAACAAATAGATACCAGAAGGGTGTCTTATAGGACAATGTGTACCAGATAATCGTTGCAAACCTAACCCAGGTCTGCTCAGTACATCTTTGCACATGTTCCCCTCTCTTTTCCCTGCTAAGTGTCTCCATACCCAGTTCTGAAAATCACAGCAGTGAGGATTGTTACAAGAAACCCTCCGGTTGCTGCTGCCGCCATCCGCCTCCTCTGTTCCTCCTCCTGCAACCACCTCGCCTTCCATCCGTCTCACTGCTTCCTCCAGCGATTCTTGGGTTTCTCCTCACACCCGGGACCCTCACAGGTGCCGGGCAGCGGAGGCGGAGGTGAGGGTGCGGCCTTCGCTGGTGCGGGCGCGTCTGCGGCCTTGCCGACGCTGCCGAGCAGAGCCGGGAGCTCGTACGAGATGGCCCTCTCGATCTTCTCTAGTAGGCAGCCGCCGGTCCAGCTGCAGTGGGAGGAGAGCTGCTTGAAGCTGGAAACCGGGTTCACGCCGAAGAAGTCCTGGTAGGCCTCCTTGTTGGGCAGGTCAAACTTGCTCACGTTGGTTTTGGCCAGAATGGATTTGAAGATATAGTACTTGTCCGGGTCGTCGACAATGTCTTGGAACACCTCGTCGGGGTCGCTAAACCAGCCCAGCTTGTCGGAGTAGGTCTGGAGGTAACGGTCGACCAGCAGGGCGTGGATGCGCACGCGGATGCCATGCTGGCGGACGAATGCGATCTTGTTCTCCATTTGATTCTCAATCACCTGCAGAAGGACAGAGACACAAATGAGAAGAGACATATAAGTCACAATGTGTAATGCAAGTGTTTTGTGAGTTTTAGCCATAATCCTTTTTATTTAGTATCAAATAAAACGTTACCTCAGAGACCTCACAAGTGTACTGAACTTAAAATGTGGTCATGTAGCTGGTGTTTAAAGGAATCACATTGTCAAGAAAAATAAAGGAAGAAGAATTCATATCATGCCTGGTTGAGGTCCTCCAGCAGAGAGGTCTCCTCCTTCATGAACAGCTCTCGGCTGGTGTCTGCAGCATAGTCCTGAGGCCAGAAGGAGCTGACGTACACCCGAGGGGGCTCTGTGACTTTCATCAGGGGCGCCATGCTCCAGAACAGGGCCCCGTAGACCCTCATCAGGTTCTGTGTGGAAAGGCTGTCGGCCTTGTTGAGGATGAGGCGAATCTGGGACTCGCGGCCCTTCATCTGCCTGAAGAGCATCTCCAGCTCCCCGCCCACGTCCAGCTTGGTGGGGTCGAACACCTGGAAGATCAGATCTGCTCGATCAATGAACCACTGGCACACCTCGTTGTAGGGGTAACCTGAGGAAGAGGAGAGACGAGACACAATACACGAGGCGTTTGTGTTGTATTGATACCGTGTGTCACGGTAATCACGTCTACTGTCGGTTCGATGTTGCATATATCATTGTAGTAAGTCTACAAGTCTGTGGCTTTCACGTAAAAACATTATTGAGCAATGGCCGCTCACCTCTCTCCTGCTGCTTGCGGTTTTCAATGACGCCGGGCGTGTCGACGAAGGTGACCCTCTCCAGCAGCTTGTGGGGCATCTCGATGCCCACCAGCCGCTCCAGGAAGCCTTGGCCAAACCTCTCCAGGGGAGAGAAGGACCGTGAGCTGTCTGCTGCCATGACAACGCCCTCAATGGTCCGAGACTTCTCACCGTTCATTATGACTGTGTACTCTGAGGTGGTGGGCTCAGCACCTGGTGGAGGGATGAAAGCGGGGATGATTAACACCAGCTGCACTGGAGGGTGAAGCTTATTTATTGGTAGTTTGTTGGTTCATTTTTAGCTGATATGTTGATATATGTAATATATTCATGAATCTTCCTCACTACTCTGGTCGACTCGTGTTAAAATAGGTCAATAGGTTTTATCAGTGTGAACCTGTGTACAGCTCCTGTGCGGTGCCGTGAAGTCCCAGCAGGTAGTTGATCATGGAGGACTTGCCGACGCTCCATGGTCCCAGGAACAGAACCATGGGCTTAGAGGTGATCTCGCCGTCTACAGTTTTTGTTAAAGACATGCACATAAAGAAAAGGTTTGACAGAGAAAGAATGAAAATACATTTTGCTTTAGAAAATCAATCAAGCTGCAGTTTATCTCGGGTTAATTCAGAATACTACTCTGCAAGAACGTTCTTCAACGTGTTGTGATCGCCCCTTATTGTCTTGTGTCATCTTGGTGTTAAAATGTACACAAGCACACAGAAAATACCCAAATCAAATGGGCAGACTGAAAACAAGTTTCCTTCACACATTACAGTCTTTCCATTCTGCACCACAAGGGGTCCCAGAGTCACATGCCCCAGTTTGAAGACTTCATCCTGCTCCTTAGCATAAATAATACTCCCTGCCCTCAAGTGCAATGGAACAAAGTTGTCGGGAGTCTGGCCCACACAACGTTCCCTTTACTTCTCAGCAGACAGAGTCCTTATTGTGCTTCTCTGTGCGCCTGGTTTGAATAATGTCAGGTCCTGCCTCTATTTCTTCTTAATCATGACTTTGTTTGTGCTCCACTGTTTTTGTGCGACTCCAGTTTATTAACTCGTAGAGGAGCTGTGAGGTGATTGTGTATTTGGTGGATAGTAATGTTGGCTAAATTACCTTTTCTTTTTACATGAATGCTTTGCCCATGTGGGCCTGTAAATCCCTGACACACACTGTGGGTTACGGTCCCAGGCTGTGCTATCAGTGTGTGTGTGGACATTAATATTTAGATTAGATACCCATTCGCCGTTCACTACGGTCAATATTTCCCATTGCATGCTGTTTAATCCAGGGGTGATCTCAAGAAGGAAGCTGGTTTACCTGTGACTTCATGCTGCCTGAGCTCGTTGTACTTGTAGGCTTGCTCCATTGGCTTGATGGCAGTGTGGTAGATGTTCAGCAGCTTCTTCATAGCAGCTAGCGTTGGATGTGTTAATTGGGATGTAATGGCGAGAAGACATGTTGGACAAGATTATTATTAATGCTCTTCTACCATTACTGATTACAACAGTTCCCTTGGCAGTGCATGATGAATTGCCCTCATAAAGTTGATTAAATGGAGCTGAGGTGATTAGAAGGCCGGCTCTGCTGTAGCACTTTGAAATGAACCAGTCGTCTTTGGGAGAACAGAGAGGCTTTCATGAGTTACACATTCGCACTGATTAATCACCTGCCTCGAGATGTGTCTGCACGCTCACACGCATACACACACACATGCATACAGTACACACACTCACACACAACAGCCCCAGGACTTAGACATCATGAAGCAATTTTCAGAATAGTTTCGGCAGAAAATCCCCCCAAATTGTCTCGAACTTCCTTTCATTCTCATGCAAACACATCTGCTTTTCTTTTCCATTGACGATGTTGCTGTAAACAATGTTCACTTCGATACTGAACTACAGGCGTTTCCACAGCCACCGTCTGAAAGACATTTGAAACGGTGGGAAGCACAGCAGTGTTTGTCAGTGAGCATCCTATTCCTGATCAGCAGGATGTGGTTTTCCCTTTGTGCACGTGCGTATGCACGAGTGTTTGGGTGTATATATTTGTGCTGGTGGGAGAGAGGAGCTTTATCCCCTTTCACTGCATTTCGAGCAAAGAAATTCAAAACAACATGTCTTATGTCAACAACTTTCAGACGTCTTTGTTCCTCACCTGAGAGCTCTGTCGAGGGTTCAGTGGTAGCCAATCGCAGCGTGTTCTCAATGTGGGTGCGGTCCCTCAGTGCCCGCCCTGCTGCCTGATGTTCTGATTGGAGGATCAGAGAGTTAAGTCAACATGCATTTACCTGTGTGACAGGAAGTAGTAATGCTTAGTCGGACAGAGAAGGCCTGGAACACAATGTTATTGTTTTCTGCAAAGCTACATCCATGAAATGAACCACTCCTTTCAGTCATTTATTAAAAACTCATGCTGACATGGTTTCAAAATAAAAGCGCTCCTCCAGGTAAATGGTGTCCTGAGTTGTGAGTGACAAGACCATCTGGGGGAGAGTACAGGCCCAACTGTTATATCATGCTGTTGTCCATCTATTCCCTTCCTCTGCTATTTTGGTTTGTTTATTTCTGTACCAGAGGTTGTTGCTAATAAGGGGGCTTTGCATGCCTCGGAGAGACCGATGGAGACCTTTGCTGTCATTTCACAGCCCATCTCAGCTAAACGTCCCGTCACACAAGAATCTGAATTTGCTACCACTTTATAACAAAGCACACTTTCTACAGAGCTTCATATATGTTTATGACATATGTTTAAAGTCAATAATCAACCATTTGTACGGACAACTTTTGCGTTGACAGGTTGTGAAAAATCCCTTTGGCTGTTAATCCGAATACATTTTGGTCCGGATGTCCGGAAGCTCATTTCCAGAGGGTGAGTGGTCTTAAGAGGGGGTTTCAAGCTAAATTAAAGTACTATCTTAAAAGACAAAGGACGTTGTGCTCTCAGGATAAACACCAGCCACGAAGGGTTTGCACAATGTGGCAACACAAAACCTGTCCTCATCAGCGGCCTTTTATTGCTTCAGAAAATGTATCAACCTTTGATAAAGCCATTGATTACAACTTAAAAACATCTGATAAAGTGTGCCCGATCAGAGAGCATAGTTACAAATCCTCAAATAACAGGTACGTCAATGCAAAGTTTCCAAATTCTTTTTATGTTTATCTCTTTTTTCTGAGCTTGTTTTTCTCAATTTTTTGTGATCTGCTGTTTCTCTTCTTCCTGTGAGGTATCATCCTTGTAAAATTGTATTAACATTGCATTATTGTTGAAATATGTGTCTTGCTCGCCTCTTTAGGGTTAAGATTACTTGGTATATTACATTTCCTTTTATTGTTAAATCATTTCTATCTCTGCATAAATAATTCACGCCATAACAGTTTTCAAAATATTTTGATTTGTCATCTCAAACTCTCAGGATAAAGTGACAAAAACAGAAAATGTAACAGTAATCGTGTCAGAGACGTATCGCGGGCTTTCACTGACATGTTGAAATCAATTACTGTGGATATCTATAGTTCAAAGAGATAACACACGTTACATAAAACCACTTCCAATGACACCCGCACAAGTGTAATGAATGAAGTGATGAAGTGGGATCAGAGTAAATGATGGGGATCTCTTTTAAGACTCAGCCGTCATCTTTTACAGCACGTGTCAACACCCAGACGTCAGATAATGGCTTCCTTAATTACAGGAGCAGCGACTGGATAGGCACAGATTTACTGTAACGGGATCCCTGCTGCTCTACTCGTTGCTGCTCGGACTGTCCGACAGAATGATGGCCAGACGATGGTGTCCGTGAAACGATATGAGTTACCTTCTGATACAGCTTCTCTATTGAGGTGAAAGGAGAGTTACACTTCTGACATATTACAAACCCAGATGGTGTTTTGTCTTTTTGTACCTTTGGTTTTTGACGGTGCAGGCTCCTCTGAAGACATCTCCTCCACTGTCACCTCCTCGTCATCGACCGGTGCCTCCTCCACTGTCACCTCCTCGTCATCGACCGGTGCCTCCTCCACTGTCACCTCCTCGTCATCGACCGGTGCCTCCTCCACCATCGCCTCCTCAATGACCGGTTCCCCTTCCACAGTCGCATCCTCTGCAGATTCTGGTGCGACCTCCTCCACAACAGGCTCTAGCTCCACTTCGGGCTCTGGCTCTGCAACTACCTCAATCTCAGGCTCTGAAATCACCTCTGGTTCTGGTTCAGGCTCTGAAATCACCTCTGGTTCTGGTTCTGGTTCAGGAATCACCTCTGGCTGTGGTTCAGGCTCTGAAATCACCTCTGGTTCTGGTTCAGGAATCACCTCCGGTTCAGGCTCTGAAATCACCTCTGGTTCTGGTTCAGGAATCACCTCCGGTTCGGGCTCTGAAATCACCTCTGGCTCTGGTTCAGGCTCTGAAATCACCTCTGGTTCTGGTTCTGGTTCAGGAATCACCTCTGGCTCTGGTTCAGGCTCTGAAATCACCTCTGGTTCTGGTTCTGGTTCAGGAATCACCTCCGGTTCAGGCTCTGAAATCACCTCTGGCTCTGGTTCAGGCTCTGAAATCACCTCTGGTTCTGGTTCTGGTTCAGGAATCACCTCTGGTTCAGGCTCTGAAATCACCTCTGGTTCTGGTTCGGGCTCTGAAATCACCTCTGGCTCTGGTTCAGGCTGTGAAATCACCTCTGGCTCTGGTTCAGGCTCTGAAATCACCTCTGGTTCTGGTTCAGGCTCTGAAATCACATCTGGTTCTGAGATTACTTCAGGTTCTGGCTCTGCAAACACTTCGGCCTCAGGCTCTTCAGTCACCTCTGGTTCAGGCTCTTCAGTCACCTCTGGTTCTGGTTCAGATTCTGCTATCACTTCAGACTCTGTTTCCTCAGATTCAGAGTCTGTTTGAGGAAGCTCAACTGGTTCTGCTTCTGGTTCCAGTGCAACCTCTTCCTCAGCAGCTTCCTCCTCTACAGCCTCATGTATGGAGGTTTCCACACCGTCCTCCTCAGCGGCTGCCTCTGTATCCTCCTGAGTCTCTTCAACTTCTGGTTCCTCAACTGCTTCTTCTTCAGCAGCAGCTTCTTTCGCCTCTGCAACTTCCTCCTGAGGTTCATTCACTTCTTCCTCCTCGTTGGATAATTCCTCCTCTGCTTCTTCCTCGCCTTCCTCGATTTTCTCCTCCTCTTCCTCAACCACAGCTACTTCCTCCGCTTCAGATGATGCAACCTCCTCAGATACTGCCTCCTCTTCCACACTTTGATCCTCAGCCTTCTCCTCAGATGTCTCCTCCTCTTCTTCTACCTCTTCCTGAGATGCAGCCTCTTCCTCTCCATCGCCTGTAATCTCCTCAGTGGAAGCATCGCCCTCCACAGAAGCTGCCTTCTCCTCTTCTTCGTCATGCTCCGAGGTCGAAGCTGAGTCTTCTGCAGTATCTACAGCTGATGGAGGTTTGCAGGGCTGGCATATGGCCCTCTCCGGGGCCGGGGTGTCGTTGGAGGAGCTCTGGCTGGCGGGCTCCTCTGTTGTGTCACATCCACAGGAGAAGAGATCTCCCTCCGGCTGCTGGAGCTGCAGACGCACCAGGGGATCCTCATCGTGGATGGAGGGCCCTGTCAGAAGATCTAAGAAGAGGAAATAAGCGATTAGACAGGAGAACTCTGGTCTGGTGTCTTTCCAAAAACATTTTGAATGTTTGAGCTTTTGATCAGCACCAAGACAAATAGTTCTTCAATTAAAAATGTAGAATGCATCCCTGATCCTGATCGTCATTTACGTTTAAACGGAAGATGTTCCGAAATCAACAGACCGATCAAACTGCTCTATCTAGCAGGACCTCTGCAGACCAGTCACCTTTGTCTGCTACGTCAGTGTTTGACCAGTGCTCAGTCACTGTGCAAGAACAGAGCAGAACAGATGTTCAGCACCTCCCAGATTTAAGACTCGCATTTCAGCTCCTTGAATGGTGACACCACAGAGAGGACTATTTGAAGCAGACGTACGGTGGACAGTTACAGTAGACAACCTAAAAGAAGACCGCTGAGTGGACAGGGCGGCTTGGAATAGAATAATGTATTTATTGTCGTTGCATACATTTATTACTATTACTGCCATTTCTGCATTCAGGTCACACTGCCCTGGTGAATGAATGAATTTGGGCAAGAAGCTAACATGTGAGGAGAGCTTTAGATACATACACTGTTAAACCTGCAGTAACCGAGTTTAGGCCACTCGGGGGCCGAAGTTGTGACCACGTCATTGACAAATCAACACCTTTTAAGTTGATATGACTGATTATTTGCATGTCCAGCAGTTAGAGAGCAACATTATAATTTACTTAGAGTCGGGTTTCAGGTCACCTGATGAATGTAAGTCCAACATTCACTCCTTTAGCTCTGAAGCTCACTATAACGCTCTGCCAATGATTCTCTGTAGGTTCATGACTTCGCGTTATCCCCTATCACGTTGTCATTTGATACTTTATTGATCTCCATTAAACTAAATCTGATTTCCATATAAGTACACTGAGAATAGTTAAGAGGAACAACATCTAACAAGAAGTTCAACCAACCAAAAAGCCCAAATGTCCCGAATCTTTAAAGGCCCTGCACACCCTCACAGGTGTTTTTAATTACTCTGACGAGACTCTGTAACTTTGCACCAATAAGAACGATAACAAGGTAAGTTGTCCCGCCCTAATGAGGGATGTGTGTCAGTCAAGCACAACTTGTTCACTCCCACATCTCCCTGAGCAGAGGTCCAATCAGGCAATAAGTGAAAACACCTGTGTGGATGGACCGCGGGCTTCAGCTGGACGGGCTGTAATCAATCGGGACGAACAAATCAGAAGTGAGTCAACAGGAGACAAACATGAAGTTGTTGATTTTGAGGGATGCTACGCCACAATCTGAAACTATAAATAAGCTAATACGTTGCTGACATGACATGACAGGCTATCAGCTGCTTCATGTTTTAAATGTGGATGTGAAAGTGTAAAGCCTTGAAGCTGAGTCCACCAACCCCATGATCAGCTGCTTCTGAGTCAAGATACATTTATATGTAAGGCTATATGGAAGTGCTAATGCTCATCTGTCTGACATGACGCTATCAGGACTCTGTGTACTCTCCTTTTTCCGCACCATCCTCCATGACGGCTTTTATTGCTCTATTTTAAGGTCCTGAATCACACACCAAACCATTTCAATCTCATAATGTCGCTTGTGACCTCGAGTATCTGGAAGCTCTGTTAGCTTCGGTGACCAGAGAACATCAAGTTCAAAGTCCCAAAGCATCCCCACTGCGTGCAAACTGTGAAGATGTTTTGTCCCGCAGTGTTTTCTGCATCGTGATGGTAGTTTTGCTCTTGACTTTTACCAAAAGTCTGATCTCATTCCAAATCTAAGCAAAGGCCACGGTACGAATCTAGCCTGGACGCGTCGCTGTTCAATGTAATACGAACCCGGTCAAACACCACGAGTGAAACCAATGGAAATCCAGTGCTTGGCTGGGCCATCACTGATCACAATGGAAATGCATTCTTATTGGAGTTTAAGTCCCAAAATCACAATCATCCAAGAGATTAAAAAAAATATAGAAGATAAATAAAATCCAGCACACAAAACAGCTCTGTGCCATTTGGGCTGTGAAGGTCTGCTGATGTTAAGAGTCAGTCACATACTCATGGCGTACTCGCTGGCCGTCGTTGGCAGACGTTGGTGTGAGCCTGTCCGCACTCAGCTGCTCTGATTGGGACACGAGGAGGGTTTGGATGCCGTCTAAAGACATATAATAGTGCTGCAGCATCGCCTGTGCTGACACACAAACAGCAAAGGCAGAGGATATGTTGCCAGAGTTAAATAACAAAACATTAAAAGGTCAGTCTATTGCCTAATGACCATTTATTGGTTTGTTTACGTTACATCCAATAAGGTAACTCCTAAAGGTTCTGGGATTTTGCTCTCTGACTCTAATTGGCTGGTTTATGTAGGAAGCACCTTGATGTGATGATTCAGATACGAGCATGAACTGTACGGGAACCAGTGGCGGGCCGTCAGGGCCTGCAAGGCCTTCTCTGCTGGCCTAGACACAATCACAAAGCTAGAGCTATTTTATGACTTCATATTTTTTCTTAAAAACACTTGTATTATAATTTATAAAAATATTTTTCCCATTCTCTTATTTTCTCATTGCACAGCTCCTGTCTTCCTCAGTTGCTCTGCTTCCAGTGCAGCTTGTTTTAAGCAGAGCTTTTATCCAATCAGATCTCACCTCTGTGTCTCTAGGTAAGAACAGAGGCAGAGGCCTGCAGACTCACAAGTCAATCCCTTTGCAGTACCTGTGCGTGGAATAAAGGTAAGCCTGTAAAACAACACCGGCCATCCAAAACACAGCACGCTGTTTATCTGGAGTTGTGAGTGTAGACTGCACATCTTTTCTCTGCTTCTATCAGAGTTTCGTGCATCGTGCCTCTCTGGTGGCTCGTCGCCCAGTTGCTGCTGCTGCAGTGAGGCCTGGGCTATGAGCACAGTGTGGCGGGGATAGAGTGGGACAGGTGCCTGTGAGCTGGATGCTACATCTTTGGGACAGAAATAGACCCACAATGAGTCAGAGGGTCGAAAAGAGGGAGGGATAATTCCACTTCTATTTCCAGTAAAGTGTGGCGCTCCACTCGTCCCTGTGATTGTCGCGAGGCCTGCAACTCTGCTGCACTGTTGCTCACCTTCCCTGCAACAGTGTGCGGCGGCGGTGCGTGACTCAGCATCTCTTTAAAGAGCAAGAACAACAAATGCATCAGCAGCCCCGGTGCCGCTGACATGCACCCTCACTGAGTAACTCAAACTTGATGAATGGTTCGTTAATATGCTTTAACACTTGCAACAGTCTCCTTTTTAGACATCAGAGCTTAAAGCCTGTCAGCGGTGGGTCTGCACATCTGGCTCGTCTTAATCAGCATCTGTCTCAGCACTCATACTTATTGATTAAAGCCACACACTCTGAACCTGTAACACCGTCCTGTTCATCTCATCTTTGCATGTGCTATATCTGTCAAGTCTCACACTCTCTGAGACACTCTCACACAAACGCAGTATGTGGAGGGGGGATGTGGCCACTTCAGCTCTGTCATCACTTCAGTATATTTCCATTTGCCGAAACTTGTAACGGCACTTGTAACTTTACACAGTCCAACTTGTGGGCTGCTGAGCTTCTGCTCCTACATGTCCTCTGCTCTCTCATGCCTCTTTTAGCTGGGACATCCCCGGGACATGGACGCTGCTGACTGGAATGACAGATTAGCAGCTCTGCGGATAGAGCAGAGTGGGAGCGATGACGCTTTATTTGAGACATTTGATGCAGCACTGACTTTTAGCTGTAGATGATGAGAATTTGTAAGAATTTATGACTGTCTTGTGATTTCAAGTGCACCTCAGTGAGTCTTTTTGTGTCTCTTGATGATGTAGATGTGTGCACGTTCCTGAGCGTCTTAAAAGAGATATTATATTATGTATCACTACTGTCATCGCGATGTCCTCAGTTTAAAAATGTATTCATTAATTCAACGTGGAATAAAGGTAAGCCTGTAAAACAACACCGGGAGGCTGTGAAATGCCAAAATCCGACTGAGTAGTACACGTACATGCAACTGCTGTGAAGACGCAGTCGAACGGAAATAGATCCAGTGGGAAAAAGTGATCATTTCTGCCAGCTTTTGCTTTGGCTGCAGCAGAGAGCGTCTCTTTGTAGTGAGTCCAAGTCACTCCGTCAGAGCCGTCGCCGCGTTTCTCTCCAGGCCAGAGAGAGTAAAGCAGCAGCAGACGGGACAGTTTCCATCAGCTGGTGCCACCTTAGCCCGGAGCTTTTCATTTGTACAACCGCAAAGCTCCACAGTGTTCCAGGGTAACATTCAGTACACGGTTCCTGCCCAATCAGCCGAGTTACGTAAGTAGAGATGTCAGTCACATTTTGAAACATATTTCAACGCAACTGGCAGGAAGCAAAGTGATCAATCCTGGATGTAACTCATTTAGTTGAATATTCATACTCCTGTAATGCAACAACACAATAAAAATATACTGATCGTTTCACGTTTCCTTCATATTATTGACCTGTAAAATTATTGTCCACAGTCAAGACATACAAAGCTGATATGTTCAAAAGCACAGATCAAATTCCTATGCAGATATCTGGTGATCATCGTTTACATTTCACATACCACACCTGCTAAAATAACTCTCAGATGCATCCGACGGCACTAACACCCTGAATATTTTGAATATAAGACATAAACCGTCCACCTTACCTGCAGCAGACAGGGCCAGCAGGGACAGCAAGCAGCACACAGACAGCAGAGACTTCATTTTGGCTGCCAGGGGCCTTCCCCTCATCTCCCCCGCCTATATATACTGCTCTGGCTGAAGGTCAGAGGGCACGCCAGTGGAGAAACTGCAGCCATATCAGCCATTGTGTGTCAAAGCAGCTGCCTGGGCCCATCAGGAGTGTTTGGAGCAGAGAAGAAGCACGCAGAAACTGGCTGACCATGCTGTGGTCTTTTTAATCACCTGCTGTGTAAAAGTCATTGATTTTTAATGAGCTTCTATAAATGCAGCTTTTAATCCAGAAGTGTATTTATTGCTTTCTACACCAGCATTCAAAGACAAACGGTGATTTTTCTTTCAAACGTACACTTGTCACAGCTGAGTGTCTGTAGTAATCATATTTAGCCTGAAGGAGACTTCAATCAGAGGGTCGGGGTTCAAACCCCGGCTCCGACTCTGCTAGTCGCATGTCGATGTGTCCTTGAGCAAGACACTTAACCCCAAAATTGCTCCCGTAGCTGTGCCTACGGTGTAGAAATGTGATAGACTGAATTGTAAGTCACTTTGGATAAAAGCGTCTGCTAAATGACTGTAATGTAATGTAAAAGGTTTGTGTTCCACCTGCTGATCAGAAATGTCTCTTTGCTGCTGCTGAAGGAGTCGCTCGATGTCGCCTCCTGGTGGACGAAGCGGTCCATATCATGCATCGTGTAGGTAAAGCAAAGGAAGCAGAAGTGTGTAATAAAAAAAGTACAAATTTTATTTTTTTTTCATCTTTACAAAGGCCTGTTTACCCAAGTTTTTATAAACAAAATATAACAGCTTCTCATCGACCTGGACTGATGGGAAAAATAACAAAAACACAAAAGTATAAAAAAAAAAAAATGATGCTCGTCATCAAAAATGTAAAACCAGACAAATGAAAAGACAGAAAAGCAGAACACAATAAACAGCTGTTGAGTCGCGTCACAGCAAGAGTTTACAAAAAAATAAATGGCAAAAAAATTATTCTTCCTCATCATTGATTCAGGCAGTACAGAACAGCAAGTGCTTCATATCATACATCTCAAATTCCACCAAAAGACAACAGTGCTGCAACACAATATACAGAAACATTTGGGGAGAAGTGTTCAGCTGACCAATCGCAAACCTCGGCCTAAACGCGGCGCGTGGCTCAGCATTCGTCAACGAAACACCAAACCCGTAAACAAAGTTTCACAGAGAACATGTTAGAAGTCCTCGCCGTGTTTGACGAGAGAAACGCTAGTCTACCAGATAGAAAACTGGACTCAGTGAGCGAAAAACACAAGACAGTTTCACACTGAACGCATCAGTCATGTGTTTGTAAAAAAGAAAAAAGGAAACCTGCAAAAAAAAGCCCGCCTTATAGAAGAGAAAACAGCAATTAGTAACATGCATTCAATTGGCAACAGAACATATAAGAGATCAAAAGACAGATACAAAATCCAAATAAAAGGAATGTTTACAGCATCACATCAGAGTATCAAATCGAGTGTGACAGGAGGGAGGCTCGGAGCAGGGGTTTCCAGTCTACGTCCCGAGAAATATAAGCAACGCAACATGAGGTGGACAGACTTGGTGCGTTCGGGGAGAGATCTCCAATTCAGTTCAGTACTTTCCATCCGAGTTTTGGACTTTTTGTGTCATCTGATGCGCTGAAAACGTAGAGTGAACTATTCTACAGAACAGCTGCTGATCTCCTCTTAGAGGGATTCCTTTTCCAAAAATGATGCTTTTTTGGGGTTGGAGTCCAGTAAGATGTGACCAGCCTATATTGTGATGTTATCTCACAACAAGATAACACAACCCCCCCCCCCCCCACTCTCTAAGCAATACCAAGCTGTGGAAATTACGAGACGAGACTCGAGACACGCAATAAACGTGACCACGTGTGGAGTTACAGGAGTTTGGGCCTCGGCTCGCTGCTGGTCAGAGACTACATTCTGTGACTGGAGGTGTAATGTACACACCCATCAACGGTGCATAGATAACTTCACCTCACGTATAAACGACACCGACTAATGGACTGAAGATGGAATTGCATAAATACCATAAAACTAGTGCATAGTTACTGAAATCAACAAACCAAGAGCAGGAGATGGACTGGAAGTCTTTGGAGGAAAACCGGAAGCCTTCATTCAAACAGAGCGTGTCAATCACGTCGGTTTCAGATTCAAACATCAGCCAAACTTTACATATTCTCATATGATTAAGCCAAATTGTCTCATAATAATAATAATTAAGAATTAATAACAGTCACTAAAATGCTGTTTGTTTTACAGAAACGAAGCAATATTTGGTTCTGTTTTATAAAAACATCATTTTTTTTTAAGTTGGGGTGAAACGACCACCAGTAGATAAGAAATGAACATTTAAAATCACGATTCATCTCGAGGCCTCCGGTTCTCCATAAAAACCCGACAAACCTCCAATTTTAAATTGTTAATCTCAATATAACAAAATGTTAACCTTCGACATTCAGTAACCCTGACAGGAAAAAAAAAAAGTCAACAAAAACACGAAGAACATTAAAACTAAAAAGACGATTCATGTAAATTGTTCAACAGCTTATTTTTTAAGGGCTTATTAAGATATCAAAAACAACCTTTTTTTCAAGTAAATCAGACATAATTTCATTCAACATCTTTCCTCAAATTTACTTTGCAATTAACTTTAAATTTGTCCCTAACTTTTTAATTTAGAAATGCCTTCTGTTGTAGTTTTAAGTTGGGTTTTGTGGAAACAAAGTGATTAAGACGGGGGAAGAAATAACTGCAGCTCCGCATCCCCTTTTCAGATTCAAGAGCTGCTCGCTTATTGTGTCGTTACATTCAACTCTCCACTGTACTGGCTCCATCAATTTGTCGCACGAATAATACTGTCAGCGCGCCGGTGGCGACAGCATGTAGCACATAAACACACGAGGAGGACGGACTGATGCGGAGAGCTTTTCACACGAGGAGACCCTCAAGTCTTCAAGGAGCCACAGACCGGCTCTGACGTTGAAAAACAGCCTTTCAGAATCCCCACGGGGCCTCCTCTGCACGCTGGCCATCCTACTCTTTTGGGATTTTACAGTACGAAGACTGACACAGAGCTTAACCACTGGATTTAGGAGTTTGGATAATGCCAAAAAGATTTTTTTTTTTTTTTAAAGTAGTCAAGCTCCTGGAGGGAATCTTACAGTGAGTAGGTATTTTAAGTGTTTGTGTGTGTATGCGAGTCCGTTGGGGGGGGCGGGGGGGGGGGGGATCAGTTCATCGAGCAGTCCTCGCCCTCTGTGTCGGTGTCTGTGTCCGAGCAGGCGGTGTCCATGGCCACGTGGGCGGGGCTAACGATGACGGCTCGTCTCTGCTCCTCCTCGGCGCTCGCTCTCCTCTCCTGAGCGCGCTCGATGTGCTGGATGGCCTGAAAGCAGCGCAACGAGAAACAGACTGAAGGCTTGCGGCAAGTACTCGGTCCGCCGGGAGACGTCAAAGGGAAAGAAGAACTCCTACCTGCACAATAGTGTCCAGGTTCTGCCTGGACGTGGACACGGTGCCGGTGGTGACAGACGGGCTCATGGTCACGACGGTGACGTGATGGTGCGGGTGCTGGGTTAGTGTCGGGGCCGGAACGATGACCGTGGGGTGGTGGGTTGGGGCAGGGGGAGTGGGAGATGCCAGCACCTGGGGGACGCAACAAAATATGTGTCAAGCCCTGCGCGACAGCCCAGAATGCCTCACTTCAGAAGCCTTTTTGTTCAAACAGCAGCGGTTGGGAGTTGCAGAGTGCCTCTGACCTGTGGACTGTGTGGTCGTCTGTCGGCAGCGTGGATCTGCTGCAGCCGTAGCAGCGTCTGGGTCTGGAGGAGCGCCTGCTCCTCCTCCACCTGCTGAGTGATCACCTTCAGACGGTCCGGCTGCAGCTGGCTGCTCAGAGATCGCATCTGCACGCAAACACACAGCAGCGCGCCGGTTAATCACAGCAAGAGCAACGTCAGCAGCACTTTAAGGGCAACTCGAAACACGTCGAAAGGCCTTTGAATTACTGCGGAAAGACGGCGTCAATAATCACTGCAGAACCGAAGAGCAACGGATGCTGCTAGTGAACGATAAAAGTAGCACACGGATACAACCGATGATTGTTTGATAAATAACATGAATGCATTGTAACAAAAGTAGGATCGTCAAAGTCTTATTTGTTTCCACTTTCATTCCAAGATCTGCTTTTCTGTTGTTCTCCATTGTGCAGCATGGTGTTCTATCAACAGCACCGAATTACTGCGCAGCTCCATTTTGACTCTTTATAATTATCTCAAGCCTGCAGCTCCGCTGCTGTTTACTTTTCTCTCTCACTACCCGAGTCTGTGTTTGTCTCCACCACCTGTTCATCCCTTTTGTCTTAACCTGCTTTTCGGGTAGATCCAGGATGTGAGCCTGTCAGTCACCAGCACTCTGATGAGGTGACTGATAATCGTGTGCAGGACCCAGACACTGATTCGAGTATAGGTTTTCAAACTCTCACAAATCTCACGCAGCATAATCAGAGTCTCGTTTATCCAGTCGTATGCTCACTACGGTACTTCCCAAACACATGCATGTTTCACTTTCTCCGTCTTTGTATTCTTCGTTCACAGAGGAGACGTGCAAGAAAAACGTGTTCTTCAGGACTTCAGGGTAACACCGGGTGAGTAATGCATAAACAAATGATATTTCGTGGACAACGTGTTTCTTTAATATTGAAATATCTCAATCATATAATTAGATTGAGAGAAGTTTAACACCTGAGAACCAAACAGTTATTGTGAGAGCGTAATACCCCTGAACTCCCTTCTTTCATTGTCTCACCTGTTCCTCCAGCTGCATGCGAGCCGAGCGCTCCTTGTCCAGTTGCTGTCGCAGCTCTAACATCTCCCTCCTCACCTCCTCTACCTTCTCCTCCTCCAGCGTGTCTGGAGAGCCGATCCCTTCATCCTTCTCCTCCGCTCGCCTCCTCTTGGGCGATGAGCCGCTGAACTCCTGGAGGGACACGGTTAAATGTGAAAAAAACGTTGCATTAAATATTACACGGTTGATATTTGTAAAGGAATGGAACCAACACAGCGCCGGCCTCTGCACAGATTCTGAGAAGTCGCCGCTCTATTTAAAAAAAAGACATGCGCTGCTTGTGCCGAGCTGAACAATCGGCCGTTTGGGCGAGACAGCAAAGCGCCAGGTGAACCAACAGCGTGGTAAACAAAAGAAACCGGTAAACACATATGTCTCACATGGCTCAACACAGATGGAGAAAGGTCTGGGGAAAGAATATATTTTCCAGACTACAATTACGCAAACATAATTATTACAGGTTGTGCAGCCTGTTCTCATTCCCGGGTCAAACACTGCCGCTTTGTCACAGACACAGCGAGAGAGCATACGGGTCATGTCGCGTGGCTCGGGCTGCATTCGCTCAAAAATGAGGATGACACAATTATTATGAGAAACAGTGGCACCGGATTTTACCTGGATGAAGCGTTTGAGCTGGTTGTTCTGTGCCAGGAGCTGCGTCTTTTCCTGCTCCAAGGCAAAGATGTAGTCCGACGTCTGCTGCAAGATGGCCGCCTGGCAGGGACGGACCAAAGAAAGTGAATAGGAGAATGGTGCACGGACCGAAAGCTTAACATTGTGTCGTGATCTGTGCTCGTCACAAAGCGCCGGTGTGTGTGTGTTTTTCCGCACCTTGCTGAGTTTCTCCCCGTCTGTGTGGGGCAGGACTGTTTTGAGCGACTGGAAGCCCGCGTTGATGCTCTGCATGCGCCGGCGCTCGTTGCTGTTGGCAATCTCGCGGCGGATTCGTCTCTCCTGGTCCTGGGCCGTCTCCGGGCTGAGGGGGATGTTGGCCAGGCTGAGGGAGCAAGGTCAAAAGGAGAGAGACGCTCATTATTCTGTCCACGGGGGCGCTGTGTCCAATGAGAAGGCACTAGCTCCTCTCAGACACACATTTGATCCTTCTTCTAATTTTGGATGAAATATTCTCCTTTCAAATTATTCTAACACAGTCACCATCAAAGAAAACGCAGCGAACAGAAAAGGGTGACATAAGTCGCCTGGAGATCTTTGGGTTTGGCTGAACTCAGTTCTCTCTCTCTCTCTCTCTCTCTCTCTCTCTCTCTCTCTCTCTCTCTCTCTCTCTCTCTCTCTCTCTCTCTCTCTCTCTCTCTCTCTCTCTCTCTCTCTCTCTCTCTCTCTCTCTCTCTCTCTCTCTCTCTCTCTCTCTCTCTCTCTCTCTCTCTCTCTCTCTCTCTCTCTCTCTCTCTCTCTCTCTCTCTCTCACAGCCCCACGAGATTGGATGTTATGGTGGCAAACCCCTCTTTGTCATGTTTACTCAGGGGGAGAAATGTGTGAACCATTAAGCCTAAAGGTGATTCTGATTATGAAAAAGGTCAGACAGCGCACATGGCTCTAAATAGTTATCTCTATAAAAGATGAGTTTGTGGGTGTGCAGCCATACACTAATGTTCAGACTTTTTATTATTTATATATATTTACTAAAAAGCTGCAAAGACCAAAACACCTTTATTATCTCATTATGAATGAACATACATCTTGGAATTTCTTAATTATGTGCCTCAGTTTCCTCTTATTTTGAAAAGCTTTCTTACATACAGCTTAATCTACCGGTTAAAGTCCTTATAGTGAATGTAGAGTAGACTGCGGAGCATAAGCAACATTTAATGAGGATATATTGTCCTCTGATGAAAACATGTAGTTGAGCAAATGTCAAAGACCGACCTCAGCCCATCATCATGTTTCAGATATCCGACCAGAAACGGCACATAAAAACAAATACATCCACCCCGCACAGTTGAAACGTGCCCGTGTTATTAAAGTTTAGAGATGAAGTCAGCTGGAGCTGCGGACCTTCAACATGGCCGCCGGAGGGCGCGTCGGACAGTCTGGACGGCGGCAGCAGTGAAATGTGACTCCGCCAGCAGCAGCAGCAGCAGCTGCTGCAGGCCCCCCGGCATCATGGAGAACAATGCTTTCTACCGTTAGCACTAAGCTAGCAGTCACCATCTGGTCTGCTGCTCCGGGACGAAGATACACGGCCCCTCGTCACACGTATGAGACGACACGGGTCACTTAAACACGCAGTACACACGAGTGAAAGCGAGTCCGTGCAGCCACAACAAGGCGAGAAAACGAGTGCGTCCTGGTAGCTAACTAGTTAGCCATGCTAAGCTAATTTTAGCACACGACACGACCGTGGCTGCTACGCACATAGCAAAGCCGAACCCCCAAATTCACCGAGCCGCATTCAATACCTCGACATATACGTTATGCCATATACTTAATTTTGGTAAAAACTGGCAACGTGTGTACGAAACTGTAGTTTCAAACATGTGATTTTGTGTTTAGCAGCGGAGCGGCGGGGAACACGTTAACTACCACGTGGTTGGCGTTCAACTGGAAGCAAATGTATCGATTTCATGGCGCTGATTTACATATTTGAGTGGAATGGCTGCAAACAAGCCCGTGCGGGTTATTACACGTTACTAGACCAGCCAGTGTAATAACATTAAGCTGAACTATCTTCTTTATCCTCGCCGCCAACTGCAGCAGCTGGCCAACAAGCTGCTAATTTCCACAACCATGCTCCTGCTGCCAAGACATCGCAGCGAAGCTAACACCTAGCATGCTAACTGAAGTCGGGCTGCAGCTCACGCACACACGCATACACACTACAGCGACACGAGGGATGATTTGTGCAAGCGGTTTCAGACAAATAGTCAGCTACACACCTGCAGAGACCTCCAATAACATCCTTCTCCGTCTTCTTGAAATGGTGTAAGGACGCTATCTTGTCTGTCGGCATCATGAAATATTCCATGCTTTCAAAGCCACCTTCTGTGGTCCGTGTTTTCTATTTTTTCTTCTTCTTCTTCCTCCACTGCTGTCCTTGTTAAAATACTGATGCTGTACGTTTTTAGCACCGAGCTCTCGCTGTACTCCTCAATGGCGCATATCTAAAATACGGCTTAAAAATGTGCCAATCTGAAGAATAGACTTAGAAAAATAAAAGTAAGTTCAAGCTGTGTTGCTTCCCACAGCTGATGGGGTTCCCTCCAATGTGTGTGTGTGGCTTCTTGCCTCCGCCTACTACGTGTCTGTGTGTGTGTGTGTGTGTGTTTGATGCCTCCGCCTACTACGTGTGTGTGTGCGTGCAGCTGATCTGTGCGAGGCGGGAAACAGCTGGTTGGAATCAGAGCCCGTTTTCCGGAAAGCAGAACAAACAGCAGAAAGAGAGCCAGTGTGCGACTGCATTGCTGCACATATCACCCTCATACCGAAAATGGAAGCTAAATACGACAAATGACGGTGTAATAGCACACGTATCAGCATTAGTAACATTAACTAACATCAGTGGGTTAGATAACATGTCTGTTACTGTATATGACACACACTGCTGGAATACTTTACTGTAGCTACGCTTAATTATCTGCACAATACACTTAAATTACAGATGTTCACACCACAAGGAATTAAATCACTTTGTTTTTTTATTATAAATATTTATAATTGATCTCCCTCTTATCAAGTCTAGATTACCAGCTCTTTTTTATCAGTATAAATTAAATCCATTTGGATTGTTAATCATCATTTTGGAGTTTAGTAACTTGTGATGTATATCTGTCCTTCAAGAAAAATACAAGTTTTAAACTGAAAAGCAAATCATTTACAAAACGCATGGAGCATTTTACCCAACGGGTTGCACAACAGTTTACTATGCAGGGTCACGATGATGTAAAAGCTAATGTATACATAACATGTCCGTTATTGACAATCCAACATAGTACAGCAGGTGGCAGTAATGCACCATAACGTTTGTTTCCAACTATTGAAGATTCTGCATTTACATGTAAAAGAGCTGTAAACATGTGGCTCTGTCGAAGTAAAGCTGTTGTGAATAGATGCAGAATACTCCGAGGGTGGGATAAAATGCCATATTTTGGATATAATGGAAATTATGAAGAGAATGGATCCAGAATTGGCGATAAAATCACCATTTTAATTTAAGCTTCTTTTTCTTTTGTGAGTGAGGAGACTCAACAGTGTTCTGGTGTTAAATCTGAAAGACAACGATTCGTCTCTCGGAAACGACTGATGTGAATCCAAGAGTGGCTCGGAAAATCAAAGCAGGAAGAACGAATGAACCACTTCCTCTGTTCAGCGTGTGGTCGTGTGCATAAAGTAAGGCAAACTGCACACATCGATTTCAAAGGTCAGCACCTGTTGCCTTTGTCCACGTCCTTCCTACTCACTGCTCAGGTGAGGCCACCACAATAAAAACATCTCGTCGGACTACAAATTATGTTCAGTTCTTGTGGTCGTTGCCTGCAGCACATAATCGAATTGTAAACAATCTCTAAGGTGGTGCAGTATGTAAACAACAAAATCGCAGAAGTAGTGTTTCTTTGCTTTTATTTTTTCCATGCAATAAAAGTTTACTATGCAGACAATAAAACATCATGTCTTTATATATTGTACAATGTCAAAGATAAATAATTGGTCCTTCTCTCCCCTTTTTCCCCACATATCGTAAGTATGACGAACACACAGATCTAAATATACAACATTCCTCCATTCACCTGAAAATAGGATATATTATGCATTTCTGGAATAATACAAACCTGTAGTAGTAGGCTACTCTTCATACAAGAAATACATTATATCCTACATTTAGATATGTTCGTGTATCTATTGAGCTTTAGTTAGACATCTGCACCAACATTACAGCTCCGCTTAAGAGGTTATGATTCAAACGATTAAAAGATGCGTAGCACTGAAGGATCTCAGGTAACATTCAACAGAGCAAGCAGCAGACATCCTAAAGGGCAAGTGCATCTTTGTGATGTGATAAACCTTTTTTTTTTTTAAAAAGCATACAATTAGACTAATTTCTGAAATTGAGCACGAAAAAAAGTCTTCTTTAACGGTGCAACAATCCAAACTCAAATTCAATCAGGCCTTTCCTTTGGCAAATAGAAACTTGGAATGCTTGAAGACGGTAACGGAGTATAGACATGGCATGATAGAGGAATAAAAAGGAACGCAAGGGGAAACCCTCCGAAGTACGATTGTCAAGCCTGACATTAGAAGCCTACAGTGTACATGTAGGCGAGGTCATCCTTCGTCCGTACCATGATGGGAGGCGTCATGCTGAACGCCTTTCGCACCGAGCAAAACACACAAGTCTGATATTGTTGCTTTGTCAAAGTTTAACGATCACTGAGCTGTTTGGGCGCCTCCTGTTGGCACTGATGGTCTGGTTCTCTTCGCAGCAGATTCCTCCACCGCGAAAGTGTAGTTATACTAAAAAAAAACAACAAAGCAAAGTGAGCGTATTCTTTGTTTGGAGAATTGCATGGTCTTAATTCAAGGATCACAGGGCTGAAATTGAGAGTCAGATGTGACCCTACCTCATTTTCAATGTCTTGAAAGGACTTTATACGAATGTTGTTTAATTGAGAGTTCAGTTGAAGAGCCTAAAAGAGAGAGAGAGAGAGAGAGATGTCAATACATGTTTATATTGGAAGCTTGGGGGTGAAAAAGCATAAAGTGAGAGATAAAAACAGCTGCATTTTGTAATGAAATTCATCACTTAAGTATGGTTGGAAAAGATCAAACGCACCGCGCTGTTCGCCTGGATATTGAACTTTGGGTGAAGGCTGAAGGGAACTCCATCTAAAGCTGCAGAGAGGGAAGGCGGGTAAGAGTTGAGTGAGTTGCCTGCTGGGAGAAGTAAGCAATGCGTTTCCTGTGTGTGTGTGTGTGTGTGTGTGAGGGGAGATTTGGAGCACCTGTGATCCCCTGCATGCTGCCGTCAGCACCTTTGTCAGAGTTTTCCTTGCTTTTGAGGCTGTGGCGTCGCTGACTCAGTTTGTTTTGTGGCAGTGGGTGAGGGGGGTTGCTGCGGAAACAAATAGATGGGTATTTATGCCAACTGTCCTCTACTGTTGAGTTACAAAACATCATTCTCTCGTATCGACTTTTAATGGAGAGAATCAGTTATTGTCCTTTGAATGGGCTCTATTTAAACATATTGTGTTCCAGAGCAGCCACGACATGCCCCTGAATAAACAAGTATCAATTTTGCGAATCATTCTCGAGACATTAAATAAGTGGCGCACCTGGGTCGAAGGGGCAGAAGAGCAGACGGCGGGTCCAATGAGATCCTGCGGATGTCCAGGCTGACGCTGCGGGGCTTCGCTTGAGGCACGGGGCTGGAAAAAACTCCCTTTCTGCACCACAACACGTAGCCGTGGACGTCTCTGGGGGGGAAAGGCACGTGAAATCAAACGCGAGTGTAAATACAAAGGACGACCTGAACGCACATCCGAATGCAGACCTGTTGCGTGTGTGAAAGTTACCAACCCCACATAGGTGTAGTGCTGCAACATCATTTTGCTTTTGGCAGTCACTTTGACATCCAACACAGCTGTGTCCACACTGCCCACTGGGACGACGCGGACACACACACGTTTCTTCTTCCAAACGGAGGCCTCTGGACGGACGGACACACACACACATCAGCAGCAAGTAAATAAGACATCAAATACCAGAAAAACATAAAATATCAGCGATGTGTGACACCTGTGTGTGTGTGTGTGTGTGTGTGTGCGTGCTTGCACTGCTATCTTTGCAAGGACCGATTGCAGTTAAGTTTAAAAATGCGAGTGTGTATGTACTCACTTGCTTCGAGGTGCTCTGCTATATAGCAGTAACCAGGAGGAATAGACTCCTTGTCTGAGATCAGCTGAATGTCTGACACTACCATCCCAGCTGTCAAGTCCTAGAGAGAGAGAGAGAGAGCGAGAGAGCGAGAGAGACCATTTATAGAAGACAGGGGGGACAAGTGCAACACACAAGTAATACGTCTCTCATATCATAGTTAAAAGGTGTATCTGTGATCTGATCTCTCTCTCTCTGCTACCTTGCTGTAACAGAGGTAATATCCAGATTTCATGGCAAAGCTGCGAGTAAAGTTCGCTGCCGCTCCGTCTTCAGTGATGCTGATCTGCAGAGGGACAGAGAAAGAGAAGAGGTACATTTAGATATACTACATCTGAATGAATGGGCATTGTCAGAAGGGAAGTACATCTGGCAAGTTGGGGCACAAAGAGAGCGCTGGACGCGAGTGGTGGTTTAGATGTTTAGGCTCAAAACCCGACTTCACTATTCTCCTTCAGGGTCTCTTTAGCAAGGCAGAGGTGAAAAATCACGGAGAAGCAAAGAGGCGGGAGAAATATTCTCCCAATGTGGAATGACAGAGAGTTAATGAAACACTTCACATGAGATGGCTCAAGGATAACGTTTGTGGTCAATCTCATAAGAGATACGCTCACAACTCTCAGCCAACGCCATAACGCTATAACGCTGTAACAGCAGAAATAAAAGTGATCTCAACACTAAGACATTTGGCACACTGGAAAAAATGCCAGCGTGTTTTGCTGGTTTATAGATTTGCATGCCGACCATGCATGATGAATGAATATAACATCTATCAGCATGTGCAAGGAGGCCTGTGTTTGCAACGTATTCAACAGAGACGTTCATGACATAGAATAGTCATTATAATCACACCATGTCTGAATAGAGACTAAATACTATTCACTGCCCATCATCACTAAGTGTGCAGTTTTCTTTTCTTCTTTTTTTAACCTGTCACACCTTTAAAAGAGTGCGTCATACGAGCAACGGGCTCAACCACAGCTCCTCACCACAGGAACTGCCGTGCTCAGAGAAGTTTCCTAAATCTCTCCTAAACAAGGACTCCTTGATGGAATTTATTGAGGCTAAGTTAGGAGAGTATTCTCGAAACGTTGTAATGCTTACAGCTCAGCAACACACTCAAACTGCCCGCCAACAACATCTCACTTCACTCTAATGCTGCTGGATGTCGTGACAATTTTAACCCTGTAATAATGTACTTCAGGTTGTCAGTTACTAAAGCAAGGAAGGGAAGATATATTGTAATTCTCACAACACTCCAGCAAACTGTTTGTGGTCACCGTGGAGTGAAATTCGGTAAGTTTTTTTAAATGGTTTCACATTGTTAAACTCTCTGTATAAGTATATATATATATATATATATATATATATACACACACACATACCAGTGTGAAATCTTTGGGGCAGGTGCTGGTGTTGGAGGTCCATGCCACCGCTGTAACTGGCCGGACTACCCCATGCTCCATCACAGACATCTGAGGAAGAGAAAGGGGAACAGTAGAGTAAATAAGGAAGTCACATCTGGAAGGGAGGACAACAATATATATATATATATATATATATATATATATATATATATATATATATATATATATATATATATATATATATATATATATATATATATATATATATATATATATGTGTGTAACAATGGGCTTTCTCTGGGACTGGTTGGCATTTTGAACCAATTTGCTGTGTCCATGTGACTTAAAGAAAGGACTCACTAAAGGTAAACAGGCTCCCATTGAGTCTAAGAATGAATCTTCTCCCTAAGCCACATGGTTTAGGACAGAAGGATGCTATCCAGAGCAGGAATTCCTCCCAAACTACAGCTGTGAATATCAGTCCATCCTGGGAAGTTCTGCATTCCCCTTTTTATGAGACGTTTGTTTTACCAAGCCCCCCTATTCTGGTAGAAAGTAGGGGTTGATATTGATAAAGTTGTCTGTCGAGGGATATGTCATTTTATATCACAATATTTATATCATGAAACAAGCAGTCTGCTTTTGGCAAATGAAGAAAGTGACAAATGAAAGTACTTCATTAAATTGATGTGAAAAGCATTTCTTTCAAATCTTCTCTTTGTCTGATATTTGAAACTGTCTTCAGAAGACAAAACACTCCGAATAAAGCAAACATCTGAGAGTACGAGTGGTGAATTTGAATGAAAGTAAACATTTTTAGTGAGAACTGTACAATGAGGACAGATGTATGTATTTACTTCCCTACATCCTACTTGCTTACGTAATAGGCCGCTGGTCGTCATTGTGTGAACTCTGTTTGGTATCAGGGTGGGAAATCAACACCAGGTACATGAAGTTGACACTTTACTTGCTTTACCAGCAACTTTGACATTCGCGCTGGTATCATACTTCTATATTTCAACAAGCTCACGTGTACTGTAATATAGTTATGAATAAAAATAACTGATTAAAGACGGTACTTAGCGTTAACTTGCATGACACGGCGAGTTTACTTTACAATAGCAGCCACTGTTCCATTGACAAAACTTCGCTGAATCTTGTTCAAAATGAGCTCACTCGCTTATGTTCCGGGAGTCGACTAATAAAATCATAAAAAAATAAATACTTACTCTGTCTCTGTACCCACGTCTGTCTCTTCGGAGTGAAACTATTTGGCACGCAAACAACGTTTTAGTTAACAGCCGGAATCTTTTGGCGTTCTTCTTGTAAGCAGGAAGTACTGAATGCATTCTGACTCCAACTCCCGTCAGCCCACGGGGCAAGACGTCACCGTTAAATGCCGACTCGAGTCTGAACGCAAGATGGCAGCATTACAACAGTCACAGAGACAGTCCGTTGTCCAATTTCACGCCATACATGCATTAAACATGTTTTTTATGTTGTTGCTAAACGTGTACCGGAACTGTTACACGTGATATTCTGCGGTTCTGCGGCGGTTTGTGTTGTTCGTGTCCCCAATTAACAAAGGACGAAATATAAACATTCAGCCTGTTTTGGCTCGTTCACAACAAACATACAGGCCACTGCAGATATAACTAGGTGTGGACAGAGGGGTGCTGAGAGAAGAATCGATTCTCATTTACATGAAAATGAGGGTGAGCAGGGCAGACTGGAGGAGGAGAGGGGAGAGCGAGGGGAGGATAATGAAAAAGGGTAACAGGGAATGAGAGATAAAGAAGGGACGAATTGTTGGGAGCAGGGGGGGTTTAAAGGGCAAGGAGAAGATGTGTGACAAGACGTGGTGTTTAAAACCAGGCATGCACACACTACTGGTTTAATGGATGACACATCTTTTCTTTCTGAAAAGACTAAAACCAACAATGAATGCTGTACCACCATGTAGCCTTCGGTGTCGCATGTGTCCCCACAGCCTGGTGTGATTAATTGTTGAGCCAGACGACTGAAAGCACATTAATGAGAGAAAACATTGCACCGGCTGACATGTCCCTGCATTAACATTAACACGGGCACTTGAATCAATCCCACATATACCGTCCCGCTGCTCAAATTAGATCAAAATCAGATTATCTTGAGAAACCGGGGTCATGATTTCTGGAAATTAACGTTGCTTTTGAGCTGTTCAAATGAAATGTTGGTGCTTTGAGCCCCACATGCCGATATAGTTCCATTATATTGAAGAGAAGGCAGACGTCTCTACGGCCGATGTCTCCAAAACAAGGCAACTCACACCAAAAACAATCTAGATTGATAAACAGCACTAATGTAAGAGGGAAAATATGCATTTTTCTGTGAACTGTTTAAGTAAATGCATTGGAAATGGTCCCCAACAAATAAGCCTACTCCTGACTTAATAGTGTTTGAAATGATGTACATTTTTGAGACCCTTTTAAAAGACGTTCATCTTCAGCAGGGACCACTGGGCATGGACCTTTGTGCCACAGAGAGGAAAGGGAAGAAAGCATTTAGGACTAACACATGGTTCATTTTCATCTTTTCACGATGACAATGAGACTAATATAGAACGTCATCAGCCTTATCCTCGAAGGTACTGTTTTAATATAAACACACATGCAATACAACTCACAACAGTATAGCAACAGTGGGGCTAAATCCACCTCTAACCCTCCCAAGGTGAATGATTCTAGGATATTTACATCTGTTCTGAGTAGTCGGTGAGCCCACAGTGAATAACCCATAACAATACCCAAGTCACCCTTATCCTTTGTTTATCATTTCCACCGTGCAACATGGAGGCATACACATGAGGAATAAGCTCCTTTGATGGCTACAGACTATACATTCTCACAACAGACACTGCTCTTAATCAACTCGAACGTTGTGTGTGTGTGTGTGTGTGTGTGTGTGTGTGTGTGTGTGTGTGTGTGTGTGTGTGTGAAAATGAGAAAAAAAGACACTCGACTGGAGCATCCAGAGGTGCTCGGGTCCCTGTTGGCATGGCAACATGCAGAGCAGACCACAGGGGGTGGTTGTGGGGGGGGCAGGGCTGCAGCGGGTGGACTGTTCCATCTCGGTGAAAATAGAAAATCAGTGTTTATTCAGAGCATTAGCTTTATTGGCTGATTGGCCAATTAATGAGAACGAGCCAGCTGTAATCTGCTGGGATTGAAACAAAAGTGAGAAGAGGCAATGTGCGCGCGTGCGTGTGTGTGTGTGTGTGTGTGTGTGTGTGTGTGTGTGTGCGCGCGCGTGTGTGTGTGTCTGAATGCCTGCACATCTGCGTGTCTGCTTGTTGGGGGTGCATGCAGCTGCCAGTGTGTGCGTGGTAGTAAATATGAGAGCGATAGACTGAGTGAGAGAGTAGGTTCAGACGCTCTGGTACTTCCTACTATGCTGGGGGAGGGAGGGAGGGAGTGAGTGAGGGGGGGGTTTCATTCATCTTTTCCATCAAGTCAGCCTCCTGTCTAGAGTGACAGACACACATGCATTCAGCTCATGTGCAAACAAACACACACTGCAGTCTCAATAGAAAACCACTATATATATATCCTGCCCACACACACACACACACACACACACACAGGGCTTACCCACAGCTTGTAAACATGTGTAGCTACTGAGGTAAGAAGGTGTATGAGAGTCCTCTTTGAAACGGATGAAACACAAAGTCACGTAGAAATAAAATGTCATTATAGACAATAGGCTACTATACAATACGATGAGGTCACCATAATAGCAGGACAGTGTCTGTAGGGAGAGGGCACGTTTAGCTATTCCAGGACATCCATCACACACACGGGCACCCTGACAGACACACAGACGCACACACTTATTAGTATTGGTCGCATCATCATCATCAACATCAACAACAACATTGTTTCCATGGTGAAGCGATGGCCTCCTCGCGGTCTCAGATCAAACTGCAGCATTCCCCGGAGCCCGCCGACATACTGATGGAGAGCTGCGTCAAGGGAACCAGAAAAAGCCAGAAAGAGGCCGGAATTGAATCACTGTTTCTTTCAAAATAAAAGCACTAACGCGCTACTATCTGAATCAAACGCCGCTTTTTAAACCATTGTTCCATTTCTGTGTCGGTCACTTGACTTTGCAAGGTAGCATTCTAAATAATGTTTCAGACATTTTAAATTATATTATGTACAATAGTGTATAATTCAGCATTGTTCAGCAGCTCTTATTTCAGTGACCATATCATTCTATTTGGCTTGGCATTGGATATTAGAACCATATTTTACTGTCACTTCCAGGACAAGTTTGTGGAAGACTTCACATGCACTGCACACATAATAACATCATTTATACTATGTAACGTTTTGACAATACAGATTAGCAGGCTAGTAAATTAAAGCAGATATAAATGTCCAGATGAATCTGTTTACCCTGCACAATATATGCAGTCTTAATAGATCGATTACAATACAATGAAGTAGGCAAATTCTGCTGTTCTAGGGTGCTGACCAGGAGAAAAAGAGCCCAGAAAATGTAAAAGTGATGAATCATAACACGACTATACCGGCCCCTTCACGTGGGCAAACTGTGTTAGGACTGTCTCTCGTCTGTTAAAAACAAAAGCAGCCTCACGTGACCTTTGGTTGGACAGTTTGTGTGTTTTGGCATTTTGTATTGACGTACAAAAAAATATCTCTGCGTGTATACAAAACATGGCCTGTCTATTGATTTATTACTTCATTAAACCTACTCCTTTAATCGGGCTATCTGCTTTAAGGTGCATTAGTCTGAAATGTTGGAGCGGAAGTAGTCTTTTCTCGTCTCGTGTAATTTGACAGAGGACGGCATTGCTCCATGGTGGTGTTTTTCTGGGAGGAGTGGGACAACAGCCGTACGGGGAAAGAAAAATAGCAATAAGCAACAACTAAAGGCTACAAACCTGAATTTGCGGGACTTGGACGGGACCAGATAGATGAAGTTCCTCGGGAACACCTTTCCCGGACCGTCTTTTAGGTGACCGTGTCGGTTCTCACTTTTAATTACCGAGCAAGGATACGGGACTCATGGATAAAAGGAGAGCAGGCGGAGACGACGACATCAAAGGGGCTCCCGGGTCATTAGATACAGCTATAGCACCGATCAGACCATTATTTAACACGCGAGAGCCGACCAGCCTCTCTCAAACGGGAATGAGCTCCGTAACAAGCCGGTTTTGGTAATTATCTGGAGCCTCTTGGTCGTCTTTTCAGGGGAAGAAAAGACGTCCGTAGCGCGTCAGGCTACTTATAAAAACAACAGTATCTTACTGAAGGCGAACATTTTTTTAACCGTGCCCCCCCCCCCCCCCCCCTAGACCCCCAATGCCAAAGAAGAACCCGTTTCCAGAGCCCCGGTTTTGTATCGTTTTCTTCGGATGAGTAAAAGCTAAGGCGGCTGCACTTCTGTCTCTTTTGCTTTGTTACTCACACCAACACAAGCAGGCAGCTCCAGCTGAGCCAACACTTCTCGCTGTTTTGAGCCCTGTATGCTTTTTTCTTTTTTCTTTTATGGGAAACTTTTCAACCTCTCGTTTTTTCTAAGTGCTGAAAGTTGGAGAAGGAAACCCCTTTTTGTAGTGATCCTCCTCCTCCTCCTCCCTTCTCTCTCTTTCTCTCTCTCTCTCCACAATAAGAGCCAAACTGTAGGTATGGACGAGCAGGCCCGCATGATGTTGGGTCATATTGGACTAACTGGACTGCCTCACGAGGACGTGGGGGATCCTGACAACATAAGGAAACATCACAACATGGGCCAGCCGCAGCAGGACATCGGTGACATCCTCCAGCAGATCATGGTCATCACAGATGAGAGTCTGGATGAGGCCCAGGCCAGGTAATGCCGTGAGCAGATAAGGCCTGATAGAATGTTTAGGAGTTGGATTTGGGTCTGCAGGGGGGGGTAGTCATCACAGTATCTCCTCAAACGTGCATGGGTTTACACAGACACACACACACACACCCAGACACACACATCACACATTGTAACAGACTGTAATAACACCCCTAACTTGCAGAATGCTAATGGGGTCTTTGTGCCCCCTCTCCAGCTGTGCAGCACCACTGTTCAATCCCACAGGTCTTATCAACAGCACTCAGTACAACACAGGCTCCATAGCACTCCCAGCGATATGGATGAAATCACAAAGTTACTCATAATAATGCAAAATCTTATCATGTTCGATTGCCACCAATTTGAAATAAACTCAGTTGTACATTATGGAGACTTTGGTTGCAAGTTAAGTTTGACAGTAGAATGCAGTTTGGTTATTGTAGATGCATTTATAACGTTGTTATACACACTGATGGGGGGGGAGAGTGTCCTTATTAACATTGTGTTAATTTTAATCATATCACCCAACTCACGATGCTATCACAGTAGTTTGCTCAAAATAGTGTCTCAACACAGGAAATACTGCGATACACATATTCAGTCCAATCTATTCACATAATATGTGCAACTAAAATGAAGTCCTTCATTCATAGCATGCTACGTATTATTTCTGTAATGTATTGTCTTTCTCACTCTCGTTTTTTTTTACTTCATCTCGTGATGTAAATTTCATTAAGTAGAAATCAAATCGTGTCTTAAGAGCTGCCTGAAGTATGACATGCAGAGTGTTCCAACAAGTTGAGATAAATCAGAGGTTCTATAAGCAACACGGACGTGTGACAGGATGTACAAATTCAAATAGTCAAAAACTGGCAAACAACTGCCGGCAAACGGCACATTTCACATCAGATGTATGCAGGGAAATAGTAAAATATGTATGCCACAGTAATGTAATAGAAATAGTGTCACAAAACTGGTGTCAGATTATCAATATTGTACCGTAGTGTGACATTATATTGCAATATTGATTGTTGCACTATTATATATGTGTCATCCCTATTCTATGTGGACACAGGCTTGTTCCATTTTAAGCTCTCGGAGTTTCTGCACGATTGTGCCGTCAATCTCTCCTCTTGTCTGTCCTCACTAAGGTGAGTAAGTCCAGGTGAATTAGACAACTATGTGCTCAGGCCTGTTTTCAGTCAAGGGCTTGAACAGGTCTGGTTGCACACTCACTCATCTGAATCCAGTCTGTTCAGCACTGACTTGCAATGTGTCTACATGATCTATTGTTGGTGGATGTCAGTGCCTGTAACCAACAGAATGGCTGTAACAATTTACATTCTCCGTGTCTTTCATTTTCCATAAAAGGAAACACGCTTTAAACTGCCACAGAATGAAGCCCGCTCTCTTCAGTGTCCTGTGTGAGATCAAAGAAAGGACAGGTGAGTTGTCCATTTGGTTCCTGGTTCTTATTGGTTGTTTGTTTTCCACATCAGCCAGTAAAGAAAAGGCTTTCATGCTGATAAGAATGCACATTTCTTACTCTTTCAGTGCATCCGTGATTGTAGCGGAGGTTTAAGCCTACAGTCCACAACCATTATTTTGAACTTCAGGCTTAAATTCATCATTGTTGGTCAAATTGAGAACATAAGGACAAAGAGACAGACGCATCAGGGATAGAAAGATATAAGAATATTGTCCAGCCAGGTTTTGCCAGCCTTCCTTCATCTACATGTTCTCAATATATTGCCTCACTTTCTTCCTCTTGTGCTCAGTGTGTCACACCCTCTATCTTCAGCTTGTGTTGACATTTTTCTAAAACTCGTCTTCTGATGGATGCGCTCCTCTAAAAAGCACCACCAAACAGGTGGTGCGTCTTTACCGACAGACGCTTTTCACTGAGAAATGAGATGGTCGTTACAATTATCTTACACCTTAAATGTCCGATCCTGACGTTCCATCACACACCACTGATGCAGCAGCTCATTTTGAACAGTAAAAGGGCCCAGGTTTGTGTTTTAGCCGGTGTAAAATCATCTCAACTTTGTCTTTAGAGCGGAGAACTCCTTCCAGACACGAAGCAGACAGAAGTGTGAGCGACACGGAGCCCTTGTTATTACCTCATTTCATTCACTCGGTGTGTAAACGGGAACCCTGAGGTTGGCAGCAGGAGGGATGCAGAGTTTCCAAGGCAACTACTGTAGTTGTCTCGCCTGCTCGCTGTCATACAGATGTTTCACACGCTGACAGCCTCCGTTGTATATTTCTCACACCGCAGCTTTGACCCAGAAAGAGGTGATCTTTGCGTTCGGTGTCATCGGGTCATCACGAGTAATGTGCTCTGATCTGGGTTTTATGCATTGAGTTCAGCGAGTGCTCACTGCTACGCCTCTCAGCCATAACGCTCCCTCTTCCTACCTGATAAGAGGATCTGGTATTATTATTATCATCATTTTCAGGGTCAATAAATCCCATGAAAACTTCTAAACTAGCAATGTTTCAGTCTCACTACTCTCTGGAGCAGTCAGCCAATCTGTTCCTGCTAGACACATTATTAAAAAAGGCTCAGAAATGTCCCATAACAGCCATGAAGTGTAACTAAAGTTACTCAAACTGGTAAATAGTGAATTTGCTCGGCACTATTTTTTGTTTTTTTTCTCTTAAAAATAAGGCCTTCTGTAAAAATAACTACATATAAACAAGATTTAAAAAAAATCAATACAAGTCCAATAAATACAAAACTAAGTCCTCTCGTCTTTACGACAGTTACTTTGCGGTCCACCGCCGCGTTTCTTTGTCCGGCCACCAGGTCGACAGGCCGCTCGTCCCTAAACCACACTTACGAGCTTCGTATGCTAGCCGCTAGCTTAGCGAGGTCCTCTCCGCCGCTGCGTTACGCTCACGCACCGCTGACGTCGCCTGGAAGAAATACGAGAGCATCCGTGGGTCGCGAGCCCGCACGAGATCTTTCTCACCCGTTCACTCGAGCCGTACTCCCACTCTTGTCTGGACAACTGTGTCCCGGTCGTGCAAGAGCTCCCCCGGGTGAGTCGGCTTACAGCTTGTGGCCCCGGTTCTTTGGACCGCCACCAAAGTTGGGCTCTGCGGTTTTCGTCCCCCCCCCCCATCGCTCTGTTTTTGGCCAGCAGCTCTGCCTCCACAGGTGTGTTCAATTAAGCTGCTGGCTGTGGCCAAGTCCGAGTCAAGCAGGAAGTACACGCTACAATTCAACACAAACCAAGCAACTGCACGACAAAGTTCAACCTTAATACTACATGCAAAACAAATACAACTGTAATGAAAATAGTTAAATATGCCACAGCCTCACAGTTGTTATTGCGTCAACTTCTAATACTTCTGGTAAAGAGCTCGTATTACCTGACCACTTCGTCACATGCACCATTTTATGTGAAAATCAACATCTAGGAACTGCTTTTAATAACCATGAAATATCAAACAAAGCTTGCCATTGACACACACACACACTTCCATAAAGCTATCATACATGTAGTTAAGAACCCAGGCCTGTGTGCTTGTGTATGGGGATGACCCATATGGAGCCTAAAGCAATAATCTGGTATGAATGTCCAAATATGTTTTGGACCCTTGATCCGTATCACCATACCTACAAAGCGACAGAGAGTTCCTGCTTTCCATCGGTGTGTTGTTGCTTCTTCACACTGATTTGAACAATAACCTTATGCTCAGTAACTGATCTTATGGAAACACTGCTCTGATACACACAATTGATCTCTAAGTGGTTTTCTGGGCTTCCCAGCAGTCTCCATATCTAGATTACTATGGAAGTTTAGAATATATTACTCCTCCCTCTCTTTGTCTCGAACCGGGCTGCCTCCCTATTTCTGCCGTCAGTGTTTCGTTCCTCTCCATCCCGAGTTAGAACCATTAAAAATAACTCCTCACATGACAGCGACAAAACACTGCTGTTTTCTTCAGATACATGTTCCCTGCGTCCTCCTTCGGGTACGTCTGTCCACGTCTCCGTTGTCCTATGTGCCTATTTTCCCCCTCCTTCTTTCATACTATTCCCAATACAACTCTTATTTCTTTTTTAGCCACCCTGTTTTTTTCTGGGAATTTTTGAGAGGATTACAGCGCACAAAATAGGACCGAGGCGAAGTAAAGAAAACAGAAAAGAACTGACAAGAGCGAGGGAGGGACAGATTGATGGATGGGTTGTAGGGAGAGGCAGTAATGGTTGTGTTTCATGGTATGGCAGACAGTTGATAATCTCCAGACCCCGGAGTCCTGTCAGCCTTCACTACAAACAGATTCTCAGTGGGGGACAGTTTGCCACCCACGGCCCCGACTGGGCTCACGAAGCTGGATTTACTCGCGCTGTTCCTCGAAGCGTCGTGGGCCGCCGCTCATCTCTTTATCCCGTCGACTGTGTGTGTGTGTGTGTGTGTGTGTGTGTGTGTGTTAGTGTTTGTACACGCGACAGAGTCAACGGGCAATCTGGAAGGCTGGCCCACACTCTGGACTAATTAATATGTAATTAACAGTAATGGGACCCCGGCCCCATTTCAATGTACGTGTCTTTGTCTTTACCGCGTTAACTCTTTTCTTATACACTCCAGTTCATTCTAACACAGTGGTCCTGTAATAAATGCACGTTATAATATGCAGCTTTTGTTAAAGCCGTTTCAGAGAGTTGCTCATTAAACTAAATGGTCATTTTTGTTGGCTGTAGTTTGCGGTCAAATTTTATTGCGTTGTACTGAGCGGCGGCGTTTTCCAATATTTAAGATAAGATAAGATAATCCTTTATTAGTCCCGCAGCGGGGACATTTACAGGATTACAGCTGCATAGTGGACAGTGCACACAAGAGGCAGAGTAAAAATCAGTGTTATAAATAAGTAATAAACATTTCCTCTGTCCTCTACTCTGATTCAAAAGAAACGCTATAGATGCGTTTCTTTTCAAACATCGCTTGGTACACCGAATAAACTAAATGTATATTTCACTGTTCCAATAAAGGAGCATTTCTCTCAGATTTTCCACTTTACACAAGTAGAGTGGAGCGGTTGGGAGGTTGGACGTATAAATTCAGGATTCAAATGATGAGAAGTGCTCCTCTGTAAACTGGTAATCATCCCTCTCTTTGGACATCAGCCTGTGATCTGTAGCCAATGAAGACACTCACTCGGGCTACAAGAGCACGCAGGACTTTGAGAGCAGTGGGATTATATTGTAATCTGGTTAATCTGGCACATTAGTATGTTAGGTGCAGGATGCTCATATTTGGGTGTAATATTACAGACATATTTCACATATTAAACTATATTACTGTACTGTAACATGGTTTTGGAAATTGCTAGTGTGTCTGAAATAATTGGAGGCCATCACCGATTGTTAGTGTCTTTAGATGTGTCTGTGTGTGTGTGTGTGTGTGTGTGTGCTGTTTGCCAGATGCGGAGGCTGTCATTGCCCTCGTTGCGGGATTATGAATGTGATCTCTGGAACTACCTTGTAATTGCCACCTAATTTGCATAGCTGTGCAAATTAACGACCTCTCAAATGAGCCTTAATTTTTCACTGGGTCTTTAGTCGCTCCTTAAGAGCTGGCGTTAATTAACAGCTGTGTGTGTGTGTGTGTGTGTGTGTGTGTGTGTGTGTGTGTGTGTGTGTGTGTGTGTGTGTGTGTGTGTGGCTGTTTTTCTTTGGGCATGAGGATGCCAAGGAAAGCTGGCATCACTACCATAGCAACAGCCAGTATTTCTTTATGTAAACCTCCCTCCTGGCAGTGTTTTTTGTTGTCTGTGTCTCCCTTCCCCTGCCTCCTCCTCTTGTCTCTCTCTCTCTCTCTCTCTCTCTCTCTCTCTCTCTCGCTCTCGCTCTCTCTCTCTCTCCAGTTAGCCCCAGACACTTGATCTCCTCGCCGCCTCTCACTAACAAAGCTACGACTGAGGTTTCCTCTGTCGTCCGGTGTTATAGTGTGTCAGCTCTTTCCGGGCTATTAAATCATGGTTTCTCTGAAGTTTTCTGAAGTTCAACTGGGCCGTTTGGGCTGCATATTTGATTTGATGTGAGAAAACATATTACTTTTTCAAGCTATTGTAATGTTTCACTTTCATTACCACCGTCTACTTAGAGACTGGGCCAAACCAGGGCTCGAGGACAGAGGAGATTTAAAACATCGGCTTGTTTCTTCAGCACCCAGCAGATCATTCTTGATATTTCTGAGGAGAAGGATTTTGCAGCTTTTAGTTTGAGGACATTCTACTGATGGAGCAGAAAGAGTGTGTCTATAGTGTGGACATGTGTTTGTTGTGGGTCTTATATTGTGGGATAGTGCTCTCTGCTGGCTGTGAAGGGAACCCTAACTGTGCTGGAAGACACAAACCCTATCGAGTTACACACAATTTGGTGTTTTTCATTTGAATATTTTCAACATGTTTCCTATAATTCTTCTCTTTGTCACAGATTGGGCTCGCAGCGCGACAACGTCTGCGCTTCAAATCGTAATGCAACAATTATTCAATCAAATAATTAAAAACGGTCAAATATCTATAAAGAAATGTGAATGTGACGACAGGGGAAGCAGATCAGAAGGAAACGATGTTAGGAAGCAGCTTAAAGCGCTGACTGAGTCGACTACTCGCGCAGTTATTCTAACTCGTGACTGAATCCTGTTTTTCTAGTTCTACTTGCCTGCGTCTGGAATTGTGAATGAACATGTTAGTGTTGCATGAGCAGGATTCACAAACGGCAGTTGGGGAGTATTGTAAATAGAAATCACATCTGATGTGTTTGTGTCTCTATTCCCCCCCCCCGACACACAGCCCTGAGCATCCGAGGCATCCAAGAAGAAGACGGCCCCGACCCTCAGATCATGCGACTGGACAACATGCTGTTAGCAGAGGGGGTCGCGGGTCCGGAGAGGGCCGGGGCCTCTGCAGCGGCGGCCGTGGTCGCCGCTGCAGCCGGAGGGTCGCCCACCGAGGGGGGCAGCGTAGACCACAGCGAGTACAAAGAGAAGCTCGCTCAGATACGACGGATGTACCATGCTGAGCTGGAGAAATACCAACAGGTGTGGTGCTTTTCATCACGACACGTGTCACATGACTGTAGATCCCAGCAGGGTTGTTGAAATGAAGTGCAGTGAAAACAACGTTTGAGTTTGTTGGATTCGTTCTTTGTCCCCCCCCCCCCCCCCCCTTCCCATGCAGGCATGCAATGAGTTCACCGACCACGTGATGAACCTGCTGAGGGAGCAGTCGCGTACGCGGCCCATCTCACCCAAAGAGATAGAGCGAATGGTGGGAATCATCCACCGCAAGTTCAGCACTATCCAGATGCAGTTAAAGCAGAGCACATGTGAAGCTGTCATGATCCTGCGCTCCAGGTTCCTGGATGCCAGGTGGGGTTTTTTTTGTTTGTTTTCCCGCCTCTTCTCAACTTTCCAGTGTGTGTGTGTGTGTGACAGTGTACTCACAACATCGTAAACGATGAGCGTTCGCTGACTGTTAATCGTTGCAATATTGCACTTTTTCTGGCAGGCGGAAACGAAGAAACTTCAGCAAGCAGGCAGCAGAGGTTTTGAATACATATTTTTACTCTCATCTGGCAAACCCCTACCCCAGCGAGGAGGCCAAGGAGGACCTGGCCAGGAAGTGTTCCATCACTGTTTCTCAGGTCAGGCCGTCAAAGACACACTCGGGGGGGGGGGGGGGGGGGGCAACGTTTGGTGTGGTTTTGACTTTGTTTCTCCCTCTGTAACTCTCTCAGGTGGCGAACTGGTTTGGAAACAAGAGGATTCGGTATAAAAGGAACGTTGCAAAATTGCAGGAGGAAGCTAACCGGTATGCTGTGAAGACAGCTGTGGACGCAGCCAGTGTATCTTCACAGGCGAGCCAAGCCAACTCCCCCGCCACGCCAAACTCAGGTACACAACGAACATACCTCCGATTCCCGTCTCGGGATTAAAACAAGGAGAAAGTAACGTTATGGATACCTCCAACGTATCTGTTATAATGTTAGACGTAAGAAGGCTGCGGATGAGATCATTTCAGGAAAAGTTAAAGAAAGTACTCTTTTACTGACTCACATTTTGCTCGGCGACCCGGGTAAAAAAAAATCAAAGAACCAAACATCATGTGCCCAAACACGACGCCAAGACAACATGTCAAAAGCCTCAGAGAAGCCCGAATAAAAGCACTGGAGCCCTGAGTGTGGAAGAACAGCATTACACTCAATGAGGAACAGTGTCTTATTCATGAAATAAAAGTACAACTTAGCGAAACATGATCAAAACAAGGTAGCCGTTTGGATTCACGACGTGACTGTGAGGCTACATCCACACTAATACTCCGTCCACACGGAGATGATCTCCCTCCAGACTGAAACGCCTGAAAACAAATATCACGTGACTCTTCGCCTACACTGGGCGTGCCGGTGCAAACAGGAAGCAGATTGGTTGCTTCGTTAAAATAAATACGACAGAGTAATAAAGTAGTCTTTAATAATGAAAGGTCGTGTTTGATACTTAAGATCTTCCTTTATAAACTCAAACGGACACATTTCCTGAATAGTTTTAGCAGTTTTATTTTTCAGACTTAGTTACAGCGCCGCTTCACCTCTCTCTCTCACATCAAATTTACTTTAAAATCAACACTTGCACGTAAAGGTTTACTAGATTATTGGTCCATAAATGTGGTCAACACGCGTCTCTCACTCGTTTCGTTGTTGTCTGTTCTCACTCGTAGCTCTGCTGGTGGCGGACGTCTGTCGTACTGGAGAGCAATCCATGTTTAGTTCCTTTATAGTTTATGTGTGGACTTCACAATAGTTGTGCAGAACAAAATTAGCGTAAATAAGAAAAGGAAAGTCCTCCGTTTTGTGTCCGTGACTTCAGACGGCCGCTCCGTAGGGGTGATGATGCCGCTGGTCACGCCGCTCGCTAATCGTTCCATTAACAGCTGCTTCCTCCGCAGAAAAGCAGACTTTAACTGAACAGCAGCTGCTCGTAAAGACAACAAGGTCAGCCACGCATGTCATCAGTCGTCCATGTTGAATTAACCTGGTAGTCGATCGGTAATCAAGGCCGTCGTTGTTTGTGGGCTTCCGGGAAAGGGTCACGTGATAGGGGCGTGACCAATCAGGGAAGGACACGTCGTGACTGCTAAGAACCAATCAAGGAGCGAACGTTTTCAAACTCCTCCGTTTTCAAACTCCTCCGTTTTCGGTGCTCTCAAACTCCGGCGCAGTGTGGCCGCTCGGCGTAAACGTAGCACAACATACGCGGTTTCAAATGGAAACGGAGTAGTGTGGAAGTAGCCTCGGATTCAGCCCTCACTGTTCTCTCCATATCAGGTGTATGTTACGGGGACGACCACTGGGTGTCTATTTGAAAATGAAATGCGTGGCTAGCCGCGAACCTAGCTCTCCTCTGACTCAGGACAGAAGTGTTAAAATGTGCCGACTGTGTGCCGACAGGAGGATACCCGGCCCAGTGTTACACTCCTGACGGGAGGTTGTGAGGACTTGCCCGGAGGAACTCTTCTTCCCTCCTTTCTGTGTCCGTGTGAGTAGCCATGGTTACACCACTGTTGCTATAGTTACACACTCTCCAACTGAGGAGTCATGGTAACAGTCTTTCCCCGTGTTAGCACGTGGTGTGGTGTGACACATTTTGTGGACCCTATCGATGCGGGCCCTCTGCATGTGACGACATCGCCGACTGAAACGGGACGCTGGATTGTTTTTTATGCATTTAAAGGAAACATTCACGCTGAAATGACGAACGTCTGTAACAAGATGACGTCTAAGCGTGGTTGAACTTCACAGAGTGATGAGTTAACGGTGTCGGTGGATCTACGGGTGTGTGTTGTTCGTTGACATCCTGCTCTGAATGTCTGTTTCTCGGTTAGGGTGACGACGGCTGGCACCGCAGCGGTGATTCCTTTTCCCATCTCTCCCCACCCAGAGCACCAGGGAGCAAACACTACGTCACCTCCAGCTGATGCCCCCCCCCCCTCCCCCCCATCCTGCTCCTCAGACTAACACCACCCAGACTGTAGGTTGACGTCCAGCCAAGCCACGAACAGACCATTACCAAAACTCTGCGACTGTTCTGTTTTGCTTTGTGATGCTGATCGTTTTCTAACATCTCTCAAAGTTCTGTTTTTTTAATCCTTCCACTTTTACGAATGTGTTGACACCTCTTTTTTCTTTCTTTTTTCGTTTTACTATTACTCGCACCATTTTTCTTCTGTTATTTTTTAAAAAAGATAAATAAATGCTGAAAAGACCTTTTTTTAATGTACTACTTCACCTTCAGTGAATCATAAACTGTATGAAGGTTCGGGGCCTGTGTGTGTCGCCTTGAACCACGTTCATCATTTTATTTCAAAGAATTTAAAATAAGACAAAAAAAAAGACAAAAAGAAAGCATGAAGTCATTTTTAGATGTTGACAATTTTATGATGTATTTTTTTCTTTGAAGTTTTTTAAGAAAAATGTCACTAAGAAAATGCATTGGTAGAGTACAACAGAAACATAAATGGCAGAAATGACCAAAAATGAATAAAAACATTGTCACTTATTAAATTTTTCTTTGCTTCAGACGAGAACTGGTTTGATTTTGTTGCCATTTAAATGAATTTAAATACTATTAATATTGCTCTAACAGGTAATTATGTTTCTTCAGTGCTTTTGAACCAAAGAGGCTTCAGCCCAGGAGATCAGGTTCAGTGTGCTGTGCTCACGTGCACAGTTGACGTTGTGTTAAGTTTCCCATCACACTGTACCAATGAGACCATGTGTGTTTTATTTGTCTGTGCCCTCTAGTGTTGAACAGTGACGCTGCATATAATAACCTTCTGGATATTCTGAAGCAACTTGCTGCCAAACCTGCCTTCTTTTCCCGTCTATGACCTTTTATTTCCCGAGTTAACATTCAATGGTGGATGTCAACAAATCTTGAGACCTGATAAACAGACAGGCATTAATCCAAGTTATTACAATAAATTGTGATGATGACATGATGACGGGATGCAAGGTCCATATAGGATGATATTGTAATTATTACCTCATCATGCGTCTTGCGTCGTTGCCCTTTATTTAATTAGTTAAGACTTCACTCCATTACTTTAACAGATTACTCAAATTGACTTTTTATTGCATCAAACATTACGATTACTAGTCTTACATATAAGGGCTAATAATCATATTGAAACAAACTATGAGTAGAAATGATACTGACCACGCTCTCTTCAGTCATATCCGATGGTTCTTTGGCGTGTTACTTTAGTTCTCTACATATTTACGGATGTTTTTTCATTTTATCTGATTATTCTCCAGCTTTGCTTGAGGTTACTCACAAATATCTCAAATTCATTAACAAAAAACAGGAGAGTTGTACTTTGAGTCCTTTGAATTGTATCTCATCAGCCACTTCTCACTGGTCAATACACGACAGACACATGGAGCGTCTCACTGGAGAGAAGCCATCTTCTGAAAGCAGAATAATATTCTGAAGACTAAAGTGATGAAATCGATGTCTCCGTGTAGCCTACTGTTGTTTGACACACTTAACAATTAGTGTCCAGCTTTTGTAGCTTTCATCAGCAGAATAAGTCCTTCAACTTCTGTCCATGCAATACCATCAACATGAGTTATTAAGCATTACTTAGTTAACAGCAATGCAACTGAAATGTCACTGGATTTTGGAATCAAACAACGAGAACAAAGTAAGATTGCGGCAGTGAAGCACTTCATACGTGACTAGAACAGGTCGACAGTATTTGAATAGGAGAAGGGGCAAAAGGTAAGTTCGGGGTTAAAGGTTGAAAGTGACTGTATGAAAAAGAGACAGAAACAGTGAAAGAGATTCTTCACAGGGGACGAAGTGGGACTGTTCTCCGTTCATCATGGATTTCTCACCCGGGGTTCTGATCCTGTTTTCTCTGTTGTGTTCAGGTAATAAATCGGATTCACTTTGAACAGAATTGCAGCTTTTCTGCTAATTAGCTGGAGGCCTGTAGAGATTTATATATTTTTTCTCGTACTTTTAAATGGTCACACAAACTGCAATATAAAACAATATGTATGAACTTCAACAGCATTGTCCTTTTGGAAACGGTGTCCCGATTACTTTGGATCACAAATCGAACTGTCTAACTTTCACTTTTAGAAACAGTCCCTTCGGAAGCTGTTGAATGTTCTGTTGGTTATCCAGAGTAATGGTCATTTTTCAATGCTGTGAGCATCAAAACAAAGTTCAAAATCTCAACATCTGGGCAAATCAAAGTAAAACAAAGTGCTTATAGCTACCATTGTTTGTTGTAATTTGGGTACATTAACCCTTTAATATAGTGATACAGATCTTTTTAGCAAAGTAAAAATAATTGAATATTCCTCTCTACACACAATGTCTTTGAGAGACTTTCATTTAATCTCTCTGCCTTTTTTGTTGTTGCTTTGTCATCAATAGCACTTCTGTTCAATCTGTGTGTTTGCTCATCATGTTTGCGTTGGGGTGGTGTGTGTTTACACTGTATTTTACCCAGACGGGTAAAGGTTCACAAAGCTGCATTGCATGTGTGTGTGTGTGTGTGTGCGTGCGTGTGTGTGTGTGTGTGTGTGTGTGTGTGTGTGTGTGTGTGTGTCACTAGTTATCTCTTTCTGTGCAGTTGCTGGTCAGGCTCCTGAAGTCTCAGTGGAGCCCCAGGCTGCTACTGTGCGCCAAGGGGAGTCTGCCAGCTTTAGATGCCAGGTGCGGAGAGGTGCACAGCCAATCCAAGTGGTGTGGAAGAAAGCCAATAACCAAGCATTACCAGGTCAGGACTAACAACATGTAAGCCTTGTTCACACAACATCAACATCTGTGACGTTTCACTGCATTCTCCCTTTTTTCCCTTCTAGACAATGTTAAGACCGGCCCTGATGGCTCTGTGCTGACGGTTGCTCACGCTGTGCCTGCAAACCAGGGCCAGTACCGCTGCGTGGCAGCCAACTCTGCAGGCCGCGGCACTGCCACGGCTGCGCTGAACGTCAAACGTGAGCTTCTGTTCAATATTTAGTTCAGCACGTGCTTTTACTCAGGACCAAATGGCACTCAGACACAGTGAGCGACAGGAGCTGGTGAACATAGCTTTGATTTGATACAAACCAAAAACCTAAAACAGCTAAAAGTGAGTGAATATTGGACTTAACGTTTGCCAGGTGGGCAGAAACACGACTCCACATGAATATTAAAGTTGCTCTGTGACACAAGTTATGAATTTAACTGTGGATCTGTGAAACAAGAGGGCTCGACACATGGCCCCTCACTGTCCTGCTCTCCCAGACGGCAGTTATACATCTGTTGTGATTATTAAACTCCAATGAGAGAAGTCCCCCAGTGTGGTTCTCCTGCAAGGACAATCCTACAGGGCAGCAGGGCCAACATGCAGGAATGTCAAAAGCAGCCTCATCCTCCTGTCCTTTCCTGGATTGAGATGAAAGGAGTTGAACCGTTGGTTGTATGGGACACGCCCTTGGGAGGCCCAAGTGGAATCTCCACTGATGCTGCTGCCAGCATTCCCAGCAGCCCCAGCTGTTTATGAACCTGTGAGCAGGCTTCCCTATAGTCGGAAGTGACGTAACACTTTCTCTGGACTGTCTACCCTCTCGGGAGTGAGATGTGCATTCATTGTCACAGATTCAAATACCAAGAAAGTTTACCAGCTGCTGACGCTGCGTGTTGCTCTTCTTCGAGTTCTCTGTGAACCCCTGATACTGAACATGAGCCACCATCTCATCACCATCAGGATTTTGAGACCCTGTAACTGAAGGGGGGCTAAGGCAGCAGAGACCACCTGAGTAAAGATCCTTGGTGACAGTGATGGGTCGAAAGGCAGAATCCAATGTATTGTGTTCACAAACGTCGGTTATTGCTTGTTTACTATGTCAGTCGTGTCTGTGTGTCCTTTGTCAGATGCTCCTAAAGTGCGGCTGACACCCGCAGGGCCCCTGCGAGTCAGGATGGGTGACCCTGTCTCAGTGGAGTGTCGGGCCACGGGCAGGCCACGGCCCAAGCTGAACTGGAAACGCCAAGGCTCCACCCTGCAGCTGGTTACCAAGGACACAAATGATGTCAACACCATCCAGGTGAAATATGAACACACGCACGAGTAATACTTATTTCCACAATTTAAGATAACAAAAAGAACATACTGGCCAACTCTTTTCTCAGTGGCCTGCAGTGCACCCAGAGGACTCAGGAGTTTACATTTGCCGGGCTGAAAACAACGAGGGGGTGGCCGAGGTCAAAGTTGAGATCATCGTTGAGGGGCAGCCGGGTGCACCGTTGGCTTCGGTGGGCGCTACAGAAATGACAGTGGTGGAGGCACATACCATCACAATGGAGTGTCAGGCCAGTGGTAGGGTGTTTGTATGCGCGTGCGTGTCAATATCTCTCGGTGCTGCTCTCACTTCTCATTTTTCATTTCGCTCTCCGTTTCCCTCCCTCGTTCCAGGTTCCCCTCCTCCCGTCATCACCTGGTCCAAGCTGCGGGCACCGCTGCCTTGGAAACACACAGTGGCTGGTGGAGTTTTGACACTGACCAGCGTGGGGCGCCAAGATTCAGGACAATACATCTGTAATGCAACCAACATACATGGCTACAGTGAAGCGTACACGCAGATGGAGGTGGAGAGTGAGTTGACGATGCAGATAATAAAGACCCAGATACTGTACGTGAAGATTGTCGCTGCTCATGATGAAAGTAACGTTTTCTCCTTCATGCAGGTCCTCCGTACGCCACCTGCCTGCCTGACCAGGTGAGGCTCCAGCCCGGAGATGCGCTGCGCGTTAAGTGCCTCGCCCACGGCTCTCACCCCATTGGGTTCGAGTGGAGCCGGGGGGACAGGGCGAGTCTGCCTCCAGGAGCCCAGGCCACGAGGGATGGAACGCTGCTCATCGGCCACGTTAAACTCAGCGACAGCGGGACGTACAAATGTGTGGCCACCAACCACATCGGCTCGAGTGAGGCACTGGCCAAAGTCATCGTAAAAGGTGAGCTGGTGTTTGGGTTGAGGCAATTTAACATCCATCAAAATAACTGATCTGACTCTACTCTTTATTTTACTTTCTAATTGTGTCTTTTCTCTTTTTGCTTCTTTTTACAGCTTAATCCAATGTGGTCTTGTCTAATTGACAAACCATGCAGCACTTTCAACTTCTGCAAGTTGGGGTTGTTGCCATCAACACAGTTTAACAGCTAATAATGACAAAACAGAGAACTTTATATTTAACAGATCCATATATTTTGAAGTATGAAAGTGAAATATATGAATGCTGTTTAAACTCTTGGTTCTGTTAATGTGGGGTTAAGTTTGTACTTTTATATTATTGTTGCTCTAGCCGCATATCTCCCCTCGGATAGCTTTTCTCTGGAACTCAGTGTGGACTTACGTCACAGCGTAGTGTGTGTGGGAGTTTCTACTGGTGGAATGCCTCTGTACCCTGTCTGCCTCCCTTCATGTCATCTGCTAAGTCGGCACCTTTGCACTTCCAAAATTGAGGGAACGACGAAACAAAGAAAAGCCTGATCTAATATAAAAGCTCTTATTATGCGATTAAATTTAAAAAAAATAAAGACCAAATGAAGTTTCATTCATTTCAATGAAAAATTATGTTTTATAAAATGTTTGTCTGAAAAGGTGTGTGTGTTGGTTTGCAAAATGCAAATACTCAATGTGGTTATTAAATTCAGCTCTGAAGTTCACATTGTGTTTATAGATGTGTTTGATGAACATTCACTGGTCAAGAGCCTTGTAACTCCATTTCAGCTTTTATTTTGGTAAAATATTAATATAACGACAAATGCAATTATCTAGCCGTCCATAAAGGAGCAATACTTTGAAGGTGCAGTGTACAAATATTTTAAAAACACAGTTTTTTAAAATTCTAAATGTTCAGACTTTAGCCTTCAGCCCCAGCCGACGCTGACTTCACTCAGTAAAGTGACGGCAGGTAAAGAAAGTATCGTCTTTACACTAGGGAGGGGTAATGCTAAGGATGGCACCAGTGTATCATCAAGCCATTATTTAAGGCCTGACCAAAATATCCGAAACACAAAAATGGTGAATAAAAAAACTCCAGTCTGACTTCTCAATTAACTACTACGTAATTCAGTCTTTTCACGTTTTCAGCAATTCTTTTCTAACATGTGGGGCTTAAAATGAATGAATGAATGTGTGGTACCAGTGTTTAATTCTTTTTGAAACATTCAAGGAGAGGGCCTTGACATTTTGTTTCCAAAATCCAGCAACACAGCCTCCCAACACAGACTCCCATTTTGTATAAAAGTTATAATTTTGCCATGTTGATGCCTTTATATCTGACGGATATATATGAGTGGCTAATCTGAGCATTGCTTCATAAAGTCTTTTCTTTACATTACATTACAGTCACTTAGCGGACGCTTTTATCCAAAGTGACTTACAATTCTGTAACCACATGGTGGCAATATGCAGCTTTAAGGCACACGCCCACTGCCTTCAGGCCAAGAGCAATTTGAGTCTTCACACCCTTAACAACTGGAGGAACAGATGCAGCACACAGTCAAGCTTTTGTTTTCCAAATCCCTAAATTACAAAAAAAAAAGCAAAAGCACTTGGCTGATCATTGCAGCTCTCTGAGTAAATATGGACTGTAAACTCCTCTTGAACAGGCAAAGTTCAGTTTGATCAGTTGCAAGATGACGCAACGACGGCTGTGTCGACGACAGAGACAATTTAAAGCCGCTCCGACTAAATGAGGTGTTAGCTTGACTTTTTAGGGTTTGTAGCTGCAGCCGGAGGTTGGAAAGAGAGCTTCCATTTCCAAAGCTGCTGCCAGGACGGAGCCTGTATCTGCTGTTTGTGAGTGTGGCCTCCCTGGTGAAACGCCCAACCTCCACGGAGAAACATGCTTTACCCTTTCCACTATTCCTCCCCTCCATCTTTACAAGCGTCTTCAAAGCCGGGGAGGAAACATCTGCCCTCTGTCACCTCACCCCACCCCCTCACTTCACAGGCAGACTGAAGGAGGGAGGGAGGACGAAGGAGACTAAATAGATGCACTCCTGAGGATATCAGAGGACGGAAATCTGTATGCGGTTTTTTTATTCAGATGCATAAAGAGCTATTGAGCTGGAAAAGAGGGAAAAATGCATCAGCGACAGAGAGGCAACTCTAATTCATTAAATCTGATCCCCCACTCTCTCTGCGTATGCCTTTGTATACATAATAACTAGACATGGACATATGGTCTCTAATGGAGTCTGATATAAACAGTGAGGTTCATAGGAGTCCAGATGACATCCCTCAAAAAGGATGTGCGCACACACGCACACAGTTTATCACAGTTCTGCTTTGCATTGGTTTGTATTACAGTATAGTAAACAGCAGCGTTACATTTACTCAGGACCACACTTTGCTTATGTTAGCCTTAAGAGGCGAGGAGAGGAAAAAATGAAAACAAGCAATCAGTCTTGTAGCGTGAGAGTAAAATACTCCCAAATATTCTTCTTCCTCTATGCCAGATATTCCAATAATAAAAAAGAAAAGAAACGGCAGCTAATTTTGGATAAGGATCATTGTGATGTCCCTGCAGTAATAATATGGGGAAACCCGATCATTCAGGAAGGAACCAATGAGGTGACAGCTTCCTCAGGAAGTTATAGGTGGAAGGGGGGGGGCTGTCAAGTCTGTTGCTATGGTTTCCACCTGGCGAATTCGGATAAGCTGTCAAGCAGCCGCTTGTTACTTGGGTACGTAAGAAGGCCAGCTGATGGACTGATAGGGAGTCCAGTTCCTGTATTGTGTTGGCTTCGGTGCCAAGTAGACAACCAGATTGCATAACAGCAAACCTCATCTCACAATGTGAACATCAAATGTTTCTAAGTAGTGCAACAGGAAGCCACCGCAACCTTCCCATGACGCTGAGCTCAACAAATAGTTGCTATATCGCTCAGCTAAAATGTTGTCATGCACTGAAACAGTCGGTTATTCCCCGGAGCAAGTTAGGTTTAACAGCTGACAGGAAGTCCACAGGTCACAGGACAAAATATAGGCCGCATATACCATTAAGTGATTATTCTTATGTGATCTGGATGAATATTATGTGCCGGTGCTTGAAAGCCCACTCTTTACATATGACTGTACGTCAACACTGGAAACAATTGACTGTATAGTGTGGAAGGAGTTGTTCGCAATGTCCAAACCACAAAAAACACCTGATCGCACTTTCCCCTCAACTTTAGGTTCACTCTCACTGTAGCAGGTCGCCGCCTGCACGAAAAAGCACCAAAGAGTCAAAAAACTGAGCAAAAAATATTTTTGTGGGTAATCCTGTTTTCACGGTTCGATAGCTAACTTTCCCTCGGATGCAGTGACACAGAAAGCTTTTGAAACAACAAAGTGACGTGGGAGACAGCCCTACGCTATTCAGGGTCATATTTCCTCTCCAGTGTCTGCTGAGGAAATATGAATACAATAGGACCCTGAATAGCGTAGGGCTGTCTCCCACGTCACTTTGTTGTTTCAAAAGCTTTCTGTGTACATCCAATACATCCAATTTGAATTCATTACAGCTAGTGGCATAATACATATGTACAGCTCAGTTTATTTTTGTTTTCTTTCTCATTTATTTGGGAAGCTGGTCCTCTGAATTGTTTTCAACAACCAGAAGTGGGCCTTTAGCATCAATAGGTTGTGAATCCCTGCTTTAGGGGGTCACAAGTTATATTTGTTGGGAACTACAAACATAATCTTGACTTTTCTAGTATAAATGTTTAATTCTGTATTTTTTATTGTTTTATAAACCTTCCTTACGTAGACACCATGATGAAGGCTGACATAAAGCGAGTGCTGTAAAACCTCGGTTTGATCCTTTGCATCAAAGCTCGAGTGTGAACTGAAAGCATCGACACTTTGCTGCGTCTGTTGTTCCTGTTCTTGGCTGTGAAGGTGCACACACACTTTACTCATCACAGAGATGCAACCTGGCTCGACGCCGCCCCGACAACAGCTGCTGGCCTCTGCCTGAGTCGTGTTTTAACAGTGAAGCAAATAGCAAAGAGGGCTGTCACAGCATTTACCAGGGGGTTGTGAAATCTAAAATAATCCTAGTTACAGTGTACTGTATGGCCTTAAACTACTCGGGGACAAAACCTTTCAGAATAATATTTTCTGAGATTCAGACGAAAGTATAGAGTCACTTCTTCTCCCACAGCTACACCACAGATTGACTTCAACAGACACCACAGAATGAAAAACAGATGTCTGTCTTAGTTTGATGTGCTTTATGAATTATTTTTATTTTCTTTAATTGGTATTTAATCGTAGGGTGGCTGTCGGTGGGGAAAACACATAATAACAGCCCGGTTGTCAGTAGCATCCAGCGGTGGTTGGCATTAAAACCACAGCCAGCTCCATCTTGTAAAGACAAATCATTGTTGGTACCGTAAGTGTGATCACAGCCTTCTTCTCTTTACTTGAAACACAAACAACACCAGGTCGTCTTAATCACACATAGTGCACACATGCACACACACTTTCACTACCTATTTTCTTCTTGCAAAGCAGAAGCTGTTACTTTTAAGTGTCTTTGAAGGCATGACGCATCGAAGGCGTGTCGTCTTTCAGAATCTTAACAACAATTGTGTGTGAGTGTGTTTGTGTGTTTAACTTGCCTCCTGACAGTCACTGGTGTTTGTGGGTCAGAAGGAAACCACTTGAGGTTCAGAAAACGTTCAAGCAGCACTTGTTTAAAAATACGAAGTGGGGAGGTGAGGGGAAACTCATATGACATACGTACGGTACGTCACATGTCAAACCCAACAACAAATACGTGTTACATTCTGTAATTGTGTTGATAAAACAGCAGACAAAAAATAAAACTGAGAACTGAATGACATCTGTTTTCTTTACCATT